>JAHDVF020000827.1:1200000-1944575 GCA_022606425.2 Lepidostoma basale | reverse complement strand
TAAACTGATTTGATTTGATAAATAAGCGATAATATATTGTTTGTGATAATATTTTGTTTATGAAAACTGCTTCATCGAAACTTAAAATTTCCAAATCCAAGGCGATAGAATTAAACGTCAGAATTGTTTTTCCTACTGGCATCACCAAAGGCAGGCTAGTACTGCTAGACGAAACACCCTTTCCATAAGATTTCGTTTCGTTATAAAGAGATTTGGTTTGTACTTACTGTTATAACCATTTTATCAGCGCATGATTCTTCTTCTTCTTTAAGTTCCCTGTCGGGTCCCCCCAACGTTGGCGATCACCTCGGCGAACCTGTCCTTGTCCTGCGCCGCTCGGAACAGCTCCTTCACACTTCGGATGTCGGTCCACTCCCTCACGTTTCGCAGCCAGGACATTTGTCTCCTACCGGGCCCTCGGCGTCCCTTAATTTTCCCTTCCAATATCAGTTGGAGGTGGTACTTTTCCCCACGTAGTATATGGACCCAGATGTGAAATCTTTCGAACCTTGATATTTGATAACAGTTCCCTGTCAGCTATAGCTTGCCTCAGGACTTCGGTATTGGTAACGACGTCTGTCCAGGGAACTCTGAGCATTCGGCGATGGAGCCATATTTCAAATGCTTCCAGTCTGTTCATTGCGTACTTTCAAGATCCACGTTTCACATCCGTACAATAAAACAGACCACACATGGCATTTAATCATTCTCTGGCGTAGTTTCAAGTTTACGTTATCATTGCAGAAAAGTGATTTCATTTTATGAAACGAAGCTCTTGCTGCCTCAATTCTGCATTTTATTTCTACATCTGGGTCAAGAGATTGCGTTAGTATGCTGCCGAGGTATTTAAATTTTTCCACTCTTTCAACGTTACGGCTGTTCAAATGCAGTACTGACCCACTGTAGTCAAGCCGTCCGCATGATTAAGTTAAAAAATACTTCAACTAAATGAGGGCTTCACTTCTCCATCCTCAACGTGCTGGAAGGGGTCGTTCAGGACCTCCTCGGAATATAACTGCGCGAAGACGGCCCCGGCATAGAGATTGTAGTATTAAAAAGGTCCTTTCGCTGGGAATACACGAGTCCCTGGTTTATAGCCGGTCCCCCAAGTACCGTTGCCCAACCGCTGACAGGGCCGGCTTAAGAATATGACAAAATAGATAATTTTCTAGAACCTGAGATTAAAAAATTACAATAAAGTTGGAATTTAAATATTGTAGACATGTCTTCTATATACGCCATACTTTGTGTTGTAATTATGCTTTTATCACTTTTTATTCTTTATATACTTTGTATATACAACACTTTTATTAAAATAAAATAAAAATACACAAACATGTTTCGGACAACCAGTCCTTCTTTAGTGTCAGATCTGTCAGATCATGTAAACAATTTTATAATATTTTTAAAATGTATATTTATAATATGTATGACTGAAGTTATACTGGTTGTCCGAAACGTGTCTATATAATTAATTTTTTTTAATAAAAGTGTTGTATATACAATGTATATAAAAAATAAAAAGTGAAATTGTAGACATGATATATATATTGTCAATATGACTGAACACATCTGTTTTCTAGAAGTTTTATTATTAACTGTTAAAATTTTATAACACTGCTAAATATCACAATATTTATTTTTCACTTTTTGAGAATGTCGCGACAGTTGTTTCGCCAACCGATGGTTGCATCATCAGGTGTTACAAAATAGTTGTTTGTAACACATGAGGAGGCCAACATCGGTTGTCGCGACATTTTCAATAAGTGTCATTTTCAAAAAGTGACATTTTCAAAAATTTAAACAGCAACGTCACTTCACGACGAGTGTCCGAAAACAATAAATATAATTTTGTTTCTGTTTGCACTGTTTTTTTATATCTTAATACAGGGTATATATTTTCAAAATAAAGTTTTTGGATTTATTTTAAACCTATTTTATATAACGGATTGTCGGCTCTAACGGACACTTCCTCTCCCCTAAATTATCCGTTATATCGAGGTTTTACCGTACTGTGGTTTTAAAACGATATATATTTTTAATAAATATGAATGAAAACGTCTCTTCCCTGGGATGAATTATATTTTATAGCAATGGAATGTGATTTATCCGTCTGATAACAAAATGGCATTTATCTGTCTGATAACATCACATCTGAGAGTATCTGTAGAAGAGTAGAAGAGAGTATCACAGTAGTATCACAGTTATCACAATATCACAGTAGTATCACAATAGAAGAGAGTATCACAGTAGTCATCAAAGTAGAATAGAGTATCCTGTCTTCCTAATTGTGAACCATCTCTCATGCGTTTCTGGTAGTATACTATACACAATATATTATTTTACCTGTTCTCAATAGATGCCTTAAAAATTTATTTTGTAGTGTCTGTTGATGAAATAAACTGATTTTATTTGATTTGATCTGATCTGATAATATTTTTGTATGGCGAAACATTATTCCCATAAAATATATAATAAACCTTCTATTCGTATTAATTATTTTTGTAGTTTTACATCAATGTTCTAGAAATACGATTTTTTTAAATAAAATTTATTAGAATTTCGAATTCGACTCTGCTCGCGATAATGTAAACTTAGCCTAAACTGAGCGTACGCATACAGTTAACGTTTGAAATGATTTTGTATTCCAAACAAATCGCAGTGAATTCTGGTCGAGAGCGTTTTGGGCTCTAACTACCTTTTCCAGGTTGCACGGGGATGTTCCGAGTCGCTGGAGATTTATAGTTTCTTGTTTTATTCCGTGTCGGGATTACAAATCGTCAAAACGTTGCCCTTCGTGATCTCAAGAGCTGCCTTATACTACACGTAAGATGAACGAGATAATCATTGAAACAATGTGTTTTGCGGTAACTTGCTAATATGCATATAACCCATTTAATAATACATCTTACACCATTTATGGTTTTACTTTGTATCTAATTAAATATCTTTATACAAAAAAATAATTTAAGAAAATGAGAACATTATTTTGCAACGATAATCTTAGCTTGAAACTCCGACAAAGAATAATTAAGTGTTTATATAATATATGGTCTGTTCTACTATAGGGTGTTTTTATAGAGGTGTACAATACAAATTCAAAATGAAAAAAAAAACATTAAAATAATGTTAATGTCTATGATATTGGCTTTATTTAATAGATAATTATATGCCGCGCTCGTGCATGACAAGATGTATGAATGTTGAGGAAGCGAAAAAAATTTGTCAGGAAAGAAAAGTGTGGCAGTCCATTCTTTCTGCCTACCCCTTCGGGGAGACGGCGTGATGGTTAGTTAGTTATTTTTTTTTTTTATGCCATTATGGTTTAAATATGATTTCGGGCATATGAGCGCCACGGCTAGCTCGAATGAAGCGCAATCGTGAAGTCCGATTTTCGACAGTTGACGTCTTTGTGGATGCGTATTATCCACTAAAGTGTACGTGGTGCGATAACGATCCATGGTCTTCCGAATAACTTGCTCGGATGGACGATTGTGTCGACCGTAAAATTGACGTAGTGCACGATAAGTTCGGGGAACCGAACCAGGATTTTCAAAATCAATTTGCACAATTTGCAAGCGCTGTTCTGACATCAGTCTATTTATGGTAAAATGGCAAAACGTGCTGACTACAAATTAACTGTCAGCTCTCAAATTGATAGTTTGTAGAAACATTGTTGCCAGTTTAAAAACCAAACCTCTAAAACAAACACCCTCTACGAATCGATGAATAATTTTCAGAAATATGCGCTGTCATATAAATTCAATTCGTTTAATAAATTACTTTTCCGTGCATCCGTAACAAAAACAAGAGAAATCGGCTCCATCGGCGAGGAGAATTTTAATTAAAACGGGACATTTTTCATTTTTTGCTTCCAGGAGTGACGCGACTCGAATTTCCAGCCAATTCGCGAGGCGATGACAATTAGACTGCGGAGAATTATTACCGTCGTCATCATTAGTTTATATAACATCTAACAACTTGACACGGTTATTAATAAACATAAAAAATAATTATATTTTTAGGACAATGTGACACGCCGTTAAGGGAAGAAAATTCAAGGTGGATGATGGCGTTACAGATAAAATAAGATGAAGGTCATTTATTGTTTCTTGAAGAATAATGTAAAACTCCATATAAAACCATTAATACGAACGAAAAAGTTTGTTTTCTAGATGTTTTATTATATTTTATAAGAATGACATGCTTGGTCTTTCTAAGGCTTTAACAAACATTTGATAATGCCTTATACAGGCGCAACAAGTCTTCTTCTTCTTTTACTTAGTTTAATCAAATCAAATCAAATCAGTTTATTAGCTTAAAATACATTACAAACAGGAAAATGTTTAAGGCATCTATTAAGTACAGGTAAAATATTATAAAAATACAACAAAGTACCAGGAACGCATTAGAGATGGTTCGACATTAGGAAGACAAGATACTTTATAAAGTCAAGGGTATTTGTCCCCTGAACGTACCTTCACTAATATAAAAGACGTCGATCTCCGAAGCGATCATGTTCAGCAGTTTGATTGCTCTCCCCACCAGCATCACCAGAGGCAGGTTGGTTCTGCATGCTGGGAGATAAAACAGTCTGTGCTGACGCTGTCGAAGATAGCCATCCGGAACATAAAGATGGATAGCCTCCAAGATGACGCCTTATACAGGCGGAACAAGTCTTCTTCTTCTTCTTCTTTTAGTTAAGGTCGTATGACCTGTTTGTGACGGTGAGCTGTCCTAGGATGATGATGTCCAGCCATCTCTCCATTTCTTTGGCGGCCTTCCTGGTAATCTCTTGATGCTTAGGTTTTCATATTTAACAATTTTTGCAATTCTTGTATTTTCCATGCGGTCTACGTGCTCTCTCCAAAAGCACCGTCTGCTTCTTCCCCATCTCACTATGTTCTCAACACCACAGACATACCTTATCGTTTAATTTCTGATCCGATCTCTGAGGGTTTTGCCTGCGATGGAGCGTAAGGTTCGCATTTCTGCTACTCTAAGAAGGTGCGGAACAAGTCATTTCCATAAATTATAATAAAACTTCTAGGAAATAATAACCAAATAAAAAGATTTTAAATAACCTTAAGGCATTAACGCTGTGGAATTCCATAATGACGAATTTTTTATGAATTAAAACACTGTTTGCTCCATTTTTGAGTTTATTTTTCACGACATGTTTCGAACGCTTACACCTTTATCATAGGGAGAACGATATAAACTGATTATATCCTTTCCGTTCTTCCGAAACACGTCGAGAAAAATAAATTCAAAAGTAGAAAAAACAATCTTTTAATTAATAAAAAAATCGTCAAATAAATCGATGTTTTTTAACTACCTACTGAAAATTTTGTCTTTATTTCGACAGCGACCAGTTTCGCCAGGCTCGCTGGCATTGACTGACTGATGACACTATTATAAACTTACTCCTTTATATACATACATATCAGGCGTGGTAAACATGAGTCTATACAAAAATTTTAATGTAAAATTTACAGAATTTAAATATTGCTATTCAAGTTGTTTCAGAGCATTCTGTTTTCACTGCAATTCAATTTAAATTATGTCAACTGTTATCAAATTAAATTCCATTGTTTTGAAAACAACGGTGCTTTAAAATACTAAAATTTCTGGAAGATAATTGCCCTGTCCAGTGGCTTATTAGTATTGAATAAATATAGCACAGGCCCCAATATTAAACTGAATGGCAAATTAATCGAAAATAAACAGTACGTAAATTACGCTCCATGTTATTTATGTTGCTTTAGCTGCATTACTTTACACGAAGGGCGAGCTACTGCCATGCTCCGTACTCCGTACTCCATACTCCGTAATACCATGTAATGTAATAGATGCAATCCTGGTATTTCTAGATTAAGAGAAGGGAGAATTAACTGCTTATAAACTCACATATTGTGGCCATATTCCATACTATAATATAATACATATGTACTTTAAAAAAATTATCCAATCAGTAATTAATGAAAATAAAATACGTAATAAAATAATTGCGTAGATTTTCACGGTTGGGGGAACCATTGTAACTCGTCTTTCTCGAACAACGTTTCGGAAATTCTTGCAGTCTCCATCTTCAGGGTAGTTAACTTATAATTATTATAATAACCATACACAGAGTATCCACACATTCGTCTAAGAAATCTCATTTCTACTGCATTTATTCTACTTTCATCCTTCTTTTGCCAGTTCCATGCTTCGCTTCCATACATAAAGGTCGGTTGAAGAACACCATTGTGCACTGCCATTCTAGCTTTTTTGGATAGGTTTTTGTTTGCGATGACAACTTTAAGTGCACCATTCACTTTGTTGCCTGCCCCAACCCTTCTTTCAATATCCCTCTCCACTCGCCCATCTCTGTTTGTATATTAAAATTATAAACGCTGATATAAGTTATAGGGAGTTGAGTAAACATTTAAAGTATAAATTTACCATTATACATATAATTTATTATGGATTTAGAATTCTTAAAATAATTTACGTCATAAAAAGGAAATTTATGGCAGTGCTTAATTTTATAATAGGTTTTATTTTGTTGAACTATAAATAAGTTCATGAAATTTGCTTTTTATGAAATTTGCTTTTTATGATATTTATAAGTTTGAAATTAAATATCACTAGAATCTTACCAATTCTTCCTTCTTTTTCTTCCTCAGCTTATTCCCGTCCGCTCTTGGACAAAGGCCTTCTCCATTCGCTTCCATGTCACACTGTCTTGTGCAGACTGCATCCAGGTTATTCCGACGTGTCTGTTCAGATCATCCTCCCACCGTAGTTGCGGTCGCCCTGCTCTTCTCTTTGCCGTCCACGGTCTCCAAGTCAGCAGTTTTCTTGTCAATTTTTCATCTGAGATTCTGGCTACGTGACCTGCCCACTGCCATTTTAGAGTAGCCACCCGGTGGATGATGTCAGTGACCTTTGTTTTTTCTCACACTGTAACGTTTCTGACTCTGTCTCTTAGGCTTATTCCTAACATGGCTCTTTCCATTGCTCTTTGGGTCACTCTTTGGATCACTCGTTACCAATTTCGTATGTTTTAATCTATTGAATCTATAGAATGTGAGTTTTACCATAATATTAATGAGTAATGTCTAGGAAGAGATTCTTTAAATTAATATATGTAATTAACTCTCTTCTGAATGTAATATAATATTTCTTTTTCATGTATTTTTTACTTATAAATGTAAGAGGCTGTTCGTTTATACAGAATTATTAATGTATTAATTCGTACGTAATCGTTTCATCAATGTAATAAAGATTTTTTAAACATTTTCCAGAAAATATCATCTTAATCAAACTCAAACAACATTATTCGAGTGATATTGGAGGCGGGAGAAATCAAAGTACTTAGATTATGACTTCAGAAATTCCGATAATGTCATTTTCCCAATTCTTAACAGTATTTTGAGTACTTAATCTCAGATTGACGTATGGTACAATATCGTAGGGTTTATTATATGTATGATTTTGTATTCTTTATTGCGCATAATATAAATATTTTTAGTTTTTGTATTTAACATTAGAAACTGTATGAGGTATTGGCGATATCGACGTGCGTGTATGACACGATCCATGAATGTTGAAGAAGCGCGAGAAAGGTGTCAGGAATAACAGTGCAACGGTCGATCCTTTCTGCTGACCCTTCAGTGAAATGGCTTGATAATTAGTATGATAATCTCCACTGGTCGATATTTGCATTCAGACATGCGAAAAAAATAGTTTTTCTTTTTCGTATGAAGAACTAAATTTGTGGTGTGGCATTTAAAAAAATATTTATAATGCTTGTGTACCTTATTTTTACACCACGTTATTATGTTTTTTCGAACCAACCGGTTTCGCTCCGAAGCTCCGGCAGGAGCGAAATCGTTTGGTTACATTAACAACAATTTGGTTACAACAAAATAACTTTGCGTTAAATGAAGAACGCAAGTGTTATAAATTATTAAATTTCTTTTTAGTTAGTTAAAAATTAAATATTTTGTTCTCTCTTCGCTAGTTTTAATCCAAAGGATTAGTTTGCTTTAATGAGGTAGTTTCCAATTGCTTTCTACATATAAAATATATATTTTTAAACCTAATTACTGTATACAACTTTTTAGCCATTGATTCTCATGACGTGTGATTGGTAGCTAATCTTTTGCCATTTTATTGTCACGTGAATTCTACACCAAAAATAGTGTGACAATTACACTGTTATCGCCGGGAATTGCACCCGGGACCTTCGATGTGGCAGTCATGGCTCCTTTTTCTCTGCCACGAACGTCGTCAATTTGTTCTCTAGGCAATCTTATTTCCAGCCAGCCTGATTTCAGGAACAGACCAAAGGTCTATAAGGAGAAGAAGAAGAAGAAGAAGCAATCTTATTATAATGTTTCTTTTTTTATATATTTTGTATTCAACACTCACATTTATTAAAAAAATAAAATAAAAGATTAAAAATCCAACATGTTTCGGACTAACCAATCCTTCATCATTATATAAATATTTAAAATATTAAAATATTTTTTATGCTTATATAATATCACTGACGAACGGCTGGTTAGCCCGAAACATGTTTGATATATAAATATTTTTTTAAATAAATGTGAGTTGTATACAAAGTATATAAAAAAAGAGACATTAAACATCTCGGTACTTATTTTGCAAAAGGTCACAGATGCGTTTTTTTTGTGAAATTGAGTTAAATATACAATCAGTATTATTTTTGCACACTTTATGTTTTGACAAAACGTTAGAGCTGTACTTTTTTATAATTTTTTTTGTTATTTTTTTTTTAATATTTTTATTTTTTTAATTTAGTTACTGATATATCTTGTAGATAACGTTATAATATGACTTCTGAATATGACTTCTGAAATAAAAAAAATGAATATGACTTCTGAAATAAAAAAAATTGGAACAAAAATAACATTTTTATAAATAATCAAAATAATGACTTCTGAAATAAAAAAAATTGGAACAAAAATAACATTTTTATAAATAATCAAAATAATGTAAAAATATTATTTTTGTTCTCCTGTAAAATTAATAAAAAAGCAGTTGGGACCTTTTACCAAATAGGTACCGATCTAAAACACAAAGTTATGGCGAACATAGAAGAAAAATCTTATTATAACTAACATTCAAGATTCCGTGTTTTATATTCACACTACAATACTATTACAAAAGTATTTCCCATATCAATGCATATGGAACTAAAAAAACACATATTTTTCATTAACCGTCGCGTTGCCATGTGGTCAATTGAGTTTCCACTGCCAATTTAAAGTTGATTTTCTTAAAACCTATGGACCCTAATATTATAAAAAAAATTGTAATCCTCCATTGAAGTGTTCTCAATATTTCGTAATAAAAAAAAAGCAAAAAATTACTTCCTTCATCCCAAAAAAATTTTTTAAGACTGCCCTCACCTTCATTCGTGTTAAGGTAGAATTTGTTTTGCTAATATTTACAACTTTATCAAAAGTGACAAATACTTACTCGCTGTTTTGAACGTATTATAAATTATATGTTTGGCCTTTTCTCATACGTAATAATACCGATTGTGGACGGAAACGCAGCACGCAACTTAATAATATCAGAACTGTGAAAATATAAACACTTTACCAAAAGGGACAAATATTAATACGTACTCGTTGTCTTGAACGTAGTATACATTTTGCCTAGGTGCCTTTATCATACGTAAAATTATAGCGCCACGGCGAGGCGGGGCGAGACAAGTTTATACTTGGTGTCAGTTGTTCATATGCTGTATCGTCATCTATATCAGAAATCGCATGGTTCTAGAAAAAATTAATAATGATATGTTTTTCAAATAATCCATGTATGTAATAGATATCGATCTATTTCTAATGAAATTCCCTACAAGATGACATAAATTAAATTTTGATTCATCGAGTCATATGCTTGATATTTATAGATAAAGTTAGCGGTAAACTGAATTGACCACATGGGAGCGAGCGTTTTGTTTTGAACACGGTACGTTAAGGGTTAAAATCAGATTAAGCTGAACTTTCACAGCTGTGGTAGAATATTTTTTATTTCACGAATGATACCATCATCCAGTGGCGCGCGTATTGATCTGTTTGCGCTGTTCATTGCGGCCGGTTGATTGAAATGGAGCCATTAAAACGATAATACTCTCGGTCGGTCACAGTTTTGTGTTGATTCGCGTATTTTCGCAGTTAAAAGCTTGTATTGCTCCCCGCCCGAATACATCATTTCCCGCTATCGAACCGCCAAATTCTCATAAATCCGGAAAGCGCTGCAATCGTACCGAGAGGACCGCACATCCGGGCGGCCATTTCAAAATGAAAGAGAAATCTATACGGAAAAATATATCTGTTTCACGGAGAATTATGTGTGGCTTACCACAGGGAATCAATCAAACGCAAATTGGATAATAAATCATATTTTATTAACTACTAATACAGAAAAATCTTAGAGTCTTATTTCTATATTTTTCTTTAGATATATAGTATCTATTAAGGATTAATTGTATCTCAATAGAGACGAAGATGTAAATAGTTTTTTTTTAAACAGAATATGGTGGCTGAGGCGTTTACAGAACTTATGACCTGTCATTGGTTGGGTTAAGCGATCGCTTTATGTTAACAACATTCCCCATTCCTCCCTTCTTACGACCACCACGTCTGACAAATTTTTGAAAGATGTATATATGCTACTATGTTCAAAAGATGACCAGTTTTTTCAACGCGGGATTCGTATGCTGCCCGAAAGATGGGAGAAAGTAGTGGCCAGCGATGGACAATACTTTGAATCATAAATGTATAACTAGTTTTTTACGATAAAGCCTCGAATTTCGGAAAAAAAACGGCGGAAGCAAAGTTGTACACCTAATATTAAAGTTTGGTCCACGGGATATTAAATATAAACGATGAAGAAGCCCGGAATTTCAAAAATGCACACTAATAAATTATTAAAATAAACATAATTCTATGACTATTCGAAGATATAAACATGTTCGGGTTTGATTAAATTATCTTTTAATGCCCTTAGACTGGAAGCTTTGATCTAAGAGCATTAACAGATTTATTTAAATTAACTGTCATACAATATTTAAGGATTTCCTTATATTACTAGTAAAATAAATAAGTTAATACTAAATAAAACATATATTTAACACACAATTTTCTTTAAAAAAAATTTCATATTCGGTAATACTATTCAATAATACATTGGCAGGATAAATCTGGAAAGAAAGGATTTATTTTTACGGATGACGTCACGCCTGTTATTAATTCTATTTTCCCAGCTTCCTATGAGAGCTTCCTATGAGAGGCCGGAATTATAAAACGCGCGCCCGTGTCGGTGCGCTGCCATTATTTGCAAAAAGCATCGCTTGCGGAAATGTTGCATTCAATGCGCAGAGGATTTTTAGAAAATGTGTTTGGACACCGATAGCGTTAGTCGCGGTAGAGTGCGCCAAGTTCTGGGTAGGTCCCCGGGCAAGTACCTACCCGACAAAAGATTTATATCTCCGCTGCGAGGCGATGTGGCAATGAAAAGTTGACGTTTAAAATGGCGGGAAAGCGTTTCGCGCTCTTTTGTTTTCGATTCACGTAAAATTATCGTGTCTAACTGTCTAGTAAATAAAAAGAGCTATTCTCCAGTGGCGCTCCGGGCCGAATAATGGGGGGAGGAATGGCCGAGATTTACAACCTGTTCTTTAATGGAAGATTAAATAATTTACGAGGCACCACTCCTCGGCTGTGAAGTAAGTAATTGCATTTAATGGTGTATCAAAACGTGTAAACATACTCATAAATATGTAACAGCTGGGTACAGAAGCATGCTCATGGATTCATGGCTGTCTCAGTGCGCGGAGCTAATTCATGGATGCTGAGTACACTATATAATGGTGATTATCTTACTAAAACACAAAATGAATTCAAGCTTATAATGCATTTAATAAAAGGGGACTAAATTTATTAAGTATACCTTACAAACGAAGCTGAATAACCCAACCTTTGCTTACACGGTATCCATTTTCACCAGGAATTAACAAAACATTTTTTTTATGAATTAAAACATGTTTTTTTCTGTTTTGGGTTGATTATTCTAGACATATTTCAAAGATTTTGAACCTTCGCCATTGGGCGAACGATATAAAGATAAAAATAAACTTAAATGTGGACAAAACAGTATTTTAATTAGATAACTAACTAACTATATACGAGTAATATGGAAAAACAAGTATATGAGAACTGACAGTACGGTCAGAATATATAAAACCTGCGTAAGGCCTATACTGACATAATGCCATTAAGACCAGAGCGGATACCACAAGAACGAAGGCTACGGTTGGCAGAGATGAAGACGCTAGCTAGCGAAGACGGATAGCAGGAAGGACTATTCGAGATAGGGTGAGGAACACGGCTATCCGCGAGATCTGCAAAGTGGAGGATGTCGTGAGATGGGGTAGACAACACAGAAGATACTGGAATGCGCACGTGCAGAGGATGGATCCCACCAGAATCCCACACGCTGTGGCGCATCAGATTCCTGCCGGCTGCCGTCCCCCCGGAAGACCGCCGAAGAGATGGAGAGATAGTTGAGAGTCGACCTCCCAAGAGAGGCCAGCCTGATTTCAGGAACAGACCAAAGGTCTATAAGGAGAAGAAGAAGAAGAAGAAAACCAACTATCTAACTAACCATCACGCCGTCTCCCCGCCCTCGGAGGGATAAGCAGAACGAACAAACTGTTCTATCCTCACATACTTCTCTCGATTCCTCTACATCCATACATCTTGTCATGCACGCACGTCGATTTCTCCGACTCCTCACGTGATCAACATTCAATATTTGATTGATTTGATCGTGCCACATTTTCCTCGGTCTTCCTATATTTCTAGTTCCGTTCACGTCGTTTACATATATATTCTTCACCATTCTTTCTTCACTCATTCTTTCCATGTGTCCAAACCATCTTAACGACCCCATTCCATTGATTAAACTCCAATTGATTAAATAATATGAATGAAAATGACTGTTTTCTAGAAGTTTTATTTTAATTTATGTGAATGACATGTTTCGCCTGTCTAAGGTATTATCAAATGTTACGATACAATCATAATCTTGAGCGGGACAACCCTGAGTAGGTTTTAATTAGGAGTAGAATATGCAATAGTTATCTACGTAGGTCTCTGTCCAATATGGTAGTCCTCCTGTCTAATTCATGTAAGAATTTTATATTACATTAGTGGAGTATTTAAGTGAGGTCAGATTTCCGAGAGGTAAAGCGCATATGATGAACTGTCAACAACTGCGAGCCAATTATTATCGAATGAAGAAAAAAAATCTGTTGTTACTTTTGTGCGAATTAACAAGGAATTCATTAACTTTGTTTTTTTATAACACAAACAAAAGCTGTTCATGCATTTTTAATAATTTTATCCGAAGTGAATATTATCTTTAATTTGATTTCCAACTAAGCCCGAGAGGGAAGCAATGCGATTAACCGATAACGGATAATTAATATGCGGAGTTAATAATTGATTAATAAAAGGAAAGCAAACATTCATATTATCGTACCACGGTTCAATACTAGCCACAGAATAACAGTTAATCCGACCTTTTTAAAGGATTTTCAAATTTAATCAGAAGCATAGCATACCTATTATTTTTGATAGTAAGTTGTTTAACTAACTAACCATCAAACCGTCTCCCTGAAGGGGTAGGCAGAAATAATGGACTGCCACACCTTTCTTTCCTGACATATTTCTCTCGCTTCCTCAACATTCATACATCGTGTCATGCACGCGCGTCGATTTCTCTGACTCCTCAGATGGCCGACATTTAATATTTGATTTATTTGATCGTGCCACGTTTTCCTCGGTCTTCCTCTATTTCTGGTTCCATTCACATCATTAACATATAATTTTTTTACCATTCTTTCTTCATTCATTCTTTCAATATGTCCAAACCATCTTAATGATCCTTTCATTATTTTGTTCATGACACCATCATTCGCACCGCATTCACTTCTTATATTTTCATTCGACACTCTATCATACACAGAGTATTCACACATCTGTCTAAGATATATCATTTCTACTGCATTCATTCTACTTTCATCCTTGTTTTGCCAGTTCCATGTTCGCTTTCATACATAAGGGTCGGTAGAAGAACACCATTGTGCACTGCACTGAACTGTAAGTTGTTTTTAATAACGAGTGTAATAAAATAAAATTGCAGTATTACCCGAATTGATGGAATAAAAACATTACAACTGACTAACTTACTAACTATCACGCCGTATTTCCGTAGGGGTAGGCAGAAAGAATAAGCCGCTGCGCTGTTTTTTCCTCTCTACTTCTTTCACTTCCTCAACAACATGACATGCACGCTCGTCGGATTATAAGAATTCTCAAGTGGCTGACATTGGTTTTTTGATTGATTTGATCATATTACGTTTTCCTCGGTCTTCGTCTATTTCTGATCCGTTTATATCGTTAACATATACATTAACCAAACTATCCTAATCGCTCGAACGCTTGCGAAGAAGTTTATGGCCAAAAGCCGTAAGCTTTTCTGTGCAAAAAGTCTATGATCGGGTGAACAGAGATAAACTGTGGTCAATCTGGTCCGAATACGGAGTGAACACAAAACTGATACGGGCGGTTGGTAAATGGGGACATCGCGCCCTGGTTTGATATCACAAAGGATGTTAAGCAAGGCTGCGTGATGTCTACATGGTTATTCAATCTATATATGGACAAGTGTATGAAAGAACTTGAAGGCATAAATGCTGGTGCTTAGATGAGTGATTTGTCTGTAAATTGTCTGCTTTACGCGGACGATGCCGTTCTCGTTGCGGATAGTGCGGACGAATTACAAGTCTTGGTGTCGAGAATGTATGAGGTATGCAAGTCAAACGATTTAATAATGAATGTCGGAAAGTCAAAGGTGTTAGTTTTTGAAAGGAAAGAACAAATGACAGTTTGTAATGTAAGTGTGAACGAAGAGAACTTGGAACAGGTGAGGGAATATGTGTATTTAGGTAGCATATTCATAGCGAATGGCCGAACGGATAGTGACGTTGAAAGAAAGGTTGGTGCGGGTAACAAAGTGAATGGAGCTTTAAAAATAGTGGAAACAAGAATTTATCACAATGGAGTTCTGGTCCCAACCCTTATGTATGAGCTTTATTGGCTCTGGCTCTCTGTAGTACGTCTGCATTACTGGCTCTATAAGTCCACGGTATACGAAGCATTCATTAGATTCATTAATAATAATGTAGGCTAATTAGTAATGTAATAAATAAATGATTAAATTATTAAAGCGAGTAAATCCTACGATAATATTATATATATTATTATCAGTTGACAAATGCCTTATATGATGTTAATGGAACAAAGATAATCTGCAAATTATAATTTAATTAGATCGTCATATACATCACGCTACTCAAATAAACTACGTCTGGAAACCATTATCCAAAGTGTTCTGAAGTTAACTGAGGCTATTTTATAGCCAGGGCATGTAATAACATCCTCTTAAAATGTCTATCTCATCTTATCAGCTTCGGGTAAGGTGGACCCCCTTGTACGTGGTAATGCACGTAAATATACGTAAAATGTTGGGACCCTTGCCCGTACAACGCGATTCTTTACCGCGGCAGAGAAAACTTAACCAAAATTCCGCATTATCATTTTGTTTACGTAAAACAGAATTTTATATCAAAGATGTGTTGCTGTTCACTTTTTGAAGAGTCTGCTTTAATGTGATGCCAAACGCGCCTTGAGCATAGCCCCAACCTCACGTAGGCGATTTGTTATCAACATCCACTCATCAGCCCTCTATACAAACTTTTGGACACGCACAGATAATAATAATTATTATTTTAGCCAAGGCTGGTTCGTGGAATCCAAATATTAAAAGAATCTTCACTCATAATCATTTAAGTAAATACGAAAATAAGAGAGAACGAGCATATGTAACACGTCAAGAGTATTGACATAAAACAATTCCTCAGCATATTTCCGTCCACTCCTGGACAAAGGCCTCCTCCATTCGTTTCCATGTCACTCTGTCTTGTGCAGACTGCATCCAGATTATTCCGACGTGTCTGTTCAGATCATCCTTCCACCGTAGTTGCAGTCACCCTGCACTTTTATTTGCCGTCCACGGTCTCCAAGTGAGCAGTCTTCATGTCCATTTTTCATCTTCTGGCTACGTGACCTGCCCATTGCCATTTTAGAGTCGCCATCCGGTGGATGATGTCAGTGACCTTTGTTTTTTTTCTCTCACCGTATCGTTTCTGACTCTGTCTCTTAGGCTTATTCCTAACATGGCTCTTTCCATGGCTCTTTGGGTCCCTCGTAGTTTCTCGGCACTTTGTTTGGACAATGTTACAGTTTCAAGACCATAAGTACCAACTGGCAGAACGCAGGCTTCATAGACTTTCAGGTGAATCGGTATTTTCCGATTTTTAAGGATGTAACCCATGTTTCCGGAAGCTGCCCACCTTAGTCCAATTCTTCTATAATTCTTTCTAATCAGACTAGTTGTATATTAAATATTTTCTACCCTTTAAAAACTTGGTTTACTGTAGAATCGTAATAAGTAGTAAGTTTTAACTTCTAATGTGAATAATTTATTTCACAAGTAAGTACAAGTTAAAAGCATAGAAAAAAAGGGTTTCACTCTAGCAGTGTGATAATTGCGTAAGCCTTTCACATTGCATTAATAAAGATTTTCTGCTTAATACTTACAAATTATCTTAATAGATGGCGCTAGTGCAGGTTGACCTACAAAATGTGAAGTTATTTAAAAAATAGTAGCATATATACAAGTTCCAAAAATTTGTCAGACGTGGTGGTTGTAAGAAGGGCAGAATGGGGAATGTTGTTAACATAAAGTGATCGCTTAACCCAACCAATGACAGGTCATAAGTTTTGTAAACTCCTCGACTACCATATTCTGTTTCCAAAAAAGATTACATCTTCGTCTCTATTGAGATACAATTAATCCTTAAAAATGATTAACCCGCAATGGGTAAAAATCCAGTATTTGTCTACAAGTATTAGTAAACATTAAAAAAAACAAATAATTTATTTCATTCACAAACGTTAAAAATTCCACAACCAACAACACAAAATTAATCAATTTTTGTTTTTTGCACTACTTTCATACAACAGTAATCAGTACAAAATTCAAAACTATCCAGAAACGTACTCGGGCATGCGCGTTGTGTGCATTTCCTTTCTCTTTCTCATACTATCTCTTTGATGATATGTCTTGGGTTTTTGCCTATTTATATTATATTTTTTTTATCGTGTCTTATACCGTCCGACGACCATTATATAATTGAAGATCGCATTATTGGACAATAAAATCGCATTAACTGAATTCAATAAAATATTACTCTGGCATATGTTGGAAATGGATTTTGTTGGGAAATTAATTTGAAATATGGATGGTTCCCGTTCAGTACCTGCCTCCACCTTGCGAAGTATATTCGATCATATAACCAGAGTTATAAAGAGAAATAATTAATTGGTCGGTTTATATTGTCTGGGTTTTGTAATATAATAAAACAGGTGATAAAATTCAGAAGCACAAGTCTTATATAAATAACTTGATTTTCGGGAAATGATTACAATACTCGTTTTATTTTAATTATTAATATTTTTATAGGTATTTTCTCTGGAGTTCTAGTGCCAACCCTTATCTATGGAAGTGAAGCTTGAAGCTGGAAAAAAGGATGAAAGTAAGATTATTAAATGCCGTTAAAAGGAGATTACTGTGAAGATTGTGCGGAAAAACGATATATGATAGAATACCGAACGACGAAATAAGGAGATGTAAATGTAAATGTTTAATGTTGCTCATGTTAGAAGTCGGAGGAATCGACGTACGTTTATGACTCGTTGTATGAATGTAGATGAATCTAGAGAGTGTGCCAGGATAGAGTAGTGTGGCGGTCCATTCTCTCTGCCTACCCCTGCGGGTTAATGGCGTGATCTTGTTGTTTGTAATATCTTTTAAAAAAATAAACTGATCTCATTGATTTGATCGTGTCATGCACGCACGTCGATTTCTCCGACTTGTGACCAACATTTAATATTTGATCGTGCCATGTTTTTCTCGGCCTTCCTCTACGTCTAACTCCGTTCATATCGTTTACATATACTTCCTTCACCATTCTGTCTTCATTCATTCTTTCCATGTGTCCAAACCATTTTAACGATCCTTTGTTATTTTGTTCATAACATTTTCATTCGCTCCACATTCACTTCTTTATTTGCATTTGACACTCTATCATATAGAGATTTACCACACATCTTATTTCTGCAGCATTTATTCTACTTTCATCCTTCTTTTGCCTGTTCCATGCTTCATTCATATAAAAGACCGGCACAAGAACACCGTTGTGCACTGGCAATTGATTGTATGATCAATTTCAACAAAGAAGGAAACATGACAGTCTGCAACATTAGTGTGAACGGTGAAAATCTGAAACAAGAGGATGGATTAGTTTATCTAGGTAAGTATGTTAACAAAGGATGGGAGAGTGGAGAAGGATATTGAAAGAACGTTTGGGGCAGGCAACAGAGTAAATGGTCTACTTAAAGTCGTTATCACAAACAAAAGCCTGTCAAAAAAGCTACATACATTATATTCAAGATAATACTATATTCTAGTCAGAGCTGATACTATGTAATAGGACTTAGAACCTTCTTAGAGTAGCAGAAATGAAACGATAAGGTCAATCTGTGGTGTTGAGGACATAGTAAGATGAGGAAGAAGCAGAAGCGCTTTTGGAGAGATCACGTTTATGCGGTCCATGGAGAATAGATACTTCTTCATCTTCTTCTTCATCCTTATTACCTATGTGGTATATTCTCCAGAGTGTTGATCCTCCTGTGAGGTAGATTCCCAGTTGTCCTACATCTTTTAGGAGGTCTTCCAGTGGAGTCCCATGAGGTTGATTATGCAATGAAATATAGGGGAGTCTGGTGGTGTCCATTCTTTGAACATGACCGTACCAGTCCCCTTTTCGCTGTCTGCTCCATCTTATAATATCCCCAATCTCACATATCTCTCTTATTCTGGTGTTCCTCACGCGATCCCTCAGTGTCTTGCCTGCTATCGCCCTCAGTGTCTTCATTTCGGAAGTCCTCAAAACATGTTTGGTCCTTTCTGTGTCTGCCCTTGCTTCGACGCCATATGTTATTACATATATAATATATGGAGAATACAAGAATTGCAAAAATTGTTAAAGACGAAAACTTAAGCAGCAAGAGATTACCAGGAAGGCCGCCAAAAAGATGGAAAGATAGCTAAGAGGAAGACGAAGAAGACTGTATTCTGAAATTTTTATATTTCAAACGATAATAATCAAATCACTTATCTTTCGAGCAGAATAATTTCGACGCTCTTTAGTTATAAAATCCTTGAAAAATTAATGTTATTATCAGTCATACAAATTGGGACATTCTTTTCTCCTTTGTTGAAGGTCCCTTACTTTTGAAAGGAAAACCTCTGGTGAGCTTTAAATCCCTGAATATTGGAATCATAATGGGTTAAATAAATATCTCGAGAACTAAAGCGAAGGATAAAATTGATTTAAAATTAAACCAGGAGCAGTTTGTGAAGCGAAAACGTGCGGGATATATTTTATATTTCCCGCTGAAATTAGCGATTATCGAAAACATACTAGACACATAGTGCGAATGTAAGTGTTACAAACAAAATAATGAAAGGATCATTAATATGTTTTGGACAGACGGAAATAATTAATGAAGAAAGAATGACAAAAATGTATTTGTTATCGGCGTAATTGGAACCAGAAATAGAGGAAGACCGGGGAAAACGCGGCACGATCAAAAAAATCAAATATTGTATGTTGGCTACGCGAGGAGTCGGAGAAATCGACGTGCGTGCATGACACGATGTATGAATACTGGATTTCATCCTTTTACGGGTGTATTAATCATTAAGAATTAATTTATTGTATTTCAATAGAGACGAAGATGTAAATTATTTGGAAACAGAATATGGTGGTTTGGTTTTAAATTTGGTAATAAATGTTTTTCAACATGGTAGCATATATACAACTTCCAAATAATTGTCAGGCGTGGTGTTCGTAGAAGGGCGGAATGGGGAATGTTGTATTACATAAAGCGATCGCTTAACCCAACCAATGACAGGTCATAAATTCTGTAAACTCCTCGACCACCATATTATGTTTCCAAATAATTTACATCTTCGTCTCTATTGAGATACAATTAATTCTTAAATATTTTTTATTTATGTTCGAACATTTTATGTTGTTTTCATACTTGATTTTAATATAAACGTTATATAATTTATCGTGAAAATTAATTTCGCTTTTTCCTGTAAAAGTTTAAATTGGAAAAAGTGAAATCCACTCAATGCGTGATATTACTTTAATTTTTATTCAATACTTTTATAATATTAAAATTAATTATTAAATTTAATTATTAAAAACAGTATCGGAAATATTTGATATTATAAGGGCACATTTTTAATTTAAACAATTATTGTTGCTATAAACGATAATACATATGAATAGCTTTTTGAAAACATTGTATTTTAGGAACACTTCTTTGCACTTTTCTCAAACATGCTTCGGGACAAGACGCCCTTCCTCAGTGTAGAAATACAATGTTTTCAAAACCGATTTTCGCATAATGTTATTATTATTATATGTCAATCATTGTATTATACATATTAACTTCACGGCATACCATTTGATTTTTTAAAGTTTGCATATATTTCTCACACGATTTTCAAAAACATCCCTTATTTAGAAAACCGCGATAAAAATAGAAAATAAGACTTGAGCGGCGGGAATTTCATGTTCCACAACCACCGTGAAAGAGAACAGAATTTAAACATTTTTGCTTAAAATTTGAATATACCCCGGAGACTTATTCGGAAGCATCATCGTCATCATCTGTGAAAATAAGAAATATTTTTCCGAAACACGGTTCAGATTGTTTTTTTGAAGTAAAAAATTCACGTATCCGAAAATAATGTGTATTATAGAAATTATTGTATATTAAGCGTTCGTATTATACTCATCTAGGGTTAAAAATAGATTACTTATTTAATATGACAGATGTAAAATAAATAAAAATATTTCAACTAACGTAAGGTTTGTTTCTTCTATATTCGCCATACTTTGTGTTGTAGATGCTTTATTTCTCTTTTTCTTTTTATATACTTTGTATAAACAACACTTACCTACATCAAATTTTTTTTAATTACATAGACATGTTTCGGATAACCAGTCCTTCTTCAGTGATACATATTATAAAGATACATATTTAAAATATTATAAAATTGTTTACGTGATCTAACAGATGTTATAAAGATTTATTTATTTATTTAGTTATAAAGATTTATTTATTTATTTATAAATCTTTATAACATCTGTCAGATCATGTAAACAATTTTATAATATTTTAAATATGTATCTTTATAATATATATCACTGAAGAAGGACTGGTTGTCCGAAACATGTCTATGTAATTTTAAAAATTTTAATGTAAGTGTTGTATATACAAAGTACATAAAAAAAAGAAAATTGATTTTATTCCTTTTGAAAATGTCGCGACAGCTGTTTCGCTAACCAATTTAAGCATCATCAGGTGTTACAATCAACAGTTGATTGTAACAACTGATGATGCTAACACAAAGCTGTCGCGACAATTTCAAAATCAATATCATCAATTTTGATATTCTATTACAATGTGTTTTAATTAAACAGTTGTTTCATATTTTAAAAACTGAATCTTTACTGAAGAAGAACTATTTGTCCGTAACATGTCTATGTAAATTTTTTTTTTTTTAATATAAGTGTTGTATATTAAAAAGTGTATAAAAAAAGAAAAAGATAAATATACCATCATAACAACACAAAGTATGGCGTATATAGAAGAAATAGAGTATATTTTGAAGGTATTGACATTTTAGATACATTAGTAACCGACGTTTTGTAAATGTATCACGTGAAAGATATTGAATAAATCAGATATGAGGTATTTTTATCATAATAATTCATCAATTCTACATTAAATTATATATGGATTACATAACAAAATAAATTCATAATGTAGTTGGTAAATGCATTAGAAAATAACACGTGACCGGGTGGGTAGGGCTGCTTTATGCGGAAAGACCTCAATAAAGTTACATAAAGCGAAAAGAAACTTAGGGTTGGGGTGTTGGAAGTGTGCTCACGGGGTGGAAGGAGTCGAGGACCTTTGCTCCAAGAACGTTCCAAAGGGATTAAGGATAGAATATATTTTTCAAGGGCCTCCCTGTGTTCAGAAAGCATAAAATAAGGGGTTACCTGTACATTGCAAGCATTTTAAACCGGATATATTTACTTCCGTAAACGTTTATATACTTTAAGCAGTAATGATAAATTGATAATATTTTTTAAGTAGTTACATTTCTACTTAGGAAATTGAAATAACTTTGTTTAATCCACTATATATTAAAAAAATATATTAAAAAATACGACATGTTTCGGAGGATATCTCCATCTTCAGGTGTAAAAATATAATAAAAACTAAACAAAATACAAAACTACTTTTAATCTCCAAAGCTCCCATTCCCAATCAAATGCAAATTAATCATTTATTAATTTTTATATATTATAAATTAAGTCTTTTCAAATGTTTTTTTTTCTAAATTACAATTTTTTATATATATTTTTTGGAATATTTTTTTTATATTATCATCATGTATTATTATTATTTAATATTCATTATTAGTTCTTACTGTTAAAAAAATATTATTAGTAGTTATAACAAACAGCCCATGTTAATTTTGAAATTTGAATTATTGTATCGAAATTAAATGCGTGTTTATATTATTTTTTTTTCTTGTACACAACAGGTCGTTTGGACCCAATTACTGTACACAATTTTTATTTTTTAGCTTCTATATTGATTCTCGTGACATGTGATAGGTAGCCAATCTATCGCCATTTTATTATCACGTGAATTCTACACCAGACCAAATACAGTGTGACAATCACACTGCCATCGCCGGGAATCGAACCCAGGACCTTCGGCATGGAAGTCAGAGCTCGTAACCACTCTGCCACGAAGGTCGTCTTTCTTTGATTTTAAGAAATTTGAAATATTTAAACGTTTTTAACATAATAATTTATGAATATTGTATTTCTGAGAAAATACTTCAGTTGAATCTACCTGTACATTTATAATTTATTTAACATCCATTAGTGTGTAAACATAAGTAGTCGAAATATTTGCTAAGTAATTCCAGGAATTGTAACCCAATATTTTTCGGTCTTACATATTAATTACTGTTAACATTCATTAAGTCACCTGAATTGTGCTTCTTCGGCTCGGGTATAAAAGCAACTTCGAACTGATTCTCGCCACATTTTGAAAATGCCTTAGAAGGGCGAAACATGTCATACATAAATATTATAATAAAACTCCTTAAAAGCTATCGTTTTTCATACATATTAATAATTTAATATGAAGTTTTACATCATTGTTCAAGAAACAATAAATTATATTATATAGTTTGGATACGAGAAAGTAGAAATGTCTTTGTGCATAATATGTTTTAGTTTTTGGTACAGTAAGGTTATTTTTTACGTGCGTTGTACGTTTGTTGTCCTTTTTATATGTCTATCAGTGTCCTTGTGATAGTGCACTGCTAAATTTCTTTTATGTTATTTGAATTATGTTATCTGAATTATGTCTGGTATAGTTGGTTAGAGGGGTAAAGCTATGTTTTTTGTTAATGACTCTAATTATTGTCTTTTGAGCTACAATAATTGGGTTAAGTGAATGATTTGAAATTTTTGATTATCGAAAAGTTATTCAGAGAGATTTTCTATAATTTTTCAGAATGTAGGAAGCAGAAGGTACAAGATAGAAATATGCGGAGAAGTATAGGCTGTATAAGTAAGTAAAGTAAAGTTACTTTAATTTCTTTAAATTACTATGTTTGTCAATTGTTAGGTTTAGGTAAGTAACGTATTCAATTACTTACCTAAATCAAAAGCATTTTCATTTACATAGGTAAAAATTGTATGATACAATAACACAATGGAAAATTCGTGTAACCTTTTATACAATTTTATAAAGGTTCATTCAGTAGTTACATTCAAATAATTTACAATTCTTACTAATGTTACGTGGTATTATTTTGATAGGAAAAAGCATCATTAAATGTCGATTACGTTCTGTGGATACGTACGCCTTGTTATCTATAACTATAACAAACATTAATATGGCTTTTAATAGACATTACTTTGAAATTATGGACCACTATGATTCACCGTAATAAAATAATGATCTGTGATTACTATTAAATTACTTACCGTGGGATATTGACACAACCCAAAAATGTCATAAAAATTGTTTTCTAAAATATATACTTAATCGAAATATGAATGTATTAATGTAGTCAAATCAAATTTCTAAGCAGAAGTTCACTTGAAAATAACAAAAAAATCTAACCTTCATGCTATCTCCTCGAAGGAGTAGGCAGAAATAATAGACTGTCACACTATTCTTTCCTACATACTTCTCTCGCTTTCTCAACATTTATACATCGTGTCGTGCACGCACGTCGATTTCTCTGACTCCTCACGTGGCCGAAATGTAATAAATAGATTTTATCGTGTCACGTTTTTCTCGGTATTTCTCTATTTTTTGTTCCGTTTACTTATATTTTATCATAATTCATTTTTTAATTATTTCCATGTGTCCAAACCATCTTAATGATACCAAACCATCTTAATAATATCCATGATCCATAACATCTTGCAGTATATACATTTTTATATACTAGAGATAACCAAGAGCAAGGATAACATAGATAAATTAATAATAGAAATAAATAAAAACATCTTAGTGACCCCATATTTTTTTTTCAACACTTTTATTCGCACTGCATTCACTTCTAATATTTGCATTTGACACTCTATCACAGATTTACTATACATTCGTAAAAATATCTCATTTCTACTGCTATAATGCTATATTGAATTCTATACTATAATGAAAATATACAAATCTTCTTAATGTGGATAAAGTTAGATTCCAATTGTTATATTAGTTTTGACCGGTTTCAGCAGCTCGGTATTGTCATCTGTTTGTTAGACCACGATTTAAAAATATTAACTGATGTTTAACTGCCAATTCTAATCCCGTTTCAGCCAATTCTGATCCCCTTCTTGGTGTAAAGATCTAAAGCTGCGTAAAATCATATTAATCTTCTCATTTTTGCCACTCAGGAACCATTTTTAGTCCAATTGTATTGGGTCTCACTTCTATCGTTTTATCCCGTGTAATGGTGTAACGGACCCATACCTCATATACCCTAGCATTACATAAAATAAATTCAATGTACAATATCTACATTTTTGATCTTATATTTTTGTAAAGGAAACATATTATTTTGGTTAAACTAATGATTTTACTGAAATCTGAAGCGATGGAAGGTTATAATAAATAATAATTAAATAAAACGATTAATTTTTAATAACTACTTTCACTTTAAAAACTTTGGATTGAAAAACAACACTGTACATTTTCCATAAAATTATTAGAACACGACAATGTTTTTTTTTGTTTTGATTTATAAATGCGTGTTTCCCCCACTGTTATTAGTCCTCGTAGTTTTTAGTGATTAGTCATAATATTTCATCTATATACTCGTATAATAAATATCTCTGATACCTCAAAGCATTTGCATTTTCCAAGTTTTATGGGAATGACATGTTTAATTTTGCTAAGGGATTATGAAATGTAATATTTGAATGACATGTTTCGCCTTGCTAAGGTATGTTTAAAAATATCTTAGCAAAGACAATCTGTGCACCATCTAAAAAGAACATTTTGCGCTAAATTATTTTTATTTTGTTATTTTATTTTATATTATTGTATTTTATATTCTTTTTTTGAGGATGTTGGACGATCGAAGTGTGCGCGGGAGATGCCTATTGGTGGCGATGAGGTTCGCAACCCATCACACCGCGTTTCCCGCGTGGCGAAAAGAGAAGGATGGAGTGCCGCATCCGTTAAAATGTGGCAGTCCATTCTTTCTGCCTACCCTTTCGGGAGACGGCGTGATGGTTAGTTAGTTAGTTAGTTATAATAAATATTTTTCAGTTAAGATTTTAGTTATATATTTACACCTGAGGATGGCGGTCACTTCCGAAACATTGTCGTGTTTAAATATTTTTATTGTGTAAAAATATTTAATAAATTAAAATAGAAAATATACAGTGTTGTTTTACAATTCCAAACTTTTAACAATGGAATTTCACGGTGTTAACGCCTTAACTTTCAATATAGGTAGTCCACTTTTGTCTTCATTTCGATAGCGAACATACTGGACAGTTTATATTGAAACAAAACAATTATCCTTCTGCATTTACAATATGTCAAAATAATTAACATTGTACATGCCATTGTGGTCGGTTATCTCAAGAATATGATCGTAATATGACCGACGTCTGACCTCATTACACGAGGTACATTATAACAGCCGACCTCAAGATCCCGCCTGTGTTTACCCCATTTGTGTCGCATCTCCTCACTGGTGTATATCTCTAAGCTCCGGGGGGTAGGTATAGGGTTCGTATATCTGTTTACGTATTGCGGTTTCTTCGCTTTCAACCCCTGTGATTTACTAACGCACCAAAGTAACCAGGGATGTCCCACTACATTTTTACCTAAGAAATCAAATATTTTATGACAAGGCTTGGGTGAAGATGAACGGATTTTATTAGATCAGTCTTTTTTTTTTCTTCTTCATGCTGCCTCGATTCTTTCATTGCAGGATATATGCCCCTACCAAACGTTTCCACTCCTTCTTGTCGTTTGTCTTTCTTATCAGCCTTTCTCTTCTGTGGCATTTCGACACCTCGTTTGGTTTCCCCATGGTCTCAGTTTGATTAATCTAGGTGTCCTTTTGTTAATATCTTGTCTCGCTGTGTGTCCTGTTTATTTCCACTTAAATATCACTGTACAATGCACAATGTCGTTATCTCTGGTTCAATGTTTTATTTATTTATTTATTATTCGATCTCATAGATACATCTTAGATCATACCGAGCTTTTTTTTTTCAAGGACAATGTGTAGATTAATAAATATAATTACACGTAGTATTACGACGTACTACAATGGACTCTGTATTACAATGGCTTCTGAAAGTGAATGTAATGAACCGGTTGGAAGCGTTCGAGATATGGATATACCGCAGAATGCTCCGTATACCGTGGACCAATAGGATCAGTAATGCAGACGTACTGCAGAGAGCCAGAGTCAATAGAGCTGTTGTCGAGTGTGAAAATTAGAAAGGTCTCATATTTGGGTCATGTGCTAAAAGGGAGAAAAATACCATCTCCTTCGACTGATATCGATAGGTAAAGTGGAGGGACGTCGGCGAGTTGGAAGAAGGCAGCTGTTCTGGCTGTAGAACATCAAAGAGTGGACAGGAATAACAAGAGTTCAGAACCTGTTCCAAATGGCGCAGGATAGAGATGCCTTTGCTGCAGTGATTGCCAACGTTGGGAGGACCTGACACGGCGCCGAACAAGAGAGTATTACAATACTTTATTTCACTATACACAGAATTGTTTCGGTTATAACCTTTATCAATGTACACAATTTTAACTAAATCCCATGTACACAAATTTATGTGAAATAAAGTGTAATCATGTTTTTTTAAATATGAATCCACAACATAGAGTGACGGCGAATATAGAATAAATAATGTATATTATTTTGTTAAAATTACAGGTTTACGAAATAAACATTTTTTTCTAATGTTTAAAGAACATCAATTTATGTAGTAGACTCCATGTCTATTTTTTATAAACTGATAACTGATTTTTCGTAAACGGGATCAAAAACATAAAATAAATTAAACTCATGTTGCAAAATTTATACAAAATAAAATAATGGGAACATTTTATACAGATTGCAGAGAAAACGGCAATTTTCCGAACGGTTTGAACTTTTATCGGGAATTTTAAATATGGCGCTTATCGATTTCGATTTTTCATTTGTTTAGAGATTGCAACTCTCTGTTTTGACAAATAATTCATTATGATACACGATTCTCGAAAATGTACAGTTCAAATATTTAATGTGCGCCGGAACTTTTTGAGCTTTTGAATAAATAATTTCACTTACTAAAAATAGAACAGAGAACACTCTGGCAGCGAATTTGTTTTCAAAATTTCAATTTGTCATTTTAATGTTTATGCATTAACTTGCTAATGTTTGCAGTGAACTAATCGGTTAATTATTTTTGATTCTCAATTGAAACAAAAAACATTGTCATAGTCATCATCAACACAAGAAATAATATTATTCCTCCCCCCAACGTCAGGAATCGCTGCAGCGAAAGTACCTTTGTCCTGCGCTACTTGGAACAGGTACTAAACTCTGCGCATTTCTGTTCAATCCCTTATATTTCCCAGCCATGACAACTGCCTTTTGCCAACTCCCCAGCGTCCCTCTATCTTGCCCATGGTGATCAGCCGAATGAGGAGGTATTTTTTTCCCCTTAGCACATGACAATATTTTGTCATGTGCTAAGAAAACCTTTCTAACCTTCACACTTGACAACAGCTCTCTATGCATCTAACAAAAAATCCGAAACCACTTTATACTCATAATAATTAATTAAGATTTATAATGTCTGCTGCTTTTAAACGGGCAGAGATATGAAGCAGATGTCCGAATAAGTAATGTAGAGGATTATGTCCTCTATAATCCATACTAATTTTGGTTTTGACGTATCCACCCGATTCCGAAATAATTGCAAAAATCAGTTTTGCTTCATACAAAAAAAACAACAACATTTTTTTTCTTGAAAATTAGCTGTTATATCAAGAAAAGTTTTAATGTAAAAGTGGTTTGGAATCACACAAAGAACCCATTTAAAAAAAATCAGGACAAAATTCGGAGTTCGACCCCTAAGTCCCTGTTTTTGCCAAATGGATCCAGTGTGCGCCGCCGGCAATCACGTTCGGGCTTCCAACCAGAGCGGGTCTATGCCCGTTCCGTGAGCGTTGCCAGATGTTTTTTTTTAATGTTTTTAGCAATTAAATCTCAATTATTATATTTTTTTACTTCAATTATAATTATATAAGGGGATTAGCTGTGAAATTTCCTATTTTTCCGATTTAAAATCGCTAATTTTTTAACGCGTACTGACTACCCTACACCGGAACGTACGTTTTTATTTTAGCACCGCAAGGGAAAGGTTAAAAAAAACACGAAAAACTATCAAGAGAAAGGAAATAACACAACTAATAATTTGTCTTTTTCGCGCTTGCGAATACTGAAGTAGCTAGAGTGAGATGTAGAAATTGTGTGTGTGATACATTCGTATATTCTTTACTATTTACACTTCAATACACGACAATGCAACACACTTGTATACAAGTTTGATTGTATTGGTGATTTATCTCCGATTTTCGGCAAAAAGCATATTTTATGTTTAATGATGTACTCACCGGTTTCGGCGTTTTCTTCCTTATCTTCACTTGTAATTTCTTTTTCTTCTTTGTGATCCTAGAAACAAAATAAATATATGTTGGGTGTCTGCTTGGTTTCAATGATTTTTTTCGTATTAATATCTAAATAATGGAAAATACGTTTCTTCACTTCACACAGATGTAGAGATAAAATGCAGAATTGAGGCAGCAAGAGCTACGTTTAATAAAATGAAGTCACTCTTCTGCAATGATAACGTAAACTTGAAACTCCGCCAGAGAATGATCAAATGCTATGTGTGGTCTGTTTTATTGTACGGATGTGAAACTTGGACCCTTAAAGTTAACTCAATGAACAGACTGGGAGCATTTGGAATGTGGCTCCATCGCCGAATGCTCAGAGTTCCCTGGACAGACATGGTTACCAATACCGAAGTCCTGAGGCGAGCTAGAGTTGACAGGGAACTGTTATCAACTATCAAGGTTCGAAAGATCTCACATCTGGGTCATATACGAGTACTGCGTGGGGAAAAGTACCACCTTCTCCAACTGATATTGGAGGGAAAAATTGAGGGACGCGGAGGGCCCGCAAGGAGACAAATGTCCTGGCTGCGAAACGTGAGGGAGTGGACCGGCATCCGAAGTGTGGAGGAGCTGTTCCGAGCGGCGCAGGACAGGTACAGGTTCGCCGAGGTGATCGCCAGCGTTGGGGGGACCCGACAGGGCACTTGAAGAAGAAGATGCATATTAACATATCTAACTATCAGTCAGTTTCTCGGAGGGTTAAACAGTTTTCATTCAGATTAAACAAAATAATTTCTTACAATTTCATATTGCATAGTGTAAAAAAAAATACCTCCCTAAAGCCGTTTTTTCATTTTATCTCCACCCCAGCTTATCCCAGTAAGGAGTTATGAAAAACACGTAGGTACAAAAAATATACATATTTATTATAATATTATCATTGAAATTTGTCATCTTGCAGAATAACTTATATTAGCCAACATAAGTTTTTGTATGGAATTTCCTAATTGTCAAATGCCTAGGAACGCTTCTAGAACTAATTCAATTATCAAGTTATCTGCTAACTGCCTCTAAATAACACATGGAGCAGTTAGAATGTGTTAATGTGACCTACATAATTGCATGCTTCTTCTTCTTCTTCTCGTTTTAGATGCATGGTATGTTCCTACTGATAGGTTGCCCTCTCTTGTTATACTATCTATCTATGTCTCCATCTTTTTGGTGGTCTTCCGGTGGGATGGTAGTCAACAGGAATCTGATGTATGATGCATCCTCTGCAAGTGCAAATGTCAGTGTTTATTGCATTGTCTGCTAACTAATAAACTAACTAACCATCACGCCGTTTCCACAGGAGGGGTAGACAGAAAGGATGAATCTCCACATTTTTCTATCCTGGCATAATTCTCGCGACTCATTTACATTCACACATCGTGACATGAACGCTCGTCGATTGTTCCTACTTCGAACTTGGCCGTCTTTCAGTAATTAATTAATTTGGTCATGCCATGTCTTCCTTGGTCTTCCTCGACTTCTTTTCCCATTCACACTACTTGTATATATCTTTTCAAGCATTCTTCCTTCATCCATTCGTTCCACATGTAATGACTTTGAGTACATCATATATTTTGTTTCCAACTCCAACCCTTCTTCCGATATCTTTCTCCATCCTTCCATCTCTTGTAAACAAGCTTCCCAGATGGACAAATTCGGTGGCTTGCTCTAATTTCTCACCGTTCGCACTTATGTTACAATCCGTCATACATTCTTTCTTTTTAAATAATTTAGTTTATTTAGGTATTCTCTACTCCATCTGAAAATAACTTTCATCGTGTTTCTTACTTTATCTCGAAGACTTTTGCCTGTGTTCTATGTCCGCATCCCTAGCATCTGCACCTTAGCCTACAATCTTATGATATCCGCTCTTGTCTCAATGCCATATGTCAATACCGGCCTTACGCATGTTTTTTACTCCTAAATAACGAATTTACTATCAGATCTCATATACAGGTATAATATTTATTTTTAAATGAATTAAAACACTGTTTTTTACATTTTGAGTTTATTTTGCTCGACATGTTTCGAAGGCGGGAGAACGATATAAAATAAAACCAGTAATAATCTTATTGAAGAATATCCTAGTATTAAATAAACTAATGATAATGTTATGAAACCATATCATGTTATTAAATATCTAGTAATAATCGAATCAAAAAAATTATTTTTCTTTCTCAAAACTGCAACATTATACTTTTTGGGGGTTTTGTAATTGAAATCATTTTTTCGTTTCTTGAAAAACGTAAAAAGCTCTTTGATATGGCCATGAAAACACCACGAAAAAGATATTTGATAATATCTAAACACAGCGAAACAATGAAATCAAATGTAAAAATTTTCTTTTTTGTTTTCATTCACATTAAACAAAATAATTTCTATAGAATTTGTTTCATTTTATTTGTATACAAATACTTGTAGACAAATACTGGATTTTTACCCATTGCGGGTTAATAATTTTTTTAAGGATTAATTGCTTAATGCTTACAAATTATCTTAATAGATGGCGCTAGTGTACAACAATGTGAAGTTATTAAAATAGTAGCATATATACAAGTTCCAAAAATTTGTCAAACGTAGTGTCGTAAGAAGTGCGGAATGGGGAATGTTGTTAACATAAAGTGATCGCTTAACCCAACAAAAGACATGTTATAAGTCCTGTGTTTACAGTTAGGCGTTTGCCTCGACTACCATATTCTATTTCCAAATAATTTACATCTTCGTCTCTATTGAGATACAATTAATCCTTAAAATATAATTTCTTACAATTTTATACTGCATAGTGTTAATATAAAATTGTTAGAAATTATTAAATAAAAAAACATAAAAAATTCGTCATTATGGAATTCCATAGTGTTAAGGCTTTAAATTTATCTAAAATTTATTTTTCTAAATATTAATTTCTGATATATGAATTTAGTAACTTGGTTTTAACACATATTCTGTCATTTATGGATAACCTGCATCACGGTGACACGTGCGCTCGTCGACTATTCATACTTTGAACCTTTCAGTATTTGGTTAATTTGGTAATCCCCCATGTTTTCCTTGGCCTTCCTCGACTTCTCTTTCCATTCACAATACTTTTATATATATTTTTAATTATTCTTATCTCATATCCATTCGTCCCATATATCCAAACCATCTAAGTGACCCTTTCTTAATATTATATAAGACGCATTCATTCGCCTTACATTCCTTTCTAACTTCTTCATTGAGTATTCTATCATACTTTGTTTATCCGCACATTCTTCTTAGTGATCTCATTTCTATGTATTTATTCTACTGTCAACCTTCTTCGGCCAACCCTTAGCTTCTTTCTCTTAGTTCCATACATTCATATTTATTTTAAATTATATTATAATATAAATATGATTTCTCGAATAAATTTTTGTGTCACTTGTATTATTGAAAAGAAATAATTTGTTCCGGGAAAAAGAACACCCAGTTCATTTATATCTGTGTGGCAATTTGCAAGAAAGCCTCCAGGAAATCGTTTATCATTTCCAAACTTTTATATCAAGACTTGCTCGGGGAAAAGTACTTGTTTACGAACTCCTAAAAAAACATGGACTTGTAAAAACAATGAGATTAATCATCCATGTACAATTTTATTTCCATTGTATTGGACTAGAGTTTTGTGATAATTGAATGTAGTTATTCATTTATTTTTATTAAACTCATACATATATTAAATGTATGACAGAATCCGTTATGAAGAAGTGTGAAAGGAGTGTAAGGCGAATGAATTCATCCTAAATAAAATTATAAAAGGGTCACTAAGATGTTTCGGACATATGGAACAAGTGGATGAGGGAAAAATAGTTAAAAAGATGTATTTATTGCAGGGTAACATACATTGTTAATACACATATAAATGAACAAACAAACAGTTAAATAAATACATAGAAGGTTACCCGCCGCTTACCCGAAGCTGTAATAGGACTCAGCGGCGCCCCTTCGTCAACTTCTCTCATACAATAATGGTTATAAAGATTTATACAAGTTGTGTGAATGGTGAAAAAAGTCGAGGATGACCAAGGAAGACATGGCTAACTAACTAATAATGAAAGTTGTTCTTTCTTGACATACCTACTTCTCTCGATTCCTCAACATTCATACATCATGTCATGCACGCATGTCGATTTCTCCGACTCCTCACTGGTCGACATACAATATTAGATTTATTTGATCGTGCCACGTTTTCCTCGGTCTTCTTCTATTTCTAGTTCCGTTAACATCGTTTCTGAGTACTATTTTAATAATTATTTTTCATTTCATTTTTTCCATGTGTCCAAATCATTATAAGGACCCTATAAAAAGAGTTAAAACTTATTTTATTTTCTTTTTTTATACAACACTAACATTAAAAAAAAAATACATAGACATGTTTCGGACAACCAGTCCTTCTTCAGTGATACATATTCAGTGATAATATGTATCACTGAAGAAGGACTGGTTGTCCGAAGCATGTCTATGTAATTTTTATTTTTATTTTTTTTAATGCAAGTGTTGTATAAATAAAGTGTATAAAAAAAGAAAAAGCTGCTTTGTTTCCAGAATGTATGAGGTATGTAAGTCAAATGATTTAATGATGAATGTCGGAAAGTAAAAGGGGACGGTTTTTGAAAGGTAAGAACAAATGACAGTTTGTAACATAAGTGTGAACGAGGAGAACTTAGAGCAGGTGAGTGAATTTTTGTATTTAGGTAGCATGTTCACAGCGGATGGCCGAACTGATAGTGTGTTCACAGCATGTTCACAGCATGTTCACAGCGGATGGCGTCGATAGAAGGGTTGACAAAGTTGAACAAAGTGAATGGAGCTTTAAAAATAGTTATTGGAAACAAGAATTTATCAATGAAAGCGAAAACGACCGTTCACAATGGAGTTATGGTCCCAACCCTAATGTATGGAAGCAAAGCATGGAACTGGCAGAAGAAGGATGAGAGCTGAATAAATGTGGTAGAGATGAGGTCCCTAAGACGTATGTGTGGTAGAACTATATACGACAGAATCTCAAATGCGGATATAAGAAAGGAATGTAGAGCGGAAGAAGGTATTATGAAAGGATCTCTGCGTTGGTTTGGACATATGGAGCGCATGGATGGAGAAAGAATGGTTAAGAAAGTATTCGTTAATGATGTAAATGGAGTACGGAGTCGAGGCAGACCGGGGAAAACATGGCATGACCAAATTAATCAAATTTTAAAGGTTGGTCATGTTAGAAGTCGGAAGAATCAACATGCGTGTATGACTCGCTGTATGAATGTGGAGGAAGCTAGAGAGGTGTGCCAGGATAGAGTAGTGTGGGAGTCCATTCTCTCTGCCTATTCCTGCCTGGAAACGGCGTGATCGTTTGTTTGTTTAGGTCTTAATAGTTTATTTTGTATAGAAAAGTATTTATTTTTCATTACATTAAGTTGAGTGAACAATTTCACGCGAGGCTAGTAACACTCGAATGTATTAACGAAATTTCAGGAAATTAAGAAAGGAATACAATACAACCTATTATTTGCTACAGAAGGAATCCTTTTCGGAAGAGAGCACAATGCTTTGTGGAGCGAATAATAGACGTTTTGTGCTATTGTCGAACGAGACCACTGAATGTAACGCCTGTAGCACACTGCAGCAAAAGCGAAACGGATGCGAAACTATAGCGAATATCGAAACTCTTTATATCGTGTTTTTAAAAGAGTCATCGCACATAGCATGCGAAACGAGAGTGAGTCTAATTCAGTTCGCTTGACGTCCGCAATAAGTTTGTGCGTATAAACAGATTTTCAGTCTCATAAAAATGGATATAATTGAAAAATTGATTTTATCTGTCCGAGAGCGACCTTAAAATTTTAATCTTTACTCTGTCTGTGTGCGAATGGATAGTGACGCCGAAAGAAGGGTAACAAAGTTAATGGAGTTTTAAAAACTGTTATTGGAAACAATACAAAAATATCTATTCACAACGGATTTGTGTACCAACCCTGATGTATGGAAGTGAAGCATGGAACTAGCAGAAGAATGATGAGAGCAGAATAAATACGGTGGAGGTGAGATCCCTTAAACGTATGTGTGATAAAATGATGTATGACAGAATTTTGTATGCTAATATAATTAAGAAATGTAGCGCATTATAGACAAAAATATGAAAGGATCAATGCGTTAGTTTGGACCTTTGTGGCCGAGTGGTAAGTGCATTGACAACCTTCGTGGCAGAGTGGTAACAGCTCTGACTTCCATACCGAAGGTTCCAGGTTCGATTCCCGGCGATGGCAGTGTGATTGTCACACTGTCTTTGGTCTGGTGTAGAATTCACGTGACAATAAAATGGCGATAGATTGGCTACCTATCACATGTCACGAGAATCAATATATTAGCTAAAAAATAAATCTGTTCGAACAACCTGTTGTATACATTAAAAAAAAAATAATAATAATAAAAATAAGCTGCCACCTCGAAGGTTCCGGGTTCGTTTTCCGGCGAGGGCAGTGTGATTGTCACACTGTCTTTAGTCTGGTGTAGAATTTACGTGTCAATAAAACGGCGATAGATTAGCTACCTATCACATGTCACAAGAATCATTATGATAGTTATAATACCCTTTACATCGATTTGGCTCATGCTGTCATGATGTAAAGAGCGATTCAACAAAATAATAATAATAATAAATAATAATAATAATATGAAACGCATAGATGGGGGGAAAATGATTAAGAAAGTAAACGTTAACGGTGTGAATGAAGTAGGTACGGAGTCGTAGGAGACCGAGGTAAACTTGGCATGATCAAATTTATCAAATTTTAAAGGTCGGCCTTGTTAGAAGTCGGAAGAATCGACGTGCGTGTATTACTCACTGTATAAATATTGAGGAATCTAGAGATGTGTATCAGGATCGAGTTGCGTGGCGTTCCATTAACTCTGCTTACTCCTTCGTGGAAACGATGTGATAATAATAATAAATTGGATAATTTATAGAGCGCCATTTTTATGAATTACTCATCTCAAGGGCGTTGTAGAAGATGCTCCGTTTTATGAACTAGATAAAAAGAGTAAAAATAATAATAATGATAACAAAAATAATAAACATATTTAGTATGAGGGCTGCACCTGACGTAGTCGATCAGCCCTTCCTATCAGGAAATGATAATTTGAAAAGGTGCGTTTTGAGTCTCGATCTAAACTCTGACTGATTCTCGATGCACTTAAGGTCTGCTGGAAGGTAAGGTCTACCGCGAAGGCTCGATCGTCAAAGTTTGTGCTTGGACAGCGTTTTGGCACAGTCAATCTACGCAGTGTAGACTGTCTGGCATTCAGGTTCTCGTTGATGCAGAGTTCAGATATATAAGTTGGTGCCATTCCATTTAACGCCTCATAGACCGTCCAGCAGATCTTGTATTATATCCTTTCTGGAAATTTCAGCCAGTGGAGCTCCTTAAGATGCTATGTTATGTGACAACTCTTTGGCACACCCCTTATCAGTCTATCAATGCAGACTGGAGTTTATTTATATTATTATTATTATATATTTTTTTATGTACACAACAGGTTGTTTGGACCCAATTACTGTATACAATTTTTATTTTTTAGCTATTATATTGATTCTCGTGACATGTGATAGGTAGCTAATCTATCGCCATTTTTATTGTCACGTGAATTCTACACCAGACCAATAACAGTGTGACAATCACACTGCCATCTCCGGGAATCGAACCCAGGATCTTCGGCATCGAAGTCAGAGCTCGTAACCACTCAACCACCAGGTCGTCAATTTGTTTGCTGTTTGGGGATATTGGCGTAGACTCCATTGCAGTAATCTAGTCAGGACTGTTACCACCGAAATTCCACCTGCAATTTTACATTATAAAAAGAATGCGTCAGTGCATAGCTGTCAAAAATCTAAATCCGGTTCGCATCCGGTCTACCAAACACATAGGCGTACTACGCAAAAGCAACAGGGTCCGTTTTCGTGTCGCTTTTGCGTTACTGTGTGCTACAGGCGTAATTATTTCCTCAGCCATCCGCGTATATTACAAGCCAAAAATATCTTCACGGCACTTTGCTCGAAGTGAGTGTATTATGTATTATGTATGCGAGGCACGAGAATCTTAATCAATTATGCATTATTCACAATCTTAGTGCCTACTCTTAATTAGAATTTAGGTTTCGCAGAAAGAGGACGCCTAATATTGTACATATATTACGTCCCACTTAAAATGTTTCTCTAAAATACAAGATAGAATAAGGTTCTCCGCAGAATTTCTTATATTCACTCCTTGCAAACACGGATTAAATCGACTAATTCGGGTGGTGGTCTAGGGGATAGAACGCTTGGCTCCTGATCCAGCGGACTTCGGTTCAAGTCTAGACACGACTAGATTCCTTCTTCATAATTATGAGCTATTTTCTGCTCATATTGAAGATTGTAAAATAAATTCTAATATCATTGATATAAATCCTAGCTGTTAGTCTTTTTAAAAATTAAAAATAAATTAAATTAATTAAAAATAATTGTAAAAATAACAGTGTGAGTGGAAAGAGAAGTCGCAGAGGACCAAGGAAAGCATAACATGACCATATTAATCAAATACTGAAAGGCGGCCACATTCGAAATCGGAAAAATCGACCAGCGTGCATGTTACGGTGTATGAATGTGGAGGAATCAAGATAGGTATGTCAGGATAGAACGGTATGGCGGTCCATCCTCTCTGTCTACTCCTCCGGGAAACGGCGCGATGGTAATATACAATGAATTCCCTTTTGTATGGATGTAAAGCTTGGAGTTGGCAGAGGAAAGATGAAAGTAGGATAAATGCCGTAGAAATGAGGTTACTAAGAAGAATGTACAGAAAAACAATGTATGATGGAATACCTAATGATGAAGTAAAAAAGGAAAGTAAGGCGGATGAATGCATCCATTTTGAACAAAATAATGCAAGGAACATTGCATTGGTTTGGACATACGGAACGCATGGAAGATTAAAAATGGTTTGGATAGTATACGTTAACGATGTAAACTGCGTACAGAGTCGAGGAAGATCGAGAATAATATGGCGGCCAAATTAATAAAATTGTAAAGCTCGACCATCTTAGAAGTTGGAAGAATCGACGTGTGTGAATGGCTCGCTGTGTTAATGTGGAAGAAGCTAGAGAGGTGTGTCAGACTAGAGTAGTGTGGCGATCCATTTTCTTTGCCTACCCTTCCGAGGAAACAGCGTGATGTTTGTTTGCCTTTGCCTATTTATTTATTTGAACCGTTAATTTTTCATCTCGTTGATTTTCTGAAAGATTTTCCATTTTCGGAGTGTTTATTAATTCGCTGTATAAACAAGTTCGTTATTTATTCCAGTCAAAAACCGTTAATTTCTCTAGTTAACATTGAATAAACATCTCAAAGAAACTAGATAATAAAATGAAGAAATCCGAAAAGCTGTCTTTAAAATAATTCCGTTCAAAAACCATTTTGAAAAGATGGCGGCTTACATCGCGGTAAAGTAAACTTCACTCAAATAATTCAGAATCACAAATAAATGTTTATAGGGTAAGCTGTTTTTAATATGTGGCCGGTATGGCTTTTAGTTGTGTGTACTCTGACGCGTCTGTTATTCGCGGTCAGCGGAAATTTTTTGGTAGCTCGAGGGTGGAAATTTTCAAACTGTACCGTGAAATCATACGGCAAAACAACGTTATCAAATTCGTATTGCCGGCTATTTGTAAAAGTAGGTACTGGTTGTGATAATTTAATTATTTTAATAGCTTCGAAAACTTTCCGCCAGGCGTCTCCCTCATCCGCCCCCCATCCATTCTACCTACAATGTCACATAAAGGAACAAACAATAATATTACATTGCCGTCAATTTAATGCGAGTGGAATCAATTGTAAATATAAGTGAAAACGTCTATCTTCTAGAAGTTTTATTAAATTAAACGTTTTCATTTACAGTAGAACTTATCCGGACGTCAGTTGACCGGAATGTCAATTATCCGGACACGCCGAGATGATGAAGCGTTCTGTACCGTGGCCTACGCAAGACTAAGCTTACCCCACCACACCTACACAACGTTGGGTGTGGGTTGCATCATTATTCTCCCCCCTCCTCCTCTCGTTCTCCCCCGCACCCTATGGACAGTCAGTCTCCCGCTGTATTCGAGTTTCAACGTGTCATCTCGTTAGTTTCAACCTGTCATAATTTATTAGAGATTACGTGTGATTATCCGTTTAGTCCGGATAAACGACATTCTACTGTATATTAATTATTTTATATAGAGTTTTACATCATTGATTCAAGAAACAATAAATAAGGAATCAATTGTTTTTAGCTCAAGAGCCATGATCTGAAAATTTACAAATTTTAGTATTTGATGGAAAGTATAAATTTATATAATATTTTTTTGATTTGCAAGTCTAACATCTTTGCTGATTCTTGGAATGCTTTTGGGCATATGGTAGTTTCCCGTTGCTTTCCACGTGTTTGCATACAAAAGGTTATTAAAAATCATTTACTGTCTACAACTTTTTAGCTATCCATTCTCATTACATGTAGCTAGTATATCGCAATTTTTTTATCACGTGAATTCTACTAGATCAAAGAGAGCGTGAGATTTTTTCACCCTGCTATTGCCAGAAATCGAACTCGGAACCTTCGGTACCTACGGCATAATTGTTGCCACTTTCTTAATTATTCGATTTAATATGGGAGTATCGTGAGAGAACTCTCATTATTGATACCCCACTATTTATGACATGAATTTTTTTAAACATTATTATAACCAGTAAATATGCTTATTGTAGTTTGTGAAAAATTAAACATAAAATTACTTAAACCTAAACCTTCAATAAACCTTAACATTGATAGGACAAAATACAACATATGCAAAATAGATCATTAATTTATTAGGAAATTTTTTAAAAAGTTTTTTTGAATGACATATGACGTTTGTGTATCTTGTATTCAAATTAATTTTTATTGGCTCGTGTTACATCATTGGTTCATGTTATCAGATTTAAATTAATTTACTTAATTTATATCTTTATATACCCTTTACATCGATTTGGCTCGCGCTGTAGTGATGTAAGGAGTTTTTACAACAAAATAATAATAATAATATACAATTAGTTGGACCTCATCACCTCGGGAGACATGATTTCTGTGTCATAGATCGTCAGATCTATTGAAATAAAAAAATTGTTTGTATCGTTATCCAGATGTTGCATAAAACAATTTTTTTTTTATCACAGATTTTTCTTTTCTTTGGATTTCCGATGTAAATACAAAAATTTTCGAGGCGTGGATTAGCGTAGCTTACGGCATAAAATGTTTTTTTGTGTATATATTATCATCGGCACGCTCTGTAACAATATACATAACTTCCTAAATATAAAGTATCGTAATAAAACTCGAATACCAAAAAGTTCTTGATAATTTTTAATTATAATTTTCATCGTAAAATGCTCGAGATAAAATGAAGAACTGTAGTTCTTAATATCAAAATTGCTTGCTCAAATAATCTACTGGAATGTTTTATTAAACTATTTCATGTTCTCTATATCTCTAGCTTTCTTTTTCTTGGACTTAATACCCATCATTAAACAATTTCTTGTTGAGCTTTACTAAAATATTTGAAGTTCTAATAACTCCGTCTTAATTTAAAAGACACAATAATTAACAATACAACAACTATTGTAGAATGTCTGTGATTTATTGCAGATTTTATTCACTTGTCAGTGAGCTAACCGGATCCCTTTGAACATGCCCTATTAATTTTTTAAATTTTCCTTATGCGATATCCATGTATCTAGATTTATAAGTAAGGTTACACAAATTCTTAAGTGAAGACTACCCTTCAATTTATATTGCACCGACAAATCTATGTATCGCGGAAAACCCCGCTCTTAACCACCCTACGTATTTGAACTTACGTGATACGTTCACTGTGACTGTACCATTCTGCGCTATCCCGTATCACGTACGCGCTTGAGAAAAAGTAATGTACCTAAAATGTACAAACTGTTAAGGATACGCGCGTGTGCCAACAACATTTGACTATAAGTCTTCATAAATATGATAATTTTACAAGCGGCAGGTGAAGTGTGCGGCCGAGTATTTGACGTTTCGTAATTTAATAAAATATAAAATTAATATATAATTAAATTTCATTAATAAAAACACCTGCTTTTTTTACACGTTTCTCGGAAAATAACCCAAAGGTAGTTTCAATATTTTTTACATTTGACCGGATTTTATATCCGTTATATCCGAAGCCCGTTAAATAGAGGTCCGTTATATCGAGATTTTACTGTACTTTATTGCATTTTCGGAATGTGCATGTCCTTCTTCATTTTAACATTAAGAAAGACGAGTACAGTCCAAAACATTTGATGTAAATGACAGGTCACGCCTGTCTAAGGCTTTATGAAATGTCGTGTTGATAATGCTTTAGTCAGGCGAAACATTTTATCACATAAAATATAATAAAACTATAATAAAACAGACGTTTTCATTCGTATTAGTTATTCCTAGAAAATATAAATAAGATTTATGATTCTTCAACATTCTTATGGTATCACAATTTATTTTTTGCAACGGCTGTATCGCCAACTGATGTTGGCATCATCAAATTTTTATGTTAAAAAAAATCATATATTTTAACACCTGATGATGCCAACATCGGTTACGAAACAGCTATCTAGAAAAATAAAAAGTGTGAAGCCATAACAGCGTTTTAAATTTTAACACTTATTAAAATGGCTTATTATATTTTTTCCTAAGCATATTGGGCAAAAAATTAATTAATTTGTTCCGCCACCTGATTATAAGTATAAATATTTGGCTATTTTAGGTAAAATTGCGTAACCATTTTATAATTCTGTTTTATGTTTAACAGATAAAGAGCGAGACCTTTTGTAAGTGATAATTAACCAGACTATTATTAGGGATTATAAAACATTCCATTAGCGCATTAACTATGGTTTACATTAACACATTTCCTTTGGATCCGGGTGCTTTGTTTCTCCGCAGAATGCAAGTCACTTCGGATAACCCTGTTTACCGCTACAGGGAGATAATAAACAACGTGTTCGCAAATCCTCCCCCACACACCGACGTGAACTAAGTCACAAACAATATACAAGAAAATTCTATTTACGAGACCCATTTAAAAAAATTGTAGCATACTTTTATACAGTTAACGTATAATTAATTCACTCTTTGAGTAGCCTTTTATTAATCTAATTAGAGGTAAGATCTTTAATTAGAGATGTAATTGGATCTAACTCGTATACAATTTCTTAAATTAAAAGCTTTTTGATAGCTTTCATTTATTTGAGTTTTTAGGATACAAAATGTTCTATAATGAACGATGTTTATTCTGAGCAAACATGGAAAATGTAATTTACCGTATTTTAAGGACTATAAAACAAACTTTTTTTCTTCAAAAATTGCCTCCAATATTCAGGTGCGTCTTAGGTATTAAGGGATCATTCTGGTTTATAGCTCTCAAAAAATCGTTTTTATTTTACATTTTTCGAAAGTATTTATATCTAACTAACTAATTAACTAACCATCATTTCCTGGGAGGGGTAGGCAGAGAAGATGGATCGCCACAATGCTCTGTCCTGGCGTACCTCTCGGGCTTCCTCTACATTCATACATCGTACCATGCACGCACGTCGATTATTCCGACTTCGAATGTGACCGCCTTTTAGTTAATTTGGTCATGCCATTTGGTCATGCCATGTTTTCCTCGGTCGTCTTCGGCTTCTTTTTCCACTCATGCTGCTTGTGTACAACTTTTTGACCATTCTATTTGTTCCATATGTCCAAACCATCTCAGTGATCCTTTTTTAATTTTATCCATGATGCAGTCATCTGCTTTACATTTATTTCTTAGTTCATCGTTCGGTATTCTATCATACAACGTTTTCCCGCACATTCTTCTTAGTGATCTCATTTCCACGGCATTTATCCTGCTTTTATCCTTAATCTAAGAGTATTGTATAATAATTAAAGTTGAGAGTGACCGGAGTAGCCTAACTATATTATTTCACACCTTTACGTTGCTCGAAAATTCAAAAAATCAAAAGATACGACTTTCAATGTGCACATTGATCAAACGGCTGGTTACAGCATTATAAGTTTTTCCTAGTTTTTTCAATGCTATCGAAATATTTGATTTGCAAAGATTGTAGAGGGGAAGTTTCGTTCACAAAATATGGACAGAGAGGATTAGGTTTTTTGAGCTACAAGGATTTTGTATGGTGCAGGCATCGCTGATTGACTGTAGGTAAGAGCTTTTCGTTAAAAAAAACTTTAAACGCGTTTTTCTAAAAACTGTATTTTTTGGTCGGCGGCGGTGATTTCTCCAGAACCACTGAACCGATCTTCACGAAATTTTAACCACATTTTATACACAGTAATAGCTTCTACATAAAATACAATCAAATAAAAAAATGATTTGTAATATTTTTTTGGACCAAAATCATTAAAAAAAAACGTTTTTTTTTTTCTTAACATGTCCGCCATTTTGTAATTTATAATTTAATATTACTTTCCGTAGTGTGCGCTAGAGCCACTGATATGCTGAAGCTAAAATAAATTGTTTTTTTTTTAGATGAGCCTTAATTGAGTTATCAACGCCGCCAGCGACAAACCAGGGCTCTTTAAGGCATTCCGTTCACTGGTTGTTAATGTTAATAAAAAAATATTATTTTAATAAAAACAGATGTTTTTTATGTTTTAAAAATGTATTCGTTTAGCTTAAAAACCCTTATATCAATATCTATAATAATATTTTATTTCAAAAATAGTCTTTTTTCGAGCGTCTAAACCAGAATGATCCCTCAATATAAAAAGCTACTTAACTAATAAAAAAATACTTAACCTAACCTAATCTTAATGGATGGCGCTAGTGTAGATTGAACTAAAAATTGTGAAGTGTTCCTCAACATTGTAGTATATATACATCTTCCCAAAATTTGTCAGACGTGGTGGTCGTAAGAAGGGCGGAATGGGGAATGTTGTTAACATAGAGCGATCGCTTAATCCAACCAATGACAGGTCTTAAGTCCTGTAAGCGCCTCGACCACCATATTCTGTTCCCAGAAAACAATTTACATCTTCGTCTCTATTGAGATACAATTAATCCTTATAAAAAGTTCAGTGTTCGATTTAAAATTTTCGCCAGCCTTAAAAATTGCCATATATTTGATGCCTCGGGAAACCTATCTCTATCTGTCAACTTTGGATTCAACTGGCAGCGGCAGTGCACCGATGCGACGAACATGAGTTGCGGGGATTTAAAAACTTGCTAACAACGTCTACCTCCCGCCCTGCTAATACAAACCCAGAATATTGTCTAGCCTATGATGCGGCATTGTAGTCTACGGTGCCAGTGAATTTGAATTGAAAATGATTTGTGTTATCGGTAACAGTACAATATTTTAATTTTAAAGGTCAGTTTGGTTTTATAAAGTAAGATTTTTTTTTGTCTGGCTTTGCATTCTACGAGTAATAATCAAAATCGTAAAAAAATATATATATTTTTTAAATTGCATAAAATAAATAAACTTTCATACGAAGCCATTACTTGGTGGTTTAACACAAAAATAAAATTAAACACGTTTTCACTCAGTATAAACCACTTTATTTGATTGAGTAGCGCCAACCGGTTTCACTCTGTAGCGAGCTTCCTCGGGGCTATAAACAATCTAATTGTGTATAAAGGTTTAGATGATATACGTTGATGTGAATGGAGTACGGAATCGAGCAAGACCGAGAAAAACATCGTTACATAGCATACTCGTACATTAAAAGTCGGAAAAATCGACTTATGTGTATGAATGAATCTTTTGTATGGTGTGTCAGAATAGAGTAGTGCTGCCGCCCATTTTCTCTGCCTGCCCTTCCGGGGAAACGACGTGTTGGGTTGTGTTTTAATATTTTTTATATTTCCTCCACAAGAATAAATACGGTAGAGATGAGGTTCTTAAGACGTATGTGTGGTAGAACGTTATACGGCAGAATCTCAAATGATGATATTAGAAAGGAATGTAGAGCGGAAGAAGGTATTATGAACAAAATTATGAAAGGATCGCTGCGTTGGTTCGGACATATGGAGCGCATGGATGGAGAAATAATGGTTAAGAAAGTATACGTTAATGATGTAAATGGAGTACAGAGTCGAGGCAGACCGAAGAAAACATTTTCTTCTCCGGTCTCAATCTAATGATTGGTCTGCAGCAAGGCGACGCATCTCCTCTTCCACTCCGCTCGGTCCTCGGCAACTCTCTTCAACTCCGCATAAGAGGGGCAGCCCATATCTCGGCAAATCTGGTCTAGGTACTCTTGGCGAGGTCGTCCTCTGCCAATCGATCCCTCGATTATTCCCTCCAACACATTATGCAGGAAACATTCGTGTCGCAACACATGATCAATCCATCTGACCAATCCACATGACCAATCCACACGACCAATCCAGGAAAACACAACAAGACCAAATTAATTAAATTTTAATGGTTGGTCATGTTAGAAGTCGGAAGAATCGACGTGCGTGTATGACTCGCTGTATGAATGTGGAGGAAGCTAGAGAGGTGTGCCAGGATGCCTACTGCCTACCCCTACGGGGAAACGGCGTGATGGTTTGTTGTTGTTGTTGTTGTCCTCCAAAAATACGCAAAAGCATTACTATTCATTGAAATAAATAAAACATGTGATTTATTAGAGTCCCGAATTTATGTGGCGAAACAATTTTAATCCATTAAAAAAACAGTTCAATCTTGTTAATCCTCATCTCAGCGCGTACACAGACCCTGGACCTCGTGTGCAGACTGCGGTCTCGGCTAACCGTTAAATCCACTCGGGGATGGATGCTCGCGAGGAGTACGCGGAGGAAGAATAATGGCCGAGCGAAGAGGAAAGGAAAGATATTGATGAGGGTTAAATGACGAAGAAGGCAAGGCAATATCACTTAACGATGGGCCCTTTACTTTTGGCTGTACACTCTCTTATGTGATTCTAAACTTGACAGGATGAAACATACACTGGAAAAAAATATCACTTCTTTACTGATTTGAGTGGTAAATTTCAACCGAGACGAGCGTGGGTAGTAACCGAATGTCTTTTTGCCCAATCTATTACACAAAATCGTGGTTTTATTCTGTAATTTATTTAATGTTGCCATAATCAATCTTATCGTTCTGTTTTCTAAATTTCACAATTGTGTTATCACTTCATATTATATCGTTATTGCATGATTAATTGTATTACATTTAGTTCGTATCATAAGTGTGAACGAAGAGAATTTGGAGCAGGTGGGTGAATTTGTGTATTTAGGTAGCATGTTCACAGCGGATGGCGGTTGTTCACAGCGGTTCCGAACGGATAGTGACGTCGAAAGAAGTGTTGGTGCGGGTAACAAAGTGAATGGAGCTTTAAAAATAGTTATTGGAAACAAGAATTTACCAATGAAAGCTAAAATAGCCGTTCACAATGAAGTTCTGGTCCCATCCCTAATGTATGGAAGCGAAGCATGGAACTGGCAGAAGAAGGATTAGAGCAGAATTAAAGCGGTAGAGATGAGGTCCCTAAGATGCATGTGTGGTAGAACGATATACGACAGAATCTCAAATGCTGATATTAGAAAAGAATCTAGAGCGGAAGTAGGTATTATGATCAAAAACACATACATTTGGTTCTTAGAAAGACGAAATATGTCATTGCCATAAAATTTGGGTAAACAGGCGTTTTCATTCCTTTTAATTATATAATCATAATTATGGGACAGTCAGCTGTGAATGTATCAAATAAATAAATAAAACTAACCGTCACTCCGTCTCTCCGGGGTTGACAAATATAATGGACATACTTTTCTCACTTCTTAACATTCATACATCGAATCATGTGAGCACGTCGATTAGTCCGACTTTTCACGTGACCGACATTTAAAATGTGATTGATTTGATCGTGCCACGTTTTACTCGGCCTTCCCCTGTTTCTAGCTCCGTTCAAGTCGTTAACATATAACTTCTTATGCTATGTGTGTACGGCGGGACATCGAGGGAATGTAGCATAGCTTAAATGTGGTCTGGGTCCCCCATGGTTGCAAATAAACAAATATTTTTACAATTATTATTTTTTAACGTTAGTCCCGCATGGACGGGTGACGGGCCTAGGAAGTCCACAAGTGAAGCTGACGAAAGGCGCCAATGCACCTATTACAGCTTCGGGTAAGCGGAGGGAGCCTTCTATGGCTCGGCCATATATACCTTATTCACCATTCTCTATTCATTTATTCTTTCCACATGTCCAAACCATCTTAACGACCCTTTCAGTAACTTTTTCGTTACACTTCAATTCTCACCTCATTCACTTATTTACATTATTTTTTCATTCTATCTTTAATAATTAAAAATACAGATACTTAGAAAACGTTATTTTCTTGTGCATAATTTAATTATCTGCCTAAATGGGTAATTATCAAATAACATAAAACAATATTGTACATATTAATAATGATTGATTGATTTTAAATGAATTATTGAAAAGATTTCATTTCGTTTAACATACAAAAATTACGTTAAATTAATTTAATTAATTATTAAGAAATACCTTTGAAGATTGTCCCCGATTACCACATTTGTGGTTATACTATAGAGCCCCATAATTTCCATTTTCCATTTTCTTTTTATAACGTACTCATTATAATATCATGAATTTTTAAGTGGAAAATGTTAAACGGTAGAAACCTTAGAAATAAATTACAAATGTATAAGATTGGATCATTTAATTACAATTTTACTTTCTTGATAGAAATTATTATCGACATTAAATATACAAGAATCAAATTGATTTTGAAAGTAATTGAATTTCTTGTTAAGTTTTCTCTTCGATTAGAAATCCAACTAACCATTCGTTTTCATTCAATTTATAAAGTGTACAATATGTACAAACCAGGCAGTGTGATGTGTTATTTAATCGATTCAAATACTTCGCAACCTTTCATTAAATTTCTGAAAAATTACCAGACATTTTTAACCTCACGCGATCACTAACCAATGATTTGCGATACCTTTTTTGTAATCTATAATAGTAAAAAGTATACCGAAAATTCACAATATATTTTTATAATGAAGACACACCAAAAAACAAACAAACAAACCATCACACCGTTTCCCCGCAGGGGTAGGCAGAGAAAATTAACCGCCACACTACTCTATCCTGGCAAAACTCTCTAGATTCCTCCACATTCATACAACGAGTCATACACGCACGTCGATTCCTCCGACTTCTAACATGACCAACCTTTAAAATTTGATTCATTTGGTCATGCCATGTTTTCCTCGGTCTGCCTCGACTCCGTACCCCATTAACATCATAAACGTATACTTTCTTAACCATTCTTTCTCCATCCATGCGTTCCATATGTCCGAACCAACGCAGCAATCGTTTCATAATTTTGTTCATAATACCTTCTTCCACTCTACATTCCTTTCTTATATTAGCATTTGAGATTCTGTCGTATATCGTTCTACCACATATACGTCTTAGGGACCTCATCTCTACCGCATTTATTCTGCTTTCATCCTTCTTTTGCCAGTTCATGCTTCGCTTCCATACATTAGTGATGGGACCAGAACTCCATTGTGAACGGCGATTAATTTCAAAATAAAGAAACACCTTTAGTGTGAAATTAATCATTCTATTATTTAGAATTTAATACAAAATACTTTCAACATATAATGCCTTATCAAAAATTCATATGAATTTTTAATATTTTGTTGAATCGCTCTTTACATCATTACAGCGCGAGCCAAATCGATGTAAAAAGAATAGCAATCATATTGATTCTCGTGACATGTGATAGGTAGGTAATCTATCGCCATTGTCACGTAAGTTCTACACCAGACCAAAGACAGAGTAACAATCACACTGCCATCGCTGTTAACCGAAACCGGGACCTTAGGTATGACAGTCAAAGCACTAACCACTAGGCCACAAAGGTCATAGGCCAAGAATTGTAATAGCCTTCAACTTGTCTCATTGAAATAATATGAAATACTTTCTCGATTTTTAATTTGGCTGCAAGCATAAGTTCGTCATTATTCGGCTCTGCGACGACCTGGGTTCGATTCCCGGCGATGGCAGTGTGATTGTCACACTGTCTTTGGTCTGGTGTAGAATTCACGTGATAATAAAATGGTGATAGATTGGCTACCTATTACATGTCACGAAAATCAATTTAATAGCTAAAAAATAAAAAAATTATACAGTAATTGGGTCCAAACGACCTGTTGTGTACATAAAAAAATATATATTTATATATCAGTAAACGTTGTAACCGAGTTAAGGTCCATTTACACTGGACAGTCAACAGTCGATACCGACACGTCACGGGTTTTCGTTGAGAAAATAATCGTTTTGTTTGTTTTAATGGTGTCTTGTTACTTTTAATGAATGCCGATTTCGTTCATATTATATTTAAATTCCGAGATAATTGCCTTCTCCGCGGCGAATTTAAATGGTAGTAAAAACGGTATTCTGTAAAAAAGAATTATATACTGTAGGAAACACATCCTGAAAAATATTGTTCATTTTTATTAAGTGTCAATTTTATGTAGCTAGGTGCTTTCTTCGGCAACCCCCGACGGCGATTTAATTATAGAATTTGAGATAACGAGTCGGTGAGATTCAAGGCTATTTTTATCGTGACGTGTCGGTATCGGCTGATGACTGTCCACTGTAAATGGACCTTTAGATTGTGTAGAGAATTCAGTTATTTTTACGTAGTTAAAATAACACATTATACGAGTACAAGTAAAACATTTTCTTTGTTATTCTTTCCCTATGTCACGTCATCATTCAAATACAAAGATTGCTATCGATAGGAAGGGGTAGATAAATGTTCATAATATTGTGTCCCGAGAAAACCCTCGTCTCTTCGATTTGGTTATTTCCTATTTCTTGCCTCCCATTCTTCCAGAATAAGATGACTCGGGGGAAGCTCATTCCTTATTATAACATATTACTCTTGTAATAGAAATGCAATAGAAATATCAATTCTGTGATCTATCTATTAGAAGTATTAATACCACAATAATTGTCTCGTTTGTAATACGTTATCTTCATCTAAAAACAATAACAAATTCTATCTTCTTCATCTTCTTTCGATGCCATGTCAGATCCCCCCAACGTTGGCGATCACTGCAGCAAACGCATCTCTATCCTGCGCCACTTGGAACAGGTTCTAAACTATTATTATTCTTGTCCACTCTTTGATGTTTCGCAGCCAGGACGGCTGCCTTCTACCAACTCCCGACGTCCCTCCACTTTACCCATTAATATCAGTCGAAGGAGGTGGTATTTATTCAAATATGAGACCTTTCTAATTTTCACACTCGACAACGGCTCTCTATTGGCTCTGGCTCTCTGTAGTACGTCTGCATTACTGACCCTATCGGTCCACGGTATACGGTATACAACTTAATATAATATTATATATACTTAAATTTTCTAGAAGTTTTATTATATTTTATAGAAATAACAGAAATAACGCTTCGCAAAGGATTTGCAAACTAATATTTTCCTCGGGATATATGACAACGCCTTAGCAAAGCGACATCTCATTCTCAAAAAATAAAACAATACTTGCAGAAAGCAGACGTTTTCATTAATATTAAAAATAAATATAAAGTTTTACATCATCGCTAACTTTTTAAACTGAAATCTCTGAATAGAAGTTTTATTTATATAATAATTCAATAAAACGACCAGTCTGTTGATTCCAGCAGGCCTGGCAAAACCAGTCGCTGTCGTAATAAAGATAAAAGTGAAAGTTGTTATTAGAAAACATCGTTTTATTTCATTATTCACTAATAAATTATTTTTTTTGTGTAGCGTTTTTATAAATAGGTGTCGGACCACGACGATCCGTAAAAAATTAATTTTGTAAAAACTTTAAAATGTGTCCCCTGGTTGCACTTTTTACGAGACCAGTCAAAAGGTTCCCCGCCGCTGCTCTGGAGGGTCGCTTTTGTGTATAATTATAAAGTTCGACTTTTATCACGTCACGTTCAAAAATGTATCCCATTATAGTATAAACCACACAAGAGCTGGAAGAAATTTATCGTCACGAAACTCCATGGATCTATAATTTTGTATAAAACAATATAATTTTGTTTATGGTAGATGTACCTCCGCTTCTACGGGGGTAGGAACTAAGAAAAAAATATTTTTATACGTTTAAAACTAAGGATTTACTGATAATAAAGATTTTCTGCTTAATGCTTACATCTAACCTTAATAGATGGCGCTAGTGTAGATTGAACTAAAACATGTGGAGTGTTTCTCAACATGGTGGCATATATACATCTTTCAAAAAATTGTCAGACGTGGTGATCGTAAGAAGGGTGGAATGGGGAATGTTGTTAACATAAAGCGATCACTTAACCCAACCAATGACAGGTCATAAGTCCTGTAAACGCCTCGACCGCCATGTTCTGTTTCCAAACACAAAAAAAACAATTTACATCTTCGTCTCTATTGAGATATAATTGATCCTGAAAACTAAGAATTTTATAATCAATTGTTTTGGCCGATACTTAAGATAAGACCAACATTGATATCCTGTCTAAACAAATCGCAAGACACACAGAAAGAAAAAAAGAAAAAAAGTTTTATAAATATTCTTTAATGTGACCAGAATTATTGGCCCCAAACAGTGTCAAATGCCGTTCTCTGGACCATGACAGGCAAAAGCCAATTAGAGAACAAGTCGCTAGACGTCACACTCTGAGACGAAACCCAGCCTGCATCGTTCAGGGCGCACTAGACTGGTCTCCTATGGGGGGAAAGAGGAAGCGAGGCAGACCTAGAGCCACCTGAAGAAGAGCCCTGCAGGACGAGGTTGAGGCAGCCGGCCTCACTTGGGATGATGTTAGGCATCAGGCATGCGATAGAATCGGGTGGAGAAGGTTTCTTGAAGCCCTATGCACCACGGAGGTGTGACAGGACATAAAGAAGAAGAAGAATAATGTGACCAGAAACCCACAGAAGAGATGAACCGACGCGGTAGGCTCAATAGATCGTAGGTAGGTTCAATAGATCGTAGGTAGGCTCAATAGATCGTAGATAGGCTCAATAGATCGTAGGTAGGCTCAATAGATCATAGGTAGGCTCAATAGATCGTAGGTAGGCTCAATAGATCGTAGATAGGCTCAATAGACCGTAGGTAGGCTCAAATCGGAAGTAGGTTCAATAGATCGTAGACGGCTGTCATCAAAAGAAACCTTAAACATGAATATCATTTGTTGTATCTGTTGAGATAATAAACCGATTGGATTTGAATAGCTGATAAACAGTGGATGACAAAGGCAAGTGACGGAGTGGAAACATTCGGAGGCCTATATCTAGCAGTGAAGAGAACATGGCTGGGAAGAAAAAGAATATGAACAGAAATAATATCTCCTTATTATGGAGGATTATTATGGACCAGACGCACCATAGAGTGGCGATCGAGAACCGACCACAGAAACCAGAGCTAGCGACAAGCAAGAAGGCCTGATTAACAGGAGGTCAATGGAATAGAGCGTAAGGGCTAGTTAATTGTGGAAGTCGGGAAGGGAGGCCTATGTTCAAGACTGGACGACTGATGGCTGATGATGATGATGAGGAATGAACCGGGTCGTATCCAGGATAATTTTAATCCCCTCACCATGATTCAAGCGTTCCTTCCCCTAGAGCACCATCCTGTTTCGATTCGTTTTTATTTAAATTACATCTCAAAAACCGATCTTATAAGAAGTCAAAACGCAACACGGAAAACCGAATAACACTAGACATCTGGTGTTCTGTTAGTTTATGAAAAAAGAATATTTTTTCATAAACTAACAGAACACCAGATGACTAGTGTTATTTGGTTTTCCGTGTTGCATTTTGGTGCGTCTGGTCCATAATAAGGAGACATTATTTCTGTTCATATTCTTCTTCTCCTTCTTCTTCTTACAATACAAACAATACAAATAATGTTCATGTTTAAGGCATCTATTGATGACAGTCGTCTACGATCTATTGAACTAACCTCCGATTCGAGCTTAATATTTGATGCCATTTTTTATTTAAGAATGCACTTTTTTTTTTTTTTTAATATTATAAGTGTTGAGTATTGTTTATAAAGAATAAAAAATAAAAAATATCTTAGTTCAAAATGTTCCAATGATCAAATGATTATAAAAATAGTTTCATCGAATATGAATTATTCAAATATAGCACTGAAAAAAATAGTTTGTAGAAAACATATATTAGCTTATATATCATTTAATTATTATAGTGTTTGTATTTTACCAATTATTATAATATAAATATAGATAAATCGTAAATATTTGTATTTTTATATTAACATAAGAACACTGGTTGTTGTACAAGTATGAAGCAAATCTGAATAAATTATATTTCCTGAATTTTTGATATTACGGAACACACGCATGACATGTTTCAAAAGTTACCGCCCCCCGGCGTGAGTCATTCTGTGAAATCATGTGCCGCAACTGACGTTCTAAAAATAATACATAATTGACACGCATAACAAAATAATCATATAAAATAATAATTTTACATTAAAAAAAACTTACTTGAAATTATCACTCGAAATCTGAAACTTGACAAAACTTTTCAAAATTGGATCACATCCAGAGACAAAATGATTCTCGATCGAGTCAATATATGAACACACTAAAACAAAGACAAAACAAATGCGAAGAATTCCAATTCCGAAAAAGAACAAAATACGAATCGCGATCTGACGTTTAGCACGGTTGCCGCGCGCGGGAAAATGCGAGCGTCAGCGCTCCGAGTACAAGCGTGCTACCGCAACCCGCGGCTAGGGCGCACTGGCCTCCGTACCCCATATAGAGTAGGTACCCGAGAGGTAGGTACCCGCTAGGCCTATGCGGACCGCCCCCTACCCACCCATTACGTGTAAAGAAAATGTTTATATCGCACTCAATACCAAAATGCGATTAAAGAAAGAGTTTACTTTTAACTGGATCGTTTTGACAATACGCCGTCAAGAACATTGTGTTAAAGCTGAAAACACATCGATCAGCTTTCTTTATTTCGGGAGGCGTGCGGTTTTATTCAAGGCTGTTGTATTTTTGTATCGAGGGGTGTAATATCTAACATGTCGCAAACAAATCTGGAGCCTAAATTAACGATTTCAGTCGTGTACTTTTGCACGTGTGTTCTACATAAATTTAAAATAATTTATGTCGCATGCTACTCGATTATTAGAACACATACATATGCAGCCACAAAGCTCACTCAAACACATTTCAACCGAACTGCCAATTTTCATCTAGTAAAAAACAATTAATTTATTTCTATCTTGTTAGGTAATAAACATATTTTATAAAAAAACTAACTAACTAACCATCACGAAGTCTCTCCGAAAGCGTAGGCAGAAATAATGGACTGTCACACTTTAACCGATGCGGCACTCCATCCTTCTCTTTTCGCCCCGCTGGAGATGCGGTGTGATGGGTTGCGAACCTCATCCCCACCAATAGGCATCTCCACAAAATAAATCTAAAACAAATAATATAAAACACAATGATATAAAATAAAAATAATTTAACGCGAAATGTTATTTTTAGAAGGTGCACATAATTATTGTCTATTTATTTTTTGTTCCAAGTATCCACCGTTTTTTTTAAAATAATTAAATGTAATTATTTATTAATAACTACTCAATTTTAAATTAATACGAAAGAAAAATCTGTTTTCTAGAAGTTTTATTTCGTGTTATGTGAATGACATGTTACGCCTTGCTAAGGCATTATCATATGAAGCTTGTCATTCTCATAAAAAAACGAAGTTTTCTTTCGTTTTATTTAATTGATATAGAGACCCTTGAGATAATCATCAGCAAGGATCATAATAATGTATTTTGAAAGCATGAAAGAAAATAAGAAGAAAGATGGAGTTTTATATAATTGTTTTAGAAACAATAAATATACTCAATTATTCATAGTTCTAATTAAATTATTTTCACGGATGGTAGCAATATGTTTTATTGAGATCTTCTAAAATCTGTGTAACTCGTCTTTCTGATCATTTCATTTCGCCTTTCTGTAATTTCGGAGAACGTTGCCGTCTCCATATTTAGGGTGATTATATTCTTCTTCTTCTTATTTTTGTCTTGTCTCAACTTCGTGGTGCATAGGGCCTCAAGGAACCTTCTCCACCCGACTCCATCGCATGCCTGATGTCTAACATCATCCCAAGTGAGGCCTGCTGCCCTAACCTCGTCTTACAGGGCTCTTCTCCAGGTGGCTCTAGGTCTGCCTCGCTTCCTCTTTCCCTGCATACTGAACCAGTCTGGTGCGCCCAAAGCGACCACCGTCTCAGAGTGTGACCGATCCACTGCCATTTGCGTCTAGCGACTTGTTCTCTAATTGGCTTTTCGCCTGTCATGGTCCAGAGAACGGCACACTGACACTGTTTGGGGCCAATAGATCTTGAATATTGAGTGAAGGCATCTATTTATAAACGATCAATGAAATTTTATTTAATTACGAGTTACACGAATTTTCCTAAGATCCCAAAAATATAAATGCCTTATGATTCAAAGTCACAACATGCTTAACAATCTGTGAATTATATATCGTATTAATGCTATATTTTTTATATATTTAGTTTATGTTTATGACCTTATAAACTGATAAATGAAATATGATAGTTTTGGGGTAAGATTTGGTGAATTAAGGTTAGGTTATGTCAAGGTTAACAAAGATCATAGGTTGACTTAATATTCATCATTTAATGAAGCTAAACCATAATACAATACGTCATTTTGAAAAATGAATGTTATAAAGTGGATTTTCAAGTTGTTTCAAAATGGCGCCCATAGCCGGCTGTCATTTGAAGCTTTTAAAAAAAAAAGGTTCTGCATTTTGGCAATCTTTTAAGATTAAAAACAGACGTGGCATGACCAAATTAATCAATTACTGAAAGACGGCCATGTTCGAAGTAGAAACAATCCATATCACGATGTGTGAATGTAGAAGGGGCGCGAGAGTTATGTCAGAATAGAACAATGTGGCAATCCATCCTCTCTGCCTACCTCTCCGGGGAAACGGCGTGATGGTTAGTTAGTTAGTTAATACCATCTTAAGCGTTTTAAAACCGTATAGAATTGTATGTAATAGTAAAATGACATTGAACGAATATATTATTTACGACGACCTTCGTGGCCGAGTGGTAAGTGCATTGACTGCCACCTCGAAGGTTCCGGGTTTGATTCCCGGCGGGGGCAGTGTGATTGTCACACTGTCTTTGGTCTGGTGTTCTCTGAATTCACGTGACAATAAAATGGCGATAGATAAGCTACCTATCACATATCACGAGAATCAATATCTATAATACGCTTTACATCGATTTGGCTAATGCTGTCATGATGTAAAGAGCGATTCAACGAAATAATAAATGATATATCATTAACTTTGAAATTTTGGTTTTACTGAAATTATTATAAGTAAAAAAATGAGAAAAAAAATCGAAATTATTATAAGTAAAGATATAAGAGAGAAATGTAAGGCAGATGACTGCATCATGGATAAAATTAAAAAAGGATCCCTGAGATGGTTTGGACATATGGAAAGAATGGATGAGAGTAGAATGGTTTAAAAGTTGTACACAAGCAGCGTGAGTGGAAAATAAAGCCGAGGACGACCGAAGAAAACATGGCATGAACAAATTAATCAATTACTAAAAGGCGGTCACATTCGAAGTCGGAATTATCGACGTGCGTACATGGTACGATGTATGAATGTAGCGGAATCCCTAGAGGTATGCCAAGACAGAGCATTGTGGCGATACATCCTATCTGCCTACCGCTCCGGGGAAATGGCGTGATGGTGAGTTAGTTTTTTTAGTTAAAAAAATGACTAATGAAGTTTTTTTTATTTTTGATCACGTTTACTAAAGTATGAGGTGTGTTTTTTTAAGTAGGTAGCGTTTTGATATTAAAAATAACGTTTCTTAATATAACTAACTAACTAACTAACCATCACGCCGTCTCCCCGAAAGGGTAGGCAGAAAGAATGGACTGTCACCCTTTTACTGATGCGGCACTCCATCCTTCTCTTTTCGCTCCGCGGGAGACGCGGTGTGATGGGCTGCGAACCTCATCGCCACCAATAGGCATCTCCCGCGCACACTTCGATCGTGCAACACCCACAAAATAAATCTAAAACAAACAATATAAAATACAATGATATAAAATAAAATAACAAAATAAAAATAATTTAACAAAAAATGTTATTTTTAGATGGTGCACAGAAATTCTTTTTTGTATAAATTCATATAAATTCTGATTTTAAAATTTTGGTTTGGTTCATGTGTCTTAATATTGCCGGTAAATATTTGGAAAAGTGAATAAAACTGTGGTTTTTCATGTAAAAATATAATTGTTACAAAAAGTTATCTGTTTTTTTTTAACCAAAACGGTACTTACTTAAAAAACACGCCACGTATGTATTATTAAAAAATTGTTGTATAATGATTTGGCTTTACAGTTGTTTTGTATATTTTAGGTCAGATATACAAAATAAACTAGTTTAAATCTCGGTACACCACTCGATAGTAATAAATCGATCGAAGCAGATAGGTAAAATAAACAATATTCAAATAAATACGGTTCATGTATGCCCAGAGCGAGGAAAACCGCATGATAAAATTCTTATTGGCCGTAAATGTGAAATAAAATTTTTGGTCGTGGCCCAGTACCTGATGGAGTAATGTTTTATTCGTCCTACTTATTGCGCTTCAAGAAACTATTACATATTATACACACAACATGTGTACAATAGTTACGGATACCAGTGGTGTGAAATTGGATAATTTCTTACGTTTTATCAACAAAAACTTGGCATACTTTGAATAAGAAACACACAGTCGTTTAATCCTACATTTTATTTCTTGCTTTGTGGAGGTATTATGTGGAGGTATTAGAACAAATCCAGAAAAAAAATCTGAGATACCTCTACATGCGGATGAATGGTGTATATCCGAGGTTTATGCACCACAATGATCTATTGATTATCACAGAGTACCGCAGTCTCGAATCAAGAAGAAAAGGTACATTGATGATCTTAGGATTTAAAATACTCCGTAACCTCATTGATAGCCCATACTTCTTGGAGTGTTATGGCTTCAATGCACCGGACAGGCATGCTCGCGCTAGAAGACACGATCTGTTGAGCATACCGCATAGCAGGACAAATGTCTTGGCGCAGCATACAATGACCCGGGGTATAGTGCTCTTGTATTTATATGTAATACTAAAAGTACGAGGTATGATAAAAAATAGAATAACGAATTTGTTTTCTTTGATTATAAGGGCATAATACATTATGAAGTCTTGTTTAGAGGTTCTACGTTGACTAAGAATTTTGAGGTTTAACTTAGATTGCGTGCGAATATTCATCGAATAAGACAATAGCTCTTGGATTTATATCGCGATAATGCACTGGCTTACTAACCCTGCACTGCTTATTCGTTCATTTTCCGACCAAATTCATGACCACAGTACTTAAATATCATCTGAAGTCACCTGATTGAGCCCTCTGTGACTTATTTTTCTTTCCGTAGATCAAAATAACAATGAATGGATAACCTATTAACATCATAGAAGAGATAAAAATTGTCGGAACAACTGAACACCGTTTCAAAAACTGAGTAATTCAGGTATATGAATAAATAAAAGTGACAATACTAAAATTACATTTCATACTTATAGATATAAAAATAATTATACACTTTGTATTTAACCATGGTATGGTTATTATAATTCTTGGTCTATGACCTTCGTGGCCGAGTGGTCCCGGCAATGGTAGTGTGATTGTCACACTGTCATTGATCTGGTGCAGAATTCACGTGGCAATAAAATGGCTGTAGATTAGTTACCTATCTCATCTCACGAGAATCAATGTGATAGCTATATACTTTACATCGATTTGGCTAGCGCTGTAATGATTTAAAGAGCGATTCGACAAAGCAATAATAATAATCATAATTTATGCCTTCTACGATATTTGCCTGGACCCAAGCTTCATCAGGGCAGTGTAATAACTGTTATTATACTGCCCTTGGGTCCTTGAAGCTTGGGTCCAAGCGAAACTATTTGGCAACAATTATAATAACTATATCGTGGTTAAATACAAAATGTTTTATTATTTTATATCTATAAGTTTAAAATGTCCAATGACAAAGTGAGTGCTTTTTATGAAAACTGTTCAGCCACTAATTTTTTTTTTTAAATACAGATAAATATATTTCTACAAAACATGTTTTGGTGGTGTCTCCTCCGTCTTTAGGTGTAAATATAACTAAACTAAAATTATGGAAATACTTAAAAATATAATTAATTAGAAATAAGTACAAGACAAATTGTACAATAAGTACAAGACAAAAAAAATTGTATGTCGTTTTTTGAATAATGATGTAAAACTCCATATGAAATAATTTATACGAATGAAAACGTTTGTTTTTTAGAAGTTTTCTTATAATTTATGGGATTGATATGTTTCGCCTTTCTAAGGCATTATAAAATGTCAGGTTGATTTTGACAATGCCAACATTTGATGATACCTTAGAAAGGCGAAACATCTCATTCCTGTAAAATATAATACTATTTAATTAAACTTCTAGGAAACAAACGTTTTCATTCATTTTAATTAATTATAAATATTTTGCATGGATACTTATTACTTATTACTAATAATGAAATTTATAAAAATTATAAAAAATCTTTTTTAAATGTTTATTTAGTTAAAATCCACTAATGTTTGTGTCTTCGACCAGTTTCGGCACTTCGCTGCTATCTCTCGGGAAAGAAAATTACAGCGACATAAGATACATTTAAAAAAAATAAACCGGTCGCTATCGATATAAAAACAAAATGAAGGTAGTTAAAAAAAACATCGTTTAATTTAATTATTATTTAACATGAACTTCCATCAAGAGATTTCAGTAAAATCATTTGATTAATAAAAAAAAACTATTTTTTTTCAATTACAATATAATTATAAAATACAAACAAACAAACCACCACGCCGTTTCCCCGCAGGGGTAGGTAGAGAAAATCGACCGCCACACTACTCTATCCTGGCAAACCTCCCTAGATTCGTCCACATTCATACTACGAGTCATTCCTCCGACTTCTAACATGACCAACCTTTAAAATTTTATTAATTTGGTCATGCCATGTTTTCCTCGGTCTGCCTCGACTTCGTACCCCATTTACATCATTAACGTATACTTTCTTAACCATTCTTTATCCATCCATGCGTTCCATATGTCCGAACCAACGCAGCGATCCTTTCATAATTTTGTTCATAATACCTTCTTCCGCTCTACATTCCTTTCTTATATCAGCATTTGAGATTCTACCACACATACGTCTTAGGGACCTCATCTCTACCGCATTTATTCTACTCTCATCCTTCTTCTGCCAGTTCCATGCTTCGCTTCCATACATTAGGGTTGGGACCAGAACTCCATTGTGAACTCCATTATAAAATACAATTTCAGAAAACAAAATAATCATTTTTACTTATTTTTATTTAATGCATAGTTATTGGGTTATTAATCAGATCTGGAACATATTGTTTGAAAATATTTTTGTCTGTTAAAATATTTAATAAAAAAAAAATGGATAAAACAACCTTACAAATTCTTCCTCCAAATTATTAATGGAATTACACAGTGCCTTAACTTTCAATAAAGTAAACCTATTTAAAAACAGAATATTCTATTGAGTTTGCTAATTTCACCCCTTTACCGAATTGCGTGACATTGGCATTACGACTGCTTAAACCGTGCCGGGAGAATTCGTAATAAATCACCAATAAATTGGGGGATCAATGGGACAGGTCAAGTTTTGGAAATCAGATGAATTATGAAGATCAGTTGGATTTGTACAGGACGCCATTTTGTCGATTAAGGCCAGCACCCTGCCGGTTTGTGTTTTACTACCAAAATCGTAAATATCTGCAATTTTTTGACGGAAATGGAAAAGACCCTGCCGGCGTACAGTGGCGTAAAGTTTCATAGACTTTTAACGATTTTTTCGAATATTTCCAAATTTGCATTCTAGAGGGCATTACTGGAGCTATTTGTGTTGCTTAACCAATGATTTAAAATTTCATATCATATAATTAATTAATAACATTTAAAAATCTTTGTAAAATATATTTTCTTTTGTTCTAATTGTTCTTCAGAAAATTTTCATCGAGATGCTAAAATCATTCGAAACTAGAACAATTGGAATTAAACATCAATATAATACAGTAAAAAATATAAAATTATAACCCCACCGTGGTTAACCACGGTGGGGTTATTATTTTCGATGCCAACTAGTTTCGCTTGGACCCAAGCTTCATCAGGGCAGTAAAACAACTAAACGAAAATACTAAATTTCCATGTAGATATAATAATAAACGGTGGTGAAATCAGAGGAGGGGTTGCAAATGAGTGAAGACAGAATGGTGAATGAAGGTATATGTAAACGACATGAACGGAGCTAGAAAAATAAGAAGACCGAGGAAAACGTGGCACGATCAAATCAATCAAATATTAAATATCGGTCACGCGAGGAATCGGAGAAATCGACGTGCGTGCATGTCAAGATGTATGAATGTGGAAGAATCGAGAGAAGTATGTCAGAACAGAACAGTGTGGCGTTCCATTCTTTCTGCCTACCCCTCCGGGGAGACGGCGTGATGTTTGGTTAGCTAGGTTCTTCTTCTTCTTCTTCCTCAGCCTATTCCCGTCCACTCCTGGACAAAAGCCTCCTCCATTTGCTTCCATGTCATTCTGTCCTGTGCAGACTGCATCCAGGTTATTCCGACGTGTCTGTTTAGATCATCCTTCCACCGTAGTTTCGGTCGCCCTGCACTTCTCTTCGCCGTCCACGGTCTCCAAGTCAGCAATCTTCTTGTCCATTTTTCATCTGAGCTTCCGGCTACATGACCTGCCCATTGCCATTTTAGAGTCGCCACTCGGTGGATGATGTCAGTGGCCTTTGTTTTTTCTCTCACCGTATCCTTTCTGACTCTGTCTCTTAGGCTTATTGCTAACATGGCTCTTTCCATGGCTCTTTGGGTCACTCACAGTTTCTCGGCATTTTTTTTGGACAATGTAACAGTTTCAAGACCATAAGTTGCAGAACGCAGGCTTCATAAACTTTTCGTTTTAGGTTGATCAGTATTTTCGGTAGCTAGGCTAGTTATGTGTTAATTTGCATTTTTTTTACAATTTTTTTTTGTTTAATTTCAAATTTGAAGTGTTCAGGTTTACATTTGTTAGTAATTAAGATCGTTTTTGAATGTGTACCTACCTAATTTACATTTTAAATGCCCCTACCCTTGTTGTTGCGACACTGGCGTTATATAATGCCAAAATGCCCTGTTGTTGGCAGCCCTCGATTCTGGTTTCGAATGAAAACAAATGGAGAAGCTTTTGGCCTAAGCTGGCATCCTTTTTATTTCTGTTTCCGACTGTAAACCATTTAGAAAAACATCAAATAGCATTATATTATCACGGCAAATAGACATTACGCAAATAGGGCCTAACCATTTGATAAACTATTTCACTTTACAATATACATTAAACATATTCTTCAGCATGGAACTAGCTAAATGTGGATTAAAGAAGAATCCTTTTGTATGAAAGCGAATCATAGAGCTAACAAAATAAGGATGAAAGTAGAATAAATACAGTAGAAATGAGATCTCTTAGACGAATGTGTGGATACTCTGTGTATGATAGAGTGTCGAATGAAAATATAAGAAGTGAATGCGGTGCGAATGATGGTATTATGAACAAAATAATGAAAGGATCATTAAGATGGTTTGGACATATGGAAAGAATGAATGAAGAAAGAATGGTAAAAAAATTATATGTTAACGATGTAAATGGAACCAGAAATAGAGGAAGACCGAGGAAAACGTGGCGATCAAATAAATCAAATATTGGATGTCGGCCATGTGAGGAGTCAGAGAAATCGACGCGCGTGCATGACACGATGTATGAATGTTGAGGAAGCGAGAGAAATATGTCAGGTAAGAAAAGTGTGGCAGTCCATTCTTTCTGCCTAAATAAATGCAGTTGAAATGCAATATCTTGTGCAATTATTATTTTAAAGTATATTTGTGCTAGCATTCGACCGACTATGATTTTCTTTGGTCATAAAAGACCAGTGAAATGATAGATAAATAAGTAACTAACTAACTAACCATCACGCCGTCTCCCCGAAGGGGTAGGCAGAAAGAATGGACTGCCACACTTTTCTTTCCTGACATATTTATCTCGCTTCCTCAACATTCATACATCGTGTCATGCACGCGCGTCGATTTCTCTGACTCCTCACATGGCCGACATCCAATATTTGATTTATTTGATCGTGCCACGTTTTCCTCGGTCTTCCTTTATTTCTAGTTCCATTTACATCGTTAACATATAAAAAAAAATTACCATTCTTTCTTCATTCATTCTTTCCATATGTCCAGACCATCTTAATGATCCTTTCATTATTTAAATGATAAATTAGTATTAAATGATAAATGATAGCTGGGAGTCGACTTCCCAAGAGACCAGACTGATTATAGGAACAGACCAAAGGTCTAAAAGAAGAAGAGTTTATTTATATTTAAAAATGATTGAATTATTTCACTAAATATTGCAGTGAAGGAATAATATATTTTTTTTAGGCTTAACGGGTGAAATTTTCCACCGAGCCGTCTTTTCAAATTACTCGGAAAATATTTAAATTTTTCTTTTCATAATAGTGACTAACATGACGTAATGACTTCATTCATTTTATCCCCACGATAAAATAACAATTTCAAGTCTGGTGCGTAAAGCTGAAATACACTTTTTACCTACAGAATCATACAACCAAAGATAAAATACGAAATAAAATTACGGAATTATAAATTTCAATAAACACAACTTTCTCCATTTTACGAAAGCTAAAAATTTTATTAAAACTGTAATTTTTATTTTCTATAAAAAAATCTGTAAAATTTACTTTACGATTTGTGAATGCTCTAAAATATTATTCGATATAAAAAAATTTATTTGACTCGATTGCTCTCGCATACTACCTTCAAGCAAAATATTTAAAGTTTTTATTAAAACTATAACTATTCAATCTGAAAAAAAAAATATGTTAGTTGATTATCTATCAGAAAATTTCATTGACCAATAAATATATAAAATAAAATATGCACTTTTTATATGGGTGGGTCAGAATATTAATGGATCAATTCCAAATTTTATAAATTTGGAGTTTAATGTTTCTACAGGTTGATAAAACAGATTTCTAAATTGTGTGTTAATAACAAAATAGTAGCTTTTCAATTTTCTCCATAAATGACAATACTACTATTGATTAGAGATCAAAATTTTAAACCTTTCAGAATATTAGTGAATCATGTCCACTTCTTTTTCTTTTCTTTTTACTTTTAATATTAATAAAGCCTTTGTTTATCTTATTATTTGTCTATGTATTTAAATTGATTCATATACTATCAAAATCAATGAAGTGTTTGCAGTGAAAACATCCCTGGATTTTACAAAAGTCTTTCAACTTTAGGTCTAATTATCTCAGAATCAGGATCGATATTCTTGATCCATTAATATTCTGAACCACCCATATGAACCACGGAATTATATAATATTGACATTAGTCGCCAACTGGTTTCTCTTGTACTCATGCTTCGGTTATGCCGATGGGCAGAGCAATAAAACTGCTGAACATGTTCGTCTTTCTTATTAGAATATAAAATATTACTTATTTAATTGTATCTCAATAGAGACGAAGACGCAAACTGGAAACTGAATATGGATGATCAAGGTGTTTACAGGACTTATGACCTGTCATTGGTTGGGTTAAGCGCGCTAATAGGCGATAGCCTTCACATTGTGTTAATAAAGTAGTTTGCTAAATGCTAAAAATCATTCTCCATAGATGGCGTTAGTGGGTGGATTATATAGGTTAATCTTAAAAAGATTGACATGTGTAATCAAATCTACATAGATGGCCAATTGAAACTGACACGTGAAGATAAGTACAGATTTGGAGCATATATACAACTTCCAAAAATTTATCATGCATGTTCATAAAAACAAAGGTGGTATGGGGAATGTTGTAATTACATAAAGCGTGCGCTCAACCCAACCAATGACAGGTCATAAGTCCTGTAAACACCTTGATCATCCATATTCAGTTTCCAGTTAGCGTCTTCGTCTCTATTGAGATACAATTAAATTTGAATTAACCACCCACCCTGGGTGAAAATCCAGGATTCGTATACAAGTATAAGTATACATTCACAAAAAATATATAAAAAATACTGTTATTGAGTCGCAAAAATATAAAAACCGATCCGATAACTGCATTGCAGAGCGCTGGTATCTAAGAGTACAGTTGAATATTAATATTTTAGGCACATAGCTCAGAATTCGCCTCCAGCTATGGAAACTGGGTTGGCTTCCACCGAACGGAATAATGTTATATGCTACATAATACCCGATCATACATTGGCACTTACACGCTAGCAAGGATGTGATCACATGCATATACAATACTATTACGTAGATTCTGTTTTTAAACTTTCATCTCACATAATTTATTTTCAAGAAACTAACTAACTTGTTTATTGTTTCTTGAACAATACGAACGAAAACATCTCTTTTCTAGAAGTTTTATTGTAATTTATGAGAATGACATGTTTCTCCTTTCTAAAGCATTATCAAATCAGCACACACGCACACACACATTTGGTAGTGCCTAAAGCGTAACATGTCATTCCCATAAATTTTAATAAAATTTCTATTGATAATGGAAAAAAAAATTCAAATGTATAACTAACTAACTAACCACCACGCCGTTTCCCCGGAGGGGTAGGCAGAGAGGATAGATCGCTACATTGTTCAATCCTCTCCTACATTCACACATCGTAACATGCACGCTCGTCGATTGTTCCTACTTCGAACATGGCCGCCTTTCAGTAATTGATTAATTTGGTCATGCCGTGTCTTCCTTGGCCTTCCTCGACTTCTTTTTCCATTCATACTACTTGTGTATATTTTTTTGACCATTCTTCCCTCATCCATATGTTCCATATGCCCAAACCATTTTAGTGACCCTTTCTTGATTTTATTTTTATCATACTTTGTTTTTCCGCACATCCTTCTTAGTGACCTGATTTCTACGGCATTTTTCCTACTTTCATCCTTCTTCTGCCAATTCCAAGCTTCACCACTCTGAAAATTATATTGATATAGACCACTCTGAAAAAGACTGGTTTAAGAAATCTCATTTCCATGCGTTTTATCTACGAACATACTTCTTTTGCCAGTTCCATCCTGAACTTCCATAAATAAGCGTTGGTACTTGAACACCATTTTACACTGCCATTTTAGCTTTTTTAGATAGGCTTTTGTTTGCGATGACAACTTTAAGTACACAAAAATAATATCTCAAGAATTCAGAGTTCATTCGGGAATCAACGTTGTACTAATTACATAAAAAGTGATATTTTTATCATATCCTTTTAAAATTAATAAAAAACTAACTAACCATCACGCCATTTCCCCAGAGGGATAAGCAGAGATCGCCACAATGCTCTGTCGTGGCATACCTCTCGGGCTCCCTCTACATTCATACATCGTACCATGCACGCCCATCGATTATTCCGACTTCGAATGTGACCGCCTTTTAATAATTGATTAATTTGGTCATGCCATGTTTTCCTCGGTCGTCCTCGGCTTCTTTTTCCACTCACGCTGCTTGTGTACAACCATTCTACTCTCATCCATTCGTTCCATATGTCCAAACCATTTCAGGGATCCTTTTTTAATTTTATCCATGCCTTACATTTCTTTCTTATTTCATCGTTCGGTATTCTATCATACAACGTTTTCCCGCACATTCTTCTTAGTGATCTAATTTCTACGGCGTTTATCCTGCTTCATCCTTCTTTTGCTAGCTCCAAACTTCACTTACATACATGAGGGTTGGCACTAGAACTTCATTGTGTACTGCCATCTTTGCTTAATAATGTTGTAGTTAAAATTTTAATGGATATAGTTATTTGTACATAACAGAAATAAATAAAAAAGTTATTTTTTTATATATTGTAGGTATATTTTAGTTAGATTCCACTTAGGGTTATGGTTTCGACCAGTTATGGCAGCTCGATGCCGTCTTCTGGTCTCAAAACTGCTTTACTTTAAACAACCTTGCTTGAAACTTAATGTAGAAGAATTTTTGTAAATAATGAAAATTAAAAAAATACACTATTTTATTATTTTCATTATATCCTTATCAATTGGAATATTTTTAAAAACATTATGTAATATTAATGTTGGCTAAAATATTTCGTAATAACTCACTTGGGACCTTTCAATCATCGAATTTATAAAAGGTTATCTGCTCATATCGACATAATCTCGTAAAAAGGTACACAGGGTTGAAGAAAGTAATATAAACTTGCTAATTAAACCCTAAATATCATATGCTACTAACAAGGGGAGGGGACGACATAGGAAATTGACTTCGGGGTGGGACTTTGCAGGATTTTAGTACCCCCTAAGAGTCAGAACTGATCGAACGGATCAAGAGGGATTATTGGTTAGAAATCAATAGAAACAAAACCAAACTTATGATTATTGACAGGGCAAATCTCCTACAGATGTCGGGAAGACTACAAAGTTTGGAAATCGTACAAGACATTGTATTCCTGGGTTATCAAATCAGTATACAAGCATAAAACTAGTATAAAATATTGTCTACAAGCAGTGTGAGTGGAAAGAGAAGCCGTGGAAGACCAAAGAAATTGTCGCATGTAGAAATTAATCAAATACTTAAAGGCGGCCACATTGAAGTCGGAAAAATCGATGAGCATGCATGTTACGGTTTATGAATATAGAGAAAGCTCGACAGGTGTGTCAGGACAGAGCAGTCTATCCCCTCTGCCTACCCCTCCAGTGAAATGGCGTGATGTTTAGTTAGTTAAAAACTCGTTACTATTCTGTGATTATTGATAATTGATCATATTTGTAAATAATTTTATAATATTTTAAATAAATATCCTTGAAATATGTATCACTGAAGAAGGACTGGTTGTCCGAAACATGTCTGATATGTAATTTTAATAGTGTTGTATATACAAAGTATATAAAAAAAAAGTCAAATGAAAGAACTTTTATTTAAAAAAAAATATAAAAACATAAAAAATACTGTTTTAATTCTGATGTTTGCTGTTTTAATATGGTAAAACTCTATTATATCATTAATGTATAGTCCAAGCACTTTCAAAATTGAAAATAACGTTGTTTATAATCCACAAAATATTAAAAATCACGACATGTTTCGGAAGATACCTCCATCTTCAGGTGTAAGTACATAATAAAAACTAAACAAAGAAAGACCAATAAAAAACGTATTTAAAAATCGATACAATACAAAGGAACAATAGATTTAATTTTTTAAAATTAAACTAATCTAATTGCTATAAGTATCTATTTTCAATTTCCAAGGTATATTACTATATAATTCCACAGTGTTAATGCCTTAGCTTTTAATATAATGAAAGCTCACACATTATTTAGCGATAAGGTTTATTTTAAGTATTCCCTCGCGAGGCGAAACAATTTTTTTATTATTGTTTATATTTTTTCGTATATAAATACAATAAATCAATGGAAAATCATTAAAGCAATCGAGCTTTCATTATACCTCAATTATAATAATATAAAAGATTTATTCTTCACCGTTGAAAATTGTATTATAAGTTTTACATTTTTAAAATACAAGTTTTATGTCGATGTAGAATGTTAGCTATATCGGAATAAGAAAATAGCTTAATGTTTCGTTTTCCCGCAATATTGTTTAAGTAGAAATCGTTGTCCCATCTGTGGAATAGAATGTACTACACAGCTACAAAGTAAGCTCAAAAAGTTTCCGGTTCGGTATTAAATTTTTAGATATAAAATAATAAAACACTTTGTACTTAACCATGGTATGGTTATTATAATTTATGCCAACTAGTCTCGCATCTGCCCTGATGAAGCTTGGGTCCAAGCGAAGCTAGTTGGCATCAATTAAAATAACCATACCTTGGTTAAATATAAAGTGTTTTATTATTTTATAACTATAAGTTTAATATGTCTAATCCCAAAGTGAGTGCTTTGTATGAATATTTATGGTAAGGTTTAATTTTTTTTAATATTTAATAATAACGAAAACGCCTATTTTCTAAATGCTTTATTACACTTAATAGGGATGATATGTTTCGCGTTGGAAAGGCATTATCAAATGTAGCGAGAATAAATATATGAATAAGGGTCTTAAAAGCCATTAGCTAATGTTTTAATAACTTTTTATTTTATTCTCGTTATAGTTAAATATTTTAAACACAGTGTATTTTAACACAGTGTATTTTAACACAGTGTATTTTAACACAGTGTATTTAAACACAGTGTATTTAAACACAGTGTATTTTAACACATTGTATTTTAACACAGTGTACTTTAACACTTCTTATTCTACTTCTTCTGATGGCGCTACAGCCCATATCAGTCATCTTTCGCCTTCAGCATTCCCTGTCCTCAGCAGTCGTCCTCCAGTTCGGCACCCGGAGAAGTTGTGCTGCGTCCCTCTTTAAGTATTACAAATGTAGTAAAAACAGTGTATTTGATTACAGCATAGTTTAATAGTGAATTTTTAACACGTTGTATTTTTTACACTGTTTAATTTTAACACATTTTTAAAAATAAATTAAAGTTTAGAAATTATAAATACATACTAGAACGAGACTGAAATAAGAATGATTTATTTCCTGGAAACCACATTGCTGAATAAAACTCTTCACAACAACTACGGTGTACAATGCCACTTTATCGTGTAATAACCTCACTCTACGGGGAAATCTATGGTGACTTTATTTTATTTTATATAATATTATATTTTAGCTTGCGTATTCTTTAAGTACGTGTGATATTTTTTTAAGTCTTCTTCTTCCTAGCCTTCCCCCACTGCTGGATGTAGGCCTCTTCCATCTGTCTCAATTTTTTCCCGGCGACCGCAACAATATCGTCGGCCCATCTGTTCTGTGGCCGACCGACACCCCTTTTATTTTCCCATGGCCTCCACTTTAAGACTTTGGAAGTTCATCTTGAACTTGGCTGTCTGGCTACGTGTCCTGCCCATTGCCATTTCAATTTTGCGATCCGATCCATGATATCGGCGACTTTTGTTCGGCGTCTGATTTCTGTATTTGTAATTCTATCGCTCATACTTATGCCCAACATTTGCCGCTCCATGGATCGTTGCGCGCATTTCAATTTGTGGATTTATTGTCAGGGACATTGTTTCCAAACCGTATTTTTTAAGTAAACTGGATATATTCCTCGGAAAACCAAAATTATTATTATTTTGATGACTTATATTTTTAGTGCGCCATTTTGTAAAATCAATTACACTAGGCACACTAGGAAATGACTGACTGAACAGTGCAGTGTTTAGAAGTTTTTTTTTAATTTAACGTCACCATCCTCATATTTAACATTAACATGGAGGCTCTTCCACGCCAACGGACCCGCAACGCTGAAAGCACGATCATAGAAACTTGCTTTAAAAATATTGGTAGTCAAGAAATTCTGGAGTTTACTTGGCACGTGCGCTGTGCAATACAAGCTAAATAAATTCGTTTATTACGGTGTCGAAAAATTGTAACTTATATCGAAAAAAAGGATATAAAAAACCTACTATTTAAATAATTTTAAAATATATATTTTTACGCCACTACTCTAACACAAAAAAATATATATCTAAAGCTTTTTATATAGTGTTGGTGTTAACTATCATATATTGTAAAAAAAAGGTTTTAAGGTTTTTTTCAATAATTAAAGCTTTAAAAATTTACTATTCTAACTGTTTTTTTTTATTTATATTAAATATAATCAGAATTTTGTAAGTTGACTATATTTATGTTAACCTTGTGGTCATACACAAACTTAACACAAGCTTTATTTTAAATAGTTATTGGAAACAAAAATTTATTTATGTAAGCGGAAGCGGCTGTTCACAGTGGACTTCTGGTCCCAACCATTACGTATGGAAGCGAAGCATAGAACTGGCAGAAGAATGAGTCAGAATAAATGCGGTAGAGATGAGATCCCTAAGACGTATGTGTGGTAGAACGATATACCACAGAATCTCAAATGCTGATATAAGAAAGGAATGTAGAGCGGAAGAAGGTATAATGAACAAAATTATGAAAGGATCGCTGCGTTGGTTCGGACATATGGAGAGCATGGATGGAGAAAGAGCGGTTAAGAAAGTATACGTTAATGATATAAATGGAGTACGAAGTCGAGGCAGACCGAGGAAAACATGGCATAACCAAATTAATCTAATTTTAAAGGTTGGTCATGCTAGAAGTCGGAAGAATCGACGTGTGTATATGACTCGTTGTATGAATGTGAAGAAAGGTAGAGAGGTGTGTCAGGATAGAGTAGTGTGGCGGTCCATTACCTCTGCCTACCCCTGCGGGGAAACGGCGTGATGGTTTGTTGTTTTAAATATTTCGAATAAAGTTTTTCTACCGACCGGCTTCGATTCTATCCTTATTTAAATATTTTTATTACTTTAACGATCTGCTCTGAGGAAGATTATGATAGTATCGAAACCGGTCAGCTGTAAGAGCGATAAGCGGCATATACAAAATAATATATAGAGAGAATTATTCATTAATATGAAGTTATCGAAATGTTTTTTTATTTTTATTTAATCGACAATGCGAAAATGCAATGCTTCTTTTTCAATTAGATAGGTTACTGTTGTCTCGAGATGTTCCTCGTCTTGCGATACGGAAGACCTGGTCCATCTTTTGGTCCATCTTTTGGACGAGCTGCCAGGTGGACGTCGGCCTACCGGTATCCCATATGCAGCAGTGTATCCGAGTTTGTGATTGTCCCGTATACAGTTTACATGGTCTCGTCAGAATCTCTCCTCATTCTACTTCATCTCACGATGTCTTTTAGTAAAAATACAGGTACATCTTATTTTATAATTAATACGAATGAAAACGTCAGTTTTCTAGAAGTTTTATTGTATTTTATGGGAATGACGTGTTTCGCCCTTCTAAGACGTTATCCAATACTTAGAAGGGCGAAGCATGTCATTCCCATAAAATATAATAAAACTTCTAGAAAACTGACGTTTTTATTCGTATTAATTATTTAATATGGAGTTTTACATCATTGTTCAAGAAACAATAAATATATTATTTTATCATTAAGAATTAAAAATATATAAATGGTTGATGAAAAAACAGATTAAATTGTATTATTAAAGACGATTGTTTAACTGGTTTTACATAGATTTTGTTTATATAAAAAATATTAATTTTAAATACTCCATTGTTGATTTATAATAAAGTTTTACCGCAACCATCAATAAGAAAAGATATATTTTAAATACATTGGTTCCTTGAAATACAGTATATTATTTTGCATATTGTGTATAACGTTTGCATTGTTACGTAATGCAGTGTCTAACACTTTAGGAAACATTTATTCGAAATAGGGAAATTGAACATTTGGCAACCGAGCCAACAGAAGTGGGACTAACATCTGTCTTGCCATGTTTCTTACAGGACTTAAGACTAGTTCCTGCATACCGGGATTCGCCAAAGCGGAATAGTAAACTTCCGTGAAACTCGTCGCAAATTTCTAATAAACTTAAATGATTTTTATTATTTTATAACGGCGGATGGAAGTTTTCTGTCAAGTCAGCACTACCTCTGCGGCATCTCACGTTCTACGTTTACGGTATTTCAGGAAGTAAGAACACTCGCCAAGAATACGACATGGCTATTTAGTTATATTTTAGGAAAAACTGGTGTCTCGATGGATAACTACAACAAAGGTTCTATGTAAAGTATATTTTTGAGGTAGTGGTTTAGAAATTCTGTTTCATTTTTAAAAGCTTAAAAAAAATAATTTAATAAGAGAAGGATAGAAATTGTAAAATTATTACTAAAACCCATTTTCATTATTTGAATGTCTTGAGACCGATTGGTGGTTATATAATGGATTCCTAGAGTCATTCTCTATCCACATTACTGGCTTTGTTTCTCCTCATTTTAAGGACGGAGAGTGAAATGTTATTTAAATATCTATATTTTTTTCTTTCTTTCTTCTAGGTGCTACACCTCGATGTGCGAATTGGCTCCCTCTGCAACAGTCCTCGACTGGCTCCTGTCTGAGGTCATCCTCTCAATTATATAGGTATTTTTCTAGTTTCCTCCGATCGTTGATCCTTATAATTTGACCTTTGATCCTTTTCATATATTAGATTAAATGCGGTCTGGCACCCCCTTACGATTGATACTTATTACATGTAAGTTACAAATGGATGTGGAACAGGCCAAGGAAGTGCATGAGCGAGGCTGACGAAAGGGCGACGCTGCGCTCTATAATAGCCTCGGGTATGTAGTGGGAACCTCCTTCTCTGTTCATTGGGGAATCCGAGATCCGAGATCCAGCAATTGTATTGTGTTCATAATCACGTGTTATTTTACCATGCATGATGCTTAGCTCTGCGATGGGCCCTCCTCCTGTAACCAGACATGGAGCCGGATAAATGAGGATATTTGTAATATTATTTCATCTGATAAATATCTATTTATCATATAATATTTGAAACAAAAAAACCTAAATTTAAATGATAAAGAGAACACGTTTTCTTTCTTGAAACTTTGCCTGAACAAGCTTGACAATACAATTGCGCCGAATATGCCTCAGCGGACGTGTCTGAGAATTTCCTATTTTTTATAAATTTGAAACACTAACGAGCGAAACGGAAGTGACAAAGCATCTCTTATCTGCGTGAGGTACTTTCCAGCTGAATTTCGGCGGGAAAAATGAAACAAAACGTTTACCATTAACTTTGTAAGGAGGGATCCGTAATAAAACTGTCGGTATATAATACATCTTGCAAGGGTTTAAAAACGATAGTTGTTTAATTTATATTTATTCGTGGAAATCAAAAAACATTTCCTTTTTAAAGTTAATTTTTTTCAAACAAACTTTGAAAATGTTCTTTTATATTAACACTGTTTTCATATGATATGTTTCGGAAGGTTCGCATCCTTCCCTGGTGTAAATTATTCATTTATTTTTATTATGTGTGATCATTTTCTCGTATGTTAAAATTTTTACATCGAGAAAGTTGGAAGAGTTTAGGAGAGGCGTATATCCAGCATCGGAGAAAAATAGGCTGAAAAGAAGAAGTTTTTATGTATGGTATATGGAATTATTGACAAAAGGAGTTTAAGTGCAGTAGACATGTAATTCCCCAGACAAATTTGTATAGAACAGAGAGAAATATATATTTTTTAACGATGAAATAGCTTTTAAGATATTTTATGAACTCAATTCCAATCACGTACAAATCGCGAGATTTCCATTCCGCTACTTAAACCCCGCAATACATATAAATCAGCAGCAAAAAAACATTTTGAATAATATAAGTTAAAAGAAATATTATTTTAAAAATTCTTATCAGAATTAATAACATTTTTTTTAGTTTCCCTGTTGTGGTGTACTGCAAAATCGTCGATTGACAATTAGACAACTGGCTGGTACTGTTAACATTTCATTTGGATTAGTCCAGACCATTTTTAAAGATATTTTGTGGCTGAATCTCGTTTGGTACCAATAAAATTATTTTATTTTGGAAAAACAGCGTCGCGTTGAAATCTGTGGAACAATGCTCAAATGCCAAAAATTCAACTCATATCGTTCCACAACCATCGCATTCGCCTGATTTGGCACCGTGTGACTTTTGGCTATTCCCTACTGCTTCGGGAACAACGTTTTGACGCGATTGAAGAGATTAATACCGAATCTCTGCGTGCTTTAAAGGCCACTCCAATAATCTACTTTAACAATTATTTCGAAGATTGGAAAAACAGTTGACATTAGTGAATTGTATCGGGAGAATTAAGATATTAAAATATGTAAACAATTTCCCCTTTCTTTTTGATCACGGTAGTATATAGATAAAATGGCAGTATAGTGTCGTTTTCGTAACTATCCCTGTGTGTGGGAACAAAGCATGAAATTATGATAAGAAGGATACAGACAGAATTGATGCGTTGGAAATGCGATCTCTTAGAGAAATGCGTGATTAATATTTGTATTATAGAATAACAAACGCCTATATAATAAAATGCAGACCTAATGTAGGCGTTATGACCAAATAATTTAATATATGTATCACTAACATGGTTTGATCACGTGAAATAATAAAAATTAATAGCATAGTAATTATAGATAAACGATTTAAAAATAAATGATATCGAGAAAGATCGAGGAAAACGTGACATGACCACAATTAAAAAAATAATATCGGCTATGTGGTAAGCCGAAAAATTATAAATTCTCGCTTGACATGCTGGGAAGTTCACGAATAATTGACATTCTGAGATTAATTCATAGTTATGTTTGTTTACCATAGATGGCGCTGATGTCAAACTCCGGGATATTTGATTTAAGCGAAAGCAAATCACTTGCGTTGTAGCGTGGCGTATAATTTAAAATTCTGTTCGCTGTGTTTTGATAATCCATGTATGGCATTTATCACAATTATGTGCGTTTGAATGTATTATTCATCGACAAAACATATTGAAATAACGTTTTAAATCATAAATTTTAGTGTACTTAAACACATACATAGTACAAATGTGTAAGGTGCAGTGTTGAAGTGAATATCTTACGTGATCTTCCATAAATCGACGACCTTCGTTGCCGAGTGGTAAGTGCTTTGACAGCTACCCCGAAGATCCCGGCGATGGCAGTGTGATTGCCACATTGTCTTAGGTCTGGTGCAGAATTTAGATGACGATAAAATTGCGATAGATTAGCTACCTATCACATGTCACGAGAATCAATTACGTAGTTATACCCTTTACATCAGTTTGGCTCGCGCTGTAAAGATGTAAAGAGAGATTCAACAAAACAATAATAATAATAATAATAATAATAAATTTCAATTATATGCATGTGCATTTAATGACAATCAATCTAACGTCCAACTTAATATTTTCAATTATTTATATTTATACATATATTTATTTAAAAAAAAGACTTATATCAAGGATTTACATAAATGATATTAGAATTTATTTTACAATCTTTAATGTAAGCAGAAAATAGCTTAATTTTATGAAGAAGGAATCTGGTCGTGTCCAGGCTCGAACCCATGTCCCCTGGATCAGGAGCCAAGCGTTCTATCCCCTAGACCAGAGGTCGGCAAAGTGTGGCTCCGGAGCCGCATGTGGCTCTTTGGCCTCTTAAGTGCGGCTCTTTGGCCCTTCAAGTTCGACTTTGGTACAAATGTCCACGAGCACAAATACCACAAATGTCCACGGAAAGAGTTACCATTGTCTGCCAAAACAATGAAAGATTAAACAATTAAAATGTCTTCGAATATAACCATCCAGCAAATCGAAGATCAGAAATTGATTTTAGTTTTATAGCCCACATATCAAGGGTTTTCATGAACTTTGTAAGACAGATTCCCCGGGCGTCTTATCTCCCTAAGAGACGATTTGAACTGACCTTCACGCTCTCCTATTTGGCCCCTTGTGAATTTTTTCCTGTGATAATACCTAATCACAAACTCATTTGGGAGCAAAATCAATAAACAGATTTGGCTCCCAATTTTTTTTTAACCGTTGTAATGTACTTTTTTGGCTCTTTGGCTAAAAAGTTTGCCGACTCCTGCCCTAGACCACCACCCGATTTGATTATTGTGTGTTTATTAAAGAACAATGCAACATTATTCTTCAACTCGTATTACGATTTTTAAAAAACTTTTTTTTAAATGTCAAATGCCATTTGGTATATAGGTTATCGAAAATACGAATATCGAAAAAACGTTTGCCGAACCAGCTAGCAGACAAGCCAACGTTCGGGAAGAACAACGTCTGTCGGGTTCGCTAGTATATACGAGTATATAAGATTAGAAAAGTTTTTTTAAATATTTGTTTCTTGGATTTACACCAAAGGGTGGTTAATTCAAATTTTAAATTGTATCTCAATAGAGACGAAGACGTAAACTGGAAACTGAACATGGATGATCAAGGTGTTTACAGGACTTATGACCTGTCATTGGTTGGGTTAAGCGCACGCTTTATGTAATTACAACATTCCCCATTCCACCTTTGTTATTTGTGATCATGCATGACAAATTTTGGAAGATGTATATATACTTCAAAATCCATATTTATCTTCACGTGTCAGTTTCAGTCAGCCATCTATGTAGATTTGGTTGCACTAGTGAATTTTTTCAAGAATTAACCTATACAACCGACCCACTAACGCCATCTATGGAGAATGATTTTCGGCGTTTAGCAAACTACCTTATTAACACAATGCGAAGGCTGTCGCCTAACATATTGTTAGAAGCCGCTAGGAGTATTATTCCATTCTATATGCCAAAGAATTTGACCAGAATATTTGAAGAACAAATATTTGTGAATGTAAATCCAGGATTTGTATACAGGTATAAGTATACATCTCTATTGAGATCTCTCTATTGAGATACAATTAAAAATTTGTTTCTTTATTATTTCTTTTCAATATTAAAATGATAGTATTATTCTGTATTTCTCTCTCAGAGAAACAGTTATTCTCCCGAAGTGCCGCGGATCCCGCTGTACGCATTGTACCTGTCAGCTATGATTTTGACAAATCTGCTCACTCGGATAAATAATCCGGTAAAATTCCCATCTAATCCGGGAAGTTTATGAATCGTAATTGTGGAAAACAAATTGAAAACGAATCGGGAGAGAAATTACGGGGGGAACGCAGATATTATTCGCTAAGCCATTCTTAGGAGGAAATCCTCTGTTTACAAAGTTGGAGAGGAATTAAAATAAACTTTTCCAAAGTGTATTCGTTTCACGACGAAACGTGACTTTCGGTCAGAATTCTGTCTCAAGTTATGAGGTATTTGGATTTTCCGATCCGGGGAAAGATTTATGGTTATTTCATGCCTTTCATACCAGCTCTACGCATTTCTATAGGCAAAAATATCCTAAAGTTTTCCTTCAGGCCGCACACAATTTTAATCTTCCATTCAAATAAAAAGCGACACACGTGTTTTATATTGAAAATTTGAAGATTTATGGTCTGCCATAAACTCTACAAATATTCAATTTCTCTAATATATTTCAAAACTAACTTACTAACTAACCATCATAAGGGGTAGGCAGAAATATTGGACTGCCACACTTTAACCGATGCGGCACTCCATCCTTCTCTTTTCGCACCCGATGGGTTGCGAACCTCATCGCCACCTCCCGGCATCTCCCGCACGCTTCGATCGTCTAACGTCCGTAAGAAATATCTAAAACAAATAATATAAAATACAATGATATGCAATAAAATAAAATAACAAAATAAAAATAATATAACACATAATGTTCTTTTAGATGGTGTACATGTTGTCAGCTGGATGATCTGTATTTTTGTGTTTATTTAATTTATTTTATATATTTGTCTTTTTCTTTTTTTATATACTTTGTATATACAACACTATCAAAATTACATATCAGACATGTTTCGGACAACTAGTCCTTCTTCAGTGATACACTTTCATTCACATTGCATTCACTTCTTATATTTGCATTTGACACACTATCATATACAGATTTATCACACATTCGTCCTAGAGATTTCATTTCTACTGCATTTATTCTACTTTCTTCCTTCTTTTTCCCACCCCTAATTTCGACATGGTAAATTTGTGATTAATCAATAATAAAAATAATATTTCTAAAACACTTCTGCAAAACAAGTATTTTTCGAATCACCGAGTATATGAGCAGCCAAACGCGTGCGCTCCGCTTCACGTCTCGGAACACACTGACCGTTCGGTTCATTTGACACTTATACGAGTATACTAGATCTTCGGTTTGCGAATGAACTCTACCATGCTTCACTTTCATGCATTCGAGGATTTTTTATATATTTTATATGTTTTATACAATGATGTGTGATTTCTAGTGTTATGAAATATCCGAATACAATTTATTAACATATAAGATTGGATAACATGCGATAATAACGCCAAAAATTATGAGCAGTACTCAGGAAAATGCCATCAAATCACAAAGTTTACAGTCTCGTTAATAATATATATTTTTTTCTAATTCACTTAATAGACCATGCAATATGAACCATCGCAGTTTTTATGACTCCGGTCAAGTTAGTGATGGCACGTTTTATGACCAACTTTACGATTGCCGATACATTATTTGACGGGTCTATGTGATGGAAGATGTATTAGGTATTAGGTAATCCTCCCGAACCATACACTTCCAGAACCGGCTTGATATATTATTAGAGGGTACGTTACCAGCACGAGGAATTTTCTCATTTAAACTATGTTTTCCATACATACTGAACATCTTTAATACGAGGGTTGTCCGTAAAATAAGTTTCCCTATTTTTTTTCACAATGAAAACCATTTTTATTTACAACGAGCAATACATCATTGGAAAGTTTAGACTTTCAGATATTTTTCTACATAGTCCCCGTTGACTTCGATGCACTTTTTCATCCAGGTCACCAACTTTTTGATTACCTGGTCAAAGAAGTCTCCCGCCAGGCCGTTATGGTAGCTCAGAACCCCTCCTTTAGCTCCTCTTCGTTTGCAAAATGCGTTCCACCGAGGTGTTTTTTCAAATCAGGGAAGAGATGGTAGTTGCTCGGGGCCAAGTTCGGACTGTATGGTGGGTGTAGGACGATCTCCCATCCGAATTTCTCAATGAGCGCGGTGGTGAGCATCCTGGGCACCCAACTTGCACAAACCATAGAATAACCTGAATCTTCTGTTAGGATCTTGTTTATAGTTGTCTTGCTGACATCTGAAATCATCTTGCTAAGCTCCCGAACCCTCAGTCTTCGATCTGCCAGCATTGCCGCTTCCACTTTCGCAATCGTTTCGTCACTGACCGATGGCCGCCCGGAAGCTGTTTGTCATGGACGTCTGTGCGCCCTTCTTTGAATTATTTGCACCACTTGCGCACCATTTGAACACGGAGGGGGAAGACCAGGCTACGATCCAGTGTTGCCGCATCGCACGTAACAGCGATCCGCGCGCCCATGGCATACAGCGAAACTTATTTTACGGACAACCCTCGTATGTCATATTTGTAAAAATATCCACCCTTCTCTACGCTATGTTTTCTCGGAGACGTAAAACATTTTATTAGAAAAAATATAACAAAGAATACAGATTCATATTTCCATATTGCATTAAATCTGTATTACAATATAGGCAATAGTCCTTCTGTAATGTGCCCCACTATGGCCTCGGACGTCCCCGCGCACGCACGTCTCTTCCCGCGTACCCTCTATTTTCAATTCACTCAACGCGTGTGTCTCTGTCTATCGAAATAAATACGTACTACTACAACCCGTGACTTTAACTTATAGAACACGTAAATCACTACATCCTAAACATGTATTAAGGAAAACCATTATGAAAAAATAACTCACCGTGCGAACGTTTTCCTCGCACATTCTAGAAACTGTCACGGAATGGCAACATTATGCCAATTCTTTACAGTACTTTTCTCCCGCAACTTTTGCGTGAACAAAGCTGAGAATAAACCTTCGATTTACATTCGGGGAGAGTGTGGATGACATTAAAATGGTAATTCAGGCGTAAATCTGAGAACATTCTGGAGAGTTAATAGGCGAATAGAAGGTTTGTGAAAAGGATTTATCTCGGAGTACTTGAATGGGAAATAAAATAATGGCATTTCATAAATGAAAGCCCCGGAAATATTATTGTTATCTTCCGAGAATCTATTACAATTAGTAAGAAACAATACACCAAAGTCGTTGTTGACAAGTTGACATGAATAAAAATGTTTATTTAAATTAATTTTACACACTTATTTACTTATTTTTTAAGGATAAATTGTATCTCAATAGAGACGAAGATGTAAATTATTTGGAAACAGAATATGGTAGTCTTAATGCGCCCTCGAGGTGATTACATCACAAAAACGGCACTTTAAAAGTTAGCATACTATTATTATTATTATTTGATTTTTTAAAGTTTGCATATATTTCTCACACGATTTTCAAAAACATCTCTTACGATAAAAATAGAAAATATGACGTGAGCGGCGGGAATTTCATCGAAGAAGAAGAAGAAAATGAATAAGTGTTAAAACTGTAATCAACTATCAAGGTTCGAAAGATCTCACATCTGGGTCATATACTGCGTGGAAAAAAGTACCACCTTCTCCAACTGATATTGGAGGGGAAAATTGAGGGACGCCGAGGGCCCGGAAGGAGACAAATGTCCTGGCTGCGAATCGTGAGGGAGTGGACCGGCATCCGAAGTGTGGAGGAGCTGTTCCGAGCGGCGCAGGACAGGGACGGGCGGACGCGACAGGGCACTTGAAGAAGAAGAAGAAGAAGTGTTATAAAATATTTTTAAACAAATATTCTAGATCAACAAAGTTTTGTTTTATAATTGTTGAAATTTCAACATTCATGTATTCTATTTAAATGAACTTAACATAAATTTAACAAAACACGAGTTTTAATGCCAGGGCACTGCCATTAAGTTAGCACCTATGTGGTAAAAGGTGTAAACTCGAATTATAATGTAACTCTTGTAAAATTTAGAGGACAGTATAAGTTCATTGTATGATCCTCAACGGACCTCGTAAACTCGGAGGTAATACGAATAAATTTAGAATTATTACTTTGAAGTTTATTTGTGCTAGCATTCGACCGACTATGATTTTCTTTGGTCATGAAAGACCAATGAGATGATAGAAAAATAAATAAAATATGATCAAGTGATTAAAAAAAATTATATTTTTATTTAATGATTCCGTCTATCAATTAAGATTTGTTTTGTGATTGGTATTGTATTCACGAGCTGCATTTAATAAAATGAGAACCTTATTTTGCAACGATAATCTTAACTTGAAACTCCGACAAAGATGATGAAGTGTTATATGGTCTGTTCTATATGCCTGCGAAACCTGGACGGTTGGAGGCGTTCGAGATGTGGATATACCGCAGAATGCTCCGTATACTGTGGACCGATAGGGTCAGTGATGCAGACGTGCTACAGAGAGTCAATAGAGAGCTGTAGTCGAGTGTAAAAATTAGAAAGGTCTCGTATTTGGGTCATGTGCTATGGGGAGAAAAAGCAACCACCTCCTTCGACTGATATTAATGGGTAAAGTGTGAAGTGACTGATTGTTATTGCGGATCACTTGGATAAAATTGCTAGTGACTTAAATGACAGATATTCAGATTTAAATGAAATGTTATTCCTATCTTGGATAACTCAACCAATATTGGTAGATATTACTGATGTGGTCACGGAGTATTAAGAAGAACTTTTAGTATTGCAATATGATTAATCTTTTAAAGCACCATCTAACATAAAAAATACAACGGTGTGGTTTTGTGTCGAGACTGATACTAAATACCCGATTATGACAAATTTTACATGAAAATCACTGTTGCCATTCCCATCAACAATTAAGTTAAATGTGGTTTTAGCGCTGTAAATTAAAAACGATATCATAAACCGTGGAGACTTAAGATTAAAATTGACCATATCAGTACCTCACATAAAATTCCTTTGCAGCTCAATCAATTAAATAAAAATAGTATATATTACATATGTACACTTTTTTATTGGAAGCAATTTTTTTTTTCAGAATTTATAAGGTAAAAAAATGGCAGGGGGGGGGCGCATTTTTTAATCATTGAAGTGGGGCATGGTACAAATAAGCATTTGTATTTGTGTTCGTTTAAAAATAAATAATTATTTAAAATTTAAACACTGTATAATTTTAATGTGCAAATGATTTTTTTAAGAATTTAAAATGTCTTTTAAATGCTATGTTCTTTAAAAGGCTGTTCTATTGAAAACCCTTCCAGGCCTAAATACAATGTTGTTTTAATGCCATTCATCAGAATCCTCTGTCTTTTAATTGGCATAACAAGCCCGGGATAATATTTAGTCCACGGAGCCGGTGGTCCATTTACTGGATGAGAGAGGGCCCGAGAGCGCTCCGCGTCTTTCCTTTTAAATTACTGCGAAAACTTTCTGGAACTTGAATTACTTTGGTTCCTAGGAAAAAGTATATTCCATTTCGTGATTGCACAAAGCCTGGATGGTTTTCAATTTAGTTTAATTTGAATTGCTTGTAATAAAATAACAAGAATACACCTAATTTCTTCAGGTTCCGTTTCGAAGGGCTTACGGTGTCTTCCAGCACCGAATCTTTCTTCATATTTTGGATCCTACCGTTTGGGAGGGAACTATTTTTATGCGGAATATTTCGGAATTACAATTTTGTACGAATATTTTAGTATTACATTTCATCTTTATATTACGATTGTAGCGTAAAAAACACAATTGTGAGCGGTTTCAAGGATTCAATGTAAATTAATTGATTTAGAATGAAACATGGTACTGGCAAAAAAGGATCAAAATAGAATAACCGGGGTGCAAATGAAATCTCTTTGGCAAATGTATAGTAAATATTTCTTTTAAATAGCGTTGAACGCAGATATAAAAACTAAATAAAGTGCCAACATAAGAGTTATCATCATTGAGATGGTTCAGACACATCGAAAGAATATGGAAGAAGTTAAACGTTTATAAAAATGAAAACATCTGTTTTATAGAAGTTTTATTATATTTTATGTAATGACATATTTCGCCTGTCTAAGGCATTATCAAATGTCATTACAGTAGAGTCGTTCACATATAATATAATAAAACTTCTAGAATACATGCTTTTTTCATATGTATTAGTTATTTAATATGGAGTTTTACATATGTTAATTGTTCAAGAAATATTTTAGATATTGAATTTTGTTATTATTGACATTGCTGGATCACGCAGAATTAAAGTCAGCGTTGGCCATTTATTCTACCTAGATATTGTTCGGTTTTGTTATAATATTATATACGTTTCAGTGTATTTGTCCTTCAATTGGTATGACTGATCCAAAACAAACTTTTCCTGGTGAGTTTCATCAGAAAAAAAATGTTTTATTTAAAACGATGAAACATCACTTCCGGTGGAACGGATTACTATTATATTATTAATAGTGTTTTAATTTATTTCAAACTAGCTGATCCGGCAAACTTCGTACCGCCTCAGAATCAACAAATGTTGTGTTAACTTATTAGTTGAATTAATTCAGTTAAAATGAATACTCAAAATGAAGTAAGTTCAATAAATGGGCAAAAATTAAAATGGAAAGTATTTGAATTCCTGGTGTCTAGTATGTATGAGGTATGCAAGCGATACGATTTGATGATGAATGTGAATAAGTCTAAGGTAATGATTTTCGAAAAAGAAGGAAGCATGACAGTCTGCAACATTAGTGCAAACGGTGAAAATCTGGAACAAGTGGATGAATTTGTTTATTTAGGAAGTATGTTTACAAAGGATGGGAGGGTGGAGAAGGATATTGAAAGAAGGGTTGGGGCAGGCAACAGAATAAATGGTGCACTTAAAGTTGTCATCGCAAACAAAAGCCTATCCAAAAAAGCTAAGATGGCAGTGCACAATGGTGTTCTTGTGCCGACCCTTATGTATGGAAGTGAAGTATGGAACTGGCAAAAGAAGGATGAAAGTAGAATAAATGCAGTAGAAATGAGATCTCTAAGACAAATGTGTGGCAAATCTGTTTATGATAGAGTGACAAATGCAAGTATAAGAAGTGAATGTGGTGCGAATGAAAGTGTTATGAACAAAATAAGAAAAAGGGTCATTAAGATGGTTTGGACACATGGAAAGAATGAGTGAAGACAGAATGGTAAAGAAGGTATATGTAAACGGCGTGAACGGAGCTAGAAATATAGGAAGGCCGAGGAAAACGTGGCACGATCAAATCAATCAAATATTGAATGTCGGTCACGTGAGGAGTCGGAAAAATCGACGTGCGTGCATGACAAGATGTATGAATGTATAGGAAACAAGAGACGTATGTCAGGACAGAACAGTGTGGCGTTCCATTCTTTCTGCCTACCCCTCCGGGGAGACGGCGTGATGGTAAGTTAGTTAGTTAGTTGAATGTAATTCACATGGCAGCAAGGTATTTGCTTTTCGCGTAGCATTGTTGGACTACTTTCTGTTAAACTATTATATTTGCTCGGGTCGATTTTCCCTATGTTTTAATAGTTAATCTGCTATTCGGGACGGAGACAAATCCAACAAATCAAAGATAATCAAAATCGGTCCAGCCGTTCTTGAGTTATAAATGGTCTAACTAACACGACTTTGTTTTATATATAATTTTATATATAAAGATAAATAATAGCTTTAACAGCCCTACCTTCAGGTAATTTTCCGAGAAACGTGCAAAAAAAGCAGGTTTTTTATTAATGAATTTAAATTATATAATAATTTTATTTTTTTAAATTACGAAACGTCAAATACTCAGCCGCACACTTCGCCTGCCCCTTGTAAAACTATCATATTTATGAAGACTTGTACTCAAGTGTTGTTGGCACACGCGCGTATCCCTAACAGATTGTACATTTTAGGTACATTACTTTTTCTCAAGTGCGTACGTGATACGGGATAGCGCAGAATGGTAAGTCAATGTGAACGTATCACGTACGTTCAAATACGTAGGGTGGTTAATCGTTAAGCGTTTAATGCTAATTATGAATGTTGATGAATGTTGACTTGGCTAACGATTTATTGACCAGAAGCACGTGGCCCTAAAATGTTCGCTTATAAAATTTTAACGGTTTACCGAAAAACCAGCGCGAGATTTTGGTATTCATGATGTGGCAGTAACAATCCCGGGTATAATGGGTCTGCTTCATCAACTGTGAATGTCGCCCGAGTGTAACGGCCTCCGTGCGCCGCATCCCCTATCGCCCGCGAACGCGACCCGCACTTGGAGACCCCGCATAATTTTACCACTAATAACCGATAATTTATTTATACGAACATGAAGTAACAGAAATATTACACATAAATAGAAGTCGATGCGATAGATGTTAGTAAAAAAGTATTTGAGAAAACAAAAGAATAGGAGTTCTGAATAAAACATGTGGTTTAGCCCTGTAGGTATGTGTAAGTACAACGTTTTCGATTTCTGCATTCTATTAAGACCAGTACTCTTTTTCGTGACGTGGCACCATCCGACTACCACTTGTTCAAATCCATGACGCATACCTTGGAAGAACAGTACTTCCATTGGGTCGATGGCTGGATTACCTCAAAAGACGAGGCGTTTTTTCGACGATGGATTCATCTATTGCCAGAAAGGTGGGAAAAAGTGGCTAACGATGAAAAATATTTTGATTGATGTGTTTTTTTTATTTTACCTTTCAAATAAATGTTATTTTCATTAAAATAACGGACCGAACTTTCCAAAACACCCAATATATGGAATCAATCATATCAGAAGCCGGATGAAGAGAACAAAAGCAAGATTTAGAACATAGCCGTCCGACCGGCATTACTTATAGAATTGAAGTATGGACAGTTAAAAAGATCCACGAACAGACACTCCATATGACCGTAGATGCGTGCTGGGAGGTGTCACTCTAAAAGACACGGTGCACAAATATTTCAGAAGATATTTCAAGGTTAGACCACAATTACTAAAATTAAGGCACCGATGGTACAGTCACATAATGAAAAATACTCTTGACTTCAGAAAGTATCTTGTCTTCCTAATGTCGAACCATCACTAATGCGTTCCTGGTATTATGTTGTATGTATATAATATTTGACCTGTATTCAATAGATGCCTTTTTTTTATTTTTTTTTGTTTTTTTAAAAACCCAATTGGGTTATACGGATACATTTTTAGATCTTACTATTAATTATGTATTATGTTTGATGTGTTTTTGGGTAACACCGTGTGATAACTCCTTCTCGACCGACGTTTCGGAGATCGTTGCAGTCTCCATCTTCAGGGTAATGATTCAGGGTAATGATTCAGGGTAATGATTCATTACCCTGAAGATGGAGACTGCAACGATCTCCGAAACGTCGGTCGAGAAGGAGTTATCACACGGTGTTACCCAAAAACACATCAAACATATTGCTGCCAACCGTGAAAATCTACGCAATTACTTAATTATGTATTGTTTCAGATATATTTTATATTGAGTTGTAGTGAGACTCCTTGTGTCTTTTGGTAGTTCATTGTAAAGTTTCAGTCCATTGTTCAATGTCCTTGATTGGCCTGCCTTAAACATTTATGCTGTTTGTAATGTCTTTTGAGTAAATAAACTGATTTGATTTGATTTGATTTGATTCTCGGTGCATTACTTTTTTTATTATTTTAATTTAGTTTATTAAAAAAAAAACAATTGGGTTATATGGATACACTTTTAGATCTTACATGTAACTATATTAAGTTTCAGATATATTTTTAATTGGTTTCTAGTAAAACTCCTTGTGTATTTTGATAGGTCATTATAAAGTTTCAGTCCATTTTTCTATATCCTTGATTGTCCTGTCTGTTCGGTAAGTGATATATGTCACAGTTCCTGGTGCAGTGTCTGTTTGCGTCTAAGTTTTTCATTATTTTTTAGCTGCTGCTCCTTCTCTTCCATGATCACTCTGTGTACAATTTTCAAGGTCTCGAATTTGGGCAGGTCTGATATGTCTATTTGTTTTGTTTGTCTGTATACTTGCATGGTTGGGGTCAGAAAGTTAACTTGACAAACCATCTCAGCCTTACTTCTTCGACCTTATATGTTATAGGGACGACCTTGAAGCTACTGATGATATGCTCATTGCGGACTTCGTTTAATCTGATGAGGCCTCTAGCCCACCTGAACATCTACATCTCGGTAATTTGAGTCCCGTGAGTCTATTCAACTGACCAACATCCAGAGCCTTGAGGATTGTAGGTGGGACAGACAGTATCTTGTAGACTTTCCCTTTTACTCCTGCGGAAATCATTTCGTCTCAAATAATTTTTGCAATATTTTTTTATGGATTTTTTAAAATTCTTTTTTTTCTTTTTAATCACAACAATAATATTATCAATAATATCGATAATATCGGACGGCTTGACTACAGTGGGTCAGTATTGCATTTGAACGGCCGTAACGTTCAAAAAGGTGGAGAAATTTAAATACTTCGGCAGCATACTTACGCAATCTCTTGACCCAAATGTAGAGATAAAATGCAGAATTGAGGCAGCAAGAGCTACGTTTAATAAAATGAAACCACTCTTCTGCAATGATAACGTAAACTTGAAACTCCGCCAGAGAATGATCAAATGCTATGTGTGGTATATTTTATTGTACGGATGTGAAACGTGGACCTCGAAAATTCACTCAATGAACAGACTGGAAGCATTTGAAATATGGCTCCATTGCCGAATGCTCAGAGCTCCCTGGACAGACATGGTTACCAATACCGAAGTCCTGAGGCGAGCTAGAGTTGACAGGGAACTGTTATCAACTATCAAGGTTCGAAAGATTTCACATCTGGGTCATATACTGCTTGGGGAAAAGTACCACCGTCTCCAAATGATATTGTAGGGAAACATCGAGGGACGCCGAGGGCCCGGAAGGAGACAGATGTTCTGCCTGCGAAACGTGAAAGACTGGACCGGCATCCGAAGTGTGGAGGAGCTGTTCCGAGCGGCGCAGGACAGGGACAGGTTCGCCGAGGTGATCGCCAACGTTGGGGAAACCTGACAGGGCACTTGAAGAATAATAATAATAATATCATATGGAGAATGTACCTACATATAGGTATAATACTAGAGACGCCACTGGCTCTTCCATAGTTAAAAAATAAAACCTCTGAAAAGTATTCAAAGTTTTAAAGAACATTTTTTTTAATAACTACCTTCGTTAGAGAGCTCTGCATTTCAAAAAAGTTCTCCGTGGTTCACGATTCCTCGCAAGGGTAGATAGGGATGGTGCGAACCCTCCATAAAGAATTTGCGATCCGTGACAAATGTGAAGTACGATGTCAAAAATATCACAAAACTTACCTCGGCCTTACTCTACTTAGGGGGGCTTTACCAAACTTACCCCATTGGTTAAAATTCCCATTTTACTTCACACAAGTTGAACTTAATAGAGGGACTTGCTTAAAACTCGATAGTTTTGTTAACTTTAGATTTTTACCTTTTGCATAAAAAAAACTTTTCGCTTGTACAATAGTCCCTTTATTTATTTTAATATGCACTAAAATGATAAAATGAGTTGCTTAACAATACTTTTAAAAGTTTTTTTTACAACAACAACAAAACATCACGCCGTTTCCCCGCAGTGGTAGGCAGAGAGAATGGACCGCCACACTACTCTATCCTGGCACACCTCTCTAGCTTCCTCCACATTCGTACATCGAGTCATACCAGCACTTCGATTCTTCCGGCTTCTGACATGACCAACCTTTAATATTTGATTAATTTGGTCATGCCATGTTTTCCTCAGTCTACCTCGACTCCTTACTCCATTTACATCGTTAACGTATACTTTTTTAACCATTCTTTCTTCACCCATGCGCTCCATATGTCCGAACCAACGCAGCGAACCTTCATAATTTTGTTCATAATACCTTCTTTCGCTCTACATTCCTTCCTAATATCAGCATTTGAGATTCTGTCGTACATCGTTCTACCACACATACATCTTAGGGACCTCATATCTACCGCATTTATTCTGCTCTCATCTTTCTTCTGCCAGTTCCATGCTTCGCTTCTATACATAAGGGTTGGGACCAGAACTCCATTGTAAACGGCCATTTTCGCTTTCATTGATAGTAGAACCTACTGCAAATAATTTGAACGATTCAAAACGTTTGTTTTCTAGAAGTTTATGATATAATATGTAAATGACATATTTCGCCTGTCTAAGGCATTATCAATTGTCATTCTTCTTCTTCTTCGAGTGCCATGTCATGTCCCCCGACGTCTGGCGTAGGCCTCTCAGACGGAACAATTCACCCACCCCCCGAATTCCAGTCCACTCTATGATATTCTTGAGCCAGGACATCTGGGGTTTTCCCACACCGCGCCTATACATAAGGGTTGGGACCAGAACTCCATTGTAAACGGCCATTTTCGCTTTCATTGATAGTAGTACCTACTGCAAATAATTTGAACGATTCAAAACGTTTGTTTTCTAGAAGTTTATGATATAATATGTAAATGACATATTTCGCCTGTCTAAGGCATTATCAATTGTCATTCTTCTTCTTCTTCGAGTGCCATGTCATGTCCCCCGACGTCTGGCGTAGGCCTCTCAGACGGAACAATTCACCCACCCCCCGAATTCCAGTCCACTCTATGATATTCTTGAGCCAGGACATCTGGGGTTTTCCCACACCGCGCCTATACATAAGGGTTGGGACCAGAACTCCATTGTAAACGGCCATTTTCGCTTTCATTGATAGTAGTACCTACTGCAAATAATTTGAACGATTCAAAACGTTTGTTTTCTAGAAGTTTATGATATAATATGTAAATGACATATTTCGCCTGTCTAAGGCATTATCAATTGTCATTCTTCTTCTTCTTCGAGTGCCATGTCATGTCCCCCGACGTCTGGCGTAGGCCTCTCAGACGGAACAATTCACCCACCCCCCGAATTCCAGTCCACTCTATGATATTCTTGAGCCAGGACATCTGGGGTTTTCCCACACCGCGCCTATACATAAGGGTTGGGACCAGAACTCCATTGTAAACGGCCATTTTCGCTTTCATTGATAGTAGTACCTACTGCAAATAATTTGAACGATTCAAAACGTTTGTTTTCTAGAAGTTTATGATATAATATGTAAATGACATATTTCGCCTGTCTAAGGCATTATCAATTGTCATTCTTCTTCTTCTTCGAGTGCCATGTCATGTCCCCGACGTCTGGCGTAGGCCTCCAGACGGAACAATTCACCCACCCCGAATTCCAGTCCACTCTATGATATTCTTGAGCCAGGACATCTGGGGTTTTCCCACACCCGCGCCTATATACATAAGGGTTGGGACCAGAACTCCATTGTAAACGGCCATTTTCGCTTTCATTGATAGTAGTACCTACTGCAAATAATTTGAACGATTCAAAACGTTTGTTTTCTAGAAGTTTATGATATAATATGTAAATGACATATTTCGCCTGTCTAAAACATTATCAATTGTCATTCTTCTTCTTCTTCGAGTGCCATGTCATGTCCCCTGACGTCTGTAGGCCTCAGACGGAAACACCCACCCCCGAATTCCAGTCCACTCTATGATATTCTTGGAGCCAGACATCTGGGGTTTTCCCACACCGCGCCTATACATAAGGGTTGGGACCAGAACTCCATTGTAACGGCCATTTTCGCTTTCATTGATAGTAGTACCTACTGCAAATAATTTGAACGATTCAAAAACGTTTGTTTTCTAGAAGTTTATGATATAATATGTAAATGACATATTTCGCCTGTCTAAGGCATTATCAATTGTCATTCTTCTTCTTCGAGTGCCATGTCATGTCCCCCGACGTCTGGCGTAGCCTCTCAGACGGAACAATTCACCCACCCGAATTCCAGTCCACTCTATATGATATTCTTGAGCCAGGACATCTGGGGTTTTCCCACACACCGCGCCTATACATAAGGGTTGGGACCAGAACTCCATTGTAAACGGCCATTTTCGCTTTCATTGATAGTAGTACCTACTGCAAATAATTTGAACGATTCAAAACGTTTGTTTTCTAGAAGTTTATGATATAATATGTAAATGACATATTTCGCCTGTCTAAGGCATTATCAATTGTCATTCTTCTTCTTCTTCGAGTGCCATGTCATGTCCCCCGACGTCTGGCGTAGGCCTCTCAGACGGAACAATTCACCCACCCCCCGAATTCCAGTCCACTCTATGATATTCTTGAGCCAGGACATCTGGGGTTTTCCCACACCGCGCCTATACATAAGGGTTGGGACCAGAACTCCATTGTAAACGGCCATTTTCGCTTTCATTGATAGTAGTACCTACTGCAAATAATTTGAACGATTCAAAACGTTTGTTTTCTAGAAGTTTATGATATAATATGTAAATGACATATTTCGCCTGTCTAAGGCATTATCAATTGTCATTCTTCTTCTTCTTCGAGTGCCATGTCATGTCCCCCGACGTCTGGCGTAGGCCTCTCAGACGGAACAATTCACCCACCCCCCGAATTCCAGTCCACTCTATGATATTCTTGAGCCAGGACATCTGGGGTTTTCCCACACCGCGCCTATACATAAGGGTTGGGACCAGAACTCCATTGTAAACGGCCATTTTCGCTTTCATTGATAGTAGTACCTACTGCAAATAATTTGAACGATTCAAAACGTTTGTTTTCTAGAAGTTTATGATATAATATGTAAATGACATATTTCGCCTGTCTAAGGCATTATCAATTGTCATTCTTCTTCTTCTTCGAGTGCCATGTCATGTCCCCCGACGTCTGGCGTAGGCCTCTCAGACGGAACAATTCACCCACCCCCCGAATTCCAGTCCACTCTATGATATTCTTGAGCCAGGACATCTGGGGTTTTCCCACACCGCGCCTATACATAAGGGTTGGGACCAGAACTCCATTGTAAACGGCCATTTTCGCTTTCATTGATAGTAGTACCTACTGCAAATAATTTGAACGATTCAAAACGTTTGTTTTCTAGAAGTTTATGATATAATATGTAAATGACATATTTCGCCTGTCTAAGGCATTATCAATTGTCATTCTTCTTCTTCTTCGAGTGCCATGTCATGTCCCCCGACGTCTGGCGTAGGCCTCTCAGACGGAACAATTCACCCACCCCCCGAATTCCAGTCCACTCTATGATATTCTTGAGCCAGGACATCTGGGGTTTTCCCACACCGCGCCTACCCTCGATCTTCCCTTTTATGATGAGGTGCAGCAGATCGTATTTCTTGTTGCGGAGAATGTGTCCCAAATATGCCATCTTTCTAGACTAAATCAGACAACAATTTTCTTCCTACTCTGACTCTATTGTAGCACCTCATGTTAGTGACCATATCAGTCCACGAGATCCGCAACATTCTGCGATGGAGCCACATTTCAAGTGCTTCTATACGGTTTATTGTGTTCACTTTGACCAAATAACGCACTTGACCATTCTCTGTCTCAATTTGAAATTGATGTTGTCATTGCAGAAGAATTATCTCGTATTATTGGATGCGGCCCTCGCAATCTCTATTCTGTGCCTAACTTCTTTTTCGATGTCTCGATTGAATGTTATTCACATCAAATATAATAAAACTTCTAGAAAACAGACGTTTTCATTCGTATTTATAATATTATTTAATATGAATAAACAAATGATTTTACTGAAATCTCTTGATGGAAGTTCATTCTAAATAATAATTAAATAAAACGATGTTTTTAACTACTTCCACTTTTGTCTTTATTTCAACAGCGATCGGTTTCGCCAGGCTCACTGGCATCGACAGACTGGTCGAACCCAGTCTGTCGATGCTAACGAGCCTGGCGAAACCGGTCGCTGTCGAAATAAAGACAAAGTTAACATCGTTATATTTAATTATTTATTTATTTATTCAGTAAGGGCAGCATACAGCGATATCAATATATTAATTAAGAAAAATAATAAATAAAGCCAATTACATGCTACCACAAATACAATAAACAGTTCATTGAATTTAAGCTAAGCCAAAATACGGTGAAATAAAATGATTGAGAGTTAAACATAATAATAGTTAAAAGTATAAAAAAATTAAAAGTATAAAGAAAAGTAAAAATAAAACTAAAAATAAAAGTAACATATAATATTATAATATCATGTAACATTATGGTCTCATCCACGCCGAAAGGTTGCTCCTATCGTTTTTTTGAAGTTTCGTTCGTTCAAGTGGAAAACATCGAAAAATTATTATTTAATATGGAGTTTTATATCATTTTTCAAGTAACAATACACATCATATTTGATTCAGAAGTTTATCGTTTGTTGTGAATAATGTTTATTTGTGTTTTTTCGTCGCTACGGCCTCTCTTCACCGTGATACTCGTAGTATGTACCTACACAGAAAACTTAATTTCGTATTTTAATATAAAAGAATCCAATCAAAAGCGTCTACTTTTACTTCTAGAATTTCATTAAAGTTTCCGCTCGTTGCGCTGTGCTCCCCGCAAACTACAAATTGAATTTTTTCGGGACAATCCATAATCACATCTCCGCGAATTGTCGTTCCACAAGATGGCCGACCCGAGACCCAAGCAGGTACCGATCTATAAATATTCCACGGCTCAGAATGGAAGCATGCATTTTAGATTATCCCTCCGCTGGATACCCCGTGAAGCGCTTTTTCCTCAGAACGGGAGACACAATGACTGGTGACGGTTAATAAGTCAGAACCTGATGCAATAGTAATCGCTATTGAATGGGAACCTCAGTCGGAGAAATCCGCCGAGAATAATGTATTCCAGAAACGAAATTTCGTACACTTCAGGTAACTGGCGTTCATTCCGTACACTCAATCGCGAAATATAAATTCAATCCTGAATGAATACGATACAACATGAAAATAAAGTTTTTTTCTTGATTAATACGAATAACAACGTCTGTTTTCTAGAAAATGTATTATGATACAATATTAATAAAACTTCTTAAAAAAGTGGGTTTTCTTTCGTTTTTAACATTTAATACGGAGTTTTTATTTATTTTTATACAACAGATCTTTGAACTAAATTACTGTGTACAATTTATTTTTAACTATTATATTGATTCTCATGACCATCAGACCCAAGGCAATGTGATACACTGCCAACGACAGGAATCGAACCCGCAACCTTCGGTGGGCAGTCATAGCTCTTCAAATTATCACCTTCGTGATAATTTGAAAAGGTGCGTTTTGAGTCTCGATCTAAATTCTGACTGATTTCTGACTTGAGGTCTGCTGGAAGATTGTTCCAGGCTGAAGGGCCGGCTACCGCGAAGAAATTTAAATTGCGAACCTTCAACCACAGATGGCAGTAAAAATATTCATTTAAATATTTGTCCACGGAATAATTCGTAGCCCGCAGACAACGCATGGATAATAAAAAAACGGAAAAATCCGTTGTCCGCTGATAAGCGCTAGGGCATATCTTCGTCAGCTTGTCTCCATCCACTGCTGGACGTAAGCCTCTCCACACCCACACCATCTCTCTCGGTCTCTCGCCAGTGTTCTCCAGGTTCTTCCCGCCTTCCGCACAATATCATCGCTCCACCTGGTTGGCTGTCTCCCGACACTTCTCCGGCCCAACCTTGGCCTCCATTCAGTAACCCTTTGGCTCCATCTTCCATTATCCCGTCGACACACGTGATCAGGCCACTGCCACTTCATCCTCGCAATGCGTATCCCTACATCGGTGACCCTAGTGCGTCTTCTAATCTCCATGTTGGGTATACGGTCTCTAAGCGAGATACCCAACATGGATCTTTCCATGGCCCGCTGTGCAACTTTGATTTTGTGCATTGCTTCTTTAGTTAACGTTAATGTCTCGCATCCATAGATCATCACAGGTAACACACTGGTCCAGCACTTTTGTTTTTAAATTTTGTGCCATGTCCGACTTGAAGATGTTGCCCAGCCTTCCGAATGCAGACCAACCAAGCTGTATTCTCCTATCAATCTTCTTGACTTGACCCCCTCTTCCAAAAGCCAACAGATGACCAAGGTACACATATTCATCTACCACTTCTACATTTCGTCACCTAAGAGTAAGAGGGTTCCAACTAACAAAATTTCACATTTGGCTTTTTTCCTGAAAAGGGTTCTTACTAACTTTATCTATACGTACAATTTAAAAAAAAACATGTAAAAGTATCGTCATTTTGATGTTACGAAAAGAATCAAGTTCCATTTGTTCATTCAAAACACACGATTCACTGAAGAAGGATTAATTTACACTTAGAACTTTATTATTCTAACTGTCGCCAGAGAAAATTTACACGCTTCTCGGTAAAAGAATTTCATCTGCTTCAGATGGAACCCTCTTATTCCAAGATATACACCCGAAAGCAATAAAACTTTGACTTCATTTTTCTCAGCTTTTTACTTTTGACAGTTGGAACCTTCTTACTCACAGGTGACGATTTTTATTATGGATTTTAATGTCTTCAATTTGTGTGTTAGTCAATATTTTTATCTTTGTCATATTCTTGTCTGTACTAGGGCCTATAATCACGGAATATTCCGTGATCCGCAGGCCAAATGTAAATATTATATTATTTTATAGAAACATTTCCCGTCTGCGCTTTCCTACCTACTTACCGATTGTCGATTGAATACGACTGTTTGCCATTTATCCCCGCGGTTTTAAGCCACGCCGTTTGAACAAGACTGATTGTTTAGCTTAAATACATTTTTAAGTTTCTCGTGTAGATCCTACACGAGTAAGGATAGTTTGTCTTAAATGAATTTTTCATTATTATTCAAACCTCCCGGAGTTTGGCAATTTATCATGACTCGTGCTTTACCATATGAACAACTCCTCTGTATCACTCTCTCCGCCATGCTTTGTTGCGAATGAAATTAAAACATTCATCATCAAAACATGTGAGCGTGTGAAAACCCACAGTTACAAAGATTGTATGTCTTAACTTCAGTTGATTTCAATATGAAAAATGTTTTCTTAAAATAATATTTTATCTAGAAAATTGTAATAAGGATACTTGAGTCCTTCTATATATTAAATAAATACAATATCGGTTCTATAAAATACATTTTTAGCTATTTTGAAGCTTGGTTACCTCTCTATGAAGCTTGGGATATTCATACATTATTCTACATATAACAGTGAGTACAAAAATAAAGTATGTTTGATGTGTTTTTGGGTAACACCGTGTGATAACTCCTTCTCGACCGACGTTTCGGAGATCGTTGCAGTCTCCATCTTCAGGGTGATAAAATAAAAAAATAAAGTATTTTAGAAACTTGGGAAGCTTTTGGTCCTTGGGAACCTAAGGCTTGCTCTGATGAAGCTTGGATACAAGTCAAACTAGTAAGCTTCAAACATAATTACAATTCCGTTGTGAAATCTATTTTTTCTGTTATTTTTCAGTTCATATATTATATATTTAAAACATTGTTGTATTTAGAGTTAAAATTTATTTATACTTTACAATGTTTGATAGGTGTGGCAAGTGTGTTGTTTCAGCTAGCAAATGTGTGATAATGCCTTACCAACTTTGATTTATTTGGGTGTGGTGCATTTTCTTGGGACTTCATTGATTTCGTGTGGCATTCACAATAAAACACTTTTTTTTTATTACATTCATGTTTCCAAACAATAATTGGGATACTTTTATTATTTAATAAATAATGCTTTATCTTGGTTAAATAACGTTGGCCTTTCTAGATATACGGTTTTCGCTAAGATATACAAATATTGTATCGCAGGTTGTTAATGATTGAAATAAAAGTATGGCGATATATTAATGTAAGGAGAATAAGCAAGATTGATTTTTTGGGCGATGTCCGATTTTTTAAAGTTTTATTAAATTTTATGCGACTGCATCGAATTTTCGATGAGGCCCTAGCAAGAATACACATGACATATGTATTTTAGGATCTTGGGAAAATCCGTGTAGCTCGTCTTTCTGGACCGACATTTCGGAGATTGTTGCAGTCTCCATCTTCAGGGTGGTTATGATTTATTTGGATGTATAACCACCCTGAAGACTGCAACGATCTCCAAAACGTCGGTCCAAAAAAAGAGCTACACTGATTTTCCCAAGATCCCAGAATACATATGGCAACCAACCGTGAATATCTATGCAATTTACAAACATGGCAATTCATAAAAACATTTAAACTTCTATAAAACGGACGTTTTCATAAATTTGAAATGAGAGTTTTTTTCTGACAAATATTTACATTATTAATATTTATCCAAGCATTGTGCAATCCATAATTCTGGAATATGCTAAATTATAACATATATTGAGATATAATATTTATTTAATAACTTCTCAAGATTGATAAGTGCTAAATGTTTCTGAATGTCTCACTAGGATATTACACCATAATTTATTAAAAATATTAAATAGATATCCGACCTAACGACGTAAGTTTCAGATAATAAAAGCAAACTTACAGAGATAATAGACAATAAAGTATATAAACAGCACTTCCGGTTAGTCCTGCGGTGTTGCGGGTTCCGGCATTCAGGTACCCATTTAGAAGGGTGTCAAGCATCCCTTAACCCGGAGAATAGTGGGCGCCTTTAGGAAACGGAAACACCCCCACCTCACGCGTCCCCACCAACCCCGTCACACGCCAACCTCTATGTCATTTCACAACACAACACAAGGGTCAACATTCTTCACAACAACGTAATTTTTCAAAACTGTTATTTTTAGTTTTTTTTTTATATCATTCCACAATAAAGATTTTTTTAGAATAACTTAACTTATTTTACAAATAATATTATTAACCGTTAATTGGACGCTTACTGCGGTGCAAGTGCCCTAGCCAGTGCAGTCTGTTAATCTTTATAAACTTATCGGGTGGTGGTCTAGGGGATAAAACGCTTGGCTCCTGATCCAGGGGACTTGGGTTAAAGCCTGGACACGACCAGATTCCTTCTTCATAATAATGAGCTATTTTCTGCTCACATTGAAGATTGTAAAATAAATTATAATATCATTGATTTCAATCCTTGGTATTAGTCTTTTAAAAAATAAAAAATAATAACTTTACCACGCTGACGTCCTGGTATAAATGTATAAATTGTAGAGCTCTGGGTTGTATCTCCTTCACCACGTCTGACCATCCTTAATGGGTTCGAAGATTCTACGGACGATCTTCCTTTCGAAGCAGTTCATCTTTATTTCATCACGTTTAGTGAGTGCCCAAGTCTCCAAGGCTTATCAGCGTTTAATTCACCGTATGGGGGATCTGGGGCTCCCAAAAAGAGTATTGTATGATAATCCAGTAGGGTGAAGAAGCGTCGGCAGGCCGAGACTGCGATGGCTGGATGGTGCCGTGGCAGACTGTCGGATCCTGGAGCAGCAAGACTGGGAGGTGGCGGCCAGAGACAGGACGGGATGGAGACGTTTCTTGGAGAAGGCTAAGACCCACCAAGGATTGTAGCGCCGGAAAAAAATAAGGATTGGACGCTTGTTAACTGATTATGTTAAATAATATTTTTTCCAATTGAAAGGCAATCTATTCACGTGGTTCTTCTGAATTATTATACAATTCTTCCATTGACATTTATGTTATTTTATGGATATTACATTTTTACTTGTATCTTTTGAAAGCGTGAAATATTTTTTATCGATTTAATTAAGAGTTAAGTAATGTTGATTTTTTAATAATAAAAACACTGTTTTTATATGTTAAATTAATTTTTCTCTACATGTTTCTAAGGTCCTTCATCATTGGGAGAATTATATATATCGTTCTCCAGTGATGAAGGTGTAAAACCTTCGAAACATGTCGAGAAAAATAAACTCAAAAGAGGGACAAATATAATTTTTAAATCCTAATTATGGAATCATAATAAGGTGTTAACGCCTTAAATGTATCAAAAATTAATTTGGATTATGTTGATTTATTTTAAAAAGATAACGATATTGAAATATTACACTTAATAATAATTGAAATTTTTCTTCGAGTCCAATTTTTGTTATGTTCCAATTAATTGCACAATAATAATTTATTCTCAAGTACCGCGATTTCTATAATTAACTTTATTTTTTGTTTATTATAAATGATTACGTATAACTATTTGCTTAAAAAAATATTAAATTATAATATTTTGCCTATCTGAAATGCATTTGCTGTTTTGTCGATAAGTGTTTTTTTTTAGTTCTTAAACTATATTATGAAACTTACACGATTAAGATATCTTAGGATTGAAGGTAATTCGTACTTTTAAATCGCTTCTCTCCCTTGAAGAAAACGCGTTGTGCTAGATAAGGGATGTAGAAAATATCTACGGAAAATTTAATAAAGAGAGTTCGTAAAGTAGCAAAAATTCAATTTATATTCCTAGAAAATTGGTTTTAATATTAAAAACACGTTTTGAAATATGTACTTAGCTTATTTAATAATAAAAATTTGGTTTATGCCATAATATAAATTTATGAATGAATAACTAAATCTAATTATCATTATATGATTGAAATACTCCGGATACATTATGAGAAACGATAATAATAATAAAATAAAACGACGTTTTTTAACTACTTCCACTTTTGTCTTTATTTAGACAGCGACCGGTTTCGGCAGGCTCGCTGGCATCGACAGACTGGTGACACTATTATAAACTTAGTCCTTTATATACATACAGATCAGAGGTGGCAAACATGAAGATTATTTTATATTATTTTTGTATAGAATCATCTTTGGCACCCCTGATCTGTATGTACTCGTATATAAAAGACTAAGTTTACAATAGTGTCACCAGCCTGTCGATGCCAGCGAGCCTGGCGAAACCGGTCGCTGTCGAAATAAAGACAAAAGTGGAAGTAGTTAAAAAAACTTATCTTCTTCTATCGTATCTTCTTCTAGTTGCTTGTCGAGTCCCCCCAACTTTGGCGATCACCTCGGCGAACCTGTCCCTGTCCTGCGCCGCTCAGAACAGCTTCTCCACACTTCGGATGCCGGTCCACTCTCTCACGTTTCGCAGCCAGAACATCTGTCTCCTACCGGGCCCTCGGCGTCCCTCGATTTTCCCCTCCAATATCAGTTGGAGAAGGTGGTACTTTTCCGACTCAGTACATGACCCAGATGTGAAATCTTCCGAACCTTGAACGTTGACAACAGCTTCCTGTCAACCCTAGCTCGTCTCAGAACTTCGGTATTCGTAACCATGTCTGTCCAGGGAATTCTGAGCATTTGGCGATAGAGACACATTTCAAACGCTTCCAGTCTGTTCATTGAGTTGACTTTTATGGTCCACTTTTCACATCCATAAAATAAAACAGAACATACATAGGATTTGATCATTCTCTGGCGGAGTTTCAAATTTATATTATCATTGCAGAAGACGGACTTCATTTTATTAAATGCAGCTCTTGCTGCCTGAATTCTGCATTATATCTCTACATCTGGGTCAAGAGATTGCGTTAGTATGCTGCCGAGGTATTTAAATTTCTCCACCCTTTCAACGGGTATAAATAATTTTATTTTAAGATATCGCGAGATGAAATCAAATCAAATTTAAATACTTATTTTTTTAGTTAATTCTGTCATTCAAACGACTTTTTTACTGCCTAAAACACAATACAACATACTCGTATCTCAAAAAATTATTGCCGGCATTTAGATTTTTTATTATATTCTGTGAAAAAATTTGAGATACTTAAGAATAGACTAGGGAAGGTAGGATTTTCACACAATATTGGTAATATTTAAACGGTCAAATTGAGACTCTCCAAACTTGCCTCTGTCTAAAATTGCCTCCTCCCCTACTGTTTTGTTTGATTATCCCTAATTACACGTTGAAGCTAGTAATGTTGTTATGAATAACGACATCTTTTGAGAAAACATCGAACTACTAATTTCTATATTTATTTTTTCTCTGTATAAATAAATGATAACCCATGTTTTGTGTCGAAGTGTTTATGTGTGGATATTAAAATAATTGCATAGTATAAATTTTATATACACAATTGACACAAACATGGACTAGTGGCATGTTATTATTCCATCGTAAAAAAATAATGGTTTGACAAGCAAAACAACGGCTGTCATATTAGAAGAGCATTGTAAATGATATTCAAAGGGTTCTATACATTTATTTTTTATCTGAACTTTCATCGTATTTAAACTGAAATACTATTATGTAGTTATTATAATTGTTTAATACAAAAAATAATTTTTCGTTCAGTAAAACAGTTTTTCGGATGTATAATTTCATTTGATTTATAATAGTAAACATGATTGTTTAGTGGTTTTATTTGGATTTATTTATATAAATTGTGACAAATTTGTTCCGCCTTGTGATGGCATTCTCAAACCTTTTTTTCAAGACCTCAAACCAAGAGTTTCTGGTCGGGGAAACGGCATGATGGTTTGTTGTTGTTGTTGTTATTAACGGCTTTTAATTATTTTTTCTGTAATTTTATCCTTCTGCAATGGTTCTGATACAAAATTTTATTAACTTAATAAACTAATTTTTATTTCGATTTTTTAAGCTTTTACTAATAAATTTTTGAGTCATGGGAACTGAGAGAAAGAATTTTTGTGCCTTTGTCTAAGATAAACATCTGTATAAAAAATGCATTTGACATTTTCTTATTGCTGCTTGAATTTTTTTATTGCATATTTTTTTTTTATTACACGATTTTTTGTGACTTAAACACTATTTTTTCCATTTATGAAAGTGAAAACAATAGTTAATGGTTTTCCACAGTGTCTTAAATTTTAAAAATAATTTAAATACATAAATCGAAAATTGTATCTGGGTATCTTGTGAAATCAAGGGTGTTTTGTACACGTGGGTAGGTACTCCTACCCATCGATCAGTTGTGCGTGTCCCGAGAAACTGTACCGTGATTTCGATTTTATTTTCCTGTGAGATTGTTTTCCGGAAAATGGTGTTTGTTTGATTAGTATCAAAACTAAAATATTGAGAGGAAAGAGCTGGTTTTGCGAATTCCCTGTAGGGCGGGAAGCCAATACGATCATCGGAATTGCAAAAGAAAAGCAGAAACAAAATTGCGACCGATACTTTGTTGACATACAATACTCATATCGCCGAATCATACACGTTTAGTTAAATATTTGATCCGAGGTTTACTGGGGCGGGACGGGCGCGGGCGCCTTGCTTTATATATTTGTGTGAATAATTCAACTGATATGGAAATTGTTTTGTACAAACTCAACACCCACTCCAGTGGCAGCGTGTGACATTTTATGCTCAGGCAACGATTTGAACTAAAAATATAATTTCGAGTCAAATCAAAAAATATGTAGGGTTTTTCTTCTGCTGACCCTTATGAATGGAAGTGAGGCTTGGAGATGACAAAAGTGTGAAAGTAGCATAAATGCCGTTGAAATGAAATCACTAAGAAGAATGTGCGGAAAAACAAAATATGATATAATACCTAATGAAGAAATAAGGAAATAATATAAGGTTGATGAATGCGTCCTTTAGAAATGGTCACTAAGATTGTTTAGTCATATGGAAGGAATGGATGATGGAAGAATGGTTAAAAAGAAATATTATGTAGAAAGGTTTGAAAAGAATGCTATAAATCAAATTTAAAAAATTACCTTATTAATAGTGTGATTATCTTGGTACGGTCATAACGGAAGCCAACGATATGCACGCGGAGTTGGAACACAGAGTTCAAAAAGGCCTACGAACTGCAGCCTCTTTTCGAACGTTCCTTAAGTCCAAGCTTCTATCCAGAAACACCAAGCTGCGTATTTATCGAGTCGTGGACAATGACTCTAAAAGAACAATAAAGAACCTACTGGCTTGAGAATAGAATACTTAGAATGATCCTGGGACCCAGACCCGGTGTTGTAGCGGGAACTTGAAGGCATAGGACCAAACAAGAGATCCGTACGATGACCCAGCAGCCCCTTATAACGAACACCGCGAGAGCCGGTCGCCTAGCACGGATTGGGCACATATGCCGAGCCGAAGAGACCAGAGCAATGAAGACCCTGTAGGCGTCTAGACCGACTGGAGTAAGACCTCTAGGAAGGCTTAGACAGCGCCTAATGGACAATGTTCTGGCTGACCTGGCTAGGTTGGGCAAATCGGACTGCTGGGAGCAAATGGCGCAGGATCGAGGAGCTTGGCGAAAAATCATCAAGGAGGCTAAAAATAGTGTGATATTTTTCAAATATAAATGAAGTACCAAATTTTTTATTGTTTCTTGAACAATTATGTAATACTCCAGATTCAATTATTAATACGACTGAAAATGTCGGTTTTCTAGAAGTTTTAAAAGTTTTTATAATTTATGTGAATGACATGTTTCACTTGTCTATGGCATTATCAAATTATAAAACCTCAAGAAGAAATAATAGAAATATCAATAGTAAAAACAAAATTTGATAATGTCTTAGACAGGCGAAACATGTCATCAAAATATATTCTAATAAAACTTCTAGAAAATATTGTTTAAATTTTAATCACAGAACGCCCTTGCATGTATTACATATAATTATATGTAATTGAATAACCTTGTACCAAAATAAAACCAAATAACAAACCAGACCGACGTAGTTTAATCAATTTTGAAAAAGGTTTTTCGTGTTTCATTATACGAAACACTTTTATATTTTGTACCAAGATACGTCCGTAAAAAAAAGCTATCAAATAGCGCCTTCAATTCGTGGCATACTGTAACAAACTCATAAAGGTAAATGACTCCGGGCTTCATAGGAAATATGAAAATAAACTGATTCGTTAATGAGAATGAAAACGTCTGTTTTCTAGAAGTTATATTATAATATATTTTATGAAAGGTAACTTCTCAACTTATTTAGGTTAATTACCCAAATGATTCTTTATCTCCCGTTTAAAAAAAACTTCTGGAAAACAGATGTTTTCAATCATATTATTGTATTTTTAATATCAGTTTTTTATCACAATAATTTGGCGTTTTACATCGTTGTCCAAGAAACAATAAATAAGTAGCTAACATTGCTACCCAAATGATTAATTATATTCCATAAAATATAATATACGCGTAATTTACTAAAACTTCTAGAAAACAGACGTTTTCGTTCGTATTGTTCAAATAAGTTGAATGTAGCAATATACGAGTAGCTACCCAAATGATTATTTATCTCCCATAATATATATTATAATAAAAATTCTAGAAAGCAGAGGTTTTCATTATTACTTAATATGGAGTTTTACATCATTGTTTAAGAAACAATAAATAATGGCAAGTTAGCTACTCAAATAGACTTCTGGAAACCGGACGTTTTCATTCGTATTAATTATTTAACAGCGACTTTTACATCATTGTCCAAGAAACAATAAATAAGTTGAAGTTATCTTAAATAGTTACCCAAATGATTCTTTAACTCACTAAAATCAAATCAAATCAGTTTATTTACTCAAAAGACATTACAAACAGCATAAATGTTTAAGGCATCAATTGAGTACAGGTAAGATATTATACACGTACAACATAATACCAGGAACGCATTAGTGATGGTTCAACATTAGGAAGACAAAACACTTTCCAAAGTCAAAAATATAATATAATACAACTTCTAGAAAACAGACGTTTTCATTCGTATCATTAATTTAATATGAAGATTTACATCATTGTTCAAGAAATAATAATTTGAATTGTGTAATGCGGTCAGTGCACTAGACTGGTCCCCTATGGGGGAAAGAGAAAGCGAGGCAGACCAAGAGCCACCTGGAGAAGAACCCTGCAGGACGAGGTTAAGGCGGCATGCGATAGAGTCGGGTGGAGAAGGATCCTTGAAGCCCTATGCACCACGGAGGTGTGACAGTACAAAAAGAAGAAGAAGAAGAAGAATGCGGTCAGTAGTATCTCTGCAGGAATTGTAAAATTATGAAAGTATTCTGCCCTTATATTGGTAAGCGGTGTTTGAAAATATACGAAAAAGATCCAGAATCAGCTGAGAGCAATATATACGAACTTTTTTAATTTTACATAATTTGTGGGGACTAAATTATACCTATGAGGGGAAAGTTTTCATTCTGGTTCCTAAAATAGTACTTTTACCAAGTACCATTATAATAATGCCTTGTTGAAACTCGACTGTTTAAATTTCTTGAGGTACACCCGGTACTCGCCAGGCGCGTGTCTTTTCTGCGCGTAGGTCCTTTCAAATAGATGGTTTAATTTAATATTGTGTCGCAGTAAATAAATGAACCGTTGAAATTCGTAAATTTGCCCCTAAGTACTTAATTTCATTGTTTAAACTTAACACTTTACTTTGTGATACGTAATGGCTGCTGTATATTACGCTAAAAATAATATATATATATATATATATATAGCAGCATATATATATATATATATATATATATATATATATAGCATAGCAGTTATATATATATATATATATATATATATATATATATATATATATATATATATATATATATATATATATATATATATATATATATATTAGGGTGTCCCTTATTTTTCAAAGTTTAAATTTTACAATGCATAGGCTATTGTTTTATTCATTTGGGCCTAAAACATCCGAAACCAATTTTTTTCCTTATTCGGAACAGTGTAACCCGTGCCGACTTGCGCCCAAAGATGTCCCATACAAATTGCGTCATAGGAGCGGCGCGTTGTCGTTGTTATTATCATTTATTTTCGCCTTGTCGGGTAGTAATCACAGATTGTTTTATATTTCGAAGATGTCAGTGGAACTAAGAAGCAATTAAAAAAGTATTTTCTTTGTTGGTGAAGTAAATCACCAAATAACAGGTGTTAACTACCATCTAATCGTCAAGTTCTCGCAGTGCTATTTTTCAACTTACGTGAAGTTAATTTGACTTTTAATGAAAGCGCATATCTTGTCATTCTGGAGTGCAATATAATCTATAAAAGGCTAGATTACCTACCAGAGCTGTTCCTAATTATGTTAAGAAGTTAGTGGATCTTCATCAGGTCTGATGAGGACTGCAAAAAATAGTAAGAAGATTCAGGACTTACATAGGCGCCGCGAAGATAACTTTCAACTTGAATTAGATAATTTATTCGATATCTCACACGTCGATGCTCTTGAATGTGCTGTGATACGACAGCATCTTAAACAGAATGCTTGAACGGAGCTTGTGTGCAAAAACTAGAAAGAGAATCGTTACTCTTTGCTTGCCGCCATCATATATACGAACTGATGCTCAAAAGTGCCTTTGAATCGCAAAATCGATTGTACGAGATGATTATAGCGAACTCATTGAGCTTGCTATTGTTTTTCTGGTGAAGGCAATGAAAATAAAATAAAAATTAGACCTGCTGGCCCAATGCATCAAGCACGATGGATGGCAAGAGTTATTTATTCCTTAAAAATACATTTGCTCCAGTTCCAGTTTAAAATGTGCGCTAAGGACAAACAAGCTTTACGAGATGTTTGTTTATTTATTGTGGCAGTTTATGTAAAGCCTTAGCTTGAATGTAGTTTGGCGATAAAAGCTCTAAATCAAGATTTTTGTTTTTTAAAGACCTTAAAAGATTACGAAGAAGTTTATAAATTCCAAAGCGGCTTTAAACAAGTTCAGTCAACATTTGTGGTACTTGTCAGAGGAAATAGCCGTCCTTTTAATTTTTGATGACAACCTTGATGAGCATACCAAAGGAAACATTGTAGAAAACTTACAAAAATAAAGTATTGGTGATTCGGGAAAGAGATATGTTCCATCGAAGGAACAGATGTCTGGCTCTCTATATGGTACGTAATAAGTGTTTAATCTAGTATTTAATTTAGAACTTATTTGTTTTATTTTAAGGTACTACAAGTATTTGTTATCTTGTTTTATGGAAATCTTTGAGTGATTTTGTTTCTGTCAAGAGTAAAGATTTATTTTCACGACTGAAACTTGATAGTAGTTTCCTTCAAGAAATTGTATCTTCATAGAAAGACAGCGCGGCGTTTGTGGAAGCTAAAAAGAAGGGTACTATCTTGAAAGCAGTTAATAACACAGCTGAAAGAGCTGTTAATCTAATGACAAACGTTCATGGTTTGACTACCGCAGATGAAGAACATAAGCAGTTCATATTATGTTGTGTGCAAGAACATAAAAAAATTTACACAGACTGTAAAAAAAGAGACTTTGAAGAGTAACGAATTTGTAGAGTATCCAAGTAAATAAATATAAATTTGTATATTTTTTAATAATTACAAGAAAAACATTACATAAATATATGTTTTCATCAATATTTATCTAAAATAATGGTTTCAAGTGATCATCTACAACTACATTTAAGAGACACATAAAACAGATATTTTCTTAAACTTTGAAGCCAAGTCGGCACGGGTTGGAATTAACGTAGGAAGTTGAAATTCTGTATTTGGGTAACTAATAGACTATTAAACACAATTAGGGGGTATGCGTTTCAATAATTCAAAAAAAAAATATTTTGCCCATATAAGGGACACCCATATATATATATATATATATATATATATATATATATATATATATATATATACTATATATATATATATATATATATATATATATATATATATATATATATATATATATATATATATATATATATATATATATATATATATATATATATATATATATAAATGCATAAATATATACATAAATATATACAATACATCAATCTTCTATGTAAATTAAATGCAATGTTCGTAAATGTGTCCTCTATAGACACAAAAACTACACGACCAATTTCGTTGCAAATTTCATAATTTGTTCTTGTTAGTGCCAGGATGGTTTATAGTTTAGTTTAAATAATTTATACTCTTTATATAAATAACATATTTTAAATAAACAATATTTGTATGTGTGTACTACATACTTAAAAGCAATTATCACTATCGTCACATATGTCATATTTGATAATCAATAATATACTGAAAAACTAAAATGGCAGTGCACAGTGGTGTTCTTATACTGACCCTTATGTATGGAAGCGAAGCATGGAACTGGCAAAAGAAGGATGAAAGTAGAATAAATGCAGTAGAAACAAGATCTCTTAGACGAATGTGTGGATACTCTGGGTATGATAGAGTGTCGAATGAAAATATAAGACGTGAATGCGGTGCGAATGATGGTGTTATGAACAAAATAATGAAATGATCATTAAGATGGTTTGGACACATAGAAAGAATGAATGAAGAAAGAATGGTTAAAAAGTATAAGTTAATGATGTAAATGGAACTAGAAAAAGGGGAAGACCGAGGAAAACGTGGCACGATCAAATAAGTCAAATATTGAATGTCTGCCACGTGAGGGGTCGGAGAAATCGAGGCGCGTGCATGACACGATGTATGAATGTTGAGGAAGCGAGAGAAATATGGGAAAAGTGTGGCAATCCATAATTTCTGCCTACCCCTTCGGAGAGTCGGCGTGATGGTTAGTTAGTTAGTTAGTTACTAAAATTATCGTTTAAACCCAAATATTGAAAAAGTTTTCATCTCTTGGTAAAATAATTGCAATTAAAAAAATGCAAAAATCTATCCCATTTACAAATGGAAATAAAATCGTTTTTTTTATAACACTGACATTTTTTTAAAAATGTAAGTAAAAAACCTGTTTCAAAAACAATTACATATCCAAAAAGTTTTATGTTATGTAAATTTTATCTGGGTCCGAGGAGGTTAACTATGATCATAATATGAAACGAATTGGGAATAAAGTGGTAACAGTGAAAAATCGGCAATTGACTTAAAACACTAGATTTCATGATCCAATTGCTGAATGAGTTAGTAAACATTATTTCTCGTTTTAAAAAGCTTTTTTAAAGTGAATACTATTTCGTGTGCGGTTCAGATGTTTATATAACAGTTTCTCAATTTTATTTTACTCACCCCCCTCCCCTAACGTCTGCAAAAGAGAAGGAAAACTAACTCGGTTATTTTTTACAGTATCAATAGCTTAAGTTTATCAAAATATAAAAATTAACTATTCATCACGCCGCCTCCTTGAATGTGTAGGGAAAATAAATGGACCGCCGTACTGTTCTTTCCTGACATATTTGTCCCGCTTCCTCAGCATTCATACATCGTGTCATGCGAGGACGATTTCTTCGACTTCTCACATGGCCGACTTCCTGTATATCTTGTTCCACTTACATCTTTAACATATACTTCTTTCATCAACTAGCTAACTAACCATCACGCCGTCTCCCCGAAAGGGTAGGCAGAAAGAAAGGACTGCCACGCTATAACCGATGCGGCACTCCATCATTCTCTTTTTGCCCCTGCGAGAGACGCGGTGTGATGGGTTGCGATCCTCATGGCCACCAATAGGCATCTCTCGCGCACACTTCGATCGTCCAACGTCCACAAAATAAATCTAAAACAAATTGTATAAACACAATGATATAAAATAAAATAAGAAAATAAAAATAATTTAACACGTAATGTTCTTTTAGATGGTGCACTTGTTTTCAGATGGACGATCCAGACATTTCTTCTTTATTTTTTTTTATTCATACATAAAACTTGATCCACTTACGTTTAAGATATGTTATTCTTATATTAACTAATTAGTCGTTTATTCATTATAGCCTTAGTATTTCCAGTAGAAATGCAATATAAACTTATTTCGTTTTTTGTGTTAAAGAATGTTCGAGAGAAAAAATCAAAGCAATATTGCGATTTCTAAATACTCGTACATTACCAAAGCTCTTCTGGTCCTGTCGTAATTTTCTCTCCCGAATGATTTTTTTCCCGCCATTTCTCCGGAGGGGTTGGCAGAAAGGACGGATCGCCATAATGCTCTGTCCTATCATACCTCTCGGGATTCCTCTACATTCATACATCGTACCATACACGCACGTCGATTATTCCTACTTCGAATGTGACCGCCTTTTAGTAATTGATTAATTTGGTCATGCCATGTTTTCCTCGGTGGTCCTCGGCTTCTTTTTCCATTCACGCTGCTTGTGTACAACTTTTTAACCGTTCTACTCTCACGTTCCATATGTCCAAACCATCTCAGGGATCCTTTTTTAATTTTATCCATGATGCAGTTATCTGCCTTTCATTTCTTTTTTATTTCATCGTTCGGTATTCTATCATACAACGTTTTCCCGCACATTATTCTTAGTGATCTCACTTATACGACGTTTATCCTGCTCTCATCCTTCTTTTGCTAGCTCCAAGCTTATTTAATATTAAAATAATACTTAAAAAATAAATAAACATAATTTGTGAATTAGCTGAATTTTTTTTTAAATAAAAACGCTGTTGCGTAATTCACTGACCATTAAAATCTTCTTGCGACGTTTTTCGATTAAGTTTTAGGCTGGATGAGAAAACCAAATATCTCTCCGTTACTCATACTGACAGACGTTCGCCTATTTTTGCGTGGAACCAAATTAAATAAATGCCAGCTCATGTACATTTTTTATGGAGAAATTCCTAAAGTGAAATTCCCAACACGGCGCACGGCCTCATAACTGATTTCTTTTCTATTCTGGAATAACAGGAGCGTCTTGCGGCGCCCTGTCAGCCTCTGTATCCAAGTATTCATCTGTTGACACAATGTTATATCATGCAGCCTCCCGGGGCATCCGACTCACAAGCACGCTCGCAGACTCGGAGCTCTCTGTTTAGTCTGACAGGAGAACAGAACTCCCGCGGATTCGAGATGAAATCACAACCGACCTTATGTATTATGAATAGAAGCTTTTAAGAGTATTGTTTGCTTATTTAATAACGCAGATTTACATTTGCTATGATACACCCGAAAATACGGATTCAAATATGCGAGTATAAACTTGGGAATGGAATTCTTGTCAGGACATTACTCTTGTGAACTTCTTCGCTGAATATCGTGCTACGTTGAAAGAGATATATGGTGCTTTAAATATTTTAGGGGTGTTCATTTTTTCAACCGTGAATTCTATTAATATAACAAGCAGTTTTAACACATAAATTTCTATCCACGATGATGATGATGATGATGACGATTTATACGAGTATAGCGCCATTTTTGTGAGAGATTCACTTCAAGGGCGCTCAACGTCCGGAAAGCTTCTCTTAAAAATAAAAGTTTTAAGAGAGCTTCTGAACACTCCTTCGTCGTCTTGATTGCGGATATTGTAGGGCAACATGTTCCACGCCGTCGCGTCGGTCCCGCGATGCCAAAAGCGCGATCTGCGAAGTTTGAAGCTCCTTGGCGCCGCGGGACGAGAAGTTTGAGTGTTGCTTCTTCCTTCGAGGATCGTAGAGTTGACTGCCAAGGGTTCAAATCTATCAGCTTGCAAAGCTCTGTGAGGTAGTGGGGCGCTCGTCCATGTAAGGCCTTGCGACACACCATAAAAAAATCACAATTTAAAGATTGAGGAAAATGACATTGAAAAGATAACAAATTTAAATATATAGTAGATTGTTTTGGCCGAAACACTATGATACCTTAACATTTAACTAACTAACTAACTAACCATCACGCCATTTCCCCGGAGGGGTAGGCAGAGAGGATGGATCGCCACAATGCTCTGTCCTGGCATACCTCTCTGGATTCCTCTACATTCATACATCGTACCATGCACGCACATCGATTATTCCGACTTCGAATGTGACCGCCTTTTAGTAATTGATTAATTTGGTCATGCCATGTTTTCCTCGGTCGTCCTCGGCTTCTTTTTCCACTCACGCTGCTTGTGTACAACTTTTTAACCATTTTACTCTCATCCATTCGTTCCATATGTTCAAACCATCTCAGGGATCCTTTTTTAATTTTATCCATGTCGGTATTCTATCATACAACGTTTTCCCGCACATTCTTCTTAGTGATCTCATTTCTACGGCATTCATCCTGCTTTCATCCTTCTTTTGCCAGCTCCAAGCTTCACTTCCATCCATTCCTTAACATTTTAAACTGTTAAATTAAATATCTTTGTTTTTAAATATCGCAAACAAAAGCCTAACCAGAGCTAAAATGACGGAATGCATGGAAGCGAAGCGTGGAACTGGCAAAAGAAGGCTGAAATCAGAATAAATGCAATAGAAATGAGATCTCTTAGACAAATGTGTGGAAAAACTGTGTATGATAGTGTCGAATGAAAATATAAGAAGTGAATGCGGTGCGAATGAGTTATGAACAAAATAATGAAAGGATCATTAAAATGGTTTGGACACATGGAATGAATGAATGAAGAAATAATGGTAAAAAGTATTTGTTAACGATGTAAAAGGATCTAGAAATAGAGGAAGACCGAGGTAAACGTGGTACGATAATAAATCAAACATCGAATATCGGCCACGTGAAGAGTCGGAGAAATCGACGTGCATGCATGGCACGGTGTATGAATGTTGAGGAACGAAAATAGTATGTCAGGAAAGAAATATGTGGTAGTCCATTTATTCTGCCTACCCCGTGATGGTTAATTATTTGGTTAGTTTTAAAATAAATACTCATGTTTTTTTTTTAATCTCATACCACGGATTTCAAAACAATGTAACTAGCCGATAAATCATTTAATTTTGTGTATATTAATATATGTCGCTGGTAGTTCTATTTTTAGCATAATTTCGGAATATTCGAGAAATTATAAATGAGCCCAAAACATGGGGCCATGCCCTCTCTGGCCATTTATTCAATGGCCCCACGGTTGGGGCGGTACGCGTGGAGTGGTTAAGAAACTACCCATAACATAGGCTATAGGCTAGTATAGACTAAGAAGAAGTGTTTATTTTATTATATTGTTATTTTGAAACTTGTTGAAATTAAGTATTGGACTAACAGTGTGTTGCGACATTTTTAAAATAAACGATATTCCGACTTAGATTGAAGACTGCGCACTCAGGACAAGCAACAAGGCCGTGTTTCGGGTGAAATATTGAAATGACGGCAAGGCTAAGCTGTTGGAGAGAGGCAGGCGTCACAAATGGCTGCAGATAAGGGAAGTGGCGCCCTTATCGGGTAGGCGGGGAAAGGCGGCAATTTGTTCCGCCCTCACTTGCCGGCGCTTAAACTTTCTGGTGGCATTCTGCTCTACCGGAATACATTTGCATTTTGTACCCAAATGTTGCAAAATGTAAGGTGAATTACCGTAGCAAGAGCCTGCATGGTAATCACCTTAATATCACAACCGGTTTCTCTTCCTTAGTTTACAAGATTTGGAATCATAAATGAAATATATCATAGTCCATTGTTTTGGCCGAAACACTATAATACTTAAATATTAAAAAAACTTTGTTTTATTTATTTCCACTTTTCTCCCCTTTCTTATTAATTTAATCTACTTCCTTATAATGTTTATCGTCTTTAATTTATTATGATTCATCGTTTTTGACTCCATTTTATGTGTAATTGTTTTCTTTATAATTACTTTTAGATAAACTTAAGGCGTTAACACTGTGGAATTCCATAATGATGAATTTTTATGAATTAAAACACTGTTTTTTCCACTTTTGAGTATATTTTTCTCGACATGTTTCGAAGACTTACACCTTCATCATCGGGAGAACGATATAAACTAACCAAAATTGTTACAAACTGAGTGCAAGAACCTAGAATTATAAATAACATGTGTTAGTTAACTTGACTAGTACTAGGGAGACATATCAATGGGTTAAATTTTGAAAGGATTTTTAGATGGAAGTATTGAGTTGAGGGTGTTTTATTGCTCTAAGGCTATTGATGAAGTAAGGGGACAGTTTATATTTTAAGACAAAACAAAAGGATATTGACACAAGTTAGAAAAATAATACTTTTACACAATAGAATTTTTAACAAAATGAGACGGATCTTGAATTTGTGTTTATAACAAAATAATATATTAATTATAATAAAATAGAATTTTTAACAAAATGAGACGGATCTTTGATCGTTTTTTAGTTTATTGTAACACCTGATGATGCCAACATCGGTTGGCGAAACAGCTGTCGCGACACTCTCAGTGAATAAAAATAAATTGTGATATTATAACAGTGTTTTAAATTTTAACAGTAATAATGTTGAAGTATCATAGTGTTTCGGCAAAAACAATGGACTATTTTATTATATATTTACACCTGAAGATGGAGGTATCCTCCGAAACATATCGTAATGTATAGTGATATTTCAAATTTTGTGGATTATAAACAAAGTTGTTTTCAATTTCTAAAATGTATATTACACTCTCTTTTCCTTGACGTTAGTTTATCAATGTGATAAAATAAATAACTTACTTACTAATCATTGCATCTTTTCGAAGGGGTAGGCAGAAAGAATAGACCACCACACTGCTCTTTCCTGACATACTTCTGTCGTTTCTACAACATATATATATTTGACGACCTTTGTGACAGAGTGGCAAGAGTTATGACTGTTTACACCTGAAGATGGAGGTATCCTCCGAAACGTGTCGTAATTTTTAGTGATATTATAAACATTTTGTGGATTATAAACAAAATTATTTTCATGAAATTTAATTGTATCTCAATAGAGACGAAGATGCAAACTGGAAACTGAATATGGTTGATCAAGGTGTTTACAGGACTTATGACCTGTCATTGGTTGGGTTAAGCGCACGCTTTATGTAATTACAACATTCCCCATTCCACCTATTTTCTTTATGACCATGTAAGACAAATTTTTGGAGGTTGTATATATGCTACAAATCTATACTTATCTTCACATGTCAGTTTCAATACGCCATCTATGTAGATTTGATTACATATGTTAATCTTTTTAAGATTAATCTATATAATCCACACACTAACGCCATCTATGGAGATTAATTTTTAGCATTTAGCAAACTATAATACTTTATTAACACAATGTGAAGGCTGTCGCCATTATCGCCTTCGTCTCTATTGAGATACAATTAAATTTCATGAATTAATCACCCACCATGGGTGAAATCCAGGATTCGTGTACAAGTATAAGTATACATTCACAAAAAAAAAATATTTTCACTTTCCAAATTGTATTACTATGGAATTCCACAGTGTTAATGCCTTAGCTTTCAATAAATAGAGTGTGAAATGACATCAAAAAACTTTTTGAGGGGTCTAATCAATAGTATGAAACATTATTACTTTATTTTGATAGACGCGAGATAATACATCATTCAATTAAAACAAAAGCCCCGTGACACGTAGCTTTTGACACGTGAAAAATAATAACCAAAACCTAATACGTTCCGCGTTTTACGCGAGGACAGCCGAAGGATGATTGATCGTTCTTTGGAGAAGAGGAAAAAATCAATTATTCGATTATTCGATCACGGTGTGTACTATGCCAAGTGACTATCAAGGCTGGCGCTGACTTACTTTTGAAAGAAAAGATAACGTACTCGTACAAGGGTACGTTGTTTACTTTTCCACCCGCATCTGTGGACATCGTAGTTTGTTGTCTTGTGATTGGTATGTACTGATATACCTACGTAAAGATTCACAACATGTATACAGGTAGCCCTCCTACAACACGGTTTCGCTTTTACACGATAAGATATATCTCTGAGATCATTGTATATCACGGAAACATTTTTACGTGACTATAGCTATACCCTTTACATCGATTTGGCTCACGCTGTAATTATGTAAAAAGCGATTCAACAAAATAATTATAATAAAAGTTGAATGAGTCAGAAGAAGAATAAAATATGGGACAAGGGAAGGAAAATACAAGTTTTTAGAGTACGCATTCATTAAAAATTAAATTTCGTATTGTATTTACTTTAACAGCAACTTGAATAATCGAAAAAACAAAATGGATGACCTTTTCCAAAACACCCAAAACATGTAACCTGGCTATAGAAAATCAACCCATAGAACAGTATCTAGGCATCTAGGCATATAGGCCTGGTAGGAAGAGCTGATCTGCGGGAAGAAATACAAGCCCAAGTAAACAAGGCAGCTGCAATCTCTGGAATCTAATATAGAATTCCATTAAGAGTAAGATGAGAATCTATAAAGCATGCGTAAGACCAATAATAACATATGGCGTCGAAGCAAGGGCAGACACAGTAAGGACCAAACAAGTTTTGAGGACTTCCGAGATGAAAACACTGAGGACGATAGCAGGCAAGACACTAAGATATCGGATGAGGAACACCAGAATAAGATAGATATGTAAGGTTGAGGATATTATAAGATGGAACAGACAGCGAAAAAGGGACTGGTACGGTCATGTTCAAAGAATGAACACCACCAGACTCCCCTATATTGCATTGCATAATCAGCCTCATGTGACTTGTCCTCGCGGAAGACCTCCTAAAAGATGGAAGGACAGCTGGGAGTCTACCTCACAGGAGGAGCAACACTCTGGAGCTCTAGCTTTCATACGAGTATTATAGTATCTTTGATTCCTATTTTATAAAACACAAATAAAATATAATATGCTATGTAACACATAGGTTACATACATTGCTAGTTTTGATCCAAGAGATTGGTTTGCAGCAAAGTGTAACATTTTTGCTGGTTCTTGGGTAGCCACTTGGGCCTTTAATGTGCTAGTTTCACGTTGCTTTCCACATTTGTATACAGTAAGTTGTTTGAACCCTATCACTGTATACAACATTTTACCTATTGATTCTCATGATATGAAAATTTATCGCCATTTAATTTTCATGTGAATTCTACACAAGACCAAAGACGGTGTGACAATCACACTACAATCGCCAGAGATTAAACCCGAGACGTTTGGTGTGGCAGTCATAGCTCTTGCCACTCTGCCACGAAGGTCGTCAATAGGTACTCATACAAATATATATTAAAATTTTGAAAAATCTTGCCTTCATTATTTTAAGAAGGTTAATCTTCAAGTTCAGATTGATTTCGGTGGCTCACATTTTTAAAAATAAAAAAGTTTTATCATGAAATCTTAATAACCAACATTAATACAAGGCGTATTTTTTTAGGTTAGTACCGTGTTGATATTAAAAATAAAAACAAGTAAACTTTTTGTAACAATTTTATTTTTACTAGTCGTACATAAAAAAGCACAGTTTTATTTACTTTTCCACAAAATTACCACCAATATTAAAACACTTGTTACTACAAGCTTTTGTATTCCATCGTGATAGAAGTTTGCCGTCAGACTTTTCTTGATCGTTATAATGCTGAAGATGGCGATTCTTTAAGCCAAATTGTCATGGATAATGAAGTACCTACGTACTACGATAAAAATACGAGTAAGCCGACATTGTCGAAAACCGTTGGCGCTCAAATAAGAATTGGAATTCGATTGTAAAATTTAAGCTTTTATTATATTTGTTTTTACTAAGTTTTTAGAACATGATCCTTTTTTGTACGGCTTTTTGTCTAATATATGATATTATAATATGTTACTTTTATTTTTACTTTTAATTTTGTTCTTATTTCTACTACTATTATTATGTTTAACTCTCAATCATTTTGTTTGACCATATTTTGCCTTAGCTTAAATTCAATTAACTGTTTATTGTAATTGTGGTAGCATATAATTGGCTTAATTTATTATTTTTCTTAATGTTTCTTAATTAATATATTGATATCGCTGTATGCTGCCCTTACTGAATAAATAAATAACGCGGTTTCATGCGACATTGTATTTTCTTGTAAATAGCGTGTCACGCTAAATGTTAAAGAAGGGTAAATGTTCCTCTATATATCTATGGATGGGTGTGTACCTTACGCTTCTGGAAATTGAAATATCAAACCGGAACTGAAAAGTAGTTCAAAGCTGTGAATAAATTATACCGTTTCATTTTCTTAATTACCGTTCTTGTTAAACTGTTAGATATATAAAATACGAAATTTTACATGTTCATACATAATATAAGAGACGGGTACCTAATTACATTTTTAAGATCTATGCGTAACTTTCATAGGTAGTATGAGAAAATAAATAATACGCAAATTTCTAAAAACATGATTAAATGCACTACACAAATACAATGGAGTCTTTTCATTTATTTTATTCATCATCGTCATTATAATTTTTAGCCTGTATCCGTCTACTTCTGAACGGCCTCCTTCTTCTTCTGCCTGCTTCTATGTCTGTCGATCCTGGGCCAACACGCATCATTTCATTTCATTTATTTTAATAAAAATCACAAACATTACAGACATGTAATTCCAGATCGTTTGCAATTACATTATAATAATTTAAAAGAGAAACATAAAAAATTAATTAAGCTTAAGAATTAGAAAGAATCATTGATATTGCATCTCTGAGGCAACTCACACTATCACGAAATATGTCGATCTCCGAGGCGACCCGATTAAGCAATAAGATTGCCCTACCCACAGGCATAACCATTGGCAAGTTGGTTCTGCAGCGCGGCAAATAAAACAATCTGTGCTGTCTTTGACGACAATAATTATCAGGGACAAATAGACCTACATCAGAACTGTTAGCGACATGGTCCGCCTAGGGCCATTATAGCGCTGCCACACTGATGATGTCTGACACTGCTGTTCTGACTCTTATGATGATGCTTCTTACCCTGTCCACTATACTGATCCCCAACAATTATCGTTGCAAATCATTAATATAATCTTTAATTAATCTACCGAGATTACGACAGTAAGGATAATAGCAGGCAAAACACGAGTTCACGCGAAGAACACCAGAATAAGAGAGATGAGAGAGTGTACGGCTGAGGATATAATAATATGGAATAGAGAGCGAAGAATATCTAAAGAATGAAGACAAACAGTCTCCCCTATATAGCAATACACAATCAGCCTTACGGGTCTCATCCTTGTGGAAGACCTCCTAAAAGATGGAAGGACAGCTGGGATTCCATCTCACAGGAGGAGTAATCCTCTGGAAAACAGACCATATAGGACTAATTGACTAATTCCACAGAAAATTAATGATTTGGAATATTTTATTTAACAGTTTTATACGTTTCTTTTTTTATATACTTAGTATACAACACTCACTTTATTAAAAAATATAGACTAAATTAAATACCAAACATGTTTCGGACACACAAACCCTTCAGTGATATTATATACTCGTAAATATAAATATTAAATATATTAAATATATTTTTCACAAATGTGGTCAGTTTGGACAGATATTAAAATGATTTATACTGTCAAAACTGACCACATCTGTGAAAAAAAAAATATATTTTGTAATATTTATATTTACTCGTATATAATATCACTGATGAAGGACTTGTGTTGTAACGTAAGTTACTATTTCTTATTTATTTTCGGTTATCTTAATATTCAGTGTTTAGCTCTAGACCCCATTCAAACCCCTAGTTCCCGTTTTTACCACCAGAGTGCTACTTTAAACTCTTGTTCCCGCGCGCTTCTCGGATTTGGCGCTAAATTCACCCCGATGTGTGCGCCCTCTGCAGTTCACTCTCAGCCCCTTCTGCGCAACCGATTCTGCGCAGCCGATTCGGCCCGACTTCACTTCGCTTTGAGCTGTCAACTTCGCGGCATCGATTGGAGGATCGCCGTTTCGACCCGCGATTTTCCCGATGGGATAATCCGTTTTCATCTAGCCTCATCCGCCATGGAATAACTTCGAGCAAGGTATTTGCGGTACTTGCCATCGTGCCCATAAAATCTGTGGCATTATTTCAGGTTTTCCGCCAACTTGTCCTGCACTATGGCGATGCCAAAAGTGCATATCCGCTCCCAGGCCGTTTGTCAAGCCCGACCTTGCTGCGGTTGATTCCCTCCGCCACGGTCCGAGCCATCCTCTGCTCCCGAAATTGCCGCCCACGTGTTGTCGCACATCATGCCCCGACAACGTGGTTGACCTCACCACCATGCGGAACTGCGAGGACCACTTCACGCCGCATCAGACAGCACCAACAGGTTAGGGAACCTCGTGTCTGCCAGGTGACGCTCTACACATTGATTTGCTGACCCACCATCTTCTGGTCAGCGTCGCTGATAACGTCTACGGACGACGTCGCCGGTCGATGTCCTGACGAGCACGCCGTCGAGGAATCGCCGCAAACAGCCTCTTCATTATTTCACCATGTGCCTCTTTTTTTATATGTACGACATCTCTAGCCCCTAGATAACTATTGTAACTATTTTTTTGTGTTATAATAAACCCTCATGTATTCCGTCATATGTATTTATTTACACCTTTCCCTATTCGAATGACAAGCCGGAAAGTATCTCACGAGAAAACCGGAGATCTAAGGGCCCGCTCTCTGCGCTAGCCGAGGTAGGGAGAGACCCATTACACTGGCGCCCAAACGTGTGGCGTTCTGGCGTTGTCATTCGATGAAGGACTTGTGTGGGCTAAACATATGTCGTATATTGATTGTTAACTGTTTATTGTCGAATTGGTAGTTTGTAATTAATTGTTTATAATGGAACAAATAGTAAATGTTCCCGGGGCCCATTTCAAAACCCTTTGCAAGGCGTTGAAGGATCGCGGAATATTGCCAAAGAATACCCTCGTGGAAGTCCGTGTTCAGGCTGAGGAATTTAACGCACGGACGAGTGATGTCGTTCCACTCACCATACCTTCCACCGTCGCTGACCTGCCGATCTCCGCCCCCCTTTCAATCGTGTCCTCTTCATCGGTTTCTCTAACACGACCCCCTGTAGAGCTTCAGCCCTTGAATGTTAATTTCGCATCGTGGCCTGTGCAACATTTCACCGGCGCGGAAGATGTGCGCGAATTTTTCACCCGTCTAGAAGAAATCGCCAAATCTAGACGCTTCGACTCCCAATTGTTGCCATCTGTACTTCCCGAATTCCTCAAAGGCCGCGCTCTGACACACTATAGAGCGTATTGTACGACCTCCAGTGACTGGTTGCTCCTTAAGTCACAGTTCCTGCAGCGTTTCGAGGATGACGATTATGTCATCTCAAAGAAGTTGGAGATATGGTCCTCGCGCCAGTCTCAAAATGAATTAGCGGCAGACTACTTCGCCCGGGTAGTGAGCACCAATAATACCATTGGGGAGGACGGTCTCTCTGACCAGGAGATCCTCAAGGTATTAAGGAAGGGACTTTCGCCCAAATTAGCCCCCGTAATAATTTCAGCCAACTTCTCCTCCGTCGTGGAACTGGAGAGAGCATGCCAGACCTACGAAAGATTGATTGGTGCGTCGGACCACCCCAGCCGCTCTGAACCTAAATCCGGCCCCTACGTCCAGAAATCCCTAGCTGCCGTTCGTGTGCCTCCCAAGAGCCCCCTAAGATGTTTCTCCTGCAAAAACCTGGGCCATATCGCCAAGAATTGCAGAAAAAAAAACCTTCCTGACACCTCTAGACCACCCCCCAGTTTTTTCGCAACAAAAAACTAGCAGCTAGCCAGTCTCCCGTAATCCCGCGCTCAGCGGAGTGGTTAGACTGGCTGGCTTCTGTAAAATTATTCCACGAAACCTGGTATCTCCATGCGGTAAAAATTACAAATGCCCGTGACAATCGCCCATACTTGAATTTTAAAATCCACAGTGTCCCCTTTCGCGGTCTGCTTGATTCCGGTGCAGCCATCAACATCTTAGGCGGAAATCTGTACCAATCCTTTATTAATCTCAATTATAAAATCACCCCTGGTAATTGTTCAATTCACACGGTCGATAATACCTCCCACCGTAGTATCGGAACCGTTACCTTGCCCATTCGTTATGACAATACCACCACCTGGGTATCATTCGTCCTAGTCCCTTCCCTAAACGACTGTTTCATCCTTGGAGTCCCTTTTCTTGAATCATCTGGACTCACTCCCAGGCTATTTCCTGGACATCTGGATAACAAACCAGCCAAACAGTCAAATACTCAACCCGTGTACTCAGTGAATCCCTCGCCATCTTGTCTCGTCCCTGCCGAAGAATTGAATCCTGCTCAGTCCAAGGACTTGGACCGAATTAAAAACTTGTTCGAACAAATTTCTTTCGAAAAGATAGGTCTGGGCAGGACCCACCTTGTTAATCACGAGATCGACACGGGTAACCATCCGCCGGTTAAACAGAAAACATTCCCCCAATCCCATGTTCGCCGCCAACAATTAATAGAGGAACTAGAGAGAATGATCTCGCTGGACGTAGTTGAACCCTGCAAGAGCCCGTGGCTAAATAATGTATTTATTGTCCCCAAAAAGGATGGTTCTGCACGATTCGTTCTGGATCCGCGAAAACTAAATTCGATTACCAAAGCCGACTGTTATCGCTTACCGAACATTGACCGAATTCTAAGCAACCTGCGTGACACTAAATACCTTACTGCCCTTGATTTAAGCATGGGGTTCTGGCAGATGCCCCTGACTAGAGAATCAATGATTAAAACCGCATTCTTTATTGAGGGTAGGGGTCAGTTTTGTTTCAAAGTTACTCCATTCGGGATCGCCAATATACCGAGCCAGTTGCAAAGGTTAATGGATGCTCTATTTTGTGATCTCGGTGACCATGTTTTTTGTTATCTCGATGACATTCTTATTTGCAGTCCAGATTTTGAATCTCACGTCAGCACACTCGCCCTGGTTTACGAACGTCTGCGCGAGGCCAACCTCACTATTCGTCTAGGCAAATCAGAATTCTGCAAATCTTCACTGAAGTACTTAGGCCATGTGATTGATCGTGAAGGAATAAGAACTGACCCAGATAAGATTAAGGTAATGATTGATTTCCCCCGTCCCACATCTACCAAAGAAGTTAAATCCTTCTTAGGCTGTGCCAGTTACTATCGTAAATTCATTGCACATTTTGCCGAAATTGCTGCCCCTTTATGCCGTTTAACAAGTATAAAGCTTAAAGGCACTTCCTTCCAATGGAACGAAGAGGCTGAACAATCATTTGTTGCCCTAAAAAATATTATGACTACCGCCCCTGTGTTGAAACCCCCTGATTATTCTGTACCCTACATTCTTACTTGTGATGCCAGTGGTATTAGTATTGGTAGCTTCCTTGCCCAAAAAATGCCTGACGGTTCCGAGCATGCTATAGCGTATTTTTCCCGAAAACTGACTGCTCCTGAACGTTCCTATTCTACCACTGAACGCGAACTATTGTCTATTGTGGATTCGGTACATCATTTCAGGAGTTACCTGGATGGCACACACTTTACGGTCCAAAGTGATCATGGCTGTCTCAAATATTTGAACAATCTGTCATCGCCAGGAGGCAGGCTCGCCAGATGGGCTTGCCGTCTATCACAATATAGTTTCGATTTTGTATATAAAAAAGGTTGCGAAAACAATTTAGCTGATGCCCTAAGTCGCATCGAAGTGTCCTCCCTGACCTTCCCTCCGCCCTTCACTAACGTGACTGATCAAACCTATCTAAATCTATATTCGGCATGTAAGGATAACCCGCAGTCGACAGCCAACTATCTTATCAATAACAAACACCTGTACCGTTATTCGAAATCAGGAAACTCCTCGCGCCCTGACTCCAGCAGCTACCTCTGGAAGGTTGTTGTACCCGCTAATGAAATCCCCCATGTTATATCTGACTTTCATAACAACTTCTGTCATCCCGGGATTGAAAAAACATTTAGAACCCTCTCGCAAACATTTTATTGGAGCAATATGCGTCGCACTATCAAACAATTCATAAAAACTTGCGACACCTGCAAGGCCTATAAGCATAGCACGCAGTCCCCTTTAGGTTTAATGACGGTGCCTAAACGCCTTTCTAAACCCCTCGTCTCCTTGTCTGCAGACCTCGTAGGGCCACTCCCGATGTCCAATCATCGCTTCTGTCACATTCTGACAGTAGTAGACAACTTTTCAAAATTTGTTTGGGCGTTTCCCCTTAGGACAGCCAACTCCAAAACTGTAATTAAATTACTCGAGGAGAAAATATTTCTGCCTTACTCTGTTCCCCGTACGCTTATTATCGACAACGGAAGTCAATTTGTCTCCAAGGAGTTCCGTAAGTTCACTGAAACCTATGGAATACAAGACTTGTACTACAACGCCCGCTATCATCCTCAGAACAATGTAAGCGAACGTCATAATGCAAACATCATTACCGCACTGGCAATTCTGGTAGGGAATAATCAACGGACTTGGTGTTCAAAGCTTCCACAGATCTCATCTTGCTTAAATAATACTGTCAGTATTGCTACAGGATATACCCCGTTCTTTCTTTTGCACGGCTTTGAAACTGCTCCCCACGGTTCATTTCACAATAAATTTGTTCGTGAATCAAACTCCCATAATCCATCTGACATCACCTCGGACTACGCATCTGGCCTACTTAGAATGGAAAATGTCTATGAAGAAGTTTCTTCCGCACTACTCCAAGCCTTCCAACGGAACGCTACTCGGTATAATCTAAGGCGTAAATCTTGTACCTTGCATGTCGGACAACTGGTCTGGCGCCGTGCCTTCCTTCAATCTGACGCTTCAAGGTACATATCTGCCAAACTGTGTCCCAGATTTATCAAGTGCAGGATACTCAAAAGAATTTCAGATACCATATATGAACTGTCTGATATGGCTGGAAAAAGTATCGGTACATTTCACATCAAGGACTTAGTCAAACAGGAATAGTTTCTAAGTTAAACTTAAAACTTAGTGGCGCCCAAATATATTAACCTATGACTCAAACCTTTGTCTTAATATGTATTTTTGTTCTCAAGGGACTCGCATAATTTCCATCATTTCGCGAGGACGGGTAAGCGACCCCGGGACCCTAGCCATTACTGCTATTCCTAGCATACTTTCCCCCATAGCAGTAGTGTCCTTCATTCTAACCTTGTTTCCTTCCTCATTATGCATCCTATCCCCACTATGATTGCCCCCTTCCTTGTGCCAATTTCTATCTTACTTGCGTTTGTAGTGTCTATTGTGTTATGGTATGTATGAATAAGCGCCTGATGAAGAATAAACTGCCCCCATTCACCACTTGATCTAGTTGTGTTAGGAGCGCTCTAAGAGAAGATGCCTGTATCCATCGAATGCATGAATAATTGTAAATTTCCCGAACGCTAGAGACACTTGGTAGACCTACAGATGCATTTGTATTATGGTTTGGTTATATTTTCCCTTCCTACTTGAGTGTTCCATGTTCTTGTGTGTTCTGGATGGTTTAAAAACTTCTTTTATTTGTGTGGAATACAAGATTGTCCATCACTTATAATATTATGAACTTTTCCATCTCACCTGAACAGAAATTTTATTGACATATCATTTTTGTATGTGCAAATTGTCTAAATTTATAACTATTGTAACACCAATTTCTTTATAAACTTGTTTGTTTTTTACTTCTTATTTATTGTTATATATGTTCATGTGTGTTTTGGGTCGTGAGTCAGTTAAAGGTGTTGCATATTGGATTGGCAATCACTTTTACGATTGAGTTCACTTCTCCGATTCACCTGAACAATAACGTCCATTATATGTTTTAAAATGTTGTAGATGTATATGTTGTTTCAGTCACCCGTAGAGTTTGTTTTTGTTGAGAATAGAAGGAGTCAGAACGCTATAGGTATACAGCCTTAGAATATGTAGATGTGCCTTATTTTCCGAGGCGAAAGGGAGCCAGACCCTAATAAAAAGCAACGCTATAGGTATACAGCCTTAGAATATGTAGATGTGCCTTATTATCCGAGGCGAAAGGGAGCTAGACCCTAATACAAAGCAACGCTATAGGTATACAGCCTCATAATATGTAAACGGACATGCCTCTGCTGTATGTAATTTAAATTTTTGTTTTTACTGGTGACTGAACACATAATATTGTTGTAACTGTTTTTCTTTATAATCTATCATCTAGGCTAGAGATGTCCAACAATAATTTACCTCAAGACCCTAACCCCTTCTCCTTTTAGAATCAGTGAGTGCTATTTACCTGCAAAGGAAAAAAAAAACAATTGTCTCTTTTGTGCTGTGGAAACTTTAAAACAATGATAATTTTTGTATTTATAACTTAACTGTGTTTGTGTTTTTACCTGAACTATAATTTGTATTTTTTTTTTAAACTTAACAATTTGTAATATGTCAAACTAACTGCTAACCTAAGACTTAAACCTGCTTTCTCTGTGTTTAATGATCATTAATATTCAGAATTAAACTATGATTTGTTTTTTTTTAAATAAATTTTGTTTGTAAAATGTTTAACTAACTGTAACCTAGGATTTAAACCTGTTTTTATTGTGTTTAATGATCCTTAATTTTCTGAACTTGTGACTATAGTTTGTATTTTTAAACTAAACTTAACAATTTGTAATATGTCAAACTAACTGCTACCTTTTAGGATATAAACCTCTCCCATGTGTATAATGATACATTTTTTAAACTTGTGAATCTAATTTGTACTTTGAAATAAACTGTCTTTGTATTTCTCAATTGTCCAAACTGTCACCTTCTAGGATTTAATCCACGTGTAACTTTTGTATGCCATTCACTGAAGGAGCTTTTTTTTTATTTTTTTTTTTATTCCACATAAGAGCGAGTGTAACGTAAGTTACTATTTCTTATTTATTTTCGGTTATCTTAATATTCAGTGTTTAGCTCTAGACCCCATTCAAACCCCTAGTTCCCGTTTTTACCACCAGAGTGCTACTTTAAACTCTTGTTCCCGCGCGCTTCTCGGATTTGGCGCTAAATTCACCCCGATGTGTGCGCCCTCTGCAGTTCACTCTCAGCCCCTTCTGCGCAACCATTCTGCGCAGCCGATTCGGCCCGACTTCACTTCGTTTTGAGCTGTCAACTTCGCGGCATCGATTGGAGGATCGCCGTTTCGACCCGCGATTTTCCCGATGGGATAATCCGTTTTCATCTAGCCTCATCCGCCATGGAATAACTTCGAGCAAGGTATTTGCGGTACTTGCCATCGTGCCCATAAAATCTGTGGCATTATTTCAGGTTTTCTGCCAACTTGTCCTGCGCTATGGCGATGCCAAAAGTGCATATCCGCTCCCAGGCCGTTTGTCAAGCCCGACCTTGCTGCGGTTGATTCCCTCCGCCACGGTCCGAGCCATCCTCTGCTCCCGAAATTGCCGCCCACGTGTTGTCGCACATCATGCCCCGACAACGTGGTTGACCTCACCACCATGCGGAACTGCGAGGACCACTTCACGCCGCTTCAGACAGCACCAACAGGTTAGGGAACCTCGTGTCTGCCAGGTGACGCTTACATATTGATTTGCTGACCCACCATCTTCTGGTCAGCGTCGCTGATAACGTCTACGGACGACGTCGCCGGTCGATGTCCTGACGAGCACGCCGTCGAGGAATCGCCGCAAACAGCCTCTTCATTATTTCACCATGTGCCTCTTTTTTTTATACGTACGACATCTCTAGCCCCTAGATAACTATTGTAACTATTTTTTTGTGTTATAATAAACCCTCATGTATTCCGTCATATGTATTTATTTACACCTTTCCCTATTCGAATGACAAGCCGGAAAGTATCTCACGAGAAAACCGGAGATCTAAGGGCCCGCTCTCTGCGCTAGCCGAGGTAGGGAGACACTCATTACAATATACAACACTCTTAAAATAACATATCAGACATGTATCTTCAGTGATACATATAAAGATACATTATTAAAATATTATATATTAAATATTATAAATAAGAATATACGTAAAGATTTCTTAGGAAAAAGAAAATCTTATACCCACTGGGAATACTGAGAATACACACGTGTAACTAATATCAAAATTATAAATAACTTTCAATTCCATCTGTTTCATATTTATTTAAATTGGTATATGTTAAACATTCATACTATAAAACCTTTGGATCAATATTAAAGTATGTTACAAATTATTAAGTACCAAGATCAAAGATTACCTGTTCCAATCTCTGAGCTCTTGGCATTAGCGTAAAACTTTAACCTTCGTAAGATGGCCGCAGAAAAGGGATACAAAAATGGTCAGTAAGCTGCATCTCCTCATTCGTTTTTATCTAATCTGCCTTTTCTTACAAAGCCTAGCAAACGTTAAATTGGGTATTTCCCAGGGGTGGTAATTTGGTCCCACATTGATTTCCTCGCATGTGACCCGGGGGTGGAGTGACCCAGAATAAAGAGCCCCCTACCTTAGAGTCCCCCTACCCTTGAAGGGATCCGAATATCGGGTCGGGTCTAAACACGGTCGTTAAGGTGTAATTAGTTTACTCAAAATGTTCCTGCAATGGATTCTCACGACTCAAATCGTCCTTTCAGAAGCTATCCCATAAAGTGTTACACCCAGATTACATCACATGCGATGTACTTGGGAATGTGGACAAACAGGCCTTACTAGGTATTAATTAATATGTACTTGTTTGGTACTATGTAGACAATTCATTTAAAACTTTTGTTGTATCTTAAAACAAAAGAACTTTCATATTAAAACATTTTGAACCGAATCATAATTCAGTTTTTTTTCTATTTATCGTATATTAAGTTCATTTTTAAATTTGTAACCTGCACACAGTTATTTGAAGGACATTTTTTTTATGAAATTGGCAAAAATTATGAATATATTGATTAAAAATTCGTCCAAGTAATATGTGTATGCAAATGTCTCATTATTTTCCGTGTTAAATGAAGAAGAGTAAAGAAGAAGTGAAAGAAGAGTAAAGAAGTTAAATAAGAATAGTAGTCTAAAATCAAATCAGGAAAAATGTAGTGTTATTCTTATTAATAAAATTAACAATAAAAATAATAATAAACAACTTTATTCTACTTCTTCTTTTAGATTATGTTGTGATCAAAACATGTCAGCGAGGTGCCGAAACCAGTCTGGAAAGAACAAATAGCATTTAACACGAAATCACAATATTAAGAAATTTAATAGTTCAAACTTTTCTTGTTTATCAAATATTGTAATATGTTATTTTATTTAATAACATTTTTGTTTCAAGGACGATAAAAAAATTATTGAAGTAAGAAAGTCTTTAAAGTAATAATAAACATTGAGTTCCCCAATATGGGATCGAGTGCAGGGTGGACACCGCAATCACAAAAACGCGCTCAGAGTGTCAGAAATGAAGACGCTCAGATATATATCTTGCAAGACACTGCAAGAGAGGATAAAGAATACACAGATAAGGGAGATATGTGAGGTCGAGGATGTCGTTAGGTGGGGAAGGCTAAGGAGAAGATACTGGTATGCACACGTGAGAAGAATGGATCCATCCAGATTCCCTTCGTTGTACTGCACGGCGAGCCCCAAGGTAGACGAACCTCGGGCAGACCACCAAAGAGATGGATCGACAGCTGGAAGTCGACTTCGCAAGAGGCCAATTCCTTTTAGGAAACAGGCCACTAGACCTACACTAAGAATAAAAAGTAGAAGAAGAGTTCCCCAATGTATAGTATATGCCTTATGTTTATCAAAAAATAAATGGCGTAGCTATAACTGAAGTAAAGCAGGCGTTACATAAATTTGTAGATAATTCGACGTTCGCCTGAATTTCGTGCCCGTCCCCTGCGATAAAAAGTTGCCAAAACAATATTAATGCCCGCCACTATCTTTGCTTCCGCTATTATTAATCTTTCTGATTGTGAATTCAGGTTTTTGCCGAGGCGCAAGATTCCAATTATCATAGTCATTATCGTTTATCATAGGGAGGATTGTGTTTATAGCGGTCCAAAGGTTTATGGTTGAATAATTCTTGGGTTACACATTCAATTCAAACGGCCCTAGATTTTGATGGTTTTCGAGGATTTTCCTATTAAGTTCAAGATGCTAGAACCATTATCCCAAGACGGACGTAAAAACTTATTACTTGCTTGCAATCTGCTTCAACGTTTTCGTTAATATATTAAAATGTATATACACCATATACTTGTATATACGTTTCACATACATAATTCAAAGCTACTTGTGACTTGGTATACTCGTAATTAAATAAACAAATTAATATACTCTAACAATATCCAGTCTGTAAAAAATATTCTTTACGCCTTTAAAAACGCCGTAAAAAATTGCATCGTTTATATATAATTATATTATTATAACCACACTTCCAACGGTCTCACATAACAACATTTTTTTACAAATACTAAAGAAAACTAATTTTATTAACGCTGGATTTTTTCAAAAGAAAACACTATTTAATATTCTACTATACTGTATTTATAGACTACACAACATGTATCGGAGTTACCTCCATCTTCAGGTGTAAATATACGACTAAAACTAGAAAGACTTAATTTATATAAATAAAGTATTGTGACTTAAATCTAAATTACCGGTACCAAATTACATTGTTGTGTAGTCTATAAATAGAGTAAAGTGGAATATTAGAAAGTGTTTACTTTTGAAAATTCCAGTGTAATTACAATAGAATTTAAGAAATTTAAACTTTCAAGAAATTTAAACTATTTTTTGTACAAATACTACTCACAACCATTTCAGATTTGGGATATTTTTTTATTTGTATTAATTCGATGAGGAGAAGACAGATCTCTTGGCTCCGAAATATTCGTGACTGGACGGGAATTGGAACAGTAGATACACTATTTAGATCTGCGCAAGACAACAACAAGCACTCTCAAATGAGAATCGACGTTAGAAGGACCAGAAATAACATATGGAGAAGAAGAGGAAGAAAACCCAAAAAGTTAGTTATTATAGATACGTTGTTTATAAAAATAACAATCTATATATATTCGTGATTCAAAACATATAAATACAAAAAGATGTTTTTAAATAAAACTTGAAAGAATCATAAACATTATACGAGCAGAGCATATTAATCAATATGTCGATATTAATTTTATGAATTTTCTACCAGATATTTTAAATGTACATTTTTTTAACAGAATAATTACATGTATGGAGACATGAACGATAACGCCACGAACACAAACGAGGACGAAAAGAGAAATCAGTACAGAAGTGCACGTGCAAGAAACAACACAGAGTACAAGCGTAGCAAGCGGTGCGCCAGTCACCTTCTTACCAAGCGAATATTGAAGCAAGTTTTTTAATCACCACATACCCTGGCTACCCCTAAAATGGTGCAACCCACAAATGTTATTGTTTTCTGGTTCTTAAATACTCTCATAAAATATATACGTCGATAAGTATGGGCATTTTTACGATTCAATTTTTCGTATTTTTCTCCTGATAGCCGGAAAATTAATGTTTCGTACTGAAAGTGAAAATAACTAAAGATAAATAAGTCATTTAATAAAGTGGTCACAAGTTACTTCGGGAATTACATCAAATGATTACAGGGCAAAATAAGATTTACTAGAGACAATGATTTCGAAAGTTGTAATACGAGAAAAGTAAATTGAAAATTAATTCGCATATCATGTTAAATTTTTTTTAGAGGTTTAGTTATTGTATTTCTCGGGTGAAGTTAAATTATAATACAAACAAAATTAGTTGGCTTAAATATAAATAAAAATTATTATTTAAAAAAAACTAACTAACTAACCATCACGTCGTCTTCCCAAAGGGGTAGGCAGAAAGAACGGACTGCCACACTTTTCTTTCCTTTTCTTCTCTCGCTTCCTCAACATTCATACATCGTGTTATGCACGCGCGTCGATTTTTCTGACTTCTCACGTGGCCGATATTCAATATTTGGCACTTTAAAAGTTAGCATATTATTATTATTATTATTATTATTGTTATTATTATTATTACATCGTTTAACAGTGATATAAAACTCCGTATGAAATAATTAATGAAAGCGTCTGTTTTCTAGACTTTTTAATAGAAATGACAAGATTTGCCTAGCAAAGATAAATCACATTACTGTCATTTGAAAAGCTCTTAGCATGGCAAAAGATTTAATTCGCCTAAAAAAAAAAATTGTAATACAAACCATAATAATTCAATTATCGTTTGTCAAAATGTTGTACAAAACGTCTTTAATCAATAACATGTTTCCAAATAATAAAAGAGTATTCAATTCAAATTTGATTATTCTTAAGATTCATTCAATTCTAAAGAGTTCCATTGAATATAAAAAAATAAATGGCGTCGACCTGTTTTTGTACGGCGCCGAAAATTGAATATAGAAAAGAAAAGTCCTCCTAAATTTGACGGCCGAGCCACTAGTGTATATAAAGTGGTCTCATTTGTGCCCCCGACAAGCTCTCCGGTCCTAAACACCTATGGCGTTCATAGTCCAAATTATCTCGTTATGGCGGGCGTGATTTCATAAGCGGCCTGGCCTACAGGAAACGTGAGCCTCGGTAATCACTTTCACTGCTCAGTGAGTAGGGGCGCAAACATCGTAAAATGCCAAAGAAAAAAATTACTTTCGCCCAAGGGCTGAACAGATAAAAAAAATTATTTTAGCTAAATAAAAAAAATATATAAATATCGTAAATTTTTTTCGTACTGTTTTTTGTGAACCTTTTTTTTAATCATAGAATGGTGAAATACTCAAGACATCTTTTTATATATTTTTCCCAATCAAAAACCGATAATTAATATACTAATTGCAATTGCATACGTATGATGCTTTTTATTTGTGGTGTGGCGTTATTAAATTAATATTACACTTCTTAATTTGTATTTTCACAATTGTATTCCATTCAACAACCAACCGGCTTCGTCAGAGTAATAAACGAAACTGAGTATTTTGTAACCCTGATGAATCTCCGGTGGGAGCGAAACCGGTTAGTTGTTGAAAATAATAGAGCGGTATAAATACAAATTTACAAGTGTAATAATGTTATATTTTATTATTGCAATTGATTAATTCGGGTAAAATTGAAAGAAAACGAAGTATCGGAAGAAAAAGAAAAAACTTAAAGAATGGTTCTCCATTGCAGTATACCATCCGTATTCATAGTTTCTGCATCCAAAATGAAAATATTTGTGATGATATCCATCTATCCTCTTCTTTGAGTGGCATTTCAGGTCCCCCCGAAGTCGGTTATCACCCCGGCGTAGCCCTCTCTGTCCTGCGCTAGACGGAACAACTCCCCGACCCTCTGAACTCCGGTCCATTCCTTGATATTCTAGTACCAGTGCATCTGGGGTCTTCCCACACCGTGCCTACCCTCGATCTTCCCTTTTATAATGAGGTGCAGCAGATCGTAATTCTCATTGCAGAGAATGTGTTCCAAATATGCCATATTTTTAGACTTCACATCAGAAAACAATTCTCTTCGTACTCTAGATCTAGCTCTAGAGCTAGAGTAGGATAATATGCATTGCTGAGAGAAAAAATATTAAGAATTAAACTAATAAGACATATAGGACAAATAATACGTATTCTGAAAATTTTGAGATATTTTCATTGATACAAACATGTTTAACCAAATATCCTAGTAAAACAAAATGTGCCTCTAAATATTGTTTAAGCACCAATGAAGACTGTTTATTTAAGTACATCATTATATGGATTCCTAAGGGACACTAGATACGAGCAGACACTGCCATAACGAAAAATATCCTTGAAATTGCAGAAATGAAAACAATGTGACCTATCGTGGGTAGATCACTTACATATAGGACACCTAATGGAGAAATTTGCAGAACCTTCAATATTGATAACATTATTTATTGTTTCTTGAATAATGATAACAAACTCTCTCTTCTCCGGTCTCAATCTAACGATTGACCTGCAGCAAGGCGACGCATCTCCTCTTCCACTCCGCTCGGTCCTCGGCAACTCTCTTCAACTCCGCATAAGAGATGCTGCCCATATCTCTGCCCAAATCTGGTCTAGGTACTCTTGGCGAGGTCGTCCTCTGCCAATCGATCCCCCAACCATTCCCTCCAACACATTATGCAGGAAATATTCGTGTCGCAACGTGTAAAACTGCATTTTAAATAATTAATACGAATTAAAACGTGTGTTTTCTAGAAGTTTTATTATATTATAGTTTATGTGAATAACACATTTTACCTTTTTAAGCTTAATATAATCAACATTTGATAATTACTTAGAACGGCGAAACATTTAATTCCCATAAACTATAATAAAACTACTAAAAACAAACGTTTCAGTGTTTTTTAAATATTGATAAAATTGTAATATGACGTTGGCAGAGAAGACGATTCTAGAGGGACCGTGTCGAGAGCGAGGATTCCCAAGATAGTGGATGCACGAGACTTTATCGACTACGTCCACCACCAGGACGACCACCAAAAAGGTGAAGAGAATGTTAGACGCCTGCATTACGGGATCAAAATTGATATCATGTCCAAACAGATCATAAGATCTAAAGAAAGAAGAAGAAGAATAAATGAGACGTGTTGTTTAAATTAAATATATTTTGAGAATTATCAAAACACGAGCTTCGGTTATTTCACTTAAAATGTGTTTTTAATCGGAACTTTTAGATACTGGTTTAAGATTTGTATATTTTTTTAACTGGAAGGTTAACTTGATTTTATTTTAAAAAACGTGATCATATTATCAGGAGTTTTTGATCTAATCATAAAATATTAATATCTGCATAATCCTATTAGCACCCTTTAACAATCGACTGATTGCTACTGCAGTGTACTCATGAGGCAATATGATGTTAGTAATCTGACCTAGTTTCTTTATGATATGTAGATTTGATTGGTGACATATTTAGTGCGCGTTCATATCTACATGCTAATTCCGTTCTTGACAGTCTCTTCACAACTATATTTGTTAAAAATTAACTTATCCATAGTTGGAATGCTCGTTTCACGACGTCTATATTAAAACCGCATGTATTTATTACATTACATTGAATAATGACATGATTCGACTTGCTAATTCAATATCAAATGCCAAACATGTCATTTCCATAAGTTAACATATTACTCCTAGATAACGACATCATTTGTATTATTTTAATCGTCTAATATGGAGTTTCTATTAATATTATATTATATTAATAACATAATATTAGCTTTAAAAATTTCCGTTAATTTTTTTGTTGTCAAATACTTTTTTTTTATTGGTACTCAAATTGTTTTTTTGTTGAGCGGGTTAAAATATTATTGTTATAGTACAAAATTATTTTTCTTCCCGCATAAGTTGATAAAGACGGTTCATAGCTTATTTATTATATAACCGAGTATGATCAAGAAACATTGAAGGAAATCGAATATAAACAAAAATGCACTGAATATTCACATTTTGAAATATTATTTTTTTAATAACTTACTTACTAATAATCATGTCGTTTCTCCATACACATTTTTTAATATTGTTAACACGAAGTCAAATAATAATTTCGCAATATAATGTTGTATTATACTTTTTTTAAAACACTAACTAATAATCACGCCGTTTCACCGGAGTGGTGAGCCAGAGGATGGACCATTCTGTTCTATCTTGATAAACCTCTGTAGATTCCTCTACAATCATTTATAGTAACATGCACGCTCATCGATTTTTTCGACTTCGAATGTGACCGCCTTTTATATTTGATTAAATTGATCATGCAATCCTTTCCTTTGTCTTCCACGATTTATCTCTCCACTCACACTGCTTGTATACACCATTTAAATCAACCATTCTACTCTCATGTGCTTAATTGAATTCAAACCAAAGAAAGACCTAATTTAATTCAAACCATCTCAGAAAATATTTTTTTACGGTGTAAAAAGCTGCGTCAGATTTTTTTTAATACACCTCAATGCGCAAAAGATCGTTTTAAAAATATTTCGAATTCCGCTTAATTTGCCAAAAGGTTGGCAGCCCTGCTCGGGAGCGTGTAAATAAGCAAAAGAGGAATAAGCAAATCCGCAGGTAGGGCTTTAGAGAATATTAGTAGCACATGGCGCGGCCACCCCCGCCCTAGGAGCGCTGCTCCAGCACCGGGAAGTGGTGTCGTTTGGCGAACGGCCCATAATGCTTTAGGGCTCCAATTTCTTACACGCCTAAGTGCCTGTATACTTCATCGCGAGCGGCCCTTTAGCCTTTTCCGAACATACTGGCCTTTGAGGTTTTTATATCAATTCTCCCCGTTTTATGTTTGCCTTCTACGCTTTGGAATTTTCAATTAGTATTCATATGTGATTTTATTTTTTTATGCGTACGAATTTTTTTTACTTAAAACATTTTTATGAATACCTCTTCGGTTGTATGTTTAAACAAAGCGTAATTTCATTAATGTTACCTTAAATTAATATTCATTAAATAAAATACGGGTACCATATGGATACGGGTACTTCGATCATTTACCCAGTTCTTAATGAGCTCAATGAATAATAGGAAGTCTATATATAATATACAGTCGGCAAGTGTTGAGTTTCATTGGTCACATTGCCACGAGAGAGCTGGGTAACCTGGAAAACAGTATTATCACAGGTAGTGTTCCAGGCAAAAGAAACAATGGCAGATTTTCTGCGCGTTGGTGTAATCAGATTAAGGAGATGACTGGGGGAAACCTCTACTCGGCGGTGCGGGCTGCGGCGAACAGTTAGTATTGAAGGCATTTTGTTTTAGCCACGGCAGATCCATGGATCACGACGAAAAAACGAAAGAATACAAAAGAATAAACAAATCAAAATTATTACAAACTGAGTGAAAGAACCTAGAATTATATATAACATGTGTTAGTTAACTTGGCTAGTACTAGGGAATAACAATAGACATATCTATGGGTTTAATTTTTAAAGGATTTTTCGATGGAACTATTGAGTTAAGGGTGTTTTATTTCTATAAAGCTATTGATTAAGTAAGGGGACAGTTTATATTTTAAGATAAAACAAATGGAAATTGGCACAAGTTGAAAAAATAGTACTTTTTTTTTTATTTGTCTAAAAATATAAAGGTGAAAAAATGTCCAGAAAAATAAACTCAAAAGTGGAAAAAACAGTGTTTGAATTCATATAAATTCGCCATTATACAATTTCACTGTGTTAATGCCTTAAGTTTATGTAAAACTAAAAATCTAATTATTGGTTAAAACACAATTCTTACAACCCCCGTTTTCGATTTTTTTTTTAATATTTAACAACTTTATCGCGAACAATTTAAACAGCTTATCAGCGTTAAATGTTAAATGTTAAAATTAATGCAAAAAAATTACTTATTTTCACACAATTTAATTTTTTCTAAGCAGTTTTAGTTGTGGAATTTTTTAATAAATAAAAATATCATTACTCAGACGGCAGTAAAGATAAAATTATTTTGTTGATATGCTTATCTATGAACATTAAATCACTTGAACAGTTTTTACTTCAGTCATGACTTAAATTATCAAAACCGGACGGCATTAAAATTAGAACAATAATTATATGAATAAATGTACATATAATTTATGATCACATGATTAACGAAAAAGCGCCTAAAAAGTTAATAAATCATCCCAAAGATACCGAAAACGAATCCTATTATTATCCTGTAGATACGACATAGTTAGAGGACATACTGATGGAATACTTATAATATTTCAAGTAACCCTTGAGGTGATTTATTTCCCATTTGAGCCTGCTTTCGTCAAATGTGATTGAATATCCCATTTTCACGTATTTCAATACATTTGCAATACACGAAAACAAACATTCAATACAAATGACAAAAAACATATTTCACTTTGCTTTGTCGTTTGATTGTCCTCTGTCATATCATTTGACGTCCCTTGAAAGCGAATTCAATCCTCGGGTGCCCCCTTGAACGATAAGTGATTCCGTGGAAAAGTAGCTGAAAGGCATCAGTAATAATAACCTAAGCATATGTAGATATTTCCAACACAAACATATTTATTTACCGTAAGGGTAAAAAGCGTTAACTTTAAAATGTGTATCTAATTGATTATTTGTAATATTTTTTTTTACAATTATGTATGTGTAGTGTATTTTTATACATGAAGTCATGCACGTTATATTTTTAAATAATCAACAATTAAAAACAGAAATCGTTAGTATTAAATATAACTCTTTTTTAAACTCGATTTATTTATATTCACAGTAATATTCTTCCTCTTTTTCTTCTTCCTCAGCCTATTCCCGTCCACTCCTGGCAAAGGCCTCCTCCATTTGCTTCCATGTCATTCTGTCCTGTGCAGACTCCATCCAGGTTATTCCGACGTGTCTGTTTAGATCATCCTTCCACCGTAGTTGCGGTCGCCCTGCACTTCTCTTCGCCGTCCACGGTCTCCAAGTCAGCAGTCTTCTTGTCCAGTTTTTATCTGAGGTTTTGGCTACGTGACGTCACCCTGTGGATGATTTCAGTGACCTTTGTTTTTTTCTCTCACCGTATCGTTTGTAACTCTGTATCTTAGGCTTATTCCTAACATGGCTCTTTCCATGACTCTTTGGGTCACTCGTAGTTTCTATAACATATCACACAGTAATATTATGTGTTATGTGTTTTAGTAATAATGATTTAAAACTCAATTAAAAAATACGTATATGAAATTTTCATTATTTATTTTAAAATTTAGATTTGTCGTAACAGGACAAGAAAAAAATTATGTATTATCCTGATGAAGCTTGGGTATATGCGAAATTAGTGGCGTCATGTATAATTTCTCGTTGTTAATATGCAAAAAAAAAATTGACATATTTATTAATTTAAAATGTCTTACTTCAAAGTGAGTGATATGAATAAAATATGTTGTAAAAACTTATTTTTAATTAATCATGAAGCCAACACCCGTTTTTTTAGAAATTGTATTATTTTATAGAAGAAACATGTGTAAACTTGATTGACCATTATCAAACGTAACTTCTCTAAAATAAAATTAATCTTCTAGAAAACAGAATTTTTTTATGAATATTAAATATCAATTCATAGTGTTATAAAGTACCTACAAATTTTGAATGAAATAAAAAAAATGTAAATTAATTTTAAATAACTGTCATTTTGGTCTTGACTACGTTTACCTCTGAGTTCGGAAATTATGGGTACCAACAAATATAGACATAATATTTATTCCCCGCAGTTACGCGCGTGTGCCTTCGTACTCGTATACTGTACAGGTTCAATGGCCGATATCAAAGCAAGTTAAGTTCCCACTGAAAGTTTTGATTTCATTTCTATTGCGTTGTAAAACGATTTATTTCCCAAAATAAAAGAAGAAAAAGTTCAAATATTGTTACAGCGCAAAGATTTTGAAGTAAGATTACATATTTTGTAAACTTAATGTTACAATAAGCAGGTTTTATGGTTGGATTTATGTTTTTATTGTTCTTAAACGTTGGTGGAATTCGTATCGTAAATCTGAGATTCCGTGTCGGAAATTCAATCGATAAGAACCTGCTTTATTTTCAATTTTAGTTCATACAATTAAGTATAATAATAACAAAATAAAACAAAATTGTTTCCTTTAAACTTAGTGGAGCATTAAAATGATTTACCTACTTCAACAATAGGTATACTTTCATCGAAAGCGATCGTAAGAACAAAATTTACATTGTCATACTTGGCGATCACCTCGGCGAACCTGTCCCTGTCCTGCGACGCTCGGAACAGCTCTTCGACACTTCGGATGCCAGTCCATTCCCTCACGTTTCGCAGCCAGGACATTTGTCTCCTACCGGGCCCTCGGCGTCCTTCAATTTTCCCCTCCAAAATCAGTTTGAGAAGGTGGTACTTTTTCCCACGCAGTATATGACCCAGATGTGAAATCTTCCGAACCTTGATAATTGATAACAGTTCCTTGTCAACTCTGACTCGCCTCAGGACTTCGATATTGATAACCATGTTTGTCCAGGGAACTCGGCGATGGAGCCACATTTCAAATGCTTCCAGTCTGTTCATTGAGTTAACTTTCAAGGTCCACGTTTCACATCCGTACAATAAAACAAATCATACATAGCATTTGATCATTCTCTGACGGAGTTTCAAGTTTACGTTATCATTGCAGAATAGTTATTTCACTTTATTAGATGTTATTTTACAATTTACGCCGTTATTGAATGAGTAATCAGAGAGGATAGAGCTTCTTTACTCTTTTTTTACAGAAATATTCATTACTTTAACCTCAACGACATTGATACATATTTTCCATCTACGTTTATTTTGTATTGTCTGACATTTTTTCCTCTCTTTAGAATAACGAATATTTATTAACGCACCATTTCCTCAATTGAAAACAATTTCAATGTTTTTTTCATGTCGGTTTTGTTCAACCTGCGTATGTATAACCACTATTAACGTAGTTTATTAAAATTTATTGGTCGATCATTGACAATATTGAAATTAAAAATTGTCAAATAACTTTTAATGCTGAACGTTTAGTTTTATTCTTCCGGTTTATCTTCTTATTTCAAGATTACTTTGGCTCGCTGTCAATTTATGATCACTAGTTCACCGCTAAATTTTCATAGTTTTTATATCAACATTTGACACTATATCATATAAAGAGATAACACACATTCTTCAATTTAAGCAAGCCTACCCCTTCGGAAAGACGTCGTGATGGTTAGTTAGCTTGTTAGACAATTGAATCTAATTTACACTGAAATTAAGATTCCTCCATCCGTCATTTGAAAGATTTTTTTGTTTACAATGAAATTGCATTATATTTTTATTGGTATTATCCTACTTATAGTATACCTACTGTTGGTCGGAGAACATTATATAATTAAGATTTTTGCTCAGAGAAAAAATGAAATGTATTTTCTTAATAGTTAAATAGAATGATTTGATAAATTAAAATTATATTAAGTTTATTCAAAAGCGAATTTCTGTTATTATTATTTTTCCTGTCGTAATACGATACTTAATTGAAATAATATGTACCTCTGTAAGTTTCCAAAAGAGTGATCCAAAACATTACAATGGAGACAATGGTAACTATCCTTGATGATATACAAACAACCTTATATAACGTCTCTAAGTTTCGGTTGATATAAAATAAATTAGTTATTAGCCCTTCATTCAAGTTCATCCCACCACTACCAAGGTCCTAATCCTTTCACGTTGAATTCAATACCTTATCTAAACGACAAGTCTCGCAAAAACCGTTATGTGCGAGACCTTTTTCAATTCCAACGTTTTGAGATAAAATTTTCCATCCTGCTTGCCCTATTCAATGGATTATAATAGAAAAAATGAATGTCCAATAGCACAAAATCCGTAATGTTAAGAAGAAAAAATGAAACATTTAATAGATTCATATAAAATTTTAGAAGTCGTTAAAGCTACAAAAAAACTCAACTCGATACATCTCGAAGAGAGATTTGATCAGTTTGGCTGTATAATACTCGTAATTTTACATTTCTAAGAAAGTTGAATTTTATGGAAATAACGGGTTTCATCATGCTTTTGCATTATTAAATGAATAAATAAAAACCATAAGTATCCTAATTTTGCTCAAACAAGGCAAAATATTAATCACTCTAATAATAAAATTTCATTAATCTTATTTTTCACTTACTGAAAGTAAAAAAAAATCATACTGTTTTATGACTATTATAGATTATCTATTAAAATTTCTATACACATAAACATTGTTTAAAACAATGTTTATGCGTATGACTGACTTTAGTTAGATTTATAAGTCGTGCCATCAAGATCTCGAGTTTGTGTTTATAAACTGTTTGATATTTAAAGGCCGTGCCACACTGTTTGAAACAAGCTCTCCACAAGGGTGACCTTGGTGGAGAGCTGTGGAGCCCACGGTTGGTGTAGCGTCCACATATTGTTGTAAACAAGCTCTCCACATGTGAATGCGTGTTTAAACGGTGGATCCACACACATACTATGCGCGTCCGTCCACAAAGTTTGTTGAAGGTCAAACGAATTTTGGTTTCAAACAAGTGTCTACACGTCTTAAACCGCCGGTGGAGACCGATGTGGAGAGCTTGTTAAAACCAGTGTGGCACGGGTTTTAGGAAGGTACTGATATAATATAATCAATTACTGCTCAAATCATCTGGTTTGCAAGGGAATATCGTTTTAAGTGACATTTAATACAAAATGCGTCGACGAAGAATCTACAGCATTACGAAGACAATGTTAGGTTTGTTAAGAGTTCTAAGGGTTAAATGAATCCGAATGGTGGTCTTAGGGTAGAATGCTTGGCTCCTTATCCATAAGACTTCAGGGACATCAGACTTAAATCTTCTAGAGGTTCAATCCAGGAAACGACCCGATTTTTTATCATAATGTGCTATAATTTCTGCTTATATTGGATTTTCTTCTTTCGGTACCGTGTCAGCTCCCCCCAACGTTAGCGATCACTGCAGCAAAGGAATCTCTAACTGCGCCTCTTGAAACAGGTTCTAAACTTTCCTGACCACTATTTTAATGTTCAGCAGCCAGGACAGCTGCCTTCTACCAACTCTCCGACGTTTCTTCACTTTACCCATAAATATCAGTCGAAGGAGGTGGCATTTTTATATTTTTATATTAATGAGTATATTGGATATTGAATTAAAATATAATACGGTTGATTTTTAATATTTAATTAAAAAGCATTAATATAAGGGATATATAATGTTTTGGTAGGCAACTGAAGTATAAATTAGATTATTAAATAATATGAAGGTAGTATTTTGTAATCTGTGAACAACATTTTAACAATTTTTCAATCAGAACTTGCTTTAAATTGAGAATACTACAATTGAACTTTGTGTATGTACAACATTTTAACCGACCAGTTGAAAATTATATTCAAATTTAAATATAATGAAGCTGAACTTCTTGTATAGGTATATATTAATATGTATTTAATAGATTAACCGAACCACTGACTCCGTTCAATTTAACGAATTAACTAAATCTGCTAATATTCAAAGTAACGAATAATTTTCGGTGGCTTTGCCTTTGGATTTTGCACTCGAATTCTCCTTCCTTGCGTATAATCCGTTTCGGAAGCGATCGGTCTGAAAATTTCCCACAGTTGAGTACATTCCAAGCGGATTACAAAATGTTACCTACAACCTCTCTCACTGTCAATACATCTCGCTAGCTCGTAATAAAATTGGCCAAAAGCCTCGCCATTTGCAAATTTCGAATATTGATTACGTTTTTTTATTGGTCCTTTACGTATACACATACGTATTTATATCTACGAAATCACAGCAATGGATCTGAATATTAACACATATGAAGATGTTTAATTTAATTCAATATTATTAATAACAAACCATGAATTATGATTTCTAAATAATGATACTATTAGAATAATGTTTCAGAAAATATGGTACATTAATTTTTTTTTTTGCTGTTTACTTATTTTTTTCCTCGCGCTGTCTTTGGTATGTTTATAATTGTTTTTATCATTATTATTATTATTAGTATCTAGTTCATAAAACGGAGCATCTTCTACAGCGCCCTTGAGATAAGTAATTCATAAAAATGGCGCTTTATAAATTATCCAATTTATTATTATTATAATAAAAACTATCACATTAAAGGCCAAATTGGCATCTCAAGAACCAGCAAAGATATTATGATACATTCGACTACAAACCAATCCCTAGTATTGTAATACAAAAAATAAAAGAGAAAAAATGTTTACTGTCCTAAAACTTTAGAAAATAAAAATAATAGCTTCTGACTGATAAAAAAAATTAGGGATTGGTTTGTGTAACTGATAAAAAAACTAGGAATGAACATTAAATTATAAATCGAATTATTTTATATTGATTTATTTTCAGTGTATGTTTTGTTTTGTTATAGCATAATCAACTGAATTATTACAACACATACATAAAAAACATAAAAAAATCTTAAAAACTTTGAAAAAATGCTAAAAAAAATTCTACTCTATGAAAAACCTTAATGTTAATTTAAAATACTCAAGTAATATGAGAACACCCATTACTCGTTTAGAAAATTCGTTATTCAAATCATAATTGATTCGTTCCTTTGAAATATTTCTTTTGGGTCTTTCATTTTCAATGTATTAACATTTTATTAATACAATCAAGTCCCATCATGAAATACTTACTGAATAATCAAAGAACTATAGCGAAACGCGTTATTTGCAATTTACATATAGAAAGCAAGTAAATATATGGGTTTTTGTGATAGCGTCATTATTTCTTATCGTCAAATCTAATTTCCTGTCGTTTTCGACCCGGTACGCAAAATATCGAACAAATTTGATAGTCACTAGAGCTTATGTAGAAAAGGCGGCATTAATTTATACACAATATGGGCATTTATAACCATCGTATTCAAGGAATACAACATGTTCACTAAACTACCTTAATACAAGTCAATTTTAAATTGTTTATAATGTTTTTAGCTTTTTATTTTTTGCTCAAAGTAAACATCTTTGAAAACAACATTATCATAATTATTCGAAAAATGATACAATTTTTCAAAATTTCATGGCAGAATTAGAATTAAAAATTAAAAATGTGTATTTTTTTTAAATATTTAAACAGCATGTAACATTTAATACGTTTTGAACTGTGATGGAAATATCAATATTAAAAAATGTATGGCGAAAATAATGTTCATTTTCTAGATATATAATTCTGTTTCAGGGAAATCACAAGTTTTAGTATATTAAATAAAACTCTTAACATGTTAGGTCAATTGAATAAGAGTGTAGGTATACAAACATAACAGGACGTTTTTATCAATATAATATACCAATTCTTAATTATTTCGGCATACACGAGTCTGTTTCTTCTACTTCTTCTTATTCTTTAATAGATCTGACGGTCTGTAACACAAATATCATATTTTATTATGCGTTAATATATTTGAAGAAACAGTACTTTGTGGAACAGATACAGTAGAATCCATCAAAAATCTACCACATTAAAGGCATCCCAAGAACTAGCGAAAATACAAGACTAGCTGCCACCTGAATCCTATGATTGAAGCTAAAAAAAAATACTTAATCTGTTGTATTTGAAGCTAAAAAGCTATTTGAAGCAAAAAAAAACTAATAATATGTTGAATCACTTAATCTATTGTATTTCATTATTAAAAGTTATTTTTATAAACTAAAAAAAAAAAATCTATTTTATCAAACCAACCGGTTTCGCTCCCGCCGAAGATTTGTAGGGCCAGTTTGATTTGTAACCTTAACGAAGCTCCGACGGAAGTGAAACCGGTTGTTTTGATAAAACAATAATAAAAATAAAAATAATGATTATTATTATTTAGTTGCATTGTTCGTAACATCATTAAACGCTAACCAAATCGATGTCAAAGGTAAAGCTATCGTATTGTTTCTCGTGATATGTGATAGGTAGCTAATCTATCGTTATTTCATTGTCACGTGAATTCTGCACCAGACCAAAGACAATGTGACAATCACATTGCCGTCGCCGAAAATCGAATCCGGGACCTTCGTGGTGGCAGTCAAAGCACTTACCACTCGACTACGAAGGTCGTCAATTTGTTGAAAATTATGTTTGAAATTACAAATAAAAATATTAAATGAATGTGAGAATAAAATAAATAATGTGGGGAAAAACAAATAAATTTGTTTTTAATTTATTCTATTATTAAAAACGGTGGATTCGTGGAACATAAATTAAATAGACAATATGTGCACCATCTAAAAAGAACATTTTGTTTTAAATTATTTTTATTTTGTTATTTTATTTTATATCATTGTATTTTATATTATTTGTTTTAGATTTATTTTGTGGGTGTTGGACAATCGAAGTGTGCGCGAGAGATGCCTATTGGTGGCGATGAGGTTCGCAACCCATCACACCGCGTCTCCCGCGGAGCGAAAAGAGAAGGATGGAGTGCCGCATCAGTAAAATTGTGACAGTCTATTCTTTCTGCCTACCTTTTCGGGGAGACGGCGTGATGGTTAGTTAGTTAGTTTAATTTATTAAATTTTAAAATAATATATTTAAATCAACAATAATTTCGATCTATAAGAGAATGCTAAATCTTCCAACAATGCATACAATGTATCGTTTAATCAATTAAAAATATTATTTCTTGTATTATAAAGGACTTTTTTAAAGGACACTATTTATTTTTCTATAAACCTGTATTCTTATTTATGAAAGTGTCCTTCTTTATTTAATTATCTACAAACATACCTGTATTTTTACATCACAGTCTTAACTCGTCCAAGGCCTAATTTTTACAGTTATTCCTAAAATGTTTTTTGAATTAAGTTAACTGTCTGTTTAAAAAAAAATTTGGAGTTTATTCCGTCTATGACAAATAAATTTAAAAAATATAAATTTACTATAATGCCACTTGTTCACAGTAAAAAAAATAGAAATGTATTTACATACGAAAAATAATATTTGAACTACCGTTCATTCGGAATTGGGTTCACTTCATGTTTGTTTAATACCTTCTAATGTATTTTTTGCCTAATACTTAATCGAAATTCAAATATGAATACGAGTATAAAAAGGATTCTTCTATATTTCCAGGTTGGAAGCAAATATATATTAAATTTCGATTTCAAAGAAAAACAACATGAGTAGAGTTTTCGTATATAATTTCACGTTATTTTGTTTGTCGAATATTGTATTAGGGGAACCGAGTTGACATTTAATTAAGTCCCATTCGCTCGTTGTTCTATTAACTTTAACCTTTGGGTTTGAATTGAATTTGACATCTTATATGTAACAAATGTCTTCTTATGAATCATTAAGCAGAATTTTAATGGATATTTGGCGAAAGGTTACAATAAGGAATTAAAATTTATTACAACGTTAAAGTGTCCACATACGAATTGCCAAAAACAACACGCATAAACGATAGAAGAAAATTACATTTTTGTGAAATATTCAAAAACCAAAAATTTTGCACGTTGCAAATTAATTTAGATATTTTGGACACGTGGAAAGAATGAATGGCAAAATGATTAAGAAAGCGCATGTTAACGATGTTAATGGAATAGGAAATAGAGGAAGACCAAGAAAAACGTATTACGATCAAATCTATCACACTTAAATGTCGAGAACGCGAGAAATCGGAGAAATCGACGTGCATTTATGAATGTTGAGGAAGCAAAAGAATTATGTCTGAAATTTTTTTTTTCTGCCTATTCCTTCGCGAAGACGGTATGATGGTTAGTTAGTTAGTTAATAAAATTCACGAAGCGACACGTGACATACCCATAAAATATCATTAAACTTGTAGAAAACGATATTTTAATTCGAAATCATTACATTATTAAATAAATCTACTACTCCATATAACCTTCAAAATATATCGAAACATTAAAAAACTCATTCATTCATGATATTAAAGAATTCCATGGCGTTCATGTCACTTATCAAAAATATTGTATTTTATGTTATGTTATGTTTAAAAGTTAACGCTAATAATTCTTTTCATGTAAAAAAAATCACCTACATACAAAATAACGTACCCATTGAAGGTGTTTATTCGTTTTTATTAGTAAGTTAAAGTCACATTTACGATTTAACAATTATCGCGTATTTTGATTTTCTAAAAATAAAATATTTAATAATATATTGCAAGAAATCACGAAATCTCTGATAAGTTAATAATATTGCGCTATATTTAAACAGTCATTTAGTTTTCTGTCAGCTCTTTCCCCGTGCACATTCATCTGAATATCTGACATTCATAATGCGAAATATCTCATTTCCAATCGCAACTTATGGCCCACGAATTGCCCCCAACACACGCCTAACTGCCTTCGTGTAGCACGAGCAATGTTTGGTGAGTATTATTTATATTTGGTTAACAGTATAATAATTCAACCCCTACCAATATAAAAATACCGAAACCTCCTCGACCTGCGATGCGTGCTTTTATACGTAAACCTGGCGCCCTTATCAAGATAGGAATAAACTGAAATTTATACAGTAATTGATATTTATTGTGGCTTTCTTAAAATTTAAAAGTCACCGTTGTTTGCAGCAATTTCAAGTTTCCTTAGGTGTTTGATGAAATCGTTACTCCTATAATAACTATAAGATTTTATTTCGGAGACGGTTAACTAGAGTGGTTCGACCCCGTTTAATGATTATTGCACCTATTAAATTAAAGTGCAAACTAAAGTTTATTAGTTAGTTTGATGGTCCCCTTGTTTTGTGCTTTTCGAGTTACTAAATTCATGCTTAAATGGGGGTATTAAAACTACGAATATAAATTTTGGGGTTTTTCAACTGGGTTCATTCAAACACTTATAACTTTTTATGCTATGAGCTTTCAGTAATAAGAACTAAGAACTGATATCATTTTTCTTAATGTCGCAATGTTGGCGTTTCAACTATGATCCATTAGAGCTAAAAAAGTATTCCAAGACACGTCAACTTTCATAGATTTATTTCCAAATGTGTCATCGCAAAAGAACATATTAACATCGATATGCAATAGATAGCGCGCGATAAGAAACATTTTGAAAATTTTACAATTTACAGCAGTGTCATTTTTCATCAATGCACAATAAATGCCCCTCGAGAAAAAACATACAATTAATGACAGTAACCTTTTTAGTCAATGTAAAATACAATAAATGGCCCTTAAGAAAAAAACACGTTGACACTTTGTCAATTAGTGGCGGTGTTATTTATCAAATCAAATCAAATCAGTTTATTTACTCAAAAAACATTATAAACAGCATAAATGTTTAAGGCATCTATTGAGTACAGGTAAGATATTATACACATACAACATAATACCAGGAACGCATTAGTGATGGTTCGACATTAGGAAGACAAGATTTTGTTTATATACAATATATATACCAAATAATACAACCATAGAAGTTGTCAATGAATTTGTATATCTTGGACACAATATACTCGTATAGTTGGGAAAATGGAACTAAACTGTAGAACTACCACGGCGAATATGACTAAGTCGGGCTGCTTTCGGCAAATTGAGATATATACTAGGAAACAAAGAGGTGCCTATAAGCCTGAAAACTTAAATCTTTGACTCGTGTGTCTTGCCACTGACGACATGTTGCCTGAAAACTGCCAGAAGCTTACAAAGGATTAACTATATTCAGCGAGCAATGGAAAGACAAATGTTGGGCGACAGTCACCGTGATTAAATTAGAAATGAGGAAATAAGACGCCAGGCAAAGGTTACCGAAATTGCAGAAAGAACAGCGTCGCTGGTAGTGGGTGGAGCATGTAGCGAGACAGGATGAGATCAGGTGGTCACCTAGAATCCTGAAGTGGAGCCTTGTCTTGGAGACAGGTGATATTGTCCCACTTGCCCGGTCGTAGGTGGCAACAGATATCCCAAGACAGAAAATATTGGAAGAGGCCTATATCCAAAAGTGGAGTAAAATTGGCTGAAAAGGGGAAGAATAATTTAAAACGTCATCATTGCACATGCCAAACATTTGTTATATGTTTTTATTAAAATGATCTTTTCCAACTTTTCCAACAAATGCTCTGTTTGAAATATTCGATGTACCACCTCTAGAAATAATATAATATATAATAAATTCTCAATAATAAATTCATTTAAAGAAAAAAAAAACATTTCAATCGCTAATTCATCCTTGAGATATCCAAACCACATACATATATATATTCCAAAAGCTAACACGAAGTTCTACCAAAATTGACACATTTACCTGGGAATAAAGGAGGAATTAAAAAAAAATATGTCAATTTAAAATGAGACTAAATTTATACCTAAATTCATTATATCTCTATCTCTACATGAGGGAGTATGGTTGGCTCTAATTAACCAATTCTCTACAGCTTCGAAGAGATAGACATCTAATAACCCATTTCTTTAGATTAATTAGGGGATACTTCGAGAACTCGGCCATACTGGAGGATGTTGGTCTTTTTGTCCCCGATAGATATTTCTGACAGCGACAGCATATATTGTTTTACCTACCGGCCGCCAGAACCAATCTGCCTCTGGTGACACCGGTGGGAAGAGTAATTAGTCTGCTGAACGCGGTCTCCTCAGAGATCGACGTCTTTCATGTTAATGAAAGTACGTTCAGGGGACAAATACTCTTGACTTTGGAAAGTATCTTGTCTTCCTAATGTCGAACCATCACTAATGCGTTCCTGGTATTATGTTGTATGTGTATAATATTTTACCTGTACTCAATAGATGCCTTAAACATGTATGCTGTTTGTAATATCTTTTGAGTAAATAAACTGATTTGATTACACAGAGTATGAGCTAACATCCTTACAGTATTTGTTATGTTTTTGTATTTATTAGTAGGTAGTACCTTATACTTTGACCTTGTATTGTAAACTTTATTATATTGTATGTATATTTTTATGTAGTGATATCCCTTACCAAGCACAGAAGTACTTATTTTTGGTGAGGACCTACGATTATTGGTTTAATGTTATTTATTGTGTTATTTGGAATCATTTTTTTTAACATTCTAAAAAATGAAATTTATCAAAATAATAATAAAAATACATAAAAAACATAAAATAATGTAAACTTGACATCAACGTATAAGCTGAATATTTTATAAATAATGTCAAACAATCTTAAACTAATCAGTAACAATTAGCTGTATTGAAAAATTGGTTAACATTGTGTTCGTTATTTGCTCCTGATTTTACTGAACGTCTCTACTAATTTGTTTGATCAAAAAACAGTTCGGTTATAAGCAAAGTTTTAATGGCCCCAAGACAGTCTGATAAGGGTATTGTCATACTGTCAAAGAGAAATTAACATTATTCATTACGAACTCAATAACTAACCGAAGTTACACCAACTTATCCATTTCAATTGAAGTGTTTACTTTGGAAATTGTTCTGAAGATTTATTAGAAGTTTTTAACATTTCGCTTTCGAATTTATATTCAAATTATTTTCCATCAGGCAAACATTATTGGCGTATAACGTAAATTCATTTTTACGTTTCAATACATTCATTCTATTATATAAACACACATGTGTTCAGAGTTTTCGTTAATCAAAACACTGCTTTTAGCGTTTATAAGTTTATTTTTCTCGACATGTTTTGATAGGACAGAACCTTCATTGTTAAATTAAAGAAGGCTAAACTTTATTTATATGCCTGATGAAGTTCTTCCTAACGTCGAACCATCTATCATGCGTTTCTGGTTTTTGACCTATTCTCACGCTTTATATAATAAGTATGATTGAAAACGTCTGTATTCTAGAAGCTGTATTATATTTTATGGCAATGACAGGTTTCAAATAGCTTAGGCATTACCAAAAAGCTTTTAACTCGCAATATATTATTTATTGTTTCTTGAACAAGATGTAAAACTCTTTATTATTATTTTTATGTGAATGAAAACGTTTGTCTGTTGAAACTGTCAGAACCAAACATCTCTTAAGAGTAGCAGAAATGAGAACATTGTGACCTATTGGGGGGATAGGATCCTCAATGAAGAAATTCGTAAATCCTGCAAAATTGAAGACATTGTGAGATTGAGTAGGCATAGAAGACGATTCTGGAGGGACCACATCAAGAGAATGGATCCAGCAAGAATTCCTAATATCGTGATGCACGAGGCTCCAGAGGGCCGTCGACCACCAGGACGACCACCAAATATATGGAGAGATGGCTGGTCGTCTTCATCACAGGAGGAAAGCTGATATTCTAAGTGATAAGTTGAGTTGGGCGGCCTTTGGAAAATTACGCCATGTTTTCACCTCTAAAATACCACAATGCCTCAATACAAAAGTCTTCAACCGGTCATGGCCGGTCATGGCGTACGGAGCCGAGACATGGATACTGACAAAAGATATAGTCTACAGATTCAAGGTCGCCCAACGCGCCATGGAAAGAGTGGAGACCGCGTACAGGATTCCGCAGAGTTGGACGTCCCCCTGCCCGCTAGACCGACGATCAGAAGAGGATTGCTAGACATGGATGTATGGGAGTGGCAATGGATAGGGGGCAGTGGCGTGCTTTGGGAGAGGCCTACATTCAGCAATGGATGACAGACGGCTGATGATTATGATGATTCCAATTGGTAATCAATTATTAAACGGTATTTGGAAAGGTAAACATATTTATACTTTAGTTATAATATTTTTTCAGTATGATTTGAATGATGTAACTAAATGAAAACATTTTGACGGGGTCCGTTCGCCTTCCTCCCTGCACGTTTCATCAGCCGACTGCGGATGAATGATAACTCGGGAGGACGTGTCTCGAGATTCAGTAAATAGGCGGCATTTGAATTGCTAATACAGCCAAGGGTCACAATGCAACTGGCTGTGAAACCTCGCCTCGACCTTTCGACCTCCGGGCGCTATCGTATTCGTTACATGTCCCGAAACAATTATTTCTAAATACATTTAAATAACCATTTAATATAGTTAATTTTCTTGGTTTGATTTACGGCAATCTTTCACTTGTAAATAATTACTCTGGAAATGTTCAAACGTTATTTTGTTTTTCATTATTTTCCATTGCCTGATAACATCAATTCCTGACTGAATAATAGTTACAGTGAATAGATTGTAACTAAAATATGATTTATTTTCAAATTTTCTATTTTATGAAATTAAAATTGGGTTTATACTTTATCTTCGATATTTATTTTCTTAAGTGAAATCAAATTCATTTCATATGTAAGCAATATATTTTTTTAATAATTAATATAAATGGAAACGTCTATCTTCTAGGAGTTTTATAAAGTTTTATATGGAATGACATATTTCCCCCTTCTAAGGCATTATCAAATGTTTGATAATGCCTAAGAAGGGCAGGGCAAAACTCCTAGAAGACAGGCGTTTTCATTTATATTTATTATTAAATATAGTGTTTTACATCATTGTTCAAGAAAAAATTGATATATATTTTTTATCATTGAGTCTTCTTCTTCTTCTTATAGATCTTTGGTCTGTTCCAGAAATCAGGCTGGCCTCTCTTGGGATGTTGACTCCAAACGATCTCTCCATCTCTTTGGCGATCTTCCGGGAGGACGACAGCCGGCAGGATTCTGATGCGCCACAGGCTGTGGGATTTCAGATCTCGCGGATAGGATCATTGAGTCAAATATTTTAAAATTTGTTATACTTAAAATTAAAACAATATTAATTTTTCAGTGTTTATTTCATATTTACGGCTGTAAAGAAATTTAATTTAAAATTTTAAAAATAAAGCGCTCTATGATAATTCGTAAAATATATGAATTTCATTATGATGATTTTTTTCGTTATACGTTTTAATATATCTAGTCATACTAAATATTCGATTTTGGTAATATAATATCATTATCTTCCTTTTTACTCTAAGAGTAGTGACACTAATATTTTTATTTATTTTATTGAAGAAGATTCCTCATTTGAAATTACACTTTATCGAAGGAACAATAATTTTTGTTTTCAACAAATCTACGAGTATTCTCACAATTTTTTTCAAAATACGAGTACCATCTTTCAATTTATGTATTTTTTATAGACCCTTTTTCCATTAAAATAATTCATTTTGTGGTTGCAAATAAGAACGGAACCGCCTTTTTCTAGTTGGTAAATAATAATTTTTTTATAATATAATAAAAATGATATTATAAAGTTATTAAAAAAGTACAGGTATTAATTATTTATTCACCATCACTTTGTTTTGTGGATTCACATTTGAATGACAATTTGAAAACATTGTCTTTTCACAAACCTTTTTTGCATTTTTCACAAACACGTTTCGGGACACAGAAGCCATTCCTCAGTGAAGAAATTTTAAATTTTCTTTCTTCTTATCTGTAGATAGGTAACATGTATTTTTGTGATTTAAAAAAGATGTTCATGTTGGTTGTCATTTTTTTAATGAATTATAAATGATTTGATCAATTTAAAAGGATCGTATCTCCGCCATTACATTAAATTTGTTTTAGAAGTATATTAGATCCGACAAACCTTTAACAAATCGAAACAAACAGATTCCAACTGCTCGGTTAGAAGTGCTTTTCGGTAAAGTTGATCGGTCTTCCGAAATGGTAGAAGTTGACCCGGCGGGTTGCAACTTCGGCAATGGATTGCGGACTTATCAGCCTTACTGCCGCTCCTGTAATATTATTGTAAAACTTGCAACACAAATAAGAAGCAATGCGCCAAGTTGGCACGTAAAGTTAAGCTAATTACGAGTTCTCTCCGATAAGTTAATGTGAGTCGTAAATATATATCATTTCCTTGTATTTTACTTTATCATATACCAAAAAATTACTCAATTTATGACATAAATAGAAATTATTCTAATGATTTTACTGTAATCTCTTGATATAATATTTCATTTATAATACAATAATAATCAATTTAACCTTTTTTTAAATAACTGCTTCTACTGTTAGTCTTTATTTCAATGGCGATTGGTTTCACCAAGCCAGCTGGCATGTCTCAGTCCGTCGATGCCAGCTAGCTTGGCGAAACCAGTCGCTGTCGAAATAAGGACAAACAATGATAGCAGTTAATAATATAAAAACATCGTTTATGTATCAATATGTGCCTTCACTTTGTCGTGTGGATTCATATTTAAATAAATTGAATAACACTTTGTATTTTCACAATACTTTTATTTATTTATTTGCAGTCATGTTTCACCATAACCTTGAATTTTCATAACACTTTCTTGTACCTCGTACAAACATGTTTCGATCCATAAACGTCCTTCTTCAGTATATAATGAAATAACACTGAAGAAGGATACTTACAAAACTTTACATGTTTGTAAAAATTGGAAGAAAATGTTTTCACAATAGAATGTTAATCAAAAATTATACTAGTATTTTTTCTTTTAAACAATTAGAAAAGATAACACGTTATAATATATGTATTAGAAAATATGATATAAAATGTTAATAGCATAGAAAAAAAGATGATTTTAAAAGGCTGTTTTTTATCACACCAACTTTATTTATGGACCATTTTAATGATTCAGGTGGAGCGTATTGGAGAGTTGAGACATAAAGTTTTATGCATATTTATTCCGGAAATCCAATAAAGTATTTATATTTATTAAAGTTCTCAAATTTACGACAACATTTTAGAGCACAGATTCCCAAAGTGGAGGTAACAGCCCATTTGAAGGTGGTGTCATACAATTCAGAATAGTGCTTGGCACGGTAGCTAAGAATAACAGGTGTACTTTATAAAATATAAATTTTATATATGAAAAACTTTTTAACAATCACACTGCCATCGCCGGGAATCAAACCCGGAATATTCGATGTGGCAGTAATAGCACTTGTCACTTAGTCACGAAGATCCTCCATTCGAGGAGGTTTCTTTTGCTGGTAACTTGCTGATGTTTATAATAAAGAAAGATATTATACAATTTATTTAATTTACTACTGTAGAATTATCGACATTGTGAATGGTTAACGGGAAATGAGAAAGATCGAGGAAAATAAATTATTACCAATTCGATCAAATTTACAAGGTCGGTCATCTTGTAAGTCGAAAGAATCGAAGTTATGGTATAAGGTAGAGTGGTATATCAAGACAGAGTAGTGTGGCGGTTTACTATATCTGTCTACTCTTCCAGACAAACGGTGAGATGGTAAGTTATTGTTGTTATGTTAAATCATGTATTACAACCACACTTTTCTAAAAAATGTGTCAAATCGTAAGTGGGTGTAAAACCTTCTGAACATGTCATTAAAAAACTCGAAAAAGGAAAAACATTGTTTTTATTTCAAATCAAATCAAATCAGTTTATTAACTCAAAAGACATTACAAGCAAAAAAAGTGTTTAAGTCATCTATTGAGTACAGGTAAAATATTATAAAAATACAACATAGTACCAGGAACGCATTAGAGATGATTCGACATTAGGAATAAAAGATACTTTCTAAAGTTAATAGTATTTGTCTCCTGAACGTACCTTCACTAATATGAAAGACGTCGATCTCCGGGGAGACCGCGTTCAGCAGACTAATTGCTCTTCCCACCGGTGTCACCAGAGGCAGATTGGTTCTATGTTTGATGTGTTTTTAGGTAACACCGTGTGATAACTCCTTCTCGACCGACGTTTCGGAGATCGTTGCAGTCTCCATCTTCAGGGTAATGAAGATGGAGACTGCAACGATCTTCGAGACGTCAGTCGAGAAGGAGTTATCACACGGTGTTACCCAAAAACACATCAAACATATTGCTGCCAACCGTGAAAATCTACGCAATTATCAGATTGGTTCTGGTGGCCGGTAGGTAAAACAATCTGTGTTAACGCCTTAATTTTATAAAAAAAAATTGAAATTATCATTAAGTGTTCATTGTGCTTAGTGGAATATTTTTCTAATTTAGGGGAAGCAGGCTAAAAAGTTTGAGAACTCGTGATTTTGAGGGACGTACTCGAGCCAGTTTACGGTGAAGCCATAAGCCCCGTAACGAGCTAGTCGGGGACTCAATCAAGCGGTATTACAGGTACTATTAATTTTGCAATATTCCGCCATAACCCAAGCACGAGGATCATCAATATAACGGTGAAACTTAATTATTTATAACAAAATCGAAGTACTGACACGGAGATTCTATTACGGACGTCAGACGAATAAAGTTAGATACTCACGCTTCAAGGAAAATAACGTTAACCCTTAACGTACCGTGTTCAAAACAAAACGCTCGATCCCATGTGGTCAATTCAGTTTACCGCTAACTTTATCTAAATATCAAGCATATGACTCGATGAATCAAAATTTAATTTATGTCATCTTGTAGGGAATTTCATTAGAAATAGATCGATATCTATAACATACATGGATTATTTGAAAAACATATTATTATTAATTTTTTTCTGGAACCATGCGATTTCTGATATGGAATGCGCACAGCATATGAGCAACTGACACCAAGTATGAACTTGTCTCGCCCTGCCGCGCTGCGCCGCGGCCGTGGCGCTATAATTTTACTATGATAAAGGCACCTAGGCAAAATGTATACTACGTTCAAGACAACGAGTACGTATTAATATTTGTCCCTTTTGGTAAAGTGTTAATATTTTCACAGTTCTGATATTATTAAGTTGCGTGCTGCGTTTCCGTCCACAGTCGGTATTATTACGTACCTATGAGAAAAGGCCAAACATATCATTTATAATACGTTCAAAACAGCGAGTTAGTATTTGTCATTTTTGATAAAGTTGTAAATATTTGCAAAACAAATTCTACCTTAACACGAATGAAGGTGAGGGCAGTCTTAAAAAAATTTTTTTTTTGGGATGAAGGAAGTAATTTTTTGCTTTTTTTTTATTACGAAATATTGAGAACACTTCAATGGAGGATTACAATTTTTTTATAATATTAGGGTCCATAGGTTTTAAGAAAATCAACTTTAAATTGGCAGTGGAAACTCAATTGACCACATGGCAACGCGACGGTTAAGCCCACGTATGACTGCAGTAGTAACTATATTTAGAAACAAATATCAAAAAAATATCACTCCGATAAAATATGGTAAAACGTCTAGAAAACTGACGTTTTATATATATTCAATGCTTAATAATGTGATAACTTATTTTTCGGAAACGTCCGTTTCTAGAAGATTTATTAAATGTTATGGTAGTGGCATGATTCCAATTTGCTATTTATTAACTGTTTAAATAAAAATAAATATTAAAAATATCACAATTGATTATATTCTGTCGCTACAGCTGTTTTGCTCACCGATTTTAGCATCGTCAAGTTTTATAAACAACTCAAATATTTTCGTTATTAAATCATTTTAATATCATTAAACTGACCATATGAATGGAAAAATATATATAATATATTTGTAATTTTTGTAAAATATGTTGAAGGGCTTCTGTGTCCGTAACATGATGGTTTTTTTAATTAATTTTTTTGTAATAAAGTGTGTGTTGTGTGCACAGTATAAAAAAAAAGATTAAAATATTCACATTTCAATAACAGTAGTTTAACACTGTGTTGTTTCACTTGTTTCGTACAGCTTAACATATGTTTAAAAAAACATTCATGTAAATAATAAAAGACACTAAAATTGGACTTGCCACTCTTTGCCTCGAAAGTTTCTACTTTCTACTCGTTAGTTACATCCAACAAACAAAGCGCAAACTTAAAATACTTTATGAAGTTGTTTTCGCATATTAACTTTATCATTTTAACTTTCAGCGTTATGGTACGGTGAACGGACGGAATTATATTTTCAACGAGATGAAGGAAAATTTCACTAAAAACATTTTAGATTTACTGTTTTTTGACACATCTTCGCTTTATTAAACCTGCAAACTCTCTCTTTAAGCATTTACATTCATGATGATATATAGTAGTTTTATCAACACTTGTTCGCATATAAAATTAATTATTTATTTGACAAGCTTTCCACTTAATTATACAATGATATAGATGTGGTGAATAATTATCATTTCTTTATTTACAGTATACAAATTCGGTAATATTATAAGAAAATGATTACTGAATAAACGAATAAGACACCATTTGAATGCTTAATAAATATATACCGTTGTTCACAAAATCATTGAAAAATTCTAACAATGATTGTCGTTGACTGAAAGTTGTCTCAAACGTGTTATAATTTGAATACTTTATGTGCGACGAATAGTATATCTCGCTCGCACGATGGTGTTTTAACCACGAAATGGTAATAATTTTTGTTTGTAACCGAGCTTCATCAAAGTAATGTAATAATATGTTCATTTATCTATATATATAAAACAAAGTCGTGTTAGTTACACCATTTATAACTCGAGGACGGCTGAATCAATTTTGATGATGAACAAGAAATCGCATGAGAAGAGCGCTGCGTTACTTAGCAGGAAAGACTCTTCGAGACAAGGTGAGGAACACGGCTATCCGCGAAATCTGCAAGGTAGAAAATGTAGTGAGATGGGTCTGACAACGCAAAAGATCATGCAGAGAATGACTCCCACCAGAAACCCACTTTGGCGCATCAGATTCCTGCCGGCTACCGTCGCCCCCGAAAAACCACCAAAGAAATGGAGGGATAGCTCGGAATCGACCTCCCAAGAGAAGTCAGCCTGATTACAGGAACAGACCAAAGATCTAAAAGAAGAAAAAGAAGCATGCTTTCACATGAATAACATTCCTATGTAATTAAAATAATTAATAATTTGATTTTTGTACATTTATTGAACTTAATTCATTTTAAATATTAATTTACCTTAATAAAAATAGTGAATTTAATTTACCTAATAGGTACACACAACATTTATTGATAGAGAGGCGGTACGAAGTTCGACGGGTCAGCTAGCATATAATATATGAACATATTAAATGCCTCATCATGAACTCAGTGCTTCATATGAAAAATATATGTTTATTTTTTATCCTTAGAACTTTGTGAACATCATACATATAAGCCAAATGATTAAATATGAACCAGATTGCAACCAAGAACTAACTAAATTTTAATTAATCGGGAGCCATATGTAAATTTCCTAGACTCCGAGTCTATATTTTATCTGGACACTTATAAACAAAATATAAAAAAGTTATATCACATAGTATTCAACCCCCCCCCCCTCTTCCTCTCTATCCTCACTCTATTTGTTTCTATTAAATTTTTTTTTTCTCCAAAATTTTAATATATCATACTGGTTATTATTTATAAAATAATTACACAATAACCCATAACCTGCAGTTTAAACTAGAAAATCCCTATTTTAATAGTTTTTACTTTTATGTATTATGTTTAATCAAGGTGGCTTATAAGGCTAACTTTAAGGAACATTTTTTTAAGGCGGGAAATTCACGAAAAGAAACCTACTCAAAGATAAAATAATTTCTCTCCGCTTCTGAAAGATCTAGTTATACAATACCAAAACCAACTTATTCTTTCCCCCTCTCTTTATAAATTCGAGTGCGTAAAGTAAAAAATAAGCCTGTAACCCGAACAGGTGAGAATGAAAATTTATTGTTTCCCACATTAGGGATGGGTTATCTCGGGAATTGAGTTAAAAAGAATAGAGTGAAAAGAGGCATTATTCATCCTCACGTTATAAATTCACTGTCATTTGATGACAGAAACTGTCAGGATCGGAATATTTTCTATCGTATCGTTTCCAGTAATACGAGTATCGGGAAATTCTCAATCGCCGGTGAAAATTTATGGTGAACTAAGCTAAATCGGTGATATATTCTAACTTCGTGACACTTCACTTTACGACTTTTTAAGAGATTAATATATTTTAGTTTTTAAATGCACTTCTTAAATCGTTTTAAACTTTTATATACATTTTTTAATAGCTAACTAACCATCACACCGTCTCCTCGGAGGGGTAGGCAGAAAGAATGGACCGCCACAGTGTTCTGTACTAACATACTTCTATCGCTCCCTCTACATTAATACATCTTGTCATGCTCGCACGTCGATTTCTCCGGCTCCTTAAGTGACCGAAATTTAATATTTGATTGATTTGATCGTGCCACGTTTTTCTCGGCCTTCCTCTATTTCTAGCTCCGTTAACGTCATTTACATATACCATCTTCACCATTCTGTCTTCACTAATTCTTTCCGTGGGTCCAAACCATCATAACGACCCTTTCATTATTTTGTTCATAACACTTTCATTCGCACCGCATATTTTTTTTATATAATTCACCAATTCGTTTTTAATTTTTGAAAAAAAAATACCATTGTTGTGTTTGAATTGTTTTAAATAACCATTTTTAAATGAATTCGCTAAAAACGAACAATTTAATTGTTACTTAAGGAAACAATGATTACTTATTTTTCGATATCTTTATATATAAAATGAAGAAAACAACTATTACATAACAAAAAATGTTTTGACTATCATATAAAATCAGAGACAAGACAGGAACGAGCACAGGAAAATATAGACCTACATCCAACAGTGGAGTGAAGAAAGCCGAAGAAGAAAATAAGTAGAAGAAGGTGATATAATAAATTTACATGAATTTAAAGAATTTATATTTTTTTTACAGATTGTTTTTATTCACAGAATTCTCTCGGCATTCTCTATGTTGTTTAACGTTTGAACACTTTGAACAAGGATAAAATAATATTTTGCAATATCGAAAGTTATTTAAGGAAAATATTTTCATAATAATATTCATTCAAAGGTAAGGCACGTGTTCTATTGGAATCGGGAGTGTTCCATTTTTAGACAAGCGTTTCCCCATCAAATTCAAGAAAAATCTATCTGTAATTTTTTATGAGCTTTATGTATTTCAATAATATAATATTTTTTTATGAAAGAAACAGATGTCTTTTTTTCTTTCAATCAATTATATACGAGTACATTTACAATTTTGAAATATGAAGATTCCTCGTTAACCAATATTTATTTCAAGAATCAATTGTATCTCAATAGAGACGAAGATGCAAATTGGAAACAGAATATGGTTGATCAAGGTGTTTACAGGACTTATGACCTGTCATTGGTTGGGTTAAGCGCACGCTTTATGTAATACAACATTCCCCATTCCACCTTATTTTTCTTATGACCACCCTGTCTGACATTTTTTTTTGGAAGTTGTATATATGTTAATCTCTAACACCACCCTTTACATGGTAGTACCATATATTCAATCTACACACTAATACCATCTATGAAGATTGTATTTTAAGCATAAAGCAGAAGATCTTTTTAACGCAATGTGAAAGGAAATTTATTTGACCTGTATTTTTATAATATGTTTACAGTTGAAGCAATATAAGAAATGTGAATTTCAATGTTTAAAATTTGAAATTTTAGAAATTAAAAAAGCTATTAAAAATAAAGAAAATATTATAAATAAACAAATAAATTTAACGTCAAGTCCAATCTTTGATTTTTTCCTCTGTTGTAAGTAATCCCCAATAAGAACTTTAAATTATTATTTGAAACTTTAAAATGATTCATAATATTGTTTATAACAAAAGCATAAACGTTCCAAAATAAATCTTTATAACATCTGTCAGATGATGTAAACAATTTTATAATATTTTTAAAAATGTATCTTTACTGAAGAAGGACTGTTTGTCCGAAATATGTCTATATAATTTTTTTTGTATATACAAAGTGTATAAAAAAGAAAAATAGAAATATTTCATTTTAAATTAAGTATTATATAATATTACATCACGGTTCATAAGTTACAGTATATTTACTGCCTTAGGTTCTAAGCAGATATAAGATTCTAATATCTGATGATACAAAATCGAATTCTCTTAAACTAGTCTATACAACAAACAAAAACACCATCAATAGTACCCACCTCTTTCAGTTCCTTAACATGACTCACCATTGTTTATTCCACCCAAGACTTTCTCTATTTTAATTGAATTTTCCTTCCAAAACATCCCTTATAGCATGAAAGCTCCAACAATCAGTATAGCGCCCAGTTCAGAAGGGTTGAGACGGAATCCGATGGCCTTCCAATATTCAAGCCACGTGTGAAATGTTTATGGCCCCGCACGCAAGGGGGATGATTTTGATTAATTTGTATGCAATAGGTTTACTTCTGCTCCCGAGTCACGTCCTCGGGATCTAAATTATCAGTCACCACAGTAAAAAGGGTTGGACGACTGTCACTTTTCATCTCCTCCGCATCACTGTTCTCATCCACTACGCAGTGAAGTAGCCGCCAAAATGAGGATTAAAAGTTTCACCCCAAACACTTTCTCCGACAGATTAATTCAGATTTCTACATAGTACAAATGAATAAAGTTCTGAAAACAATAAAATAGAATTAATATTTCCATTATCACTAAAATCCTCTTAACATGTATCTGATGGATTTGAATTGTATCCTTATTAATATTATTAAATCATAAAATGTACAAATAATGAAAAATTATTTTAACGTAAGAACCATGAACGCTCATTGGTTCTGGAAGTCTTTAATGTCACGTGACAATCGGGTATCCAAGAACGATAGAAAATTCTAACTTGTATATATCATTATTTATAGTATAAATATATAAAGCTTATTTGATCAGCAAATAAAAGTGTTGCATCATTGTTTACAAAAAAAATGTGGTTTGCTCCTTTAACTCGTGTATATGAACAGCAGCGCGTTTGATTTTTTGGTACATTTGATAATGCCTTAGACAGGAAAAACAAATCATCCACATAAAATACAATAAAATTTTTAGAAAACAGATGTTTTCGTTCGTATTAATTATAATTTTACATATTTATTAGAATTACAACACTTGCATTGCTATTAATATGCTGTGGTGGAATATCCTTTCCACGTTACTTCACTGAACTGATTCTTTTTTAAAGCTTTTGCGTCGTTTGTAGAAAGGCGTCGTAAAACACGGAAGGCCCCCATAAAACTACCCCTGGATGGAATAATGTATGGCGAGAGTTACGCACAGAAATGTGCGCAGCGCAAAGTGCTGTCATATTCATATTTTGACGATTTCACGATTCACCGCTACAAATTGTTGTGCCGAGACTAACAGCGATACCACTCTCGCCGATAATTCCTGCAGATTGCCACGGCAAAATGGCCGACCTTACAACTAACTGCTCTCTATATAACTTATAAATAGACCAAATGTGATAACAAATGATTATATTATATACTTACAAGTTAAAATTTAAATGTTTTAAGATTTCAACTTCTGTTATATCAAGGGATTTAGCTAGTTAACTTTAGAGAACGAAATATTTAATTTTAAAATTTATTTCCTGTTAATATCTATGTTTTAAATAGAGTATGGTATTTTTTTTTATTGAATGTTATAATTTGAAACACAATACACTTATCTCAATTATTTATTATTTCTAACGATATTGTTTTGGCAAAACTGCTGTAATCAATAATAAATTGTGAGACGTATATAACAGTGTTTCATAATTAAATCATTTAATTATTACTGTAAAAATTTATAACACTGTTATAATATCACTTTTTTTTCACTGAGAGTGTCGCGACACCTGTTTCGCCAGCCGATGTTTGCATCATCAGGTGTAACAATAAACTAGTTAATTGTAACCACTGATGATGACAACATCGGTTGGCGAAACACCTGTCGCCACACTCTCAGCGAATAAAATAAAATGGGATATTATAACAGTGTTATAAATTTTTACGGTAATATGTTGAAGTATCATAGTGTTTCGACCAAAACAACTGCCATTTAATAATGTTAAAGTATCACAGTGTTTCGGTCAAAACAATGGAATATTTTTTTATTGATAATGCGAATTCAAATAATTTGCTCATCAATCTCCACTATGAGCTGGAATAATAGGTCAATATTATGAAAGAGGAACCGGGTCGTGTGTAAGATTGAACCTAAGTCACCTGGATCAGGAACGAACCGTTATGTCCCCATGACCAGCCGGATTATTATCAACATTGTAATAAGCTACTTTCAAAAGAAATAAAATGGACAGTAGAAAAATGAACCGTTTTTTTTTTAAATTATAAATAGCAATTTAAAATAATGAGCCACCACCTTCTTTGCTCTCAGTCACTTGGATATCCGTAAAAAAATAGACCGTGGAAATCCGTAGAAGTTGCGCTTGGAAAATAAGATAACACACTAAAGAAGAAAGACATTCCCATGAACTTTAAAAATAAAGATCTATTGGAAACTGTTGTATTCACAGCTAATACAATACACAAATTGAAATATGCACAGCGGGTTATGGAGAGACAAATGCTTGGAGGCAAAAATCTGAGGGACAGAATATAATCAATCAGCTGCCGGACAAAGCTTGTCTATTTGATAGACTGTTGCCAAATTGAAGTTGAAATGGGCAGGTCATATCGCCAAACAGGGAATAGTAAGATGAGCGCTCAGCGTCTTGAAGTGGAGGCCTTTGGAGGAGAAAAGAGGCGTCGTTCGACCCCAGAAAAGACTGACGATATCATTTCAATTAGTTAGAGTTAATGGATAAAAGTCGCACAAGACAAGATAAAATGGAGACAACTTGAAAAGACCTACATCCAGCTGTGGAAAGATGGCTAGAGAGTAGAGAAGAGTAATAATTGTGTTTCAATAATGCATCATAATGGTACGTACAATTTAGTTATAAGTAACTAAAGTACAAAGGTGTATTAGTTTCATTTAAACATGAGCTACAAATGTAGTCTGCGCAGTTCGAAACCAATTTGTTTATCTCTGCAAATAAAGTCAGATGTATTATATGATTTAAGAACGGATGGGAATCGGTTTTTTATCTACAACATTATGATTTATATTTATTACTAAATAAAAATATTGTATGTGTGTTCTTATATTTTTGACAAAATATTTTTATGTAGACAACTAATAATTACTACCACAATGCCTCAAGACTTAAGTCTTCAACAAGTGCGTCTGGCCAGTCATGACGTACGGAGCTGAGACGTGGACACTGACAAAAGGTCTAGTCTACAGATTCAAGGTCGCCCAACGTGCCCTGGAAAGAGCCATGCTTGAAATAACCTTGATAGGGGGCGGTGGCGTACTTTGTGAAAGGCCTACATTCAACAGTAGATGACAGACGGCTGATGACGATGATGATGATAATAATTGCTAGTATCTTCTCAATAAAATAATCAAGAACTCAATATCCTAGAAAATCCAAAACAAATCATATTTTAATGATTAATTTTAGTATTATAACTTTTGTTTCAATGTTATGCAACTTATAAGCAGAAAAAATTCAGGAAATGAAATGTTGAGAACACTTGGTGTAAAATACAGCAATCATCAGAAAACTTCCGCTTATAAATACGTCACGGCCAATAAAGGTCAGGTAAATAAATCGCCTATTTGCCAAATCAAAAGTCATCTTGGTCACACAAAAGATTCATTTTCCTTTCGGCTAATAAAGTTCTCCAACTGTCGCGGGCGCTTTGGTAAATCAAGCCATCACGGTCGTTAGTTTTCCCGTTTTTGTTTTGCACCGCAAAAGGCCTGATTATATGGCCTGTCCGCTCGGCATCCAGATAAAGCGGCTTGATTGATGTGTTACCCGCCAAAAGAAAATATATAAATACAAAATGGCGCCGCGCACGCCCCTGGTGACCGAATTCAGGACTAAATATGACAGAAGCGGTAACGAAACGTCACACGCCTGTCCTAGAATTTTGCGAACTGCTGTACCAACAACAAAAATCTAAAAATAAGAAAATATTACCTTAAAAAATCTCATAAAAATACATAACAACAAGGTGGGTTTTACCTTAAAAAATATTATATTAGTCACACCCCAGAGACAAAAATAACAACATTCGCGAATCATATTTCAATATTTACAAGAATATTCATAAAGTAAATTTTATGTCTTATATCGGAAATTGCGGAAAATTTAATTAATCATTCAAATTTTGCTTTTTAAAAATTTAACGAAAAATAATATTTTCAGTTATGATTTGAAAAAAAGTAAACAAATGTATTTTTAAATAATTTTTTTTTTTTATTTATGTACCTACCTATGTCGCTAAAAATATGTGTTTGTAGCAAATTAAATAAGAAGCTTCTTCTTCTTCTTCTTCGATGGCCCTACAGCCCATATCGAGCCTTAGCCTCCAGTATTCTTCGCCTCCAACTCCTCCTGTCCTCCGCTTCGACCCTCCAATCTGACACTCTTAACAATCTTGTTCCATCTCTCCCAACTTCATCCTTCCATCGCAGCCTTGGTCGTCCAATTGGTCTTCTACCACCTGGGTGCCACTCCAGCAATCTTTTTGGGGTTCGCGATGACGCATCCTCTGCACGTGACCGGCCCATCTCAGTCTATTCAGTCTGACCTGTGTGGAGAGACTGGGAGCTTTGTAAATATTGTACAGCTCGTCATTATGCCGCACTCACCAGCCTTCACCGTCATTCACAGGCCCCAGAATTCTGCGCAGCACCCTTCTCTCAAAAGTATCCAGTCGCTCTGCAGATTTTGCTGTCATTGTCCACGCCTCGCACCCATAGGTCACTACTGTTCGGATGATTGTTTTATACAGGGTGATTTTGGTTTCCCAGTGTACGTTTCTTGATTTGAGCGCTGGTAGTAGAGAGAAGCATGTTTTGTTACCAATTGTGATTCTTCTTTCGATTTCCTTGTGATCTTCGTTTTCTTTTGTTATAGACGAACCCAGGTAAGTGAAGTCCTCCACCATCTTAAAGTTGTATCTGTCCTTGAATCTGATGGTTCGCCTTGAGTTATGGGTTGCATTCCTGGTTTGTTTCATTATTTGTGTCTTTTCTTCGTTTATCTCTAAACCCACCTCCTTGGCTGCTGTCTCTAAAGGCTCAAATACTTCGTGTATGGCTGCTAGGGATCTTCCTACAATGTTAAGGTCGTCTGCATATCCTATGATCTGGCTGCTATGAAAGTATGTGTTGGGATTCGTGTTAAGGTGGTAAGTTTTCCTTATGGCATATTCCAAACTCAGGTTAAAAAGTGTTGGGGCTAAACCATCACCTTGTTTGAGGCCCTGTGATACCATGAATTCATCTGTGAGCTCTCCTCCTATCTTGACTCTACATTTTGTATTACCCATGGTTGCTTTTACCAGTCTTACTAACTTTGTAGGGATTTTGAAGTTCAAGAGTACATCATACAGTTTCTCTCTACTGATACTATCATAAGCCTGTTTGAAGTCAATGAACAGCTGATATACATCGAACAGCTATATTTGATAATATATTTTATTGTTACATATAATAAATCATTGGCCTATATTATATATATAAGATGATATGCGTTTGTAAATAACGTTTTTTTTAATAGGAAGTAGTCCATTGAGGTCAACCATAGACATCGTGTCAAAGTAAAATGGATTTTTTTGTAAATGTAGAATGTAGCATACAAGAAGAATATATATAAAATTCAAATATTATTTTTAAATATTAGTATTTGTAGTTTTATCGATTAGAATGTAGCATACAAGAAGAATATACGAGAATATATATAAAATTCAAATATTATTTTTAAATATTAGTATTAGTAGATTTATCGATTTGTAATCATGCCACACCATTAAATAAAGGAATCATTACATTTCGTAATGTATCCGCCATAGTGCTCTCTGACATACCTCTCTAGCTTTCTCTACATTCATACATCGTTACACGCTTTTTAGTGTTTGATTAATTTGTTCACGGCATAATTTCCTTGGTCTTCCACAGCTTTCACCTTACACTTCTTGTATGTAAAATTTTAACCATTCTTCTCTCGTTAACTCATTCCATTTGTCCAAACCATCTTAGGGATTCTTTTATATTTTTTTGTATAAATTTAAGTTTAGCAAAACTTGTTTCGGTTCCGACAAAAAAAAAGATAAATCTATATGAGATCACACGTACGAACTAAGAACTTTTCACTGAAAACACAAGAAGATGGTGCCTACAAATTATGATGGATTGTTTTCCAATTATAGCGGTCAACTGGGTTATCAATCTTCATTCTAAGAGGCATCATAAAATATCAGAAAAATAGCTTTCAAAAGATTCACTTGATGACTTAAACTTAATAACAGATTTTGAATAATAATCAAATTAAATGATGTTATAATAATTACACTCATTTATTGTCTTTATTTCGACAACGACGGGTTTCGTCAGACTGGCTGGCATTGACAAATTAGTGAAATTGTTATAAACTTACTCCTTAATAATATATACTTGAATAGCTCTCTCCTTACTGCCCGGCTAGCTCAGTCGGTAGAGCATGAGATCTTAGGGTCGTGGGTTCGTGCTCCACGTTGGGCGCCAGTGTAATAGCTCTCTTCTTACCTCCTAACTAGTCGCAGAGAGCGGACCTTTAGTCTCAAAGTTTTCGTGCAGGATTCGTTCTGGCTGCTGTCATTCGATTAGGGACGGGTGTTAATTAAAAGCACTTATGGAATGCATTGGGGTTTATTTATACAACTTTAAATTATAACTAGCTAGAGATGGCGTTTTATATACTATAACAAATTCACAACCACGGGGTCGGATCATTATGAGCTATAATTACCACGAGGTCCATCTTGAGGGTTATGGGGACATAAATGAATATCAACGGAGTCACCTGACTTTTGAACGAGGCTGGTGTCCGGCATGAAGCGGCGAGGTTATCTACGCTGCCTGGTCATTGTGGGCGACAACACGTGGGTGGCAAATCATGGGAGCAGATAAGGATGGCTCGGACCGTGGCGGATGGTATCAACCGACGCAAGATCGCGCGTGATGAACAGCATTGTAGTTGATATGCCAAATGGGCATGGCCATTATGCAGTACAAGTTTACAGAACCTCTGAAAAAATACCACAGATTTTATGGACACGATGGCATGTGCCAGAAATACCTTACTCTGGGTTATTCCATGGCGGATGAAGCCGGATTATTCCATCATGAAAAATCGCGGGTCGAAGCGACGATCCTCCAATCGATGCGGTGAAGTTGACAGAACAGAAGTGAAGTGAGCCCGAACGGGCTGCGCAAAGGAGATGAGAACAATGTACGGCGGAGGGCGCGCATATCGGGGTGAATATAGCGGCAAATCCGCGAAGCAGGCGGGAGCCGGACAGTCTACGGTAGCACTCTGGCGGTAAAAATGGCGAACTACGGATTTGAATAAAGTTGAGCTGAGCGCGGAATACATAAATAATCATTTAAATATAACGGCCGAAGAAATCGTAATAGTGACATTACAATACAGATCAGGAGTAGTAAGCAAGATTCTAACAAACATGATATTAAAATAATAATGTAAAATTTACTAAATTTAAATATTGATATAAATGTCATTTTAAATTTTGTTTTAACGTACAATGGAAAAAAACTGACATTTCTTTACACTACTGAATTATTCGTATTGTTAAATGTTATTACTTGAATTTTTTTGTTATAAGTTACGAAAAAAAATCTTCAAAATATAAAATTCTTAATATTTATAATGCATATATGTAACTATTTTAACAATATATTTACACAAATGAAGGGCTTCTGTATCCCGAAACATGTCTGTGTTTAAATTATAAAAAAAGTATTGAAATACAATGTTTAAAAGATAATTCAATTATGAATCCACAATAAAGGTGATGGTGAATTTAGAAGAAATTAATTTGTTTAATCATATTTATTATGTTCGGCCAAGACGTTCCTTGGACTAAAACAATCAAATACCTTGGGGTTACCTTGGATTCTAAGCTGACATGGAGGCCACACATTACAAATAAAGTCAAAGCCGCGTCAAAAGCAATCTCAGCCCTCTACCCAATGTTAGCTAGAAACAGTAAACTAAGCATCGACAATAAACTCCTGATATACAAAACGGTTATAAGGCCGATCTTCACTTATGCAGCCCCAATCTGGGGCTATGCAGCTTCGAGTCACATACAAAAACTCCAAATCCTGCAAAATAAGGCTATCCGTTTATCGCTTGGTGCGCCTTCATGGACCAGGATTACACAACTGCACCTAGAATCGGAAATCCCGATGATAGATGAATTCATTCTGAAACTTGCCGAACGTTTTTACAAAGGACTCCCTTCACATCCCAACCCAACAATAAAAGACCTCTCAAATTACGACCCAAACACTTCCAGCCGCCACAAGCGCCCAAAATCGATTCTCCTTCAGAGGAACACTCCGGGCCACACAAATCATGCCCCCGAATAAACAAACAACCCACCAAATCACCTTCCAACAATGTTCCCATCAGACGTAAGAGGAATAGCCACATGAGCTGAACCTCTGTAAGCCAGAAGATCCAAGTCCAAGTCCAAGTCATATTTATTTTAAAAGTTCTGTAGAGTCTAATAAAAACACAATAGCGTAATAAAATAAGAAGAAGTTACGGCAAAATAGTTTATTAAAACATTCTATTATAAAACAGTTCCCCAATGCCGAAGCCATAAAGACTTACTAATGCTACTCATAACTCTTCAAAACAATGCCGGTACCTCGTTTAAAAGTTTAAACAAACAGATTATCTTTCTTTACAGTTTAGTGTCCTTGTTCCCATTCCATAGAAAGTGTATTTATTTATTTATCTAGGAAAACTTTGCCGCAGACTAGGGAATTTTTTCGGCCAACCCAGTCCTGGTAGGCTTCCAAGTTTCCGTGAGCTATTTATCCTTTCTGTACCCCGGGGAAAGTGCGTATGTCTAACAATATTTTAGTTTATGATGGTATCTTTCAAAAAACAAATTGATTTGGGATGCTCGAGGTGGGGTCGAATATCAGTTTGTCAGAGTTTCGGAAGAAAGTTTTATTAGGGAGAAGTTTGGATGATAGTTTAAGTGCCTTTAAGCATTGTGTTTACGGACCAATAAAACGAAAGTCAAAGTTTTCCACTAGAATGAATTACATTATCTTCTGTTTATCATCTGAGGCAAATGTTTTTTCATCAGGAAATTTAATATTAATTTAATTAGAGAGCTGAAATAACTTTCACATTGGCAAACAATACCTAGATCAAGAATGGATATCAAATTCCATTTTAACTCTTACTTTCAAAAGGTATTCTCTACAGCCATATTTAAGGCGTATTATGACAACCCTTTATATATGTTATACTGTCGGATCCTCCTCACACCATCTTCAACCACAATTCTCGCTGTGCAAAACAGTTCACATTTCTTAAGCCAATCGATCACTTTACTAATGTTTCAAAGCAAAGATTCAAATTTCTTCATAAATCGAAATAGACAATATTGATTTTAATTAAATAATAATATATTTCAAAACAGGTATACATATACGAGTTTGACACAAAAGAGGCAGAATTTCATTTATTTGTTTCATTTCATTTCAATTATTAATTTAAATATATCCAAAGCATCACATAATTATATTCCAATACACTTAAGATACAAGTTAAAGATACACAATAATAAGTGATACATTATAAATTAAAAAAAAGAGCGAGAAACATAAGATGCATGACAAATTAATAAAATGAATATACAATAATAATAAAGAATGTACTTCCCACGGGTGAGCCAAACTATCACAAAATACGTCAAACTCCGAGGTGATACGGTTAAACAACGATATTGCTCTACCTACCGGCATAACAATTGGCAGGTTGGTATATTCTAGAATAAATTATATTAAGTATTTGCTTTTGAACATTTCTTCAATCATGTTGAGCGATTTGATTGCGCTCTCCACTACGCAGTGAAAAAAACTATGTAAGTTGACGATATTAAAGATACCCACCTCGAACATAAAGATATAAATTCTTTAAAAGAGAGTCCTTGGAGAATTGTCAATTTTCTTCCCGTCTTCTTTTGTAGTCGACATTTAATATTTGCTTGATTTGATCACGCCTCGTTTTCCTCGGTCTCCCTCTGCAATTTTTTCAAGTTTCCTTTCTTTATCATTCTTTATTCATTTATTTTTTTTATGTGTCAAAACCATCTTAAAGATCTTTTCATCTAAACTTTAACTTTTTAGTCTTCAGGCAACTACGCAATATCCTTTGATCTTATTTTAACCTTACCAATCCTTTGTCGAATGCCAGCCAACATCGCTATAAATGTACGCTACAATTCAGTTGTCGGTTGGCGGCCGACAAGATAAGACTTGCGTACGCGGTGTATTTTCGCGCGCAAAATTTGACTTTCTTGTGATTATTCGTTAAAAAAAAACATTTAATTTCACGTTTTAATAAGATTTTGACAGTTTTCCGTTTTTATTTTACTATAAAATAATTCTTGAAAACTCACATAACTTAAAATGGCGGGAACTTCGCGTGATACGTCATGCAGAGGAGCGATTAGAGTACAAGCCCCACTTCATTGCAAAACTGGACAAAGGTTCTAAAGACTGCACTGTGTGCAGTAACAGAAAGATTTCAGGGGGAAGATGGGAAACAGTGTGGTTTTATGAGACCTGTTCCAGAAAACTTGGTCGCCATCCTGGAGATTGTTTTAAAATGTACCATACTATGCAAAACTATAAGTAGTCCATAATATTTTTGTAAATTGTTTTTAATTTGAAGAACAAATGAATTTTTAATGATTTTTTTGTAACTACCCTTCAATCAAATTATTTTGACATTATTTAAATAAGAGTTGGCTGACAAACAATATCAAAAATAATGGAGTGGTAAGGGTTAAGTATTAGGTGAATGTTTTACTTTTCAAATATACAACTCTTAAAAATAATATTTCAATAAGGTGACAGACATGAAATCGTGTTAAATTTTCAAATTGCATGCACGTCTAATTTTTACACGAAAACATTTTACTTTCCTTCCGTAGTCACGGATATCGATGAAATGTCAGGCATTGCGTAAGGTTGCACATATCCCGTTACGCATGTCATATTTATGACATTTCTTTTATACATATAGTTTTGTAAAAATGCCAGATACGATATAAACTAGGTATAAAAGGTTAGTAAATGTCACGGACTTGTTTACTAACAATTCACCTGTCACGGTGTCGCATGCAAAACTCTTTGAATTTGACTTTTACAAAAGTCGTATGAAGAGGCTTTTGACATGAAGCCTGTGTGTGATATCATGGCGGATTATATATTGCTATCACAAAACTTCCTTTGGGACTTTATTTTTTGACGTGTTTGTAAATAAACTTATATAATAGTCCATTGTTTTGCCCGAAACACTATGATACTTCAAAATTATAAACTGTTAAATTATATTACTATTTTTCTTTTTTATACACTTTGTATTTACAACACTTTAATTTAAAATAAAAGTATATTGACATGTTTCGGACAAACAGTCCTTTTTCAGTAAAGATACATATTTATGAAAATATTATGAAATAATTGAGTCTTTATAACATCTATCAGATCATGTAAACAACAACAATTTGATAATATTTTTATAAATATATATCTTTACTGAAGAAGGACCAGGAAAACACCAGTTTTATAGAAGTTTAATTTAGTTTTACGAGAATGACATATTCATCAAATGTCAGATAATATCTTAGCATGCGAAACATGTTTTCACCGTAAAATAAAATTTAACTTCTATAAAAAAAAAGTTTTCTATTATTACCTGTTTAAATAAAAATGTTGCTGTAAATATCAAAATTGATTATATTATATTTACCGATGTTAGCATCGTCAGGTCTTACAATCAACTGACGTTTTTTTTACGTTTATTATTTTATATGAAGTTTTACATAATTGTTTAACAAAAATTAATCAATTAATGAACTGTCCTCAATTTATACATGAACTGGTATACTGAAATATTATAACTAAAGAGACATAACGCAGTCTCCTCGAAGGGGTAGGCAGAAATAATGGACTGCCACGCTGTTCTTTTCTGACATACGAGTACAATGCTGATATCACTCTTATCAAAAAAAATCTGAACTGATATTTTAAAAAATATATGCTTTCTTCCTCTGGTGCCTTGTCAGGTCCCCCCAATGTTGGAGATCACTGCAGCAAAAGCATCTCTGTCCGGCGCTACTTGGAACAGATTTTCAACTCTACTCATTCCTATCCAATCTCTTATATTTCGCAGCCAGGACAACTGCCATCTGCCAACTCCCTGGCATCCTGATTATCCATCATCTCATCCTCTATCTTGCTCGTGATTATCAGTTGAACGAAGTGGTACTTTTCTGCCCTTAGCACAATACCCAAATATGAAAGCTTTCCAAACTTCACATTATAGTATGCGAGTACTATAAACTATGCGGGTGGTGGACTAGTGGACAAAACATATGGCTTGATTCCAGAATACAGATCCCAGGAACATGGATTTAATCCTAGATATGACCCGGCTACTTATTTATAAAAATAAGCAATTATATTATATCTGCTGATATTGGATTTTACATAATATATATTATTACCATTAATTCACATCCTTTATGGTGTATAAAAAAACTGTTAATTGAATCTTGTTTCTAACATAATTACTTTTACATTTTACAACATTGAAATTCAGTTAAAAAAAAACATTACAATTACAGTTATTATGTGTCAGAGAACTGACAAACATATTTATATTTTTTTAAATTATGTTGCCTTGCTACTTTAATCTAATTTGTGGAAAATGTTTTAAAATTTTCTATTACATTCGTTACTTAAAAGGCTTTTTGACAAGCAGTTATTAAATTGTCAAGAGCTAACAAGCTCCAGAGTGAAAGATTACTGAGAAAACACGCCACAAACAATGAAACTGCCAGGTGATGGCTGATTACCTCCATCGCCTACTAAGTAAACACACTATTTAAAAATGCAATTACTTCTCTAGTTAAATGTATTAATTTTTCAATCCATCATAATTGAAATATCGCCGACGTATTTATGGGTCATTATCATTTCAAATATTCTTCATAAAAAAAAATACCAAGCCACTAACTAGCAAAGTGTATCGTAATTTTGTTATATTGAATCATTTTACACAATAAAACGAATTTAAATAATAAACAGCCAAAAAAGTTGAATTATAAGTAAGTAAAACGAATGAAAGGGTATGTTTTCTAAAATATTTATTAGAATTTAAATAAATGACTTGTTTCGCCTATCATTACCAAATATCATTATACATTTGCTAATGCATTTAACAGGCAAAACATATCGTTCTATTCAAATAAAACAAAACTTCTATAAAACAGGTCTTTTAATTCGTTTTAATTAATTACTATGGAGTTCGTACATCATTGTTCAATAAACAATATAGAAGTTTTTTAAATTGTTTATCAACTGAAAATAATAAAGCCAGTGAAAACATTAATGATAGTTTAAAGAAAAAGATTTGTTTGATCAATATAAAACAGTTTTAGAGAAAATATAAAATATCCATATTTTTTATAAGGTCATTGAATAAACTAATGGCTTGTTAATACTGTGAAGTAACATAATGATGATTTTTTTTTATAAATTTACACACGTATTTATTTTCTATGGTGTTTTTGTGCCGACCCTTATGTATGGAAGTGAAGCATGGAACTGGCAAAAGAAGGATGAAAGTAGAATAAATGCAGTAGAAATGAGATCTCTAAGACGAACGTGTAGCAAATCTGTATATGATAGAGTGACAAATGCAAGTATAAGAAGTGAATGTGGTGCGAATGAAAGTGTTATGAACAAAATAAGGAAAGGGTCATTAAGATGGTTTGGACACATGGAAAGAATGAGTGAAGACAGAATGGTAAAGAAGGGATATGTAAACGGCGTGAACGGAGCTAGAAATAGAGGAAGGCCGAGGAAAACGTGGCACGATCAAATCAATCAAATATTGAATGTCGGTCACGTGAGGAGTCGGAAAAATCGACGTGCGTGCATGACAAAATGTATGAATGTAGAGGAAGCGAGAGACGTATGTCAGGACAGAACAGTGTGGCGTTCCATTCTTTCTGCCTACCCCTCCGGGGAGACGGCGTGATGGTTAGTTATTTAGTTTAGTTAGTTATTTATTTACTTCTTTGTAATAATACTTAATTGATAAATTGTTAACTTATAAATTGTTGTTACATAGAAAGAAAAATATATAATTATGAATCCGAGACAACAAGTTATTGGGAACATATAAAAAAGAAATGTATACACTGTTCATTCTCGAGATGTTTCGACTTTAAATCATTCTCCCAACGTTGAGGGCGTAAAACCTTCAAATCAAATCGAGAAAAATAAACTCGAAAGAAGAAAAATTTGTTTTGACTCATTAAAAAATTCCAGAGTAGTTCAATTTACCGGTATCATTTTTTTTTGCAAAATTAATTCATATTGTCATACTTGTACATACATAAGCTGATTTTTTTTTTCATTTTCAAAAACTTTTGAATATCAGGAAGTATTCCAGCCAAAAGAAATGGAGGCAGATCTCCTGCGCGATACAGATTGCGGAAAACAAAGAGGGTTGGAAGCGTTTTGAAAACTCTATGCATTACGATCATCAGCAGCGAAAAAAAACAGGAAAAAGCGTATAACGTACAGAATTGAATAATTAAAAAATTTTAGGATTTCTTTTTTTAGGATTTATTCTTCTTCCTTTTAGTTTAGGTAGGTCATACTACCTAAACTAAGAGATTGTGACGGTGGGCTGTCCTGGGATGATGATGTCCAGTCATTTCCCCATCTCTTTGGCGGCCTTCCTAGTAATGATCCGATCTCTGAGGGTTTTGCCTGCAATGGAGCGGGAGATTTTGGCTACTCTAAGAAGGTTATTAGTTCTATTGGTATCGACTCTGAAGTCTATTCCATACGTCTTGATGGGACGAACGCATACCATGTATATCTTGACTTTTCTTTCGGTTAGCATGTATTTGTTTCTCCACATGGGGTCCCGCAAACAGCCAGCCACGGCTGTCGCTTTGTTGGTTTGTGCTCGCACCTCGTCATATAAGTCACTGTAGCTAAAGATCTCTACGCCTAGGTAAGTAAATCGCATAACTTGCTCAGTAGGTGTGTTATCGATGATCAGTTTACATCTGAGCGGCTCTATTGATATCATTAAGAATATTTAAGTAATTCTAATTACATAGACTTCTTCTAAGAAATATCAACACCAAATCCAAACAGTACAGATGTTTTATTTGATTCATAGTTTGAATTGTTTTTAGTCCATATGCTATCGCAACGTGTTTGCGCTAATCTTACACCCGACAATCGGGTTAAGTGCTTGTCAACGTGTTGTTTTTTGTACCTATGCAAGTTAATACCGTCATTAGAGGACCTTGCCTGAAACTTTGCATATTTAATACACGTAATCTCATTCCTGGGGGTGGTTACACCCCAATTTCACTTCGCCCGTACTAAAGTTGACGAGGTTAATATTTAATTCATAACAGTAATTTATCACCAAGGGAGACACGGATTTCATATAATCATTTTTTTCGGGAACACATGAAAACATTTTTTATGTTCTATTTATTTAATGGTATTTTATTCATCATAGACAAGCACTCTAAAGCATATTTATTTTGTATTTATTAATCTGTCTTTTTTTTGTAATAAATATTTAAATCAATAATGGTGTTCTTCTACCGACCCTTATGTATGGAAGCGAAGAATGGAACTGGCGATAGAAGGATGAAAGTAGAATAAATGCAATAGAAATGAAATTTCTTAGACGAATGTGTGGATACTCTGTGTATGATAGATTGTCGAATGGAAATATAAAAAGTGAATGTGGTGCGAACGATGGTGTTATTAACAAAATAATGAAAGGATCATTAAGATGGTTTGGACATATGGAAAGAATGAATGAAGAAAGAATGGTAATAAAATAATTTGTAAACGATGTGAATGGAACCAGAAATACGGGATTACCGAGGAAAACGTGGCACGATCAAATAAATCAAATATTGAATGTCGGCCATGTGAGGAGTCAAAGAAATCGACGCGCGTGCATGACACGATGTATGAATGTTGAGGAATCGAGAGAAATATGTCTGAAAAAAAAAGTGTGGCAGTCTATTCTTTCTGTCTACCCCTTCAGAGAGACGGCGTGATGGTTAGTTAGTTAGATTTAAATCAATGATAATGCATCTACGAACAACTTAAATAAACTATGAATTCAATAAAACGGCTTTGGATTTGGCGTTGATGATATTTAATTACACAATTTCCAATATGTTCCAAATATTGTTCATTACTTTGAAGTAAGAATCGGATCGCGTCCAAGTTTGAACACTAATCCCCTCGATGGAGTGTCAAGCGTTCTGCTTTTTTTATCACCATCCGACTTTTGAGTGAAACATTATTATCACACTTTGATCAATAATATAATACTATAATTAAATTTCACTAATATACGAGTGTTGTCCGTAAAATAAGTTTCCCTGTTTGCCACTGGCGCGCGGATCGCTGTTACGTGCGATCAGGCAACACTAGATCGTATCTTGGTCTTCCCCCTCCACATCTCCACCCAGCCGAACTCGCTGCGACGCTCAGTGATGGTTTGGCAGCCGTAAGGAATGAAGCTCCCGATCGCATCGCCCGCGAGATGTGAAGTACGCTGCGTTTTTGTGTGCCAAAGACCATTCGGCGACGGAAATTCATTCTCAACTGACAGAAGTATGTGGAGAAACGTGCATAACTGTTTAAATGGTGCGCAAGTGGTGTAAAGAATTCAAAGAAGTGCGCATAGACGTCCATGACGAACAGCGGTCCGGACGGAAATGGACGGGATGTTAAATATATTTTAACAAATATTCAATTTCTTTGTTTTTAAAATATAGTATATTTAGACCTAGTGTAAATAAAATGAACAAAATCATAATCATATTAAGGGATCACTTTTAGTAATCATTTTTTATTCCCAAAATTATGTTCTCTCATATGTAATAAAGTTTGGTATTTTAAATCTATATTTTATACCATAGAATGTTTTTATTCGGAACTGGAACTTAAATCGATTTCTCTAAAAGTATTGCGAAAATTTTGGTTTAATCTGACATATAGCATGATGTAATATAAAAATATGTAAATTCCACGACTTCACATAAAAACTTCAACGTTTCAAATAATGTATTATTTGTGAGCATAAACTAACAGTTTAAAAATATATTTCTGATATTGATTGTGCATTCACACGTACGTACGCCCCTAAATCAGAACACAGCTTGCGTTGTATGTTATATTTCCGTGTGTTTTATTTTGACATACTTTAAGGCACAATGATTGAATGGCTTTAGTATCCGCAATTCCCTCTTCTACTCCGCCGAATACCATTTAGTCACACAATCTCCCGTAACTTTATACTAACAGCATTCAATTTTCCTTCGTTTTCCATTCCCAAGATTAACGGGTAAACATTTAATATGAAGGTTCCTATCAAGGCTACAAGTTCTAAGATCGGCAGGAGTGATACTACCGGAGGGAGCATTTGTAGTTCTTTAGATAATAAAAAAAATAGTATTTGTAGTTCTTTGGCCTGGGGTAGAATTAGAATTAGAATTAGTCTATCACATGTCATGAGAATCAGTATATCAAAAGTTGTATTCAGTAAATGGGTCCAAACAAACTACTGTATACAAATATGGAAAGCAGCGAAAAACTACCACTTTAGAAGCCCAAGCGACATCCAAAGAACCAGCTATTTTTTCACTTTGGTGCAAACCAATTTTATGGACTGAAACTAGCGAAGCGAAAACGAAAACTGGAGTCATTTTCATGTTTTTAGAACACATTTTTGTTTAAATAAAATTGAAGTATTCAATAATTTTAGCGAGGTTGAGCAATAAAGGTTTCATAACTAAAAGATCTCAAAGAGAGTCTATTAGTTCATTTTATTTTATTTTTTTAACGATATTTATAATAAAATACATTTTTTTTAAACTCGCTTATTCAGTAAAAAAAAAGGAAAGGGTCATTAAGATGGTTTGGACACATGGAAAGAATGAGTGAAGATAGAATGGTAAAGAAGGTATATGTAAACGGCGTGAACGGAGCTAGAAATAGAGGAAGGCCGAGGAAAACGTGGCATGATCAAATCAATCAAATATTGAATGTCGGTTACGTGAGGAGTCGGAGAAATCAACTTGCGTGCATGACAAGATGTATGAATGTAGAGGAAGCGAGAGAATTATGTCAGGACAAAACAGTGTGGCGTTCCATTATTTCTGCCTACCCCTCCGGGTAGACGGCGTTATGGTTAGTTAGTTATTCAGTAAACACGCCTAATGAAAGACCCAAATAAATTGCCTGAATAATCAAGTAAAACCCCATAATATAATACATTATTTGTTATGAACAAAACATACATTTTTAGATGTTGTATTATAATAATATATTATAAGAGAGAGCATCCGCATACATTAAACAGAAAACCCTTCGTGTCGGAATATGTAACAAAGATATTCGGTTGTTTTACTCGTAACAAAGTAGGGGATATTGCATGATGGGACGGCAGAAAATATGAAAGTTTTGGTATTAACGTGTGACTAGATTAGTAGATTCGAAGATCAGAAAGAGCAACAAGGGGCGGGTGGAAGCAGACCGCAGGGACGATCCCCAAAAAGATGTAAGTACAGCTAGGAATCTACTTCAACTGTAAAGAGAGAATAACATATCAAAAGGTCTTAACTAATGAGAAGAATAAGAGTAACATGTTCCAACTCTTTGATGTATTGTGACTATTAACAGTTATTGTACCAACCTAATTCCTAATTTTAAATAATTTTTAATAATTTATTAAATTTAATAAAAATATTAAAAGTTGGTCATGTCAGAAGCCGGAAGAATCGACGTGCGTGTATGACTCGATGTATGAATGTGGAGGAAGCTAGAGAGGTGTGCCAGGATAGAGTAGTGTGGCGGTCCATTCTCTCTGCCTACCCCTGCGGGGAAACGGCGTGATGGTTTTGTTTATTTGTTTGTTAATAAAAATATTTTATTTCTACAACAGTTGTATACTCTTAACAGACATACTTTAGATCGTCTTTTATAGAAAAAAAACCTTTGCTCCATTAAATAATCTAAAAACTCTTGTTCGTCAAAACAAACACATTTGATTCTCACCATATTTCAAAACATCAAGGTGAAATATGTCTTTCTCGTAACTTAAAAAAAAGGTTTTCTATAATATTAAATATAATACTATATTATATTAACACAAAATTTTAGAAAAAAACGTATACGTAATAAGTATCTTTTCGGAAATAGTGAATCATTGTGAGAATTTCGACCATCACTGTGAAATCAAAACTTTTTTTTTTTGCACTATATCATATCAATTTTTTTTTTAAATATATCAGATAGAAAATTTTTTAATTTTTAAAGCAAAGAAATTTGAATAAAATGTTATACGAGTAAATAACCAAATTGCTGCTAATTCCCCCTTCGTATAAAATATGATACATTAAAAACTTGTTCTTAATACAATCTAACAAAAGAATATGATTACTACCTTCCATGTTTGTTTCCTTTTCTTATTAATGTAATCTACTTCCTTCTAATGTGTATCGTCCTTAATGTACTCGTACGAGTATTATGACTCCTCGCATTTAAATTTATACTATGTGTAATTGTTCCTTATAATTATGTTTTTTTCCTACCTTTATTATGTTCGCTTAAATATTGTTTGTAGTTTTTTCAGCTAATTGATATTAACTGTAACAATACTTTTTAATTTTACAGCTATTAAAACTCTCCACACAAACGAAAAACTTATATAATTTCAACACAAACAGTACAAACGTATTTTGGTATAAATAGTCAGTTTGTATCTTATGCCAACATCGATTGGTGAAATAGCTGTCGCGATAAATAAAAAATGGGATATCACAACAGACTAGGTAATAATTTTTTACAGTAACACCATAAAGAAACAAAGTTATTTAATTTAACAGTTTAAACTATAAATATGATATTTCTATCGGCTTCACTTGTAAAATTAAAAATTCCTTCCAGTAATATTCAGTCTACGTGATTCTAAGCGTATTTCCATGATGGCATTGAAAATTCTCCTACATAGGTGAACACATTTTTTAAAACAACTCGGGCATAAAATGAGAAAGCTCACGGTTTACACGGAATACTTTGATAAAAAAAATATTTTCGTCGTTATAAAAGTACAAACATTATTTTTTTGTAATTGGCAGACATATTTCAATTTGTGTACTCGAAAATTAACCGTTGCTTTCCAAAACAAACATTTGAATTTCAACAAAAGCACCCCCGCCAAGGGTGATTCAACATAAACATACGGAAAACGTTCAGTTTAAAAAGTAATTAAATTTATACGATTTACATTTCTGGCCTTTTCGATTTGCATACATTAACTACCCTTATATGCGTAACTCGCAGACCGTTCAGCTGTTAAAATACTAAATACATGGGGGATGTTGGGCACATAACGACGCGGAAAATGAAAACGGGGTTATCAACAAAAACACAAAATATCCAAAAAGTAAATCAATGTCGAAAAAATATATTCACTCTTGTCTTAATAAAACTTGACACATAGATTTTTTAATACAAAAATGTTTGATTAAATTGTTGAACTGTTTAAAACTATGTATATTTTAATAAAACATATAAAAAGCACAATTGAGTAATAAAACTACTTATTTCTGTAATAATGTTTCGTTACAAGTGCAAAATAAATAAAATTTCATAATTAAATTACCAAAATTGTTTGATTTTTATATGATTATTTTTTTCTTTTTGAAATTAATTTACTTAGAGTATAAGGAAAACGAATATGACAAAGAAAAAAATAATAACTAATACACAAAAGTGCTAGAGCAGTGTATTTTAGCTTTGATGAATAATGGATGCGAGACATGGACGTTAACTAAAGAAGAAATTCACATAAATTAAAGTCGCACAATGGGCTATAGAAAGATATTGGGTCGTTTAGAGACCATATAACCAACATGGAGATTAGAAGACGCAACAGGGTCACCGACATAGGGATACGCATTGCAAGGATGAAGTGGCAATGAGCTGTGCATTTGTACCGACGGGATGATGGAAGATGGAGCCAGAGGGTTACTGAATGGAGGTCAATGCTAGGCCGAAAAGTGTCGGAAGGAAGCCTACCAGGTGGAGCGAAGATATTGTGTGGAAAGCAGAAAGGGCCTGGAGAACACAGGCGGGAGACTGAGAGAGGTGGCGTGGGGTGGAGAGGCTTACGTCCAGCAGTGGATGGAGACAAGCTAACGAAGAGATAAGGAAAACTCCTTAGATTTATAAAAAAAACATCTAACAATAGATTCTTCAATATTCATAATTCTAGTGCATAACATGAATTAAGATTATTTTAGCAAAATCATATTTTCAAAGTATATCTTACCTGTAAGTGAAACCTGAATACGAACATCCAAATTTTCTATTAAATACCAAAGTTAACTTTTTGAAAGTGTGTCTTTTCTATCACATTTCATGTCGAAATCTGAGACTTGAATCGTTTATTAAATTTCCCTACATAATTAATCTAAAACATCGTTTTAATTTGTAAATTAATGTATCTATGTTTCTTTAACATATTGGCGTTATAAAGTATATAAACATAATATAATAAACATAATAAACATATTGCGTTATATAGTTAGTAAACTATATAACTTCCACATTCCTTGCAAACAATATTAATATTATTTTGCTGAATCGCTCATTCGAAACAGAGCTTATGTAATACTTTAATTGTGAAAATGAATCTACTGAAGAATAAAAAATTATCATTAAAATAATATAATACAAAAAATGGTTAATTATTATTTTCACACGATGATGAAATATTTTTTTTTGAAAGATTCGGCAACTTTGATTTTTTTATAATTTGTAATGGAATTATAAATGAGAATAAAATTCTGTTTTATTTATTTTTTTATATTTTATTTCATATTAAACTATTTAAATCTTTTTAAGATTTAATGTTTAATAAATAAAATATGAAGAGTCAAAACTAGTCAATTCAGTATTTCCGGTTCGGCCATCTTTACTTATTTTCAGACACGCTGCGGGCTCATACGGCAGTGTGAGGTAACGTGCTATGAAAACATATCAATAATTGAATAAAAACTTACTCATACTGTGTTATTTCAGTGACTCTGTAGACAACTTTGTTTTAAAATAGTTTTTATCCCAGAAAAGGAGTAGTGTGTGTTTTTTCGCGTTAAGTTTATGTTAAATTTAAAGATTGTGAAATGTCAACATAGCACTAACCGCATGTGCTTGTCAGTTTTGGACATAATATGTGTTATTCAGTAAATAAATTATTTTAATATTATTATTTTTCAGTTCATTTACTGAACCGAAGAGGATTAAGAAAAGGATGGTTTTGTTATCAAGAAGCCTGTGGCACTCCATCACACCACATCCACTCCGGCGCTCGCGTCCGTAAGAACAAGGAGACACGCAGCAAGGACTGCACCGTGGTTTTCGTAAAATGAAGCTTACTTCCAGCTCCCATATGCCCCAAAAGGTAATTTATTTATATTGCTTGGAATTACACTAAAAATTTTAATTACTAACTGGTTTTCCGTATAGATTGTGAATGGATTTATATGGCCAACAGCCATTAATGTGTTCAATTAAACAACTGTTCTGTTGTTTTCTGGTCACTTTTTAAAATTTATTTCAATTTTTAAGAAATTTTAATACCAATTTGTCGAGTGCATACATATAATTTACATTGATTATCACTTTTAATTTTTTATTGACTTAATGCGTTAACGCTGTGTAATCCAATAATGACGAACTTTTTTATGAATTGAAACACTGATTTTTCCACTTTGAGTGACGTGTTTCGACAGTTTTACATCTTCATTATCGGGAAAACGATTAAATTCAAAACCATTCATAGTTCGATCTATTACCTAAGGATATAATTTAATGTAAATAATCATTCGATATAAACTTGGTTTAGGATGCCCTAAATCATCCTAATGACAACATAAAAAAATATTGATAGTATTTTGAAACAAAGTGTTTTTACTTTAAATATTTATTTTTCTCAATAGCATGGAGTATTACGAAATATTGAAAATGCCGATATCCGTTTAAAATTTATTAAAATATTTTATTTGTAAAAAAAAAACTCTAAAATACTTTATATCAGAAATTTATTATATAATATAAATCACATATTTGTATTTGAACAAAATTCATGTAAGTGTAAATATTTATTCCGTTTTATTGACATTCGATATCAAAAATACAACAATAAAATTTCCGAATTTACTTGATTCCATCATATGTAAACAGTATTTCCAATAAGACTCAATATGAAATCTTTTATCTCATATATGACTTCTTGAGAATTTTTTTTTCATGATTTTTCTAGTGTTTACTCTTCGAGCCCTAAATTATTCTGCAATTAGGTTATCTTTATTGTTTTCCGTCTCCATTAACCCTTGTTACGAAATATTTTTTTATCTTCAGACAGAACTCTTGTCTCGTTTAAGCAAACAACGCAATTGTATCCTTGATAAAATGCTGAAGCATTCGTAAGGGATAATAAGCAATGAGCGCAGAGGCTTAGCGTCACATTGGTAAAGATAGGTTTTTGTTTTCATCGTAAAAAAAATTACAATTACCAAAACACCTTGAATTGAATGTATCTTATTCAAAACAAATTAAGAGATTTATTTTTAACCACCACTTAATATAATTTTATTTAATGTGGAAAGCAACGGAAATCAACCACATTAAAGACCCCGGGCATCTCAAGAAACGGAAAAAAATACAATGAGTACAATTAATTACACTTTACTGCAAATCAATCCCTTTGATTGATACAAGCGAATGAATCTATTTTATTGATTGTTGGGGTTTTTGTTTTGTAAAATTCCATTTTAATTGTTATAATATTATAATAAACGCGAATGTTTAATGGTTTTACTTGATTTAATTCATATAATTACTTATATAAATAGCAGTTACAAATTTGTTTCGCCTTGCGAGGGCATTTTCAAACTTTTTGATCAAACCAAGTTTGAAAATGCCCTCGCAAGGCGAAACAAATTTGTAACTGCTATTTATATAAGCAATTATATGAATTGAATCAAGTAAAACCATTAAACATTCGCGTTTATTATTATAATCTATTTTATTTTACACTTTCCAATATTAAGAGAAATGATACTTTAGTCATGTCTGCGATTTAACCAATGTGGCTTCGGGATCAGAAACCAAGCGATATGTTCCCTAGACCACTTCATGAATACTTGCCATATACCATTTGTGTTAATGATATGAAATATTATGAAGAATGTAAAAATGTAAAAGTTTCCCAAAGGTTTTACAATTGTAACAATTAAGATTTTTTCCTAACATTTAAAGCTATCACTATTATTGATATTTCTTAACAATTTGCATTTTTCACAATACCAAAATATTTAAGAAGAAAACTCAATATGATAAAATTGGATTTCGATGATATTTAAAATATTTTTTTATCTACTCCTGACCTTCCTTTCGATCTTATTCTAAAATTTGTAAATAAATTCACTTTTATTTTATATGTGCCCTGAAACCAATGATTAACAAACACAATGTCTTTCGAAAATTAAATATTGATAGAAAAACATTTACAAAAGATACAGAAGCTAGCGTCCGATAAGGGTTAAAAACCAAAATACTGATACTGATATTCATTTTCATACTTCAATCTGCTATAATTGAAAATTTTCTCATTTTTCGGGGTCCACAATTTATTTGGTACGCCGCATACATTCAACTTCGGCAAAGGTCGGTTGCGGTCGGTAATTGCGGTCGGCCCCGACCAGCGCAGGAACAAAAGACGCCTGGCGGGTGGGATATCAAGCGTCCATACAGACCGACACTCCACAAGGTGAGTAAATAGTTCATTTATACTATTTATGTTAATCTAATGGTCCATTACACCCGAATCGTAATTGTTGGTAGTTGAATTAATTGTTATTTAAACAGTTACCTTTATTGTTTTTAGAGACGTGTGTTAGTTGGAAGCTAAAAACTAATAGTCTATAGAGTACGTTTGTTACATTGAATGTTAAGTGTACTATGATTATTTGTATGTTATACGCTTGTCATGTAATCATTATAATAATTGAGTTCCTAAACTACTACTTAAGTTAAAGACCTACTTTATATACACTTGTTGTTTAATATATTTCTTCATAATTCCGCTAATGATTATTTACTGCTTATTTGGATACTATATCGAATAATAAAAATATTTTAATTTATATCCGCTTTACATTTATGATTTTATTGCATTACATAAAAAATTGTAGGTGTTTGTAGATTATCAATGAAAGCGAAAATGGACGTTCACAATGGAGTTCTGGTCCTATTCATTATGTATGGAAGTAAAGCATGGAACTGGCAGAAGAAAGATGAGAGTAAAATAAATGCGGTAGAGATGAGGTTCATAAGACGTATGTGAGATAGAACGATGTACGACAGAATCTCAAATGCTGATATAAGGAAGGAATGTAGAGCGAAAGAAGGTATAATGAACAAACTTATGAAAGGATCTGCTTCGAACATATGGAGCGCTTGGGGTGAAGAAAGAATGGTTAAAAAGTATACGTTAACGATGTAAATGGAGTAAGGAGTCGAGGTAGACCGAGGAAAACATGGCATGACCAAATTAATCAAATATTAAAGGTTGGTGATGTCAGATGCCGGAAGAATCGACGTGTGTGGATGACTTGATGTATGAATGTGGAGGAAGCTGCAGAGGTATATCAGGATAGAGTAATGTAGCGTACCATTCTCTCTAACTACCCCTGCGGGGAAACGGCGTGATGGTTTGTTGTTGTTGTTATTGTTGTTGTTGTAGGTGATTCGATTTTTTATTATTTAAAATCATTCTTAATTTAAATAACTACTCCAACTCTAAGTAATGCTATTTCCTTAATGTTTTTAACCTATAACCTATTCTAGTAGATATATCTCCAAGTGATCTTGCTGAGATTATTTAAAATAATCATTTTATCCAATCTGTTCAGATTTCACTTTCACAACAAATTCTTTAATGACTATCGCTTGGTGGCTTTAAAAATTAAAGATTAATTATTTAAAATAAAATAATCTTTTTATTTATTTAAGATGATAAAAAACTAATTTGGAATAAATTGCAATGACGAAAACCAATATTTTCCGGAAGCTTAATGATGTAATAAAATAGTTATACTATTTTTTTTACTAATTCATAATCAAAAATATTCATATACTTAGGAAATTGAAAATAACTTTGTTTAATCACAAAACATTAAAAATATATTTAAAAACACGACATGTTTCGGAGGATATCTCCATCTTCAGGTTTAAAAAATATAATAAAAATTAAACAAAGAAAGACTAATATAAAAAAACGCATTTAAAATTCGATACAATAATTTAAATTTAAAAATTAACCCCAGCAATTTTTGTTTTAAGTACTAATAATTATTTTTTATCAGTGAGAACTAATAAATAATATCAAACGATGAGTACATGATAATTATATAAAATAAAATAAATTAATTTGGAAAAAACAAACATTTGAAAAGACATAATTTATATAGAAATTAATAAATGATTAATTTGCATATGATTGGGAATGGAAGCTTGGGAGATTAAATGTAGACAAAGTATTTAAGGAGAAAGGAGTAAACGGAGGAATCTGATAAATAATAATAGTGTTATGAATAAAATAATGAAAGGATAATTAATAAATATTTGTGAAATGTATACTTATATCTGTATACGAATCCTGGATTTTCACCTGTGGGTGGTTAATTTAATTTTTTTAATTGTATCTCAATAGAGACGTCTCTATTGAGATACAATGGATAATTAATAATTAAGATGGTTTGGACACATGAAAATAATGTATTATAAATGGAAATAGAAATAAAGGAAAACGTGACACTATCGAATTCATTAAATATTGAATGTCGGCCACGCAAGGAATAGAAGAAATCGACTTGCATGCATGACATAATTTATGAATGTTGAGGAAGCAAGAATAGTATGTCAGGAAAGAAAAGTTTGGCAGATCATTATTTCTGCCCACCTATTCTGGGAAACGGCATGATGGTTGGTTAGTTCGTTAAGCAGTCCAGTTAATAATAACAATAGTGACAATTATTGAGGTGATTAAAACTATTAGATTTTTATATGTTTAATCTCATGTTTGAGGATAAAAGCAAACAATCTATTTTATCTGAATAATACTTAAAACAAAGGCGCAGACAATTCGCAGGTATTTTTCAGTGATATTTTTATCTTATCTCCTTTTCATAATTCAAACGGCAGACCCATTAATCTTCTCATTTCCATACGTCTGTGAATATATCACAAACAATGGCTACAAATAGGTACGTTTTTACAAAGTGAACCCTTTTCGTTACTATGTTAACGCCGACAGACATTTTGAGTGGGAGCCCAGGAGTAATAATATGGCGGAGGGTCTGGCACCTGCGGGGAGTGGGGGGCTGCCATGGATGGGCTGTGAGGGTTTCGTGATGGCCCTGTGATAACAGTATATATCCTCTGTAATATCCCGAGTCTCTGTGTAGTTTGTGATGTATCATGAAAATTAAATTCGAATAACGTTATTTCAAAATGCCATATGAATGACATATATAATATTAACAAACCACGGCATTGTATCGAGCATTAACATAACTTTTATTTTTATAAGGATTAACTGTATCTCAATAGAGACGAAGATGTAAATGATTTTCTGGGAACAGAATATGGTAGTCGAGGCGCTTACAGGACTAATGACCTGTCATTGGTTGGGTTAAGCGATCGCTTTATGTTTATCAACATTCCCCATTCCGCACTTCTTACGACCACCAGGTCTGACAATTTTTTGGAAGATGTATATATGCTAGAATGCTACGCTGCACTTCACATTTTTTAAGTTCAATCTACACTAGCGCCATCCATTATGATTGGGAACATTTATTAATTTATTAATTCAATAGAGAGAACCAAAAGAAATACCAAATGGTAAAGATTATCGTCATTTGAAAGGAAATTTCCTACTTTTCATTATATTGTATTTACTTTTACGAGTAGGTTACATCCATGCTAGTAATGAAAGGACATCTCGTCGATGGTTTTTGCCTTTCAATGATGGCAATTTCGATCTGAAAGACATGGAGCGTTCCGGACTACTAGTGGACTTTGATGTGGACCACTTAAACCATATTATTCACGATGTTCCCCTTCTAACCACCGTAGAATTTACTGAACATATGAATGGTAATCACAAGACTGTATACCAACCTTTCCCGTTGATTAAAATGGCGGCAACTTCATCGTAAATTTACAAATATCGCGAATAGATTTTGAATCTTTATTCCCGTGATTGAACGCGAGTATAAGGAGGTGTTGAAAACCCTCACTTTTGTATTTTTGATAATTTATTTTGAAGGCTTGTAATCAAATAAAATAATATTTATTATGTAAAAGCATATATGCAACATTTTATAGGGCAAAATTTTATAGGACAAAATTGACGTGTACCAAATAGAGCCGATATTTTTATATCCCTTTTGCAAATGCGTAATAATATTTTTTGGTGTGTTAAAAATTGTTTTTAATTACGATTTTTTACCCCTCACTCTACAATAAATGTAAATCTTCATAATCGATGGAGTTAACTAACTAACCATCAAGGCGTTTCACTGGAGGGATAGGCAGAGAAAATGGACTGGTATTTAGTACGTTCAAGTATATATTTTTTTTATATACATGTTTAGTTAAATTATCATTGACATAAGTTGAACATAAGTTAATACGTTCACATATGTAGAATTTAACTAATAGTTAATATTTTTTATTTTCATTATTTACAATAAACTGAATGGGGCGAAAAGAGAGAAGGATGGAGTGCCGCATCGGTTAAAGTGTGTCAGTCGATTATTTCTGCCTACCCTTTTGGAGAGACGGCGTGATGGTTAGTTAGTTACAATAAACTTCTACCATGAAATTTTTTCATCACAAAAATAATTTTTAGTTCATATACAAGTGCTTTTTTTCACGCCTCTCCACTGTACATGACTTATCTATGTACGAGTATATCTACTAACGCCTTATTATATATGTTGTACCTGCCTACACATAGTTGTACCGCCAAACTTCGGCAATATATTTGCGGGCACGGCTTAATGGGCCGCGTAAATTTAATTGTACGGACCTGGATTACACGTGAAAGTATTATACAAACGTGTTTTTAATACCGCCATTGCGACCCGGGGGAAAACAGAGATTCGTCGAAAGCAGATTCATCAAATAAGAATTCTTCGAAAATGAAATATTATCTCTAATACGCATTTCGTGCGATGAAATATAAACATCCTCCCAAAAAAACTATTAATTTCTGAAAATTGGTCGATTTGTTTTTACATTTTATACCATCATATTTTCATATTAAGTAACTCATCAACTTATCATCACGCAATTTCTCCAGAGGAGTAGGCAGAGAAGATGGACCACCATACTGCTCATCTTGACATAACTTTTGAGCTTTCTCTATATTCGTTCATCACAACATGCTCAACTTTTGTTCTGACTTTGAATGTTGCCTTCTTTTAATAAATTATTAATTTGGTCATGTCATGCTTTCCTTGGTTTTCCACTCACACTGCTTGTATAAAACTTTGTAACCCTTCTTCTCTTATCTATTCGTTTCATATATCCAAACCATTTTAAGGCTTAAATTAAATCAAAATTTAAAGGTCGGCCGTGTAAGAAGTCGGAATATTCGACGTGTGTGTATAACTTGGTGTGTGAATATGGAGAAAGCTAGAGATGTATTATAGTATGGCGGTATATTGGGATATAGTAGTATGGCAAGCCTACTCTCTCGGAAAAGCGACGTAATGATTTGTTTGTTTTGTCAGTTTATTTCACTACAAATTATGAAAATGAAACAAACATATAAAAATTTATTTAAGTATATATCAATAATAAGTTTAATTTCACTTAGATTCGACTTCGTCCGGCTTCCACCGGTTTTGGAGGCTCGCTGGCATCTTCTGGAGAACATTTTAAAAACTTCCATCGTTAATTATAAACTTCTATCAATACATTTCAAATAACAACATTCATAATCTCACTATGGTTAGGTACCAATATAACGAAATAATATTTTTTTTTAATTTATCCCGTTTTCCTATTCTATTTTCCTACTCTTCCAGGGAAACGGCTTGATGATTTGGTTGTTTATTTTGGATTTGTTTTATAATTCACGATGAAAATCAATACGATAATTTTTTTTGTATACGTCCCGTTTCGGCGTTGGTTTAATATGATAAGATTGATTAAAGATTTTTTTTATATGTTTTATGCAATAGTTTAGATTAGCAACCAACTGAGTGTAATGGTGATGTTATTATATTGTAACGAAAATCGTATTAAACCGTTAATACGAATTTTGAACTATTTAGAATCACGCACTTCAATCTACGATACGTTAATGATTCACGAAATCGGTAAAACCGGTAATATTACGGACTATTAACGTGTATATCTTAACAATTGTATATTATATTACAAAAACAAAAAGAGTGGCAAACTATAATACAATTGAGAACGCACGGAAAAGACACGATTCACCTTGCTAAAGCATTATCAAATGTCATTTATGTATGCCTTAGTGCAAAGGCAGGATCGAGGGCTTAAGGGCAAGAAAGTTACTTTCACGTGTGGTGTTACTATAACAATAACACCCGTCACCCCTGGAAACCATATTAAGTCGGCTAAATCTTCCTCCACATTAGCAAGGGAAGAGAAGAAATATAATTTAAGGCCTATCCGTACAAAACAAGCTTGGCATTGACATAATGAAGAAGAAAAAGAACTAGTAAGATGAAGGCTGTTCCCAAAAAATATTAAAATCTTCTAAACAACAGTTTTATAGATTGTTATAAAATATTTACCTTCATAAAGAGTAGAGTTTTACATCATAGATGTTTGCATTCGTATTAATTATTTAATATGGAGATTGACATCTTCGTTCAAGTAACAATAAATGCATCAAATTAAAGATTTTTCGTGTATATTACATAAACTCTATATGCCCAAATTTATAGATTTATATATGTACTTTCCATCCGCATTATTTATCCTTTTTATTTTAGATTTTTGATTTAATTCGTGTACTAGTAGCTTTTAAATTTGTCATACGATTTTTATTCCAAAGTGATATCTAAAATTACATTGTATTCACATTGTATTCATGTTACTAATGCATGCTCTACCTATAAATTATCTTGGTATTTCTAAATATCGATGGGTTTTAAATTACACTCTATGGATAATTTGATGTCATCAAATACGGTATCCAGGCCATCGTACAGTGAGTGACGGTACTGGTAGATGTATTTACATGCATCGAATTCACCGTGCTATGCTATATAATAGATCGTTATTATGACCCAGACAATAAGTAAAAGAGGAACCTTTTTTACTCCGTGTTGCAGATTAACCCTTTATAGCACAAGACAATTTATTCGGGCTATTCAAGGATAGCTCTATTTATTTCTTCCTTCAATACAATATCAATCCACTTGTAAATTTGTATTAACACCTCTTTATTATTTTAAAAATCAACCGGTTTTGCTCCCGCCGGAACTTAGTCAAGGTTACAAATATAACCTTAAGTGGTGTAAATACAAATTGACAAGTAAATTAATCATCTTCTTTTGGTGCCGCGTCAGTTCCCCCCAACGTTGACGATCACTGCAGCAAAGGTATCACTGACCTGCGCCACTTGGAACAGGTTCCGAACTCTTGTGATTCCTGTCCACTCTTTAATATTCCGCAGCCAGGAAAACTCTGGCTGCGGAACATTACTATACTTTGCCCATTAATATCAGTCGAAGGAGGTGGTATTTTTCTCCCCTTAGCACATGACCCAAATATGACACCTTTCTAATTTTCACACTCAACAACAGCTCTCTATTGGCTCTGGCTCTCTGTATTACATCTGCATTACTGACCCTTTCGGTCCACGGTATACGGAGCATTCTGTGGTATATCTACGAGTACATCTCGAAAGCCTCCAACCGGTTCATTACATTCACTTTTAGAGTCCAGGTTGCAGCCATATAGTAGAACAGACCATTTATAAAATGTAACCATTCTTCAAGTGTATGAATATTATATTCAATAATAATTTTTTGAAAATCTTTTCACGAGGATTACAATCATAAAAAATATTATATACTGTTGGCATTAACTCATTTTATAATAACGTTTATATTATTCACGTTTATATTCTCATCATTGTGAGTCACTATTATTTTTTTAATTTATACTTGGAAGAAACGTTCCATTCTGTTTGAAATTGCGTATTCGAATTTTTTATGATTTTTCTCTGAAGTTCTTGGTGTATAAACTAAACATACTAAAAAAATTCATAACATTGTGTACCTGCAAACAACTTTCGGATCTATTGAAAATTGCATTTTCGAATTTTTAAGCGATTTTTCTTTCATAAACTTGGTGAAAATACTAAACATACTAAAAAAAAATCAAAACACAGTTGAAAATTCGTAGTTCGCAAATATTTCCCTATGCCAATATCCGCACTTTACCCTAAAATTGATTTTACAAAAACAGTCGCCTATCGGGTCAACTAGACTGAAAGAAATAGTTCATTTTCTTTGCTCACTTTATTTCCAGGCGCAGAATAAGATAACGTTTTATTTATGTCCCCATTTTTACATGAAGCTTAATGTCATGTAATATGTTAGCGCGGCGTTGTAAGTTACGCAAGTAAATACGGGAAATAGTACAGAAATACAATTTAGTTACCAACGCATTAAGTAAATTTATGTTTTAGCTAACAAGTAAACAAATGTTGGATATAAACTGAAGTGATGCATATTTCGCCATTTGTAAAACGGACATTAGTAGAAGAAGAAATTCTGGCGCCATGCCACGAGAGGACAGGGGTGGGATTAAGTATTTTCAATTATGAAAGGTCCGAACTTGGGAAAAGATAAATTATTGCAATAACATTAGACAAATGTTGCGAGTTACGAAAATACTAACAAATACAAAAAGCACAACTTTTTATTTTTTATAGTAAGCTTATAACTGTATTTTGTCGTTATATATTATATCAATATGACGACCTTCGTGGCAGAGTGGTTACGAGCTTTGACTTCCATGCCGAAGGTCCTGGGTTCGATTCCCGGCGATGGCAGTGTGATTGTCACACTGTTTTTGGTCTGGTGTAGAATTCACGTGACATTAAAATGGCGATAGATTGGCTACCTATCACATGTCACAAGAATCAATATAATAGCTAAAAAATAAAAATTGTATACAGTAATTGGGTCCAAACGACCTGTTGTGTATATTTTTTTTTTTTAATATGTAACAATATAACAGTAATTGTACAGTGGGTTATTCAAGCAATTTAAGCACTAATTAACCATCACGCCGTCTCCTCGAAGGGGTAGGCAAAAGTAATGGACCACCACGCTATTCTTTGCTGACATACTTCTCTCGTTTCCTCAACATGAATACTTTGTGTCATGCACGTACTTCGATTTCTCCGTCTCATATAACGTGGCTGATATTCGATATGTTACTTATTTGATCATGCCACGTTTTTCTCAGTCTTTCTCTATTTCTAGTTCCGCTTACATCGTTAGCATTATTATTATTATTTTATTGAATCGCTCTTTACATCATTACAGCGCGAGCTAAACCGATATAAAAGGTTTAAATATCATATTGACTCTCGTAACATGTAATAGGTAGCTTAAATATCGCCATTTAATTGTGCCGTGAATATAGTATACCAGACCAAAAACAGTGTGACAAACACATTGCCATCGTCGGGAATCGACCCGGAACCTTCGGTGTGGCAGTCAAAGCACTTATCACTCGGCCACGGAGGTCGTCATATACTTTCTTTACCATTATTTTTTTCATGTATTCCTTCCTTGTGTCCAAACTATGCACACCATAATTTTAAGATAACCAACAGTAATTTAATACAGAAGAAATTTGTAATACCTTTTTGGGTCAGATTATTTATTTTTTAATAGTTAATATAAAGTTACCCAAAATTATTTGAGACAAAATATCCACTAAAAATTATTTGCAAAGTTTTATACGTGTATAAAAATCTGAATATAAAATAATATACAAAACAAAAACAAACAAAAACCATCACGCCGTTTCCCCGCAGGGGTAGGCAGAGAGAATGAACCGCCACACTACTCTATCCTGGCACACCTCTCTAGCTTCCTCCACATTCATACATCGAGTCATACACGCACGTCGATTCTTCCGGCTTCTGACATGACCAACTTTTAATATTTGATTAATTTGGTCATGCCATGTTTCCTCGGTCTACCTCGACTCCTTACTCCATTTACATTGTTAACGTATACTTTTTTAACCATTCTTTCTTCACCCATGCGCTCCATATGTCCGAACCAACGCAGCGAACCTTTCATAATTTTGTTCATAATACCTTCTTTCGCTCTACACTCTTTCCTAATATCAGCATTTGAGATTCTGTCGTACATCGTTCTACCGCACATACGTCTTAGGGACCTCATCTCTACCGCATTTATTCTGCTCTCATCTTTCTTCTGCCAGTTCCATGCTTCGCTTCCATACATAAGGGTTGGAACCAGAACTCCATTGTGAACGGCCATTTTCGCTTTCATTGATAAATTCTTGTTTCCAATAACTACTTTTAAAGCTCCATTCACTTTGTTACCCGCACCAACCCTTCTTTCAATATCACTGTCCGTTCGGCCATCCGCTGTGAACATGCTACCTAAATACACAAATTCGCTCACCTGTTCCAAGTTCTCTTCATTTACACTTATATTACAAACTGTCATTTGCTCTTCCCTTTCAAAAACTAACACCTTTGACTTTCCGACATTCATCATTAAATCGTTCGACTTGCATACCTCCTACATTCTCGACACCAAGACTTGTAATTCGTCCGCACTATCCGCAACGAGAACGGCGTCGTCCGCGTAAAGCAGACAGTTTACAGACAGATCACTCATCTTAGCACCAGCATTTATACCTTTAAGTTCTTTCATACACTTGTCCATATACAGATTGAACAACCAAGGGGACATCACGCAGCCCTGCTTAACACCCTTCGTGATATCAAACCAGGGCGTGATGTCCCCATTTACCCTAACACTGGCAGTGCTCCCTTCGTAGAGAGAAGCAACCGCCCGTATCAGTTTTGTGCTCACTCCGTATTCGGACAAGATTGACCACAGTTTTTCTCTGTTCACTCGATCATAGGCTTTTTGCAAATCGACAAACGCACAGAAAAGCTTACGGTTTTGGCCATAAACTTCTCCGCAAGCGTTCGAAGTGCAAAAATCTGATCCATACAACCTCTTCCGGTCATAAAAGCGCCTTGCACATCCCATACTCTTTCAGTCGTCGTCTTTTTTACTCTTTCTATTAAAATTCGACCGTAGAGTTTACCAACGGCGCTTAATAGACTTATTGCCCGGTGATTTCCACAGTCCATACGAGACCCCTTTCCCTTATAAAGAGGCATGATAACAGCCCTCCTCCAGTCGAGCGGCGTATATCCCTCCTCTAAACACTGGTTAAAGAGTCTATATAACCATGCTGAAACCACCGGCCCACCGTTTTTGATAAACTCTAAGGCTACACAGTCATATCCGACAGCTTTTCCACCTTTCATACATCTTACAGCACTTACTATCTCGTTCAAATTTATTTCAGTAATTTCACTTCCGCTGTTCGTGCAACTCTCATTTGTAAAGCTCATTCTTATTGAATCTTCAGTCATTTCACCGCCATACATATCTTTAAAGTACTCCATCCATCTTTCTTGTATACTTTTGAAATCAGTAATCATTCTTCCCTCACTACTTAAAATTGCTTTCGCACAACCACTTTCGGGAGGATTTCGGGCTTTTTTGACTTCCTTCCAGAACATTTTTATGTTGCTCTGGAAGTGATTTGTCATCTTAAGTCCGTCATCCTCCTTCATTTTATCCTTTTTCGCTCTCACTTTCAACTTGACGTTCATCTTGCAAACTTTGTACGCTTCTTTCGCTCTTTGATATTTCACACAATCACTTTTATCCACAGACAACATATTTAACCATGCATCCTTCTTTTCTTTAACAAGATTTTTTATACAGTCATCCCACCAAGCATCTCCATTTCTCCTCCCTTGCACACATGTACCACATACCTCTTTCGCTGCTTCACATAGACTTTCTTTCAGTTTCTTCCAGGTCTCATCTATGCTTATACATTCCGATTCTCGATCACTAAGCCTATCATTCACTTTCATCATAAAACTCTCTTTTACGCCATCGTTTTGTAGTTTTTCAACTTTTACTCTAGACGGGGCGGTCACTGTCTTGTTCCTCTTGGTGCGCCAGCCTCGGAACATATTTACCTTTGTTACCACCAAAAAGTGGTCTGTTCCGAGTTCGGCCCCTCTGAACACTCTGGTATCTACAGTGTCCGCCCGTAATCTAGAGTCCACGATGACGTAATCGATCGTCGTCCTTTCATTTCCTCTCTCCCATGTATATTGGTGGATCAATACGTATTAATTATGGAATTTCATATAATTCGATGTCACTGTAACAGCTTTTGGCAACACATATATTTAATTTTTAATTATAAATTTCATTTTATTCTTACATAATCCATGATATGCTTCTACTATGAATTTTCGGTATTTTATACTGACAAATATTCAATATTATATAATTATTAATGTTTTATTTTTAAATCTTATCGTAACAGCCGTTTTATTGGAAATAATTAAAAGAAATTGGTATTAATTTATTAATAATAATAATATTCAACACCATGGTTCACTTAAAGTTGTCATCGTAAACAAAAACTAGAATGACAGTGCACAATGGTGTTCTTCTACCGACCCTTATGTATGGAAGCGAAGCATGGAACTGGCAAAAGAAGGATGAAAGTAGGACAAATGCAGTAGAAATGAGATCTCTTAGACGAATGTGTTGATACTCTGTGTATGATAGAGTGTCGAATGAAAATATAAGAAGTGAATACGGACAAATTAATGAAAGGATCATTAAGATGGTTTGGACATATGGAAAGAATGAATGAAGAAAGAATGGTAAAAAAATTATATGTAAACGATGTAAATGGAACTAGAAATACAGGAAGACCAATGAAAACGTGGCACATGTGAGGAGTCAGAGAAATCGACGCGCGTGCATGACACGATGTATGAATGTTCAGGAATCGAGAAAAATATGTCAGGAAAGAAAAGTGTGGCAGTCCATTCTTTCTGCCTACCCCTTCGGGGAGATGGCGTGATGGTTAGTTAGTTAGTTAGCTATATTCAACACAATAAAATAATTATGAAATAATAAAAAATAAAAATTATTCTAGGGTTTGTCTGGCAATTGAAATTATGACACAAAAAAAGTCGATGTCAACGATATTATTATCACACAATTATTTTTTTGTAAAAATCTATATGATGGTGTAAGAAACAAAATATGGCACGCCAAATACAGTAAAAGGTAGTTCTATATTAAAACAAAAAAAAATTACCTCAATCGTATTGACGTTGTACGAAAAATTAACAAGCGTAAAATTTCGTAATTAAAATAACATTACTTCATTTGTTATTCATACCGTAAAATTCTAATCGTGGCAGAAGATAATATTAATTTGCCAGAATATCAAAACTTTCCGCTGGAGTTTTGTTATTTTACCTTTTAATGAGCCTTGTTTTGTTTCCACCCTCTTTGATGTTCGAATTACATTTTATTTTTTGCTTCCATTAGCATGGCGGACCAATTAAAATTCCAATCCGGCCCAAGTTTTAAGCGTCAGAGCCGGCCAGGGAATACTTATTGTTTGGGCTAAGTATATAGAGATACGAACAAACATACAAATAGTGGGATCAGATATTATTTTTACTCCGCGGTCGACCCGAAAAAACATTCTGCTTTTTATTGTCCCTTTACAAACGAACAATTTGTGGGGATGAATTATAGTTGGGAAATTCTAGTACATTTTTCGATGCTTTTGCTAAATGATAAACGTTTTCATTGGCATTATGCGTAGAATTTCAAAATCTAGAAATTTAAGCAAAGTTTTCCGATTGGTTACTAATTAGAGTTCCGTGACAATAAATCACAACATAAAAAGAAATAGGCAAGACACAGAGAATGGTAACATCAAGACAACCAGTACGATGCACGCTTGCATTAGATTATAAATTAAAAGAACAAGGGATGCATTTCAAGTACTTAGGTGTTGATGTATCAAGCAGCAGTGACTTCTACGGAGAAGTAAGTGAACTAACAAATAGGTCCACCATTGTGGCTGTGGAAAAATAAAAATATGCTAAAGGAGAGCAAAATTCGAATCTACAAGACATGCGTACGTCCTATAATGAAATATTATTATTATTATTATTTTATTGAATCGCTCTTTACATCATGACAGCATGAGCCAAATCGATGTAAAAGGTATTATTATAGCTATCATAGTAATTCTCGTGACATGTGATAGGTAGCTAATCTATCGCCATTTTATATATGGCGTAGAGCTGATACCGTAAGAACAAAAAGTCTCCTAAGAACCACAGAAATGAAAACTCCCTGATCTGTTGCGGGAACGACACTCCGAGATAGAATAAGAAATTTTGAAATAAGAAAGATCTGCAATGTGGAAGATGTCATGCGATGGGGAAGACTGAGAATGTCATGTGGTAAGAGCATGTTCTGAAAGAGTGATAAATATAGCCGCAAATAAAGTACCAACAGGAAATCGACCTGCAGGAAGACCACCTAAAAGATGGCGAGACAGTTGAACATCTGCATCCCGGGAACGGGCTCCGAGAAATAACAGGACACATTCCTAAATAAAGCAGAAGAATAAGATGATTAAAAGAACTCGTTGTCACTTAAAAGCAATATTTGGTTGAGATCAAATGGACAGATAGCTTGCTTCATGATCCAGGAGACTTTGATTCGAGACTGGACACGTCACGATTCGTTCTGCATAATATCGAGCTTATTATTTTACCCTATTTGGAAGCTATTGTATAAATTATAAAATTATCGTTTAAAATCCTCGGTGTCTTTAAAAAATAGTAGGTATTATATTAGGTCCTTACATATGAAATCGGCGTTTTGTATGGGAGGAACATAAAGTTGATTTTTTTTTTAATATAATATATTTAATTAATCAAAGTATGTACCATTGCTATCTATGCACTTTTGCCATCTCATAGGTAGTTCATCGATCCCTTTACTAAAAAACCAATCGGACGGGAATCAATAAAATCTTTGAAGTCGGTTTGGACTGCCCCATCGGAGTTGAATTTTTTTCCTTGCAAGAAGTTATCCAAATTTTGAAAAAAATAGTAATGTGTTGGGGCAAGGTCGATTCAAAATCAAAATCCCTTCATTATTGTGCCGGTTGAGTAATGCAACGCAGCAGTCAACGCGCGTTTGTTGATTTGCTTCACTCAATTCGTGAGGTACCCACCTTTCAAGCTTTTTCACCTTCCCAATTTGTTTCATGTGGATTAAAACAGTTTTATCACTTACACCGCAGCCTGCAGCTAACTCGGACGTGGTTTGCGATGGATCCGCTTCCACAATAGCCTTCAATTCTTCATTATCAACTTTGGTCTCCGGCCGTCCACGGGGCTTGTTCTGCAGGTCGAAATTTCCAGAACGAAAACGTTGGAACCAAAAACGCACTGTGTTTTCTTTTGCGGCACCGTCGCCATACACATCATTAATCCTTCGAGCCGTTTCTGCAGCACTGGTGCCACGGTGGAACTCGTACTCGTAAATAACGCGATATTTCAAATTTTCCATTTTGTAAACTGAGTGACGCAAAGAAAAAAAACAATTGAGGAAAAAACAAATGAATTATAATTTTCAAAACACAAATACTTGAGTAAATAGCTGTATAAATTTGAATTTGGAATTCCTAACCTAAGAGAAGATATTTGAGATCAAAGTTGCCAGTACGGCAAAACGCCAATTTCATATGTAAGGACCTAATATTTAGGTTCATATTATTTTGAATGATTTTTTTAAACTTTATTAGGAAATAATTACAGATAATGTATTGTATTATATACTCACATATTCAATGATCAGACAACGTCGATATTGCTCTTGATATATTAACATTTATTAGTGCCCCAGAAAAAATAAACGTGTCATTCGCATTTGAAAATAGTTATTGGCAACAAAAATTTATCAATGAAAGCGAAAATGGCCGTTCACAGTGGAGTTCTGGTCCCAGCCTTAATGTATGGAAACGAAGCATATGGAACTGGCAGAAGAAAAATGAGAGCAGAATAAATGCGGTAGAGATGAGGTCCCTAAGACGATTGTGTGGTAGAACGATGTAAGACAGAATCTTAAATTCTGATATTAGAAAGGAATGTAGTCCGAAGGAAGGTATTATGAACAAAATTATGAAAGGATCGCTGCGTTGGTTCGGACATAAGAAGAACATGGGTGAAGAAAGAATGGTTAAAAAAAATACGTTAACGATGTAAATGACCGAGGAAAACTTGGCATGACAAAATTAATCAAATTTTAAAGGTTGGTTATGTCAGAAGCTGGAAGAATCGACGTGCGTGTATGACTCGCTGTATGAATGTGGAGGAACCTAGAGAGATATGTCAGGATAGAGTTGTGTGGCGGTCCATTCTCTCTGCCTACCCCTACGGGGAAACGGCGTAATGGTTTGATGTTGGTGTTGTTGTTGTCATTCGCAATAAATATTATGTGATAACTTTTCACAAACAAAGTTTTCACAAACCTACTAAATGTTTTATTATTTCATTTGGATTTATACATCGTTGTTTGAGAAACAAAAAATACATTTTTTAAATCCCACTGGCGTTTAGTCTCTTACCAATACATTTTTTATAAGTTTTCTAACAAAAAGTCGGTTTGTTGAATCTTTAATACATTTTTATTGCGATTTTACGGGAAATTAATCTTAATTATATAGTTAATTGTGTTTGTGTATTATACATACATTCATAAAGCGGAAACGACGTAAATCGATTTGCTTGCCTCATAAAAAATATATCGGGATTTTATTACTATACAAGAAAGTCTTTGATTTATTTGACAGTAAGTGTTTCCTTTGCCTATATGTTTATCTTTCTTTGGGACATACATAATACATAACTATTTACTTTATCGTACTTGGTATGTGTTCTTCAGATTTGTGATTGGGTTAAAAATAAAAAATAATATCACGGGCTTCGAAAAATACTATGGAATTCGAAATATATGATAACAAAATTACACGTTTATTCCAGAACATTTTTATCGGTGTTATATAAGTTATGTTTTATCGGTTAAAAGTAAACTCAGTGATGGTAAAATATTGTAACAGCTCTAAAAGATATTTAATAAAAAAAAACATTTATTTAAATGATTTCATTAAACATCCAACTACAAATATCTCTCTCTTTTTTTAGGATTTATTGATCAAAAAAGTATTTTAAAATTTTTAACTTTTATATCGATCACTAATATTCAAAATTTGTATATTATTATTTTTATCATTATTTTGTTGAATCGCTCGTAACATCATTAAGTGCTTACAAAATCGATGTAAAAGGTATAGCTATCATATTGATTATCGTAGCTAATCTATCGCCATTTTATAGTCACGTGAATTCTGCACCAGACCAACGACAGTGTGACAATCACATTGCCATCGCCGGGAATCGAACCCGGGACCTTTGGGGAGGCAGTTAAAGCACTTACCACTCGGCCACAAAGGTCGTCAATATAAATATATTAGTTATTATATATTATATATTAGTTATAATAAAACAAAATCTAGATAATTTTAACGTACATTGTTTTTAGAAACTGGTTGAAATTTTCACTGATGACACAAGAAGTACTCGAATATTTATTGCTAGCAAAAGAATCATTATTATTTTTCATTATATATGATGTTTTTTCACGAACTTTTTTTTATATATATGAATAATGATAATCATTTCGATTATAAAAAGAAAAAGATTCTTTGGTACAATATTATGAACTGAACCCTCCGAAACATATCGTGTTTTTTAATGTATATTTTTTTAATGATTAGTGGATTGAACAAAATTATTTTCAAATTCCTAAGCATATTTCTTTGGAATTCCACAGTGTTCCACAGCTTTAGCGTTCAATAAGTTCAATATTATTCATCTAAATGTCCTCTGTGGCAAAGGTTTGCCTAGTTGTACTTTCATTGGCGTTTTTTCTATAACTAGTTAAAAATAAACCGGTGAATTGTTTGTATTAAAATGTTTTCATTTTATAAAATTTGACAATTTTATTTTCATACATAATCTTAAAAGGATAAAAACAAATTAATATTGTTTCCTCACCTGAACAAAATAGCAGATAAACCGCGATGCTCCATGCAGGAATGTGACTAGAAGTATGAGGAATGTGGAGGCATTTCCTCCCAGCGAGATGACTGGATTCTTTCGTTAGTTTCTCCATCACGTCTGTCCCAGCTTCATAGCGGTGAACTATTCCCAAGCCACTCGGAAACTACTGGCACTTATTTTAGAACGGTCTCCACTTTCATATTAAACACTTCACTCTTTACGAAATGCAAATGATTCCATTGTGCTGGAGTGTCTTCACTTCACTTAGTCATTTTAAATATTCAATTTATTCGGATCGTTAGCTCACTTTCATTTTCATCCGTGTTTTATGTTATTTTGTTTCTAGAGAATGTCACGTGTTAATGCTTCAGACTTCTGAAAAGAAAAGCTCTATTTTAGTTGGCATTTAGGAAAAACATACTAGGCGGTAAAAATTACACCCATAAAATCTTTTTATACAAGTTATCATTTGAAAAAAATATTACATATAACGGATTTTTTTATTCACAGCTGTATGAGAAGTTGTTTCAATGTGGTCTGGGGTACCCCTTGGTTGTATGAATATAATTACTTATCTCGCATGGATGGAGAACGGGCCAAGGGAGTGTACGAACGAAGCTGACGAAAGGCGCCACTGCGCCTATTACAGCTTCGGGTAAGTGAAGAGACCCATCTATGGCTTGGCCATTATTGTATGAATTTACAGATATCTTTTAATGTATACATTTACGAATTGGCTTGTTTTGAAATACCAATGGAAAATACAGTTAGATATTAAGAAGTCTTTACAATTGTGGATGTTTAACTAACAATATTCACGAAATTAAATACCAATGACAAATAAGTTTTTTTTAATAGTAAACACGATTGTGTAGTGGTTTTACTTGGATTTATTTTATACAAATTATATAAATAGTGACAAATTTGTTTAGCCTTGCGAGGGCATTCTCAAATTGTTTATTTTCAGTTTGAAAATGCCGTCGCAAGGCGAAACAAATTCGTCACTATTCATATAATTTATATAAATAAAATCCAAGTAAAACCACTAAACAATCGTGTTTGCTATTATAAAAATACCTCATCAACAAATATTACATATATTAGACACATTTTATAAGATTGCAAACCCTGAATATGAATCAACGAAATTAATAGAAAAAATTATATTAATGTTTCTTTTTTATAGACTTTGCTGACAACAAAAATAAAATATCAAACATGTTTCGGACTAATTAATCCTTCATCAGTGATATTATATTATATAATATTAATATTTTTAAATTGTTTACAAATATGGTAAGTTTTGACAGATGTTATAATGATTTATTTTTTAACGTTTATAAACAACTTTTTTATAAACGTTCCAAAATAAATCATTATAAAAACTGTCAAAACTGACCATATTTGTTAACAATTTTAAAATATTTATATTATATTATATTATATCACGGTCATACTTGTAGTTTGTTAGTTTATCCTTAGTAAAAAAGTGTTTAATTTTATTTATAAATATATTTATATATTTGTATTCTAAAAAATTAAATGCATTACCATATCTCATTATAGAAAATATTTAATATATTATTTCATAATCTAAAAAATATATATACATTTTTTTCTAAATCCCTGCAATTCACTCAAGACTTTTGTATTGGTCTGGATATCTTAAGGCCTGTAGTACGCAATTGAGACCCCGTCGCCATCGGGATGGTCCGTGACGTAACGATATAAGACGAGGTCGGAGCCGCTCTAACTCTAATTTATCGTTATTTTTGCACTTCCTCGGAATTGTCCATAGAAAACATCCCGCGGAAAGTTTTATTATGCCCCTAATGAAAAAGGATTTTTTAACCTTTGGCGATAACTTTCATGCGAAAACCGCAAAAAAGTTTCGAGAGAACAAAAAAACCCGCTGGCGTTTTACAAAAGAAGCCTGACGCTTTATTGCTTTCATTAGGGCTGAAGAGAATGGGCACATTTTGAGGAAAAGCCCCCTTTTTTCTTTATCCGTAGTGGGTAAGCTGGTAATGGAAAAATACAAGTTGGAATTTGGCAGTCGTAATATAATAAGCCGCTAGAAAAATGGGTCGTAAAGAAAATTTTCAATTAGCTTTTTATGCGCGGATAAAAGCACGTTTGTTTTTGGGAGTGATTAAATTTTATCCTTTGCTAACCGGGGGAATCGCGACGTATGAAACAACAGGGCGGATTATGGATTAACATGCATCAACAACCTACCGAATCTTATTATTTTTGCCACACACATTTCTCAAATTAAATCATTCTTTCCATCTAGAAATTGAACATCTTTTTATAATTTCATATAGGTTATATCTCCCATGTCACTAAATTTTATTTTAATTTTTTAAGTTGAAAGTTTTTAACTGTCCAAAATATCAGGTGTTTTTTTATATGTATAAGCGGTCTCTTTTAAACTACATTTTATTTTGCCAAACTTGAAAAGCATAAGAGTAAAAAAGATTTTAATTTAAAAAATAAAAATACAATTAAGTATCAAGTTAGTATCTTATCGCTTTACCGTGTGTTTTAATTTCGAAATTCGTTTTTCTAATTTATATCATTGTTAAATTAGTTAAATTTGTGAATTGTTTTGGTCAATTTGATTGCTGTCGTACTTTATGATAGTTAATTGTAACACGTAATACGTTCGTACTGTTTTGTTGTTAAAGTTTTTTCGTTTATATAAAGAATTTTGACAGGGGTAAAAATATTTTTTCATTTGTTCCAATGACAATTTGAATAATTTCTTCAATATAATTTTAAATTCTTGCTGGTGTTTGTTTGTTCTAAGTGCCTAATTACAGCTAATCAAAAACGACAGTGGATATGTGGAACATAAATTAAATAGACAATATGTGCACCATCTAAAAAGAACATTTCGTGTTAAATTATTTTTATTTTGTTATTTTATTTTATATCATTCTATTTTATAGCATTCAAAGGCTTCTGTGTCCGAAACATGCCTGTTTTTAATTTTAATTTTTAATTAAGTTAGTATTAGTTACAAAGGAATATACATTGTTCAAGATAATGTTACTCTTCTGTATAGTCGCAGTAAATTAAATATCATTTAAAGCCGTGCCGATTGTTGAGCACGTTAATTTTGTATTACGAAGTACTTTCCCGCTGCGCAGTGCTTTACAAAAGCGCCAATTATTTTGTATTAGAATGTAGCTGGCTCTTAATGTCCTTTAGAAGGGTAGCGTATTTTTATGGCACCACAAAACGGTTTAATTCATTAGCGGTTTCAAGGAAGTGACGCCACAATTTCGAAAATAAATTATCGCCTTTGTCCCCCGTAATTCAGCGCGGTCTTCATTCAATTTCCTCCCGAACGGCGATGTTCCTGACGATTAAGTGTTTAAATATTTTTATTGTGTGTTATTAAAACGTCGGGGCTAATTAATGGGGCCATTCCGCAAACCTCCGGAGGCACAATGGCCGTATAACGCGGGCAGTATTCAGTTATTCTCCAGGCGGTTGTGATTTAAGCTACATTTTAAGCCTACATGTACGCCATACAACCGCACGGCTTAACCCGCGGCACGGGCCTCTCGCATACCTCCTGCCGGCCGCCGCTTCGCCGCGGACCCGCTCCGAGCTACGCCACTCTTCACCCCTTAAGTCCGCCACACATGTGACTGACTACAGGCCCTGTAAACGGCACAAATCCGCCATTTTAACATTCCTTCTAGCAATTGCGCATACCTGTCCTACCTACACCGTTTTCATGCTTTAACAATTTAAAGTTATTTTAAATTATCTTCTTCATCTCATTTGAAAACTTTGGTCTTTTCCTATTATCAGATTGCCCTCTTTTAGGCCATCCCTCCATTTTTTGGTAGTCAACAAAAATCTGATGCATCACTACATGTGATATTCAAGAGAGATCCATCCTCTGCAACTGCAAAAACAACGTACTTTGTGAATGAAATTATTTTTGCATATATTTCTAATATAACAAAACTCGTATTTACACGCGTAGAAATATTATAAAATATCTTATATACCGAATGTCAGTGATATATACACTAAAAGTTTGGAGATTACGTGATCGCCCAAAGATAATTTATATGTATTATATCGTTAACTTTCTTACCCTTATTAAATAGGAATATTTAAACATGTGCTTTTTTGTTTTTAACATGAAAATTATAGGCCTAGTAATAAGTTTTGTTTGAAACTATGTCGTTAAATTCGGGTTACTCACAAGTTATAAGAGAAGTTGTTCAATGAAATTTTATAATACAAGGTGAAATGAATAATTCCCATAAAATAAAGTAAAACGTCTAGAAGACCAACGTTATCATTTATTATATAGAGTTTTACATCATTGTTCATGATGGAATGAATCACCCTTATTATTATCTAAAACTTGTAGTTGCATACTTAGGAAATTAAAAATAACTTTGTTTGATCCACTAATTATTAAAACACATTTAAAAAAACGACATGTTTCGGAGGATATCTCAATCTTCAGGTGTAAAAATATAATAAAAACTAAACAAAGAATGTCTAATATAAAAACGCATTTCAAATTCGATACAATAGTTCATATTTAAAAAAAATTAACTGGGCTATTTATTATAAGTACTAATAATTATTGTTTTAACAGTTAGAACTGAAAAATAACATTGAATAATAATAATAGATGATGATTGTATAAAAAAATATTTAAAAATGTAATTAAGAAAAAACATACATTTGAAAAGACATAATTTATATAGAAATTAATAAATGATTAATTGGCATTTGATTGGGAATGGGAGTTTGGGAGATTAAATGTAGACAATGTATTTAAGGAAAAAGGAGTAAAAGGAAGAATCTGATTATTAATTGTGTTTTCAATTATTTCAATTATTAATCCGAAACATGTCATGTTTTTTAATAATCAGTGGATTAAACAAATTTATTTTCAATTTTATAAGTATATTACTATAGAATTCTACAGTGTTGATGCCTTAGCGTTAAATAACTTGTAGTTATTCTATTTCTAAAAATAAAAACCGTTAAATCTTGTTTTACAAAAATGAAATTATCTTCCTAAGTTAAAACACGTGGCTTGTATCTGTTGAAGCCTGCCTGGCGAATTGGACGTAAGCCTTAATTCGGATCATTCTGGTCCGGCGTACATTTTCACAGATTTTTTTTTTTTTATTTCAATAAAGAAAGACACAAGTGTGTTTTCTGAAGACGTGGGTTCTAGCACGTCAATTTTAGATGTGAAGGAAAAAATGTGTCCCTAGGATTTGCGAAAGTGAAATCATGCAAACAACCTTTAGCTGTCAAAGATTGGGATGACAGTAATTGGATTAACCTATCCCAAAATTGGGAGGAAACAAAATCAAGACATGTTTTTTTTCCTTTTACGTTATTCTTAAACAAATTTATGTTGAAAATAATGTTTGTGTAAGAAAATATAAACTTTGAACTTATTGGGATTGTGAAATGGAGACAGAACGCTAGACAGCAAACACGAAGGTCAAAGTTCATTAAAAAAATAAAAGGTATTCTTTGAAGAAAAAAAAACACGTTTTTTTATGGCGAATGAAAATAACTCGAGGTCTAGTGGACGAAACATATTTGAGTCCTCGTTCAAGTCATGTGGATTCAGTCAATAGTTTGCTCTTAGTTCATGTGAGTAATGATCTCCGAATGGTGTGGACACAAGACAGAACGCTTTTTTTCTCGATTAAAGGATATTAGGTTCCATCTTATCCAATAGGTTCCTTCTTCACAATAATTAAAAATTAACACTGCATACTTTAGAGACTGAATAAAATATTTGTAATAATAATTTTAATTAACCATAAATGAACACTTAATTTTGTAATTTTAATTAAATGTTTACGTTTCAATATGTTTATACAATTAAAACAATATTAATAATTACTTATTTTTTAATATTAATACATTCACTGAATACTCTTACCATTATCGTGAAAAAACTTCAGTAGTGCGTAACACTTTGCATATGTTGTATATAATATTTATAATATATATTTTTTTTAATTGTATTTAATTATTTTAATACAATATTAATTATACATATATTGCGTAATCATCTATCATTTTTTGTTATAACCAAAAGTCGCATAGTACTATATATTATATTTTGATGTAGTGTATGAGCTAACACTAGTAGTGTCAGTTAATTTACGGATCTGACAATGAGAAAATCGTAGAAAATCTTTAACCGTACTTAAAATATAATTTCTTTGTGGTCCTAAGGATGTCACTTGGCCCTTCAATGTGATGGTTTCCCGTTGATTTCTACATTCAGTGATTCATCATTTTAATTTGAATCAATTGTTCTTTTGAATTGAATTATAAAAATAAAAATAATTAATACATGATGGTGGCAGAAGCTCCCTAAATCGGTCAAAACTAAAATGTAAGTAAATAATATATATAATATTATATAATAATTGAATCTGTACTATGATAATTTTTAGTCCATTGTTTTGGCCGAAACTTTCAACATTATAAACTGTTAAATTAAAAAGATTTTTGTAACACCTGATGATGTCAACATAGGTTGACGAAACAGGTGTCGCGAAAAATAAAAAATTAATTTAAACTTTTTCACATAAAAAAAATAAGAGTCGAATTTTAATATTTAAGGTTAAAAAGAGAAAACAAAAAAAATTGTGCAAATTTTCTTTATTATTATATTATATATTAAGTATTCTTCCACTTGTGTTTATCGTCGACCAATTTCGGCAGCTTGCTGCCATCTTGGTGATTCAAGGCCAGAAGATGGCAGCAAGCTTCTGAAACCGATCGGCGATGAGCACAAGTAGAAACACACTAAATATATAATAATAAATAAATTTTGTATCAATATTTTTTTGTTTTCATTATTTTAAATGAACTTCTACCAAGAAATTTCAATGAAAAATATTAATTATATTCAAGGTTTTAACTAAAGACCCACAATCTACCGTGAATAATATGTGATGAGTTTATCTTGTATATTTGCTAGGAAATAGTCTAGTTACAATATATGAAAACAATATTTAGCACTATTCATGTTATTCTCGTATCACGTTTTACCAAAGCTCAAACATAACACCTCTTAACAACTTATTAATCTAAGAGAGGGAAATGTCGTGAATATATTAAAGATAAAGGATGTTCAGCCTTTATAGCATCATCAACTGGATGGATGGATGTTTGTAGCGTTGAATTATTAATCTATATAAATTCACTACTTGTGAAACCTTCAATTATTTACCTGTGAAATACAAGGTGCGGCAAAACAGACGGTGCAGTTTTGAAGGGCTATTAAAAAAAAACGGCACAATTTACAGAAATGAGATTAATTTTATTTTATTTGATACATTATGCCGTTTTAAGCATCAAGTCTTGAAGATGACATCAGAAAGATGGTGGCCCCCAGCAGCGATACATTGCTGAAGGCGATTTCTGAAGTTTTCGGCTGCATTTTGGCACATCTCGACGGGCATAGCGGCGATTTCCTCCCGAATTCGATCTTTGAGTTCTTCCAAGGTGTGAGGTCGATATTTAAAAACTTCTTCCTTCAGATAGCCCCACAGGAAAAAGTCGCAAATGCTTAAATCAGGTGAGCGCGCGGGCCATCCCACGTCACCCCTCAGAGAGACGAGGCGCGCGGGGAACATCTGTCGCAGTTTTGTCACCGAAAATTGGAGCAGTATGGGCCGTAGCACCGTCCTATTGAAACCAGATATCTCCCAGATCTATTTCCTCCATTAGTTCTTCCAATTGAGGTTCAAAAAAAATTTCCAACATGGAAACATAACGTTGAGCATTGACAGTCACGGTTCGTTCATTCTCCTCGAAAAAATATGGCCCAATCACTCCAAATTTGGAAATCGCACACCACACAGTCACTTTTGGGGACTGAAGAGGTCTTTCGTGAAGTTGCCTTGGGTTATTTTCAGCCCAGTACCGAAAATTTTGTTTATTCACCGCTCCACAGAGATGAAAGTGGGCCTCGTCACTACTGAAAAAAGTTGACCTCGCATGAATTCGGTTTAACATTTCTTGGGAGCGATTCATGCGGTTTTCATAGTCAGGAGGTTTCAACTCTTGGACAATCATAATCTTGTAGGGGTGGAATGATAGGTCTTGATGCAAAATCCTTCTTAATGAGCGGTCAGCAATGCCCAATGCAATTGCATGCTTCCGGGCAGAGCGCCGAGGTGACAGTTCAATAGCTTCTCTCACTCTCGTTAAATTTTTGGGTGTTCTTACGGTTTTGGGTCTTCCTAAACCCCTAGGTCTTAGTGTGGAACCAGTTCCTTCTAATGTACGCACCCAAGTCATGATTAAATTACGGTGAGGGACGGTATCACGACGCCTAAGATTGAAGTGCAGCCGAAAGGCCCGCTGGGTGGCGATGACAGAACGGCCATTTTCAAGAAACGTGCGGACGGCAAAGCCCTGTTGCTGTCCGGACCAAACCATGGCAACGACTGAAAACGGCAAGACCCTCCCAATATAATGAGACCACTCCCAGGTTCCTACCCCCACCACACGGGATGTACCGGCCTTTCAAAACTGCACTGTCTGTTTTGCCGCACCCAGTACAAATTAAATTCACTAATTATTAATAACGAAAATTAAAAAAAATATTAAGTATTAATTTAGTTTAAGTTCACTTAGATTTATGGTTTCGACCGGTTTCAACAGCTCGCTGCCGTCTTGCGGTGCCTACATCAAAGCTTGTTAAGCTTATATATGAAATGATAATTGTGGGGATTGAAGTTTTAAGATTATGTGTAATCAATTAGTGTTCGAAAATACAATCTTACTTAATTGTTTTAAGATACTATATATTTCAGTTACAAAGAAACTAAAAATTATTGCTCAACCCAAAAAATACCCTTCGAACCACCTAAAAAAATGGATTATATAAAATCTTTAAATTTGAACCACCACCATTATAATTTTATATATAAGCCTAACGAACCATAGGTAGGTACCAGAAGAGACAGCGAGCTATCAAAACTTGTCAAAACCATAAACCTGAGTAGAATTAAATTAAATTTGTACATAAAAACTAATGTTTTTTTAACAATGAACTTCTACCATGAAATTTTCAATAACAACATTTCGCAAATTATTTACATAATTTTATACTGAAAATAAAGATTTGGTTACCAAAAATTCAATCTATATTAGTGGTTTCCAATTAGTTTTTTTTGTACCACTTCAATAATTATCTCAAACTCGCATCCCCTTATTGCGGGTGTATCAATAAAAAATTAAGTCAGTTTTTTTACATTTAATACCATCAAAGTATGATTCAAATGACGGTAAAATCTGTTAAATGACAAATCTGCAGGTTTTTATTAGCATAACTCTAAAAAATCTGGTTCCTCTTTGGACAACTTCAGTCTCAAGTCTTCTTCGAGTCTGTGACGATATTTGTCATGGCCGAAAATTCACTCTAACAAAGGTACCTGGAGAAAAATGGCAGTAAATATTTTATTACTGATTCGTTGTTGTTTGCGTAATGGATTTTTACTGATTATATTATCTTAGTCAGGAGATTTCCGCGCGTACCACTCTATGCAACTTCGCGTACCTCTGGGGGTACGCATACTACTTATTGAGAAACATTGATCTATATAATGCAACTTTTTTTAATTAAAACACAATTATGTCTTAAAAAGTGAATTACAAATAAATAATAAAAATGTTATATGTAATTAACTCACTAACCATCACGCCGTCGCAGACAAGAGAAAGAACGGATCGCCACGCTTTTCTTTCCTGGCATACTCCTTAATATTCATACATCGTGTCATTCAGTTCTAGGGCCAACCCTTATATTTTGAAGTGAATCTTGAAGCTATCAAAAACGGATTAAAGTAGAATTAATGCCGGGGAAATAAGATCACTGAGAAAAATGTGCGGGAAAATGATATATGATAGAATACTGAACGAAGAAATAATGAAAAAAATGTAAAGCAGATGATTGCATCATAAGTAAAATTAATAAAGGATCCCTGAGATGGTTTGGATAATTTGAACGAATGGACGAATAATGAAGAATGGTTAAAATGTTGTATACAAACAGTGTGAGTGGGAATAGAAGTCGTGGAAGACCAAGGAAAACATGGCATGACCAAATTAATCATATATTGAAGGCGGCCACAATCATAGTCAGAAAAATCGACGAGCGTGCATGTTACGATGTATGAATGTGGAGAAAGCTAGAGAGATAAGTCAGGACAGAACGGTATGGCGGAGAAACGGCGTGATGGTTAGTTAATGTCATGCACCCACGTTGCTTTCTCCAACTGCTCACATGGCTGACATTCAATATTTGATTTATTTGATCGTGTCACGTTTTTCTCGGTCCTCCTTTATTACAACTTTCATTTACATCGTTAACGTATACTTTTTTTTTCACAATTCTTTCTTTATTTCCGGGTGTCCAAACCAGTAAAATGATTTTTCATTATTTTATTCAAAACACTTTCATTCACACTGCATTCGCTTCTTATATTTTCATTCGACACTTACACTACTGATCGTACACAAATTTTCCACGCATTCGTTGGAGAGATCTCATGTCTACAGCATTTATAATATTTTCATCCTTCTTTTGCCAGTTCCATGATTTTCTTTCGTACATAAGGGTCGGTACAAGATCACCATTGTGCGCTGCTATTTTTAACTAAATGTTATGAAATTATCTTGACTCTTCAAGTATCTTTTGTAAAATATGGCCGCAGTTTTAAAATACTTTATTTTCTGCATAAATCACCTTATAATTTATTAAGAGAACAGGTGGAGCTTTTACCTTGAAAAATTCGTTAAGATTTTATATTACAAATTTGTCCGACTTGTGAATAAAAACGATTTTCATCGATGTTAAAACTGAAGTGCGTAGGCAGCTCATATTAATTATTTGAACTTAATCTCATCTCTGACATTTAATGAATACTTGACGCTTAGATTTACTTAATTAAAAATAAGTGTGTGTCCTCCATCAATGAAAAGCTCCTACGCAAGCTTTCAAGCTTTTTTATGCAATTTAAATTCAATTAACTTTTCAAGCATCACTGAGCTTAAAAACGAATAAAAAGATCTCATTTTATCATTACAGCATTTAATACACACTGATTTGTTTTTTTAATCATATTATAATTTTATCAATCGCTTGGATTGGTATAAATTATCCTGATTTTAAAACAAGAAATGAAACTAAGGGCATTATATTCTAAATGATTTTTTAATTAAATACCTAAAGTTCAAACATACCGGTTTTAAATAATTAAACGATTTTTTATGCTAATTTCTTATCAAATAATGATATAATAACTAATTAACTAACTAATCATCACGCCGTCTCCCCGAAGGCGTAGGCAAAAATAATGGACTGCCACACTTTTCTTTCCTGACATATTTCGCTCGCTTCCACTTCATTCATACATCGTGACATGCACGCGCGTCGATTTCTCTGACTCCTCACATGGTCTTCCTCTATTTCTGGTTCCATTTACATGAATTCTTATATAATTTTTTCCTACTTACATGAATTCTTATTTAGATTTTTCTTATTTACATGAATTCTTTTTTTAAATGGGATATTCTCATTCATTTTGATTTTTTTAATTAAATACGTTGTTTTGTAATATACTCTTAAAATATATATAAACTACATATACCCTCTCTCCTAAGGGGTAAGCAGAAATAATGGATCAGTTTTCCTTAAATACTTCTCTCGATTCCTCAACATTCATTCATTGTGTCATGCACGCTCGTCAATTTCGCCGACTCCTCACATGGCTGACATTCAATATTTGATTAATTCGATCGTGCCACGTTACATATTCCAAGAATATTACATTAATATTTTTATTCTTCAAACATTGGATGTCTACTTACTTTTTTTTCTTCTTATAGTATTAACAGAAACTTGATATAAGAAAAATATATATAATTTGGCATTTTTTCTTAAATGTCGATGAAGCTCTTGTTTCATAGGAATAACATGTCACTGCCGTAAAATATTATGAAACTGACTAATCCAAATAAAGCTTTATGTAATTTTACAAAAAAACGTCTACATTTCTTTGTATTTCTTACTCATAAATTTACACTTACACATAAAATATCAACAACTATAGCGAATGTTGTATCATTACGCCGTATATCTAATGGTTCGAAGCTTTTTCGCGATACTGGATACTTTTTGTTTAAAGCAGAAACAACAATTCTGGTTCCATAAGCAATATTGACTTAATCCATGAAAAACTTAACTTAATGTTAAAAAAAAAACTCCTCAGGACATGCTGGAATTCGTGAATTTATATAAATCATTAAAACGATTAATTTACAAAAATTTAAAATCATTAAATAAGACGGATAACAAAAAAATATTTTCCTAAATCATAAATATGTATAATATATTACCCGTTTTAGGAACATGCACCCTGTAACTAGACCACAAAATATTTGATAATTATTGCAAATAATGCGTCTATTTTCTAAAAGTTTATTTTATTAATTATTATTATATTATCAATTGTTTTCTTACAGTAGATAATTCCTTAGCAATGCGAAATATCTCATTCACATTAAATAAAAGAAAATTCTTAGAAAATAGAGGCTTTCATTCGTATTATTTTTTTATAATATGGAGTTATACATCATTGTCTTATATACAATAAACCACAATGAATTTTAAATATCATTCAATTTATGTTTTTCAATGTGTCATATTTAATATTTATTAGAATAGATAAACGAAGTGAATTATTACACATTTTCAAAGCTCTCATACATATGCTGTATTTTTTTTTTATTGTAATTTATTATTGTAGGTACTTAATGACCAGAATTGTACCAACTCAAAACGCATTTAAAACATTTTTATTAATAGACAATTTAAAATTTAAAATTAAATGCATTAAGGGGAATCACAGTGGTGGCGCAAAAAAAAATATAATATTTTTTTTTTTACTAAAAGTGTTTGAATATGTTTTTATACGTTTACCCATTTAGAGACCACTTTAAAACAACTGATCCTCATAAACGGATCAATTCGTTAATACACAATTAATTAATCACATCAAACTCACATCAATCAACTGTCAAACTTGATTACTCGTTGGAAAAATCATATTTTCGAATTATCCGATTAATTTGAGCAACTTAACTTGTCCGGCACTTTAACAATACTTTATGAAGCATCCCTCACAAACGCCAAATTTATAATGGATCCGCGCGGAAGGATAAATATTAATAAGTTTGTAGCCGCAATTTTACGTGTAGTTCTCTCGGTGAGCGCAAGGTAGGTATTCGATATATCGAGGGTTGGCGATTCGCGACGAATGCGTCCACGGCGAAAGCAGTACCCAGCTCGGCCGCCGGGTTAAGACTGGCGCTAGCGTACAAGATCGGGTGGCTCCGTCAACCGCCGACTTTTCCCGACCTACACGACTTCCGCACCCTCCCCCGGAAAAGCTCCCCGCTTCTATGGACCCCTTTTCCACAACAAGCGTCCCGGCGCGCGTTTCACACCGCACCCGAAGATAACTCCAAGTCGCTTATTACACTGACAAAATCGAATTTGTATTTCTCATAAAGTACTATTGAATTCTAGAAGGGTTGAACGAAGCGTACCGCTTGATGCATTTTGTTGTGATGAAAATATAAATTCTCGATTATGCGGTGGCGGATTTTCCGACACACATATAAAAAAGTCGTGTGTGCTTCAAGACAATAGAGAAGAAGTAAGGAAGTAGTTAGAGGCGGTGATGAAGGCAGCAAGTGGTGCTCGAGGAGATGAAATGCAAAATAATGCAGTTACAATAGATTTGAGTACCCAAAATATGTTTATTCCTCGTGTCTTCAAACCAAAACAATAATACTCATAAGCCATCGTAGACAATACTGTTTGTATCAATAGTTATTTAAAACCCAAAAAAAACATTCGCTTTTTTTAACATTATTATTATTATTATTTTATTATTATAATTTCCACCTTTAATTTTTTCTCCTTTAAATAGTAACTTGCCGTTTTTTTTATTAAAATATGTAGGTACCTATAATAACTCAATTTCAGTAAGAACTACAAAGTTATATCAAAGAAATTATTCAAATTGACATAGGAACTAATACACATAAAGATTCGAAAAATCACGAAAATCTGACATTTGATATATTATTGTAACACCTGATGATGTCAACATAGGTTGATGAAACAGCTGTTGCGTTAAATAAAATACAATTGTGCTACAAAAAACAAATTTATTTAATTTAACAGTTTAAAATATTAAGGTATCATAGAGTTTCGGCCAAAACAATGGACTATTGAATTATTTTAACAGTTTAAGAAGATAAATATTGTAAACTTACAAACCGACGTGCATGCATAACACCATGTATGAATGTATAGGAAGTGATGGAATTATCTCAAGATATAACAGTGTGGCGGTCCATTATTTCTACCGAACCCTTTGGGGATACGACATAATGGTAAGTTAGTATGTTAGTTTTAAGCAATGTGCTAAAAAATAAGCAGAGAGAATCAATCTTCACATTTTTATATTCTTCTTCACCGTCAAAATGGCAAGCTAGTTTTGTAGTGATGACCCTAAATATACCTTATAGACCCGTTTATCTTCTTTTCTTTTCACTATTGTGTTGTTGTGCTTTGGCAAACTTTGAGGGAGGGGGCTAATGTTATGATTATGGTAACATCACACACTGATGCACCTTCCTTTCCCACTTTTAAATCTATAAAAAAGATAATAGTCATAAAATGGTAATTAAAACCAATTTTATAGTTCTGTTTACTTATACATTCCACTATTAAATTCTTCTTGTATGTCGGCTGCGTATTGATTTTTGTTTTAGTTTTATATGAATTGTTTTCATTTCAGTTTTTTTTAATTCTTTAATCATTTTTCTTTCGTAATCAGAATATTATGCTGTTTTAATAGCACAAGTCTAAAAGTGTGTAAATGTCTTTGCGTTGTATTATATTTATAAAAACTTTTACTGCAAGTTTATGAGGTCATAAAATGTGGTTTCATTGGAAATCCAGAAGCTTGTGGGGATTATAGGGACACGGTCACCGCCAATCAAAACGTTTTACAGGTTATTTTAAAACATTCGCTGAAATATCTGAGAGCGTAATTTCTGTTTTTATCGTGAAAAAAATGTATTACTGTAAATTAGTGAAATAAATAAAAAATACCAATAGGTCTAGGGGACAGAATGCTCGACTCCTAATCCAGAGGCCTGGGCACGATCCAGTTCCTGTTTTACAGTAAGAAGCTATTTTATTGTCACATTATAGATTATGTTATAAATTCTAGTACCATTCATTGAAATCATTCGATTAAGTTCTTTTGTTTAAATATGCTTGCACACTATTGTGGTATTTTTTATTTATCAGGATTTGTTATTTGAATAGAATTAACTGATTAAAAAAACTATAATCATTAATAACTATTACATTTACAACACTGTTGTAATATTACAACTTTAATGACACGATTGATGAAAATGCCACGACAGCTGTATCGCCAATCGATGTTGACATCATCAAGTTGTTAAAAAAAACATGTGTAGTTTGTAACGCCTGATGATGCCAACATCGGTTAGCGAAACAGCTGTCGCGACACTTTCAAAAAGTGTATAAAATATTGTAATATTATTAAAGATATGTTTCTGTGTTGTAAAACGATGTACTCGTAATACCGAATCTCAAATGCTGATGAGCGCGTGGATAGAGAAAGAATGGTTAGAAAGTATACGTTAACGATGTTAATGGAGTACGGAGACAAGGGAGACCGAGGAAAACATGGCATTATCAAATAAATTAAATTTTAAAAGTTGGTGATGTTAGAAGTCAGGAGAATCGACGTGCGTGTATGACTCGTTGTATGAATGTGGAGGAAACTAGAGAAGTGGATAGAATAGTGTGGGGTTCATTCACTGTGCCTACCGCTGCGGAGAAACGCCGTGATGGTTTGTTTTAATTTAAGAGTGTTGTGAATTTAAGAGTTTATCATAGTGTTTCGTCCAAAACAGTGAAATCTAATAATCTTTTTCTGTGTTGTTTCATCTGTATTATTCATCACTTTGTGGACAACTTATTAAAAACTTTGTATTTTCACAATACTTTTATGAAAAACGTTGTATTTTCACAACACATATCACACGGGACACAGACAATATTCATTTATATATAATATTAAAGGATGTAGGATGTGTATAATTTTAAACATGATTATGAAGAGTGAAATAAATTGTTATGAAAAACAACATTATATCAAAGTGAATCCATTATCCAATGTGATGGTGAATATACCTTAAATAACCTATAAATAATAAATAATATAAAATAGATGGAATTTCAGCTCTATGTTAAGTTTTCGTGTTAAGCACTTAATTTGTAGTGTGAAATTATTAAATATAATCATAATACACTTGTAAAAATTGGAAATCCTCTGTATTCATTATAAAAGCTCGCTCCCGCCGGAGCTTCGTCAGCGTAACAGTCCATTCTGTTACCTTGACGAAGCTCCGGTGGGAGCGAGACCGGTTGTTATTTATAACGAATTGAGAGGTTCATATGCAAATTTTACAAGTGTATTATTATTATATACATATACTATTTTAAGCTCTTCTGTGCTTTTAGATGTCTCTGTGAAACTTTCCTCGGACTCTTGCACTGAATTATCTGTAAACGGTTGCTAATGAGAGCTGCAATTGACGTATAGCATCTGCAACTGAACACACAGCTTAATGTATATCCCGATAATGGACTCACAGTGAAACGGGGTTAATGCTGGTCGGTGTTTTATCTTCTTATAATCAATAAATCCTCGTGAAATTTTTCAGATTCAAACTATCGTTGACGACCTTTGTGGCAAAATGGCAAGAGTTATGACTGCCACACCGAAAGTCCCGAATTCGATCCCCGATGATGGCAGTGGCATTATCACAATGTTAATGGTCTGGTGTATTGGAAGATTAACTAACGATCACATGTCATGAGAATCAGTAGCTTAAAATTTATATAAAGTAATTGGATGTTTACAAAAGTGGAAAGTAACTGGAAACTATCACTTTATAGGCCCAAATGTCTTTCCAAAAACCATCAAATACGGTACACTTTGCTGCAAAACAATCCCTTTGAGAGAAACTAGCGAAGCGAAATATCACTTCCTGCGCCTGTCTGGCATTTTACATCTGATTATCTCAATGGGTACACTTATTACCCAGGCTCCTTCCGATAGCCTTATTTCTAGGAATATGGAGCTACCAATCACTGAAGAGAAGGAAAGTTAGTCCCTTATGGGTATATCAACGGATTGTCCGTTGTATATATAAATGGAAAGTTCTAAGTGATAAATCTTCTTCTTCTTCCTCTTTGTTTAGGTCGTATGACCTTTATTTGGCGGTGAGCTGTCCTGGGATGATGAAGCCCAGCCATCTTTTCATCTTTCTGGTGGCCTTCCTGGTAATCTCTTTGTGCTTTGGGTTTTCATCTTTAAAAAAATTTGCAATTCTTGTATTCCTTATGCGGTCCACGTGGTCTCTCCAAGAGCGCCCCTTCTTCCCCATCTTAATATGTCTTCAACACCACCTTTTCGTTTCATTTCTAATCCGGGATTTATATCCGGGTTAATATCAATTTCTGATCCGGGGTAATAATTATACATAATAAATAATTTATGAAGCGCAATTTTAATTATTTAATTGTCCTAATGGCGCTGTAGAAAATGCTCAATTTTGTGAACTAGTTATAATAAACATGTAAAGTATAAGGCCATCACCGGACGCTGTCAATCAATATTTATATCAGGATGTGATCATTTGAAAAATGCGCGTTTTGTGTATCGATACAAACTCTGACGAGTTCTGAATGCACTTGAGGTCAGCAGGAAGATTATTCCAGGCTGAAGGGATGGGTACCGCAGGGACTAGATCCCCACAAATTAGTATTTTGGCACAGACAATCTATCCTACGCAAAAGACATTGCTGGCCGCAATGTAGGCTCCATACTCAAGCTCTTGATGATGCAGATTTCAGATATTTAAGCTGGTTCTATTCCATACAACGCATTAAAGTTCGTCCAACAGAGCTTGTATTTTATTTTTTCTGGAAATTTCAACCAACGGATCCTTAATCAGTCTTGCTGCGGCATTGAAATCAGACTGGTGTTAATTGTTTTTTAATCGCTCATCATGACAGCATGAGCCAAATCGATGTAAAGGGTATTATAGCTAGCATTGTGATTCTCGTGACATGTGATAGGTAGCTAATCTATCGCCATTTTATTGCCACGTGAATTCTTTACCAGACCAAAGAAAGTGTGACAATCACACTGCTCTCGCCGGGAATCGAACCCGGAACCTTCGTAGTGGCAGTTAATGCACTTACCACTCGGCCACGAAGGTCGTGGTTATCAATACGTTAATTAATTTGCGGTTTTGGTATTTTTTCAATGGAATGTTGTTTGTTCGGAATTTAAGTTTACTTTCTGCCGCCATTTAATTGCGTACATAAATAAAAAGCGTATAGACTTATCAACCTCGAAATAGTAGCAATAACAATAACAATTGAAACATCCATTACACAATATAGTTGTTTAAAGTACGTCTTATTTTTTCTTTTATCGAACGGCCCTTAAAAAAATAACTAGCAATTTCATTGCGTTCATTTTACAGTATTTAACTGGCAAGCTTTAAAATTATCAGTTGTACAAAATAATTTATGTTACTCTGATAATACCCTTAATCTGCTTATAATAGCTTTTCGATACTAATGTTACATCAATTCTAAAAACAAAAGTGCCAGTACTTAAATAATAATTTGCGACAAACCTACATTCTCGAAAACTTCTGAAATGCTGTCGATAAGATTTTATTTGTATTATTAAATGTTTTTAAAACAGTTATGTTTATTTTCATATTGCTTAAAAGAACCTTTATTTTATTTTTTGTTTAAATAATTATTTTCGATTTGCCACTTGTCATTTCTATAAAATAAAATAAAATTTCTATAAAACAAACGTTTTCATTCGTGTTATTTTTTTGTTTGTTAAAAATTATAAAAAAAACTTATTTTAGACTAATAAGATGGTTTAATAGTAAGAGATAGTTCAATTAACATCTAATTAATTCGGTCGTACTCTAAAATTATATTAAATCTAACACATTTCTCTCTAATATACGCTTTTATATTAAGAGCGCTCAATTTTTTTAATAAAATGAAACAAACTGTCTAAATGATATTGCTACGATTATTTTTTATTTGAAAGGACATTCTATTACAACATGTACAAAATATAATGTTGGCCAAATGGCTGCCGTGGTTTTCTGCAGGTGGTGAATCCTGGTGTTCAAAGGATTTTTTAAAAGGTACGGTTAAAATTTGACAGCGTACAGCGGCCATTTTGGTAAAGCTAAAGCTATCAAATTTGACAAAAATATTTAGTTTTGACATTTCACCATAGAACGCTACACACTTCAACAACGCGTTGAAATTGTTAAAAATTATTATCAAAACGAGTGCTCTGTTCGCCAATTTATGGCATTCACGCCCATCCTGCAGAGTCCGTTTAATGCGTAAAGTTGAGACTTTTGCAACTTAAACTAGATGATATGGATACTGACATCATATGGTTCTAACAGAATGGCACTACGTAGCGCACAGCGTACGCCACGATGGACATTCTGCACGAGCGATTTAAAATGGAGCGTCCCTATTGAAAGATTATATACAATACCACTAAATTTCGACTTTTCGTGAATAAATATATAATGTTTTCTACAAACATGACATTATTTTTTTTAATAAATATTTATTGTGTTTTACAAATTATTATACTTAAAAATATTTAAACTCTATCCTGAAAAATATATAATAATTCACTTAATGTCTGGATAAATTATTTCATGGGTATATGAATCTAAACAATATTCATCTTTATTTGAATATTTTTTTATTATACGAGTATGTTGGAGTATCGCATTACCCATAGAATAAATTTTAAGCGTACATTCAGCGAATTTTAAAGCATTAATTTGCTTTCACGTTTGTTTTGTTTGTTTCGTGTTTTACTTTTATGCAAAAGTGTACGTAAAACAATATTTTGTTACCTTTTATTATTCATACATGTCGCACCGTGAGTGTAAAACCGAATTAAGTGTGGAGTTTAAAGGTTTCATATTGCTTGGGAAAACATTTTTTTTTAAATAAACCAATGATTTTCGCTTTAAAGATATATTACTATAAACCGAAAATCATTGGTTTATTTAAAAAAAAAAACAGTTTTTCAAAGCAATATGAAACTTTTAAACTCCCATATCTCCAAAATGTATATTTGCACTTAATTCGGTTTTACACTCACGGTGCGATGTATGCAACTCAATTTGGATTCAATTAAGAATTTTGGGAATGAAATCTTTTTTTTAATAAGAAAAATATATTGTATCGTATAATGTATATTTAGTTCAATTCCACTTGATTTAATAGCTTCCACCCGCTTCGGCATCTCGCTGCCATCGTTGAAGTCATAAAATCAAGTGGAATTAAACTAAAAAATTGCATTATTTACAATGAACTTTTACCGAGAAATTTAAAACAATTTTGGTCCATGTTATAATATAAAACATTTGTAAAAAAACTTTTTAATACAGAATACTTTAATACTTGTTTTATATTCAGCAGACCAAGGAAAGCCTGGCATGACCAAATTCATCAAATACTAAAAGGCAGCGTTCGAAGTCGGAAAAACTGACGAGCGTGCATGATTCGATGTATGAATGTAGATGAAACTCGAGAGGTATATCAGGACAGAGCAGTATGGCGGTTCATTCTCTCTGTTCACCTCTCCGGAGGAACGGCTTGATGGTAAGTTAGTTATGTTTAGTTTAACTAAAGATAAATGTGATGTACTCGTATACCTAATATATGGTCGAACTTTGTTATAATAATCCAAAAAAGCGAGATCTCAGATATAAATTGGAAACATTAATATTTTCGTGATTTTCTCCATACTTTACATTAATTTACTTCAATAACTTCGCTCTAATTGTGTATTTTTGTTTGAATTGCTACTTTTTTGTTACGTCACCGCTCCGGATATTTCATGTCTTTTTAATTTTTGATAAACAAGGCGTTAACACTGTGGAATTCCATAATGACAATTTTTATATGAATTAAAACACTATTTTTTCCACTTGTGAGTTCATTTTTCTCGACATATTTCGTAGGTTTACACCTTCATCACCGGGAAAACGATATGAACTTTTTTTCTCTGTTTATATCGTTCTCTCGATGATGTAGGTATAAGCATTCGAAACGTATCGAGAAAAATAAATTTGAAAGTGGAAAAAACAGTGTTTTATTTCCTTATTATAATTGTTTTAAATGTATATAGAAATATTTAAAAATACTTCATCTCTTTATGTGGTGGATATGTTTGTACGCATATAATTATACATATTCTCCGATATAACAAATTCAGTCTATTCCATCTTCCTCGTAATAACCAATCGACTATTTTATAATTAAGTCATAAGAGAAAAGTATAATATGTTTACTAGTAAATCATGATTTACTAATTAATTGTTATTCGGTTCTAGCAAAATAACTCATCGATTTTCCTTTCATCTCATTGAAAGTTAACAGTCCTCCATCAGGTGTAATAGCCGGGGCAATCTCCTCGTAAACCGTATGAAATACCGAGCGCTCTCTGAACACTATCAAAGTTAATCAATTCAACTCTTACTTATCTGTAACCTGTGTCTCGTATAGTACCTATATTTGGAAAATACTCATATCTCAAACAGTAACCAATCAACTGAAAATTTATGTATTTTAATTAAAAAGATTTTTGAAATGTTATTGTAAAAAATTTTTATTCCTAACTACCTAACTAAATAACTAAAAAAAAACATCACGCCATCTCACCATGGGTAAGCAGAAATAATCGACCCCCACACTGTTCTTTCCTGACATACTTCTCTCACTTCATCAACATTGATACATCATGTGACCTGTGTCGATTTCTCAGACTCCTCACGTGGCCGACATTTAATATTTGATTGATTTGATAGTGCCACGTTCTCCTTGGTCTTTCTCTATTTCTAGTAACGTTTATGTCTTTCGCACATACTTTCTTTAACATTAATTTATTCTTATAATACAATAGTTTTATCAAGATTTCAATTTTAAATAAGTTTTTATATCTAAAAGAGAGGGAAAAAACAAAATAATGCATATTTTCTTCTTGTTATTATTTTAAAATAATCAAATTTGATTGAAATATACAAGCATCAAGACGTCAATAAAATATATTTGAAATAAATATTTGAAATGTTTTGCGTTTTCAGCTGAAATGTTATGACGTTCTATAATGTTTTTCAAATAACCTAGATAAAGACTATTTTTCAAAATTTTATAAATATGAAACCGAAGCTAAATACATTTTCTGTACAAATAAAATGAAATATGCAGACATTTGTTTGTATTTTGATAATAAAATGACACAACGTAGACCTACCGCAACGTTTTCTAGCAGCCTAAAACCACCGCGTCAACCCTTGCTCAATTCGGAAAACCGGCGCTTTACCCGGAACTTTTCTTCACATTCGTCCCGCCCCCGCGCCGGCCGCCCCGCGCGCCATCCGCCTCCCTACCATCCACCCCCTATGCCATCACATCTCCCCTCTTGTGATTTGTTGGGGGCTTTGTAATTTTTCCCATTGAGGTGTTTTCCACGCCAGCAGCTATCGCCAAGGGACACTGGCTGGACGGAAAAATGGTAATTAATTTTCATTTTCATCTCGCGCTGCTGAACCCGGCCAGGGGCGTAACGGCCTCATATCAGGAGTCCCTTAAACTCAGATTTCAACTTATTTAAGATTAACAAGAACATATTCAAGGACACTAAGAAGTGCCACGGTGGGATATACCCTGCTGGAAAATTTGTACCTTTAAAATGCCTGGAAACGCCACCTTGCATAACAACAGCAAAACTTCGACTCCCTGACTTCCTTGAGTGGTCGAGAAAACATTCGTTATAGCAATCGCCAACGTCGGGGGACCTGACAAGGCATTGGAGGAAAAATCACATTATAATTCTCGGGTATGCTCCTGACATTTGAGATATTATCGCCATCTTTAAGATGCATGTGGTTACTACAATACGCTTAGCTCTATCAGCCTAGGGTTCCATGCATTATCTGAAAGTAACAAGCGCTTAACTATCCGAGAGCGGTACCGTACCGCCAGCAACGCACCAAGTCAAATCAAGTGCGCGAAGGCGTTTATGTGTGATAACGGACCACTTGCAGTTTGTTCACTCAGTTGAAAATGGAAGGCCGTCCGATGAGATTGAATGATGAAATTATTTTTCATCCCACAAACATCACATGATTTTTTTTTCTCCTTCTACTCGTATACAACAAGTCTCTTGAACCCAATAACTGCATACAATTTTTTAAGCTATTATATTGATTCTCATGGCATGTGATAGGTAGCCAATCTATCGCCATTTTATTGTCACGTGACGCCATTTTACTGTCACGTGATTCTACACCAGACCAATGACAGTGTGACAATCACACTGCCATCGCCGGGAATCGAACTCGGGACCTTGAGAATGGAAGTAGGAACTCTTACCAAGAAGGTCGATTTTAGACATATCAGTATAGTTTATTTGATTCGCCAATCGTTGCTTTTTTATAAACGACTACACCACTGCCCTCGGCTCACTCCCGAGAGAAGCGAAATAACGAGATAACTCGTTTGGCACCACTTTTAATCCTCGGTCACTTGATTGATATGGTAATTACCAGTAAATGACAGTTTTTATTTCCTTGTACACAGGTAAAAGCCTTACTCAGCGTGCTGCTCGCCGAGTTGGAATTTGAACGCCTAAAGACTTGTCTAAAACATAAAATAAATAGCGATTAAAACGTTCGACTTGATTGATTTTCAGAATTGTTTAATTTTATTGAACTTTTGAGAACTAGAGGTGGATTTGTACTTCCAATACCGTAAAAAATTGTCACGGATTAATAGTTATTTTAATATTTCAGTATATTTCTATAAAAAAACTAACGTTTGGGGGGAAAACATTTTATCGAAAACTAATCACAGGAAAATGTTATGTAGTGCATTTAGATGAATCAAAACACTTTATTTCTAATTTTGAACTAAATTCAAGGCGTTAATACAGAGAAAAAACAATCTTCACTTTTATATGCTAATATGATTTTTTTAGATAATCAAATGATTTTACTGAAATCTCTTGATGGAAGTTCATTTTAATATTGAATACACGACCAGTTTTCAGCCTTTAGCCACAGGCTCGCTGGCATCGACGGACGACAGACCAGTTTGTCGATGCCAGCGAGCCTGGCGAAACCGGTCGCTGTCTAAATAAAGACAAAAGTGGAAGTAGTTAAAAAACATCGTTTTATTTAATTATGATTTTTTTATTCAATATACTCGTATACTTTTATTATGAGCAAAATCATATCTTATAAAACGTTTTGTTTTCAGTCAATTTTCGTGTTTTGTGTTTGTTGAAACCAACTGATTTTGCTTCCACCATAGCATCATCAGGGTCAGAAAACAAATGTCACACCGCAAATTAAAGCTTTCATACGAATTTTTACTCTGTAATATGTAAATAAGTATTTTTTTTCTTTTGAGAAACGCTTTATACATTATTTTGATGTTCTATATTTATAAGTTTATTTAATAAAAATTAATTATATACAAGAGCGTATTTAAGTTATATTGAATAAGAGAATTACAATTAAGTTATTTTGTTTATTTTTAGTGTAAAATCTACCTATTCATTTTCGTCTTCGACCGGTTAAGTTTTAAGGATAATAACGTTTTACATACTAAGTAATTCTTGAATAACAACCGGGATAGAGGAATGAATTATGTAAATTATAATTAAGAGAAGAGATTTTGACATTGAAATATCATTTATTTACTAAAACATTATATATTCATTATTTTAATATTCAGATAAAATCTCAAGCATTACAACTTTATTTATACAAAAAAAAAAAAAACTCACTTTATTAGAATATTTTTTTGAATACATCGTACTTTCAAAAGCTTTTTTTTTGCACCTTTTACAAACATGTTTTAAGACACAGAAGCCCTCTTTTCAGTTTTTTTAAATGTTCTATTCTGAGGATGGGCTTCTTTCTCCCGAAACATGTTTGTGAAAGGTGCAAATAAAATGTTTTCAAAAAAATATTCATGTCTGAATCCTCAATATAAAGTATATATATAACTAACTAAATAACTAACCATCACGCCGTCTCCCCGAAGGTGTAGGCATAAATAATGGACTGCCACATTTTTCTTTCCTGACATATTTCTCTCGCTTCCTCGACATTCATACATCGTGTCATGCAGGCGCGTTGATTTCTCTGACTCCTAACATGGCCGACATTCAATATTTGAATATAAAGTATAAAGTATATTATGGGCGAATATAGAAAAAAATCTATATTTTAATATTATTATTCAAATGGTATCAAATATATTTTTTCGATATGATTCAAAGCTTATCGGTTTGTTTATTCAGTGGACTCATATCGACATATTTCATAAATGTATATTTTTCATTTATATACGTTACCAATACATGTTCATGTTAAGCACTGTGGTAATTCGGATACATCGATTTCGAAGCACAAGCGCTCGGATAATCACATTCGCGGTTATTTTCCGGAATAACATTTCCGGACCCCGTCAGCCGCACTCGCATTTTACACTTAGAAACCATCGCGGTAGAAATTGAAAAATAAAATGGCGGCCTGAAGGGGCGGGAAACCGACGACATTTTACATCGTCTGAGAGCACTCTTACTGGGCGCCGTGAGTTATGATGGAGTGGCGTTGACAGATAAGCGGTGTTCTCCTTCGCCGGGTTATTTCTGAAACAGCGAACACCTAGCCAATATGGCCAAGGATAGATATTGCCCATGTCCCTATTGCCCGATCTTTCTCAAACGGTGGGCCGCATACTTTAAATGTTTAAATGTATAATCCTTAATAATATATGTATTTATTGTTTCTTAAACAATGATGTAAAACTCACCTCAATATTTGATTAAACCTAAGAACTGCGCAATATGTTATTCCCATAAATTATAATTAAAAAAATTTCATACGTATTAACCACAATTATATGTTTGATATAATGAATGTACTAGTATGTTTTGTAACCAGTGTTTAAATAAACTAAGTGAAGAATTATAAAATTAAAAGATATTCAACTCTATCCCCATAAATAATTATAAATTCCTACTAAATAAAACAGATATTTAATACCGCAAAAATGTTCTTAAACATTATTATAAAAATTCTTTATGGAAACATTTAAAAAAAATGGATATAAAACATATATTATTATATTTATTTGTGGTGTTAGCAACACATATAATTAAATATTTCTAAGACATTTATATCAGTCAAAAATAATATATTGTTGTACTGCACTTACCGGTTTTAACTATTTGTTGGAAACACCAGTCCCAAAGAACCGATATGACATATAAGAGATATGTTTAAACAAAAAAATCAATGAATATTTTTTGACTTACACCGAGGAACTAAATTCGATATGATCAGAAATAGAACATTAGTACAAAAAGGAACCAAGTTATGTCCAGTCTAAAATCTAAGTCCCCTAGATCAGGAACCAAGTATTCTGCCAACAACCAACCAACAATAAAACCAACAACAAAAACCAACAACAACAAAAACCAACAACAACAAAAACCAACAACAACAAAAACCAACAACTAACCAATCAACAACAATGACAAAAAATGAACGAAAACATTTTATTTATTTGTTTCAATGATCTGCTAGAGATATATATCTTATCTTATCTTATCCTATTCCACCGTAGTTGCGGTCGCCTTGCCATCCACGGTCTCTAAGTCAGTAGTCTTCTTGTCAGTTTTTCGTCCGAGCTTCTGGCTACGTAACCTGCCCATTGTCACTTTAGAATCAATACCCGGTGGATGATGTCACTGACCTTTGTTTTTTCTCTATTATTATATTATAGCATTTAATATTGGTAATTATTATTTTGTCCGGATGTCATAGAGTTTTTCAATATTATCTTATTACTGTATCTTAATATTACACATAATAACATATTATTGTTACAAAATAAAACACTAACCAAATGATCGAATTCCCTACTAGTATGTCGTAACAGCGTGACAACATGGTTATCACCTTAATGTTGTAATCTCTATTGATGAAATAAACTGATTTGATTTGATTAGGGTTGAGACAAGTGAAAAGCCTTGAAGGGGCAAATATCCAGTAGTGGACCAATATTTTCTGATGATAAAAAAAGACAATCAAATGATTTCCACCAGAATATTTCAGAGATCTTTTTGTTTCTTGTGTAAAAACTAATTAACTAAACATCACATCATCTCTCCCAAGGGGCACGTAAAATAATGGACTACCACACTTTTCTTTACTGGCATATTTCGCTCGATTCCTCAACATTCATACATCATGTCCTTCGCGCACGTCGATTTCTCAGACTCAAGTAGCCGACATTATGTGTGTATATTTTCACAGCTCGTAAAATAGGTCATTTAAAAAAAGTTAGGTGATAGTAAGGAAGAAAGTTCAAGAACATGTGACATTTGTCTGGTGCTGAATGAAGTATGGTATTTGTGTATCAGTCGAGGTCACAGAAGAATCTTCCGAGGATTTTCTCTTTTTTCTCGTCTCTTCTTTCCAGGGACTTATTCGAGTCAGCGGAGTTACAGAGGGAGGCAATCGAATCTCGATAGGTTAAAGTTTTGTCATAAATTTATCGAGTCCTCGCGCACTAACACGCGTTTTCGAAGAAAGCAATTTTGATTCCGCCGGATGATAGGCAAATTGTTTTTGCTGGGGCAGATCATAAGATTGTTTGAGTTCATTTATAAGCACACATTAAGTAACTCAGCTGAATAATTGAATTAAAGACACTTGTACCAATACATACGAGGTGTGGCAATTGAATACCGAGAATTTATAAATAAAACACAGGCAAATAAAGCTAGCAAACCAAATTTTTTTAAAGGCCTTCACAGTAGTCCCCTCGTAACTCAGAACAACGTTTCCAACGTTTCTCCCATGATTGGAAGCAGCTTTGATAGTCCTCTAAAGTTAGACCTTTCAAGACGACGGTCGCAGCCTCATGGACGGCCTCCACGCTGCCATGATGGGTTCCTTTGAGGTGACTCTTTATTTTAGGGAAGAAGAAGAAGTCACAGGAGGCGAAGTCGGGGCTGTAGGGTGGATGCACATTTGAATAAATATAATTACACTTGATATTATAACACTTTATTTCACTTAATACAGACATGTTTCGATTACAAGTAACCTTTATCAATATACACAATTTTAAAAATTGTGTACTTTTTGTTTTTGTGTAAAATTAAAATTGTGTACCTTGATAAAGGTTACTTGTAACAACCTTCTTACATCTGAATATATCGTTCTACATTCTGAAATAGGGCAGTTGAAAAAAACAAAAGACAAATCGAATACTGTTAGAATTTTATTATAAAACATTTCGAATCAAATAAAACATTTCATTTAAAATTGGAAGGTCAATTTGATGTACTTATTTTCGACATACATTTTTTCTCCATATATTGGGCACATGTTCATGTTTTTTCGTAATTAATTTTAATAGTTCCTATACTACGAAAAATTATATAAAAAATAATTTATGACTGTCGTATATTTTTTTATACAATATATAAATAAATTCGTACTTTCGCGTGTCTAGATTTGTAAAAGGATAAATATAATGTACCATTCAAGCTAGTTCTGTCACGCATTTTATTACAAATATATTTTGTATGTTCTTTATTAGCGGTATTTTAGTAAATTTGATCTCTTTCGTCCCCTTTCATACTTTGGTGCTTTGAGGCATTTTGCTTCTAGCTAGGAAGCCATAAATAACTCCCAACCAGTTCTAACAACTTTGAAACTCTTAACAATACCTCTTCTTCTATATATAACGAGTGTATATGTAGAGTGCGTTCTTGGGTGGTTTCATCCTCTCACAAGCACATAAGAGCATACAGGTATACCCGTTTTACGTATTATAATCTAACAAACAAATCAGAATTAAAATATATTTATTTGTTTACTATAGACGGAATAAATTTTAATACATTTTAATTTTGATACGGACAACTAACATAAATCTGAGAGCATTTTAAGAGTAATGGAAAAAATTAAGTCTCAGACGAGTTAAGACTGTAATGTTATATAACATATGCTGTATTGCCCTCAAAAATATTACCGGCTCTTGAATCAGAACGCTGTTTTTACACTATTATAAATGTGGACTGGTTTAAAAGACAGTATACATACAACAACAACAACAAACCATCACACCGTATCACTGTAAAGGTAGGCAGAGAAAATGGATCGGCACACGACTCGATCCTGACGGCTTCTAGTCTAGATTCCTCCACAATCATAAAGCGTGTCAATTCTTCCGAATTTTGAAATTTGATTAATTTGGTCATGCCAAGTCTTCCTCGGTCTCCCACGTCTCCTACGTACTCAATTCACACCGTAAACTTTTACTCTTTTAACCAATCTTCCTTTCATCCTTGCGTTTCATATGTCCAAACCGACGCAATGATCCGTTTATAATACTTTCTTCCGCTCTATATTCCTACCTTGTACCTATCAGCATTTTTTATTTTGTCATACATTGTCTAAGGGATCTCATCTCTACCGCTTAATTCTGCTTTCATCATTATTCCTCCAGTTCTACGTTTCACATCCATACATCAGGGTTGATACAAAAACTAGAAAAAATCTTTGGTACGAAATAGTGAACGGCCAGTTTTGCTTTCATAGATAAATGCGTACTTGTTCAGCATGATAATGACGACCTTCGTGGCCTAGTGCTTTGACTGCCACCGCGAAGATCTCGGGTTCGATTCCCGGCGATAGCAGTGTGAATGTCACACTGCCTTTGGTCTGGTGTAGAATTAACGTGACAATAAAATGGCGATATGTTAGCTACCTATCACATGTCACGAGAATCATTATGATAGCTATACCATTTACACCGTGTTGGCTCGCGCTGTGATGATGTAAAGAAAATAATAATAATTGGATTATGACAATGGCAATGGCAATGGCAATGGCAATGGCAATGGCAATGGCAATGGCAATGGCTGTGGCTATGGCTGTGGCTGTGGCTGTGGCTGTGGCTGTGGCTGTGGCTGTGGCTGTGGCTGTGGTGGCTGTGGCTGTGGCTGTGGCTGTGGCTGTGGCTGTGGCTGTGGCTGTGGCTGTGGCGGTGGCTGTGGCTGTGGCTGTGGCTGTGGCTGTGGCTGTGGCTGTGGCTGTGGCTGTGGCTGTGGCTGTGGCTGTGGCTGTGGCTGTGGCTGTGGCTGTGGCTGTGGCTGTGGCTGTGGCTGTGGCTGTGGCTGTGGCTGTGGCTGTGGCTGTGGCTGTGGCTGTGGCTGTGGCTGTGGCTGTGGCTGTGGCTGTGGCTGTGGCTGTGGCTGTGGCTGTGGCTGTGGCTGTGGCTGTGGCTGTGGCTGTGGCTGTGGCTGTGGCTGTGGCTGTGCCTGTGGCTGTGGCTGTGGCTGTGGCTGTGGCTGTGGCTGTGGCTGTGGCTGTGGCTGTGGCTGTGGCTGTGGCTGTGGCTGTGGCTGTGGCTGTGGCTGTTCAGTAATAACAGTCCATTATTTCTGACTACCCTTTTTTAAAAATAGCTTTATGGTGAATTAGTTATTTTGTGCAAAGATATTTTTTGTTTAAAATGGATTTTTTCGAATAATTTTTCCCTTAAAATATGTAAATCTACAAATTGTTTTTTTCTTTTTCTTCTTCTACTGATTATATAAATTAAATAGATTCTGATTATGATAGATCTGTTTATGCAGGATATCAACTTTCTTCCTGTGATGAAGACGACCAGCCTTCTCTCTGTGGTGGTCGTCCTAGTGGTCGACGGCCCTCTGGAGTCTCGTGCATCACGATAGGAATTATTGCTGGATCCATTCTCTCAATGTGGTCCCTCCAGAATCACCTTCACTCCATCTCACTTTGTTTTCAATTTTGCAGGATTTGCAAATTTCTTCATTGGGTATCCTATATCTAAGGGTTCTCCCCACAATAGGTCGCAATATTCTCATTTCTGCTACTCCTAAGATATGTTTGGTTCTGACAGTGTCTGCTCTTGCTTCGATTCCGTAAGTCGACATGGGATTCTAATTTGATACAATTTTGCATGTATTTTGTTTACTTATATAAGATTTAATTTAAATCTATCAATATAATTTATACTTACATGAGTTGAATGAATAAATTTCAAGTGTTCAATGTGTTGGGGTGTTATATGCCATGTCATTCAACTTCCATTTGAGGTCTCATTTCATTATTCCTCCCACCACGCATCGTTTAAAATTATGAGAATGTACTCGTAATTACGATTGTCATTCTCGTTGAAAGGGCTATAGACATAAATATTAAAAAATAAATTTGTCCATAAAAATGACACTCGAGAATGATACAATGAATTGTCGAGGCTAGGTAATGTAAAGGCCGACCAACGCGTATTAAAATTTATCGTGTTTATATTTTTAAGCTTGGCGAACCACTTGAAATTTATTTCATTGTACATGTATAATTTTGTTTATATTCTCTACTTCTTCTTCGGCCTATTCCCGTCCACTCCTGGACAAAGGCCACCTCCATATGCTTCCAAGCTACTCTATCTTTTGAAGACTGTGTCTAAATTATGCCATCGTGTCGTTTCAGATCAACCTTCCACCGTAATTGAACCAATACGAATAAAATTTTGAATTTATTTTTAATAAATTGTGTGAATAAATAGATCTTATAAAGTTAAATAAGTATTTCATGCTGCTTACAACATGGATTTATACCCGACGACCTTCGTGGCCGAGTGGCAAGTGCTATCACTATCACACCGAAGGTCCTGGGTTCGATTCCAGGAGATGGTAGGGTGATTATCACACTGTCTTTGGGCTGGTGTAGAATTCATGTGACAATAAAATGACGATTGATTGGCTACCAATCACGTATTGTGAGAATCAATTTGATAGCTAGGTGCAAAGCACCAATGAATGACCGTTTAAGATTCAGCTTGTACTGAAATCCACATTAAAGGCATTAATTTCATTATATCAGTGTACAAAATAAAATAAAACAATAAAAAACACATTGGCTTCTCTAAATTTTCTAACTTTTTTATTGAAATATGAGTATTAATATTAAAATTAATAGTTCTCTAAAAAAAATAGCACAATCACCAGTAATTGACCACTTCAGGTTATATTGATACAATACATAGATTTTGTTACATTGTCACATTATGAAACACCCTAACATATAAAAATATGTAAATATTCAAAGAATTGCATAAGAAATAACATTAAAAAAAACACTCCACACTTTTCCTTATAAAAAACTACTAACAATCTCAGAACAACAACGGGAAGACGCACTTTTACCGTTTGACAAGGCGCAGTTCAAAACTGATAGTTTTATTTCTTACCAACAGTTGTCTCTGCCTACCTCTTTTGTCATAGTTTCTTGGGATTAAAGTTTTTTGACAAGACACATAGAGCAAATCTTATTATATTTTGTTTTTTTAACCAACGGTCATTTACTGGGGGCGGTCAAATGCTGGTGCTTCGACCCTATACCATTTACATCAATTTGGCTCGCGCTATAATGGTATAAAGAGCGATGCAATAAAAGAATAATAAAAATAATATGCTTTCTTACAAGTAAGGTCTAGATAGTTAAGGTATTAAATATAAAAAAAAACGTGTTTTTCAAAATAAGCCATAATACTTTAAAATCGCACTTGATTTGTCAATGAAATCCTGACAGAAATTTTACAACCCGTAAATACTAACGTACGCATAGTTGTTAACCTCACAGGTATAATCTTTAGACAATCGATCACGTGAAATTACAAATAAAGCGTGTTTTCATACGAATTTTCGCAGTATCACTATCCTTAGTTTTATGTGATTTTATTTTAGAAAAAAATTACTTATAAATTTACGAAAGTTTCAGCGCGACAATATTTTTTGTGAAAGCAAACTCCGAAGCACGAAATACAATATAACGCGAAGGAAAGTTTTAATCTTCAAAATCCGAGATATTTCTTAAATCCATATTTACATTGAAGCGCTCAAGATGGCATGTATAAGCTATATCCTTCAGTTTCGGTCTGGTAAACTTCAAAACATCCCCTTTCCTCATCCCCCTTCCTGCTTCAGAGGGATACCTTTATGTGTCACCAGGGACACACGTCATTCTTAGATAAGCACATGGATAATGTCTCGATAGGTATGAACACAAGATATCCCTCAGTCTTTCTTAAATTTCTTTGCCGATATAAAATACAAACTTCTGTTTGTGTTAAAATTTTCAATAGTTAACAAATAGTTTTCAATTTCAAATAGATTTTCAAATCAAATTTTCTAAATATATTTTTTTTCTTCAATTCTCAATGCAAACAACAATATTTTAAAATAATCGATTGTTTTGGTCAAAAAACTATGAAACTTCAACATTATAAAATATTAGGTCCTTACATATGAAACTGTCGTTTTGCCGTACTAGCAACTTTGATCTCAAATATCTTCTCTTTGGTTAGGAATTCCAAATTCAAATTTATACAGCTATTTACTCAAGTATTTGTGTTTAATTATAATTCATTTGTCCAACCAACCACGTCCGAGTTAGCTGCAGGCTGCGGTGTTAGTGATAAAACTGTTTTAATCCACTTGAAGCAAATTGGGAAGGTGAAAAAGCTTGAAAGGTGGGTACCTCACGAATTGAGTGAAGCAAATCAACAAACGCGCGTTGACTTCTGCGTTGCATTACTCAACCGGCACAAAAATGAAGGGATTTTGAATCGAATCATTACCTGTGATGAAAAGTGGATCCTGTATGATAATCGGAAGCGCTCATCGCAATGGCTGAACCCTGCCGAACCAGCCAAACCATGCCCCAAGCGAAAATTGACTCCAAAAATGTTACTTGTGAGCGTTTAGTGGAATAGTGCTGGTGTCGTTCACTACAGCGTTCGTAAATCTGGCCAGACGATTACGGCAGATGTCTATTGTCAGCAACTGCAAACCATGATGGAAAAGCTAGCTGCTAAACAACCGAGGCTGGTTAATCGCTCTAGGCCACTGCTGCTTCATGATAACGCTAGACCACACACTGCACAACAGACGACTACCAAATTAGAAGAGCTTCAATTGGAATGTCTAAGACATCCACCGTACTCTCCGGACCTTGCCCCAACAGATTACTATTTTTTTCGAAATTTGGATAACTTCTTGCAAAGGAAAAAATTCAACTCCGATGGGGCAGTCCAAACCGACTTCAAAGATTTTATTGATTCCCGTCCGAATGGTTATTTTAGTAAAGGGATCGATGAACTACCTATGAGATGGCAAAAGTGCATAGATAGCAATGGTACATACTTTGATTAAATAAATATATTATATTTAAAAAAAATCAACTTTATGTTCCACCCATACAAAACGCCAATTTCATATGTAAGGACCTAATACTTAAATTCAAAACATTGTTATTATGTATCATGATTTATCTAATATGTTGGAATGTTGTTAGTTCTACCTGATGATGCCAACATAGGTTGGCCACACAGCTGTCAAACTCGACAAACTCATTTTAATAACTCGAGATACGTTATAATTAACTAACTAACCATCACGCTGTCTCTCCGAAGGGGTAGGCAGAAAGAATGGACTGTCACACTTTAACCGATGCGGCACTCCATCCTTCTCTTTTCTCCCCCGCGAGAGAGACGCGGTGTGATGGGTTGCGAACCTCATCGCCACCAATAGGCATCCAATAGGAATTATTTTTTTTTTTATTTATATATAATATGAAAACTTCAGTTTATGAATATTTACAGATTAATTTTCATACATATAACGTTCTCTTTATAGCTTTTTAAGGTTTCATTACAATCTGCAGTTTTTAGAACAAGCAACGTCTAATTGTACCGTAAGGATACCATTAAAATCTCATTACACCGACTCTAACCACATTGTACTAAGTGAATCTATGTTTTATACAGCAGTGAGAGCGTGTGTGGTCTCGACTAAAATGCATTTTAGCTCGAATTTGCTAAATGCGATAACGATTCAGAGAGCACCTTAGCAAAATTAATTTGCTAAAACACAAAACTATTAGCAGGTTTCTCTCTCAGTTACCGTAATTTCTCTTTAAGGGATCATTACCACAGATATTCACAGAATACCTAGGTTATTTGATCATCTTATTGCCAAAAAACATAAATCTTTTAATACGTATATGTTATTCCATATTATATAATAGTTTCGTAAAACAATTATATACTTAGGCGTTTGAATGTATCAACCAAAAGTCTCACAATATTTAGACAACCTACAAGATATAAGTTGACATTTGAATATATAACTGTGGAGCAAGTGATGAGCTTCAACTATTTGGAAGTAGAGATCTGCACTTTTAATGATATTTATACCAAAGTACAAGAACAAGTTTATAAAGCATCTGCCGTGTCAGGATGTCTGAAGAATTTGGTCTGGAAGAACAAGCACGTGCGTGTAAAGACGCGGATCGACACTATACGAACCAAGGGTCTGATAAAAACATCTGAGATGAAGATCCTAAGATCTATTACGGGAAATACTCTCTGAGATCGTATACGCAGATATTAGAAAAACTTGTGAAATATAGAAAGTTCGGTAAAGTAGATCCAGAAGAAGAAACTGGAGGGACCATGTAGCCAGAATGAATAGTAACAGACTCGCATATACAGCTGCTTACGAAATCCCCTCCGGACACCATCCACCTGCAAGACTAATAGATTAAAAGTTTTAAACCGTAATAAGGTTCAAATAACCTGCTGTATGCAAATTATTTACTAATATTTTGCTCAATCACTCTTTATATATATGATACATTGCGAGAAAATTGATATGAAGGGTATAGCTATCATACTGATTCTTGTGAAATATAATAGGTAGCGATTCTATCGCTACTTCATAGTATTTATCTATCAAAACTATCGAAGTTAAATATATGTTTTATGAGAAGAGCCTTGCGCTGAAAAACCTCAAAAACGGGAAAGCACCCGGAATCGATGACGTTCCGGCCAAACTAATTAAGTCAGCAGAAAAAGGAACCACAGATTCCCTGTTTAAAATGGTACAGACAATGTATAATACTGGGAAGATACCAGAGGATTTCGAGAAATGCCTAATTGTCACACTACCAAAGAAGGCAGGTACGACGAAATGCGAGCAACACAGAACTCTTAGCCTAATATCCCATGCCTCAAAAATATTGACTAATATCATTCTAAAAAGAATTGAACCAAAAGTAGAGAACATCCTTTACAGAGACCAGTATGGCTTCAGAAGAGGTGTAGGAACCAGAGAAGCAATATTGTCATTACGAATACTACTAGAAAATATAATTAAAAGAAACCAAAACACAAATATCGCATTCATAGACCTAGAGAAGGCTTTTGACAAAGTAGAATGGAAAAGACTCTGCGAGATTTTGAAGAGAATTGATATCAAATATAGAGATAGATTAATAATCCAGGCGCTATATAAGAACGAGGTCGCCATAATCCCCGCTCTCTGTAGTAAGTCTGCATTACTGACCCTATCCGTCCAAGGTATACGGAGCATTCTGCGGTAGTATATACACATCTCGAACGCTTCCAACTGGTTCATTATATTCACTTTTAGAGTCCAGGTTTTGCAGCCATATAGTAGAACAGACCTTATACAACATTTAATCATTATTTGTTGGAGTTTCAAGTTATGATTATCGTTGCAATATGAAAGATGAATCTAGAAATAGAAAAAAAAACGAGAAAAATATAATACGATTAAATCAATCAAATATTAACTGTCGGCCACGTGGGGTGGGGAGAAAATAATGTGCTTGCATGCCACTGTGTATGAATGTTGAGAAAGTGAAAACAGTATAAAGGAAAATAACAGTTTGGCAGTTCAGTATATCTGCCTGCGCTTCGGGAGTTGGCGTGTTGATTAGATTGGTAATTTAATCTCCAAATATTTCAATAATTACAAAATTAAACAACAAAGTTAATGCAGCAAATATATTGAATCGAATTAATTATCACAGTTTTTTCAACAGTTTGATTAATTTCGCAGTAATAAACTTTAACTGAAAACCTTAAAAAAATCAGTCGTTAATTAAACCCGTCTTATTACAAGTTTGGGGGGCGGAGAAGAGGGGCAAAGAGGGGTGGGGGATGAACTGGGAACACTAATGCGATTTTCCATTTACCTGACTCGACTCCAATACGTAATTTGTTAATATTCCCGGAGCTATTGAATCTCTCGTGTAAATGATCGATCAAACTAAAGACTCAACTTCAAATTACAAATTCTTTTTTATTTGTTTCGTTGATTTCATTTAGATGGCAACACTGTTTGTATTGGCGATGAATGTAAATTAATATATTTTAATTATGTTCAAGATGATATATTTTTTTATTTAATATTGTAGGTTTAGTAAATATTCATTTTTTCCCTTATAAACCACAGATCTTTTGAACCCAATTACTGTATACAATTTATTTTAGCTTTTAAATTGATTCTTATGACATGTGATAGATAGCCAATCTATCGCCATTTTATTGTCACGTAAATTCTACACTAGACCAAAGACAGTGTGACGATCACACTGCCATTGCCGGGAATCAAACCCGGGACCTTCGGTATGGAAATCAGAGCTCTTACCACTCTACCACGAAGGTCGACTTTGATTAACGAAGGGTGTTTTTATTCTTTGATTATCGAAAATTTTGAGACATACATATTTCAAACACAATTCCAATCCTTATTTTTTAATGTGAAACTTAGAAGTTAAGAACAAGGATCAAAGTTTGATTAACACCGTAGAAATTAGATCACTGAGAATAATGCGCGAAGAAACTAAAAATGACACAATAATTTTTCGTTAATGCGGTACGCAGTTTATCGCATCCTAAATAAAATTAAAAAATATTCACTTGTATGGTGTGGCCATATGGAACAAATAGATGAGAGAATAAGTTTTAAAACAAAGGGTAGACGAGATATTGACAGGAGACGAATCGAATCGAAAATATTTTTCAAACTGCTTCGGGGATCTATTGAGAACCCCTATGTTTTGGAGCAAATAGGTCTTTTTGTTCCTAATAATTACCTGCGACAGCGCCGACATCAATTGTTCTTTGCTCCGTCACGCAGAACCAACCTGCCTTTGGTGAGGCCAGTAGGAAGAGCAATACGGACGTTGAATCTAATCGTCTCGGATTTGGACATTTTCAGTATCAGTGAGGCAGTATTCATTAGAAAAATTTTACAATTTCTGGAAAGAGTATTGCCTCACTGACGTTCACATATTTGGGTTCCTTCTGATATGTATGATTTTTTAGTTTCATGTTGTTTTATTTTAACCCTTATCTTGTAACACCGTTTTGTGTCCAAATGAGTCGCCTAAATGTTTTTCGTTTGATATGTCTCATTTTTGTATAATGTATAAATAAATAAATAACATAAGGAACTGGACTGGCTTAGAAATATTTAAGAAGCTGTTTCTAGCTGCAAGCGACAAAGATATTTTTCATTTATTTATTTTAAACATATCTAAAGTATTACAGAATTTTTTTTCCAATACACTAAAGATACAAGTTAGAGATACACAAGCCACTCTCGCCTACACTCAAGTGATAGTCAACGTCGGAGAGACCTGAATGAAACCGAAAGAAGAAGAAGATGGACGCTTTAAATTTCTCAAAAATTATAATAACATATTTAAAAACAAATTGAAGTTATGTTTTCTTCTATTTGGCACATTTATAGATGTAATATCTCAATGCATTAGTTGATAGTGAATGCTGGAAAAAGAGTACAGAATACAGATCTGGGTGGAGAATTACAATATATAAAAGCATGCAAGACTTTGAAAGGCAGCGCAGAAAGCAGGAGGTGAAGAATAGAAAGATCATCGGAAGACGGTGGCGACTCCACTTTCAAGGTCTTTCTCTACCCAAAATGCCCCAGAGTGCGTGAGTCCTGGATTGGGCTCTATAGCTACATGAAGATCCACAACCGTGAAGCCAGTATTTTTTGTAAATAAGGGACAGCCAGTGATGATGAATTGAGAAACTGATAACATTTGGATCCGCAGTTTATAAAAAATTGTCGTCTGTGAAACAAAATGCGAAAAAGAATATTCGCATTCTGAACATAAAAATTCAACAACAATAAAAAAGTTTGGGATTATTTAAAATCGTGTCGATTTTGTTGAGCTTTTTTGCAACTGAGTATAAAATTCGTACGTGAGTTCAGAGTGACCCAATGACACAATTTTCTAAAACCTACGTAAACATTTTTACTAACTCCACCAAAAAGAGCATTCAGAAAACGAATCCAGAGCTTAACAGTGACTGCTCAGAAAATTAACGTTATAAAATTGTTTAATTATAGTTTATTTTTATTATTTAAAAGTTTAAAAAACAATTTCCCACTTTTCATTGTATTTTTCTCGGCATGTTTTGAATATTTTTCTCGTAAAGCTTTTACATCGGGAGAACAATATAAATAATAAAAACTCAGCTTACGTAGTTGTACCGATGATGAAGGTATAAAACCTTCGAAACATATCTAGAAAAATAAACTCTAAATTGGAGAAAGACTGTGTTTAAGTTCAAATAAAAATACGACATTTTGGAATTCTATAGTATTAATGCCTGTATATAAAAAAAACGGTTTTAACATCATAATTTCATATTTCTTTAAATATTTAATGATTTTTGATGCCTAAGATAATTAATTAAAATAATAATAAAACACACTGTGATGAATAGATCGTGGTATATAAATTTGAATTATAAATTTAAAAATTGATTAAAATAATTCAATATTTTTATATAAAATAAATTTAGTCCATTGTTTTGGCCGAAACACTATGATACTTCAACATTCTTCTCTTCTCTGGTTTCAATCCTGGGATTGGTTTGCAGCAATTTCCTCCATTATTCTCTTCCATTTCAACATTATTACTGTTAAAATTTAAAACGCTGTTATAATATCACAATTTCTTTTTATTCACTGAGAGTGTCGCGACCGCTGTTTTGCCAACCGATATTGGCATCATCGGGCGTTAAAATAAACTTATTGTAACACCTGATGATGCCAACATCGATTGGCGAAACAGTTGTCGCGACACTTTCAGTGAATAAAAAGAAATTGTGATATTATAATAGTGTTTTAAATTTTTACAGAAATAAAACAAATTTGATTTTCAATAAGTGTTTTCCCGTGCTGATTTTATAAAATTCGAAATGTAATGTTTGAATTGTAAATATGATATGAAAAATGAACAACCAATTTTTCTTAAATATGTAAACTGTTCACGGACTTCACTGCTATTCAGAAACCGACTGACATGTTTTTACGTTTGTGAAATGTTTGTCGTGTAATGGAAAAAAGTCAATTTTTCAGATATATATTTCATAACAAACATTTAAATTGAAACTATTTTCGTTTCAAGGCTGCTTCCGCTACTTCCTTCTTATTTTTTTAGATTTCGCGATCTGTTTAGACAGGATATTTAATTTTGGTTCAGTAATGAACTCGTCTAACATTCTCTCGAACTTTTTGGTGCATTACGATCTTGGGAATACTCACTGGTTTCAATCTCTCATCGTGGCCTCTCCAGGGTCTTTTTTCTCACAGTGTCATCAATATTACAGATTCTGCAAATCTCTCCGTTAGCTATCCTATTTCTAAGAGTTCTACCCACGACAGATCGAATGTTTTCATTACTTCAGTTTTAAGTAGATGTTTTTTGTTGTTGGTTACTCCTTCTACTTTATGTAAGAAATAAATTATGTTTATTTTTTTATTATTATATATAAAACGTATTTTTATTTTGGTAGGAAAGAGATGTTTAGTTGTATGGCTGAATACAGGGTTAAAATATAAATTTTAAAGAAGACTTATTTTTTAGAAGCTTTAATAAACTTCTTGCGAGTGACATAATCAAACGGATAATAAATACACATTCAAGGTGAATATGTCACGCACGTTAAATGCAGGAAAATTCATATTAAAAAAAAAACATTATTTTTGTTACTATTTCGTATGGAATTTTTGCAAGGCTAATATCACTCTATAAAATGTACTAAAATTTCCAGAAATTTGACGTTTTTTATTACTTTATCATAAAGACTTTTTCACTATTTTTCAAACAACAATGAATATTTTTTATATATTTAAAAAAACTCAAATACTAATGATTTTTCGAGGTCAAGATGTTAAAGAATCAAGATATTTCCCTTATAACCGATCTTCGCAAGGACAATGCAATGTTGTTTTTGTTCTCTTAATACTCGATTGTTTTCTTCAATAAACACAATATTTAAAATCTTCTGAACAAAAGTAGAACAAACATTAATTAATTATGTATGTAGCCGTGCCCAAAGTAGCTTATCGAGAACATTTATTCTAAAGTAGGCCATTCAACCTTTATTTACCATTTTTAATGTGCCCAAAAGCCCAGAAAATATGTAAATACTCCAGTCTTATCATTCGTTATACACTTTATGCAGAAATAATATCATAAAGTCCCTTGCGCGAAGATCTCGTCCCGAAATCATTTGGAGCATGCTACATACACAGGTCTGTAATCTGTTGTACTCGTACTAAGGGTTTTCACATAGCCATAATAATTGTATTTAATAGTTATTAAAAACAGTGTTTTATGTATGTTTATAAGAAAAAGAGTTTAGTTAAAATAATTTAAGTAATATGCGTACATCCGAGAAAGGCAAATTAAAAATAAATTTAAAAATAAGTCAAAATAGTATTATACTTAGGAAATTGAAAAACTTTGTTTAATCCACTAATTATTCAAAAATATTTTTAAAAAACACGACATTATTCGGAGGATACCTCATCTTCAGGTGTAAAAATATAATAAAAACTAAGCAAAAAAAGGCTAATAAAAACGCATTTAAAATTCGATACAATAATTCAAATTTAATAATTAACCTGTGCTATTTGTTATAAGTAGGTACTAACAATTAATAAACATACTGTTTTTTCTGAGATGGCGACCCATTGTATTGAATTTGACCATAGTTTCGATAAAAATGACACAAAATTTCTACACACGGTTAACAATAGCAATAAATTAAACAAACTTGAAAATTTAGAAATCCTCAAGTCGGTGAAATTGGATGAAAATATAATTAATAATCAGATTCTTCCTTTTACTCCTTTATAAAAACATATTCAGAAAAAATAACTGAAAGGTGGAACATAACGGGTTTTAATTCAGTGTTATACGTTTATTATAAAATATTTATAAATACACTATTGGTGGCGATGAGGTTCGCAACCCATCACAGCGCGTCTCCCGCGGAGCGAAAAGAGAAGGATGGAGTGCCAAATCGGTTAAAATGTCCATTCTTTCTGCCTACCCTTTCGGGGAGACGGCGTGATAGTTAGTTAGTTAGTTACACTATTTTATTTCATAAGATGCGTATTGTACTCGTCATATGATTATATTTTCAATAATACATGCACCACGGTGATATCTACAAGAATAACGTTAAATACGTCTAAAATGTGAAAACGTCTAAAGTGTGTCTGAAACTGGCAAAGTATCTAACGAGGTCACGTGACCCTGTAACCTAATTCAAATTGTAGTTCCTGAGAGCGCATTTTTCATCTCGGAAGCATGCAGCACGCTGTATAGCCAAGTATATTACGTGCCGTATACGTTCGGGTGACCTCTTAACGTGTGTCGGCTAATGGACTGTAAGGAAAAGTATCCATTGATGTACAGGTGCTATGCCGGCGAAAGTTTCCCTACCCCTTATCCAGAATAGATTTTCATCCCGAAATACACAAGCCTACTCCCGAATTGAATATCCTCTCATCCTAGCCGGAGATACGCACATTTTAAAAGATTTATAAGACCGTTCGCCCGGAAGAAATCTGCATTCAAACTATACCCCGCGTATATCATCCTGACGTTTATTGTACCCAGGGCTGGCAGAGGTGTTAATAAAAAACAAATATAAGGGCTGCCCTCAGCCGGGCCTGACTGGGAGACGATAACTCACGGCGTCTCGAGATCGCCGGCCGCTTTGGGTGGGTCTGCTCGAGTCAGATGTGGGGTTCTTCTGTTTTTCAATATTAAACTGACCCTACCAACTGAGATTCTTTTTTAAATGTTTATGTGCCCATCAGTATTCTGTACTGTATCTCCCCTCCCACTTGAAGCAAAAATATTTTATTACGTCAGAACCGAAATTGTTTTAAATGATTACTATTTAAGGCCTATTATGAATTGTCGAGTAAGAAAGTACCATAATTAGTTTGCTAAACGCGGTCTCCTCGAAGATCGACGTCTTTCTAACTAACTAACTAACTAACCATCACGCCGTCTCCCCGAAGGGGTAGGCAGAAAGAATGAACTGCCACACTTTTTTTTCCTGACATATGTCTCTCGCTTCCTCAACATTCATACATCGTGTCATGCACGCGCGTCGATTTCTCTGACTCCTCACATGGCCGACATTCAATATTTAATTTATTTGATCGTGCCACGATTTCCTCGGTCTTCCTCTATTTCTGGTTCCATTTACATCATTAACATAGATTTTTTTACCATTCTTTCTTCATTCATTCTTTGCATATGTCCAAACCATCTTAATGATCCTTTCATTATTTTGTTCATGACACCATCATTCGCACCGCATTCACTTCTTATATTTTCATTCGACACTCTATCATACGAGTACACAGAGTATCCACACATTCGTCTAAGAGATCTCATTTCTACTGCATTTATTCCACTTTCTTCCTTCTTTTGCCAGTTCCATGCTTCGCTTCCATACATAAGGGTCGTTAGAAGAACACCATTGTGCACTGCCATTCTAACTTTTTGGATAGGTTTTAACATAATCTTAGCTATACAAATTCATAATTGTTGTAAAAACAAAAAAAAATTATAAAAACTTTCCCTTTTTCTCAGTTTTTCTACCATTAACAAATTCAACAAAACTGTTTTTATACATACACTCACATAGAGGTAATATTTTTGTTGACTAACCCGAGCAATCGCGCAAAAAAAAAAACTGTGAACGCTTTTAGGTACTAAGCAGACGGCGACAATCGAACGTTTTCAAAACCAATACAAGATAATATCGGAGGCAATCAGGAAACTTTTTTCAATCACGGCGAGAGTACTTTAAAGGCCAATAACCGTTAAACACGTCACAATTTTTCATTACGTAAACGGATCACAATATTTATTAGAATTTCGTACAATTACTCCGATAATGATGCCATTAAAGTCGCCCCTTGTTAAAAATCGACTCTGCCCCTTTATATTACCAGGCCAATACTGGAATTTTTGTATACTCATCACAACCTGTAAAAATGCGTTTTCACCATGACTTACAACTCGCATTTATGATGTTTTTTGTATTTTTAATACTGATTAGTTTACTTTTTTAATTGAAAACATTTATTACTTTTCATTTTGCATCACTATACTTATATGACAATTTATTTTCTATTAAATTGTCGCTACAGCTTTTACGCCACAAATTGTTGGCATAATCGGTTGTTACAAACAACTATTCAGCTAATTGTTGATAATGTATTGCAGTTATGTTAATTTCAACCACCTATTATAATTACTACGTATTGTATAATAAACACGCGATAATTTTATCGGTTTTACATTGATTTATTTATACACAAATAAGTTTTAAAAGATTGTTTTGCTTTGCGAGGAATTTTGCAATCTCTATTTTCACAACACTTTATTTAATTTTTCACATACACGTTTCTGTTCTAACACCATATTTTTCGATGCTCATGTTTTAAAATATGTACTTAAAAAAAAACGAAATATGTCTGCGAAATGTAAAATAAATTGCTTTTTAAATACAATGAAGTTCGTAGATTCACTGAGCAAATTCTACACTATTCCCATTAGTAAAAAAATGGGTATACATGAATACTTCTATAAAATGTGATTTTCAATCTTTACTTTATATGAATATCATAATAAAATCTTAGGATTTCTTATTCTTTTTATTCTAATTGCAGATCTTGCAATCTGTTTATGCAGGATATCAACTTTTTTCCTGCGAAGAAGACGACCAGCTTTCTTTCCATCTCTTTGGTGGTCGTCCTGGTGGTCGACGGCCCTCTGGATTCTCGTGCATCATGATCTTAGGAATTCTTGCTGGATCCTTTCTTTCAATATGGTTCCTCCAGAATCGTCTTCTTTGTCTACTCCATCTCACTATGTCTTCGATTTTGTAGGATTTGCGACTTTCTTCATTGAGTATTTATTCTATCTCTAAGGGTTCTCCCCACAATAGGTCGCAATGTTCTCATTTCTGCTACTCTTAAGAGATGTTTGGTTCTGACAGTAACTTAGGTATTGATGCGTATATAGATCGAAAAAAAATATTTTTATTCCCCTTATAAAAATTAACTAGCATAATTTCATAAAGTTTACAGTAAAATAGAAAATAATTACTGTATGAAAACATGATTCGATTAAACAAGCCTTAGTCCCCCGACTAAGGCTTGGAACAGAGAGCAAACAGCGTAGAGCGATGTGTACATTTTAGTTTCACCGCAAGGGTTTTACATTGAACCCCAAATTCCATTTATTAGAAGCAACCTCTAATAAATGTATCGAATTATTCCTCTTTAATTCGACCTGTAACGCTAATTCCGGATAAGTTATCGCAACGATTTAAATAATGAAATTTTTAAACATGGATTAAAGATAATCCCAAATCGGAAGTTAAAGAAGTGAATTCTGACTTCATTAACCTGATTCTTAATTTGAACGATTTTAAACTGTAACGTTTATAAAAGATGTAAAATAGGATTTTTTTTAGAGGTTTGGTTTTTAAACTAGCAACATTGTTTCTACATACTGTCAATTTAACAGTTGATAGTTGATTTGTAGTTAATATGTTTTGGCATTTTACCATATATAGATTGACGAATTGTAAAAATCGATTGCAAATTGTAAAAATCGTGGTTTGGTTCGCCAATAATATCGTGCACTGCGTCCATTTTACGGTCGACACAATCGCAAATTATTTGGAAGACCGTGGATCGTTTTCGCACTACGTACACTCTAGTGGATAATACGCATCCACAAAGATGACATTTGTCGAAAATTGGACTTCACGATTGCGCTTCATTTGAGCTAGCCGTGGCGCTCATATGCCTGAAATCATATTTAAACAATAATTGCATAAAATTATCTCTTAAATAAAGCCAAGATCTTAGACATTAACATTATTTTAATGTGTTTTTTTTTCATTTTGAATATGTATTGTATACTTTTAAATAAAACACCCGTTGCTTTTTAAAATATTTTGTTACAGTATTGATCATAGACAAGCTATAGCTAAAGTTATCAAATAATGTTCTCTTATTATTTTTAGATGCATAGGAGCAATCAGAAGATCCGTGAAATGACCCAGTAACCACGTGTAACCAGAGACCGTAAGATCCGGTCGCCTAGCATGGATTGGCCACATTCGCCGAACTCGAGTGGTCAAATCAATCAAGGCTCATGTACGCGTCAAAACTAGCCACAGTAAGACCTCTAAATTCACTATTACTTTAGTAACTAACTACCTAACTAACCATTACGCCGTCTCCCCGAAAGGGTAGACAGAAAAAATGGACTGCCACATTTTAATCGATGCGGCACTCCATCCTTCTCTTTTCGCCCCCGCAAGCGACGCGGTGTGATGGGTTGCGAAATCCCGTGCACACTTCGATTGTCCAACGTCTACAAAATAAACCCCAAACAAATTATTTACAATGCTTTAAAATAAAATAGCAAATAAAAATAATTTAACACAATGTTCTTTTAGATGGTGCGCTTGACGTCAGCTGGATGATCCGGACATTTGAGTTTATTTTTAAAAAAATCCACTGTTTTTTTTTTAAATTGACTGTAATAAGGCACTTAAAATAATCCAACAGCAGCCAAAACTTTAAAATATTATTGATGAATTTATTCAAATTGTCATTGGAACAAATGAAACATGTATTTTTACACCTGTCAAAATTCGTTTTATAAACGAAAAAACTTGAATATGTGAATTTATTGCTTGTAAATTATTTTTTATATTAATTTTGTAATTGTCTAATGGGAAGCATGTGACAAACATAGAAAAATGGAGGAAAATATCGAAAGAAGGACCGGTGCTGAGAACAAAGTTAATGGCGCTCTCAAAGTCATCACTGCAAATAGAAATATGTCAACTAAAGCAAAGATGGCAGTACATAATACAGTTCTAGTGTTAACCCTTATGTTTGGAAAAAATGATAAAAGTAGGATAAAGAATAAGCGGGAAAACAATTTATGATAGAATACGGAACGACGAAATAAGGAAGAAATGTAAGGCAGATAATAGCATCATAAACCAATTTAAAAAAAGATCCCTGAAACGGTACGGGAAAGGACGAATGGACAAGAGAACAATGGTTAAATGGTGTATACAATCAATGTGGGTAGAAAGCAAAACCGTGGAAGACCAAGGAAAGCATGACATGACCAAATTTATCAAATACTGAATGGCAACCATATTCGAAGTCAGAAAAATCGACGAGCATGCATGCTACGATGTATAAATGTGAAGGAATCCAGAGAAGTATGTCAGAACAGAACGGTATGGTGATCCATCCTCTCTGCCTACTCCCCCAGAGGAACGGCGTGTTCGTTAGTTAGTTAGTTATTTAGTAATGTAAATTTTCGAACCTCACCTTAAACATATATTCTTATCAATTGCCAGAAACTTTTTCTATATTTACTCAAAATATTATTGATTCTCATAAATAGGGGTAGGTAGCGATTTTTATGATATTGGAAATGATTGGTCAATAAGTTTTGACGAGTCATTGTAATATATGTGATTGGTTGTTTACAAAATCACAAGATTGTCAAATTTATAATATCACTAATGTTCTTTTATGCGTTATATATTATGTGACTTACTAAAAGGCATCATATTAATTGGTTGCTTTCAATGTGTATTGTATACTTTTGATGTGTTGCGTCAAAGTAAATGCATCAAATGTTACCACAGCAATATCGTATATTCGGACTGTCTTACTAATAGATACTTCAATAAAATATCTTGAAGAGCAAACTATGTAACATCTGCAGCAATACCATCAAGTCCTATTCATTATCGTATACTCGTACAAGTTGTATTTATGCCCCACGAACCTCGGACAATATGACCACTAACATAACCATGATTATCATGATTACACGTGAGAAAACGATTGGATAATGTCAAGACCAAGATAACCGTACTCACTTAGCTAAGGGAAGGCGGTCCATATAGAAAAACCCCATCAGAGAAGACAACGGAAACCATTATGATTTTCTTTTCCTATGAAAATATTTAATGTCTAGTATGTCAATTAGGGGACAGAGAAGAAGATATTGGAGATAATTACCACACCTTGCACTATATGACACCACTTGCACCAAAGATTACCACACCTTGCACTATATGAACAACTAGAGGATAAAAGGATGCCTGAAAGACCCCCCAAGAGATGAAAAGACATTTGGAAATACACATTGCGAGAGGCAGCAACAGGCCTTTGCGGCCTCTAACCAGTATAAGAAGAAATAAAAGGCAATCACTATGGAGATGAGCTAATTGAAATCCGAAGAACCACCTAGAATGTCATGGTTCCTAGTTCCAGGCAGCTATTCAATGGGGAGAGTGTAAGGACAATTTTCCGGCACAAAATAGTAAAGTCATCGTCTACCATTGTAGCTTTGATGTTTATAGTATTAAATGTAAATGACATTTTGGACAGATCTTTCTCCACGATGAGACGAAAGGCAAGAAAATACGAGATGAAAAGCCTTTTAAAATGCCATCCCTACAAAACTAGCTTGCCATTGACAAGAATAACGAAGAAGAAGAAGAAATGTTAAACTCTCTTTGGCTTATTGCTAAGTAAACTATTTAATTCGTCAACGTCTCCAAAAGGCGGAGATTAATGATTTTAATCAGCAATGTTGGATTCAAGCTATTCTTAGTTAAAGACCCATTTCAAATATTTTATTTAAACAATTTAATTCATAAGTCATAGAAGACATGAAGGTGACATTTCATATAATTTAAAATTATAGTATTTCAGGGTGGCGCAAAATGACCTTTATTGTTTGAATTCTTCATAACTCGATTTATTATTTAAGAATAAATTAAGATCATTTTTTTAATAATAGTTAATAATTATTTTTATTATTGTAAATGAAAACTCCCGTTTTATTGAAGATTTGTTTCATTTTATGGAAATGACATATTTTGCCTTGATAAGGTTTTATAAAATGTCAATAATATTATTGGATATTCAAAAATTATTAAAAAATATATAATTATTGAAATTGATTTGAAACCGTCGAATTAAACCGCCATATCATAATCCAACGCCTCTTATATACTATTTTCTATCATCAAACGTTTACAAGGCTACCACAAAGTCATTTAACAGATGTATCTCAAAACTAGTTTAGAATTGATTGTTTATTTTGGTAAACTAATAGACTAACAATTGGCAATATGTATTTTTATACACTGTTCGTTACTATTATTATAGATATAGTTAGATTTTAATTTTAAAAAAAACAAGCATTTTGACTTTCGGTTTGACAAATAAGAGTAAAACTTAACAACTTAATCATCACTTTTTACTTTTGTAAGAAAAATATATACTTTCGGTATTTGGGTAACAATATTTTCAATCCTTCTTTAAGTTTAATTAGAACAAGCGATCGAAGGTTAAACCGTGAATTATGTTGTGAAACTTATCATCAAAATTCAAGGGAAGGATCCTTCTTTGGGCCTAACAAAATGGCTGAAGTTTTTATTTCCAATTTAATAATTTAATTTAAAGACGATGTTCAGGATAGTCTTGACTGCTGCCATTAAGGTTAGCAAACATTAAGAGAGATTCACCGAAACAAAACTTCACACTTAAACCAAATAAAACATGCATTTTATAAAAAAGGAAAGAGAATTATTTCGAACTATATATTGCATCAGATCCATACAACTACCTTTTTACACTTTTTCATGCATTAAACAAATTTGTCAGTAGTTTAACATCAAAACAGATACCTTTTAAAATACACTACAATAATATTTCACATTACTGTCACATAAATTATGAGAATGAGTCAAAAGGGTTCAGCAGTTTATTTTGTTATAAATCAACCACAGTTTTGATTGATGATACTTTTGACACTTTTCCACTGGGAAATACAAAGGTGTGATTTTGGGAGGCCGGCACAACTCCTGGACTATTTTGCCGAACGGAATAGCTCGGAAGAAATTGTTGGAATTTTGCATTAGTCTGAAACATTTAAGCCGCAATAATTTTAAATTAAATTCTCAAAACCCTTTGGATTCTGAAGACTAGTTTTACGGTTATTGCAATTAAATTTCGCCTTTAACGAAATAAGACGAATGCACCTGAGAAAATTCGACAAAGTTACAAAGGAATTTGTATCTATTAAAACGTTGTTATTATTCAGGGTGCAAAATAAATTATTATCCAAACCAAAGTGTATCCTCCATCATATTCTAGAACAATGATGCAGGTTTGTGTTACTCAAATCCTTTAAGGGGGTATTTTGGTCTAGAAGCCTAAATTTTAGACGTTTTTTTCCGAGAAGGATAATTTTATTTTAATTACTATTAGTTTAAGAATACAAAAAAAAATGCGAAAAAAATCTGAAATTCAAAGAGTTACAGGCTTGTGAAGTGGGTGTCAAATCAAATCAAATCAGTTTATTTCATCAATAGACATTATAAAATTAAGATTTAAGGCATCTATTGAGAAGAGGTAAAATAATTTATTGTATATAATGTAGTATACTACCAGAAACGCATAAGAAATGGTTCGACATTAGGAAGACAAGTTACTCTCCAAAATCAAGAGTTTTTGCTTTCTGAACGTACTTTCACTAATATGAATGACCTCGATCTCCGGGGAGACTCCTTTCAGCAGATTAATAGCTCTTTCCATCGGTGCCAACAGAGGCAAGTTGATTTTGGCAGCCGGTAGTTAAACAATCTATGATGTCACTGTAGGAGATATCTATCAGGGACTTAAAGCCGAACACCCTCCAGCACGACCGAGTTCTCGAAATATCTTCTGAGTAAACTAAAGAAATCGGTTATGAGATGCCCATCTCTTCGAAGCTGCAGAGAGTTGATCCCAAGCATTCCCAAAAGAATTGCCGTGGAATAGAACTACGGATAGCTACCATACTCCCTCATATAGAGATACCATAGATTTTTTTCTGAACCCTCTCTAGCATAACGGAATATCTAGCCTCGTGAGGACTCCATATCATAGAATCACTTTCGAGTCTGTTCCGAACCAATGCGTTGTATAGGACTCTGAGCACATGGGGATCTCTGAAAACTCTTCCGGTTCAGATGATAAAGCCCTAGCCCAGGGGTGTCCTGGTCGACATGATTCCAACCCTTGTAGTGTTCTATAATAAAAATAAAGGCAGCCGCAGCAGTAAATTATATATAGATACGTAGTCGTAGGAAATACTAACATTTTGTTAATCGGCGATTCCTGATTCATAGAGTGTGCCTTATTTTACTTCAAAATATATATTTTTGGAACCTCGTTCTAATTTTACGAACAGTACTAGCTTCCTTAGAGGCATTGCTCTGACGTGACGGGCTTCATTGCTACGTCAGTTAAATAGCCATAACTCCGATAATTATTGAAATTTAAAAATTTCCTATTTTGTTTTGGTCAATTTCATTGTTGCCGCACTTTAAAATCGTTAATTGTGACACGTAATACGTTTGTATTGTTTTGACGTTAAACTTATACAAGTTTTTTCGTTTATATAAAGAATTTTGACAGATGTAAAAATAAATTTTTCATTTGTTCCAATGACAATTTGAATAATTACTTCAATGTTATTTTAAAGTTTTTGCTGGTGTTGGTTTGTATTAAGTGCATAATTAAAGCTAAGTAAAAACACGGTGGATTCGTGGAACATAAATTAAGAAGAAAATATGTGCACGATCTAAAAAGAAAATTATTTATTAAATTATTTTTATTGTGTTTTTTTATTTCCTTTCAATGTATTTTATATTATTTATTTTAGATTTATTTTGTCGATGTATTACGATCGAAGTGTGGGTGGGAGATACCTATTGGTGGCGATGAGGTTCGCAACCGATCACACCGCGTCTCCCGCGGGGCGAAAAGAGAAGGATGGAGTGCCGCATCGGTTAAAGTGTGACAGTCCATTCTTTCTGCCCTTTCGGGGAGACGGCGTGATGGTTAGTTAGTTAGTTAGTTTTTTTCCTTTTTAAAACATATTTTAATTTAATATAAGTAAATGCGTGAATATTTTTTTTAATTAATCCTAGACCAGAATACCCCCTTAATGGGAAAGGTGTAAAGACTTAAAGTTTTAATGTTCAGAAGACAAAAAAAATATTTTTATTGTATAATATTTCTGTTTCACCTCATTTTGAATCCTTGATGGAAGTTATTACATATTATTCGTGTTGTCTTTATTTATTTATTTTTTAATATTGTTCTTTTATGTTTTATCAACATATATAAAATCCAAAATGAGTTGCCTAAATGATTGAGTATGTGCTATGAATCCTTCGTGTAAAAAAAATATAAATATGTATTTTCGTATGAAGCACTTCGTTTCTGGAGCAGCATTATCAAACCTATTTTCAAACTCATGTTATTTGTTTAACGACTTGTTATTTTTTTTAGAACCAATCAGTTTTCCTCCCATCGGAACTTCGTTAACAAAATTCTTCTTATGTTACCCTGGCGACAGTCAACAAAGAAAATGTGACAACAAATTACGTGAGTGTTTATTTTTTTTTAATATACCTATTTATTATTCAAAAGCTCTTATGTTTGAATACCTCAATTTTATATTCAATAAGAACGCATTTGTTTTTGTTATGTAATAAGGTCCTAATTTGTTTGACTTTAAAAGGATATGTACCTATAAGATAACTTCAGATACTTCTTGAACTTATTACTTTGCAGTTGATTTTTTGTAAACAAATTCGTTTTTACATATTTATTGTATTTTTTGAAAAGGTGGTTGTATGCATTAATTTTTTTTATTCGACATTTTATTGTAATAATTTCAAAGGAAGATGCGTTTTATAAATGGTTTACCCAAAATTACAAATAATTGTGGAATTCGTCTGCAAAAGAATAACAATTTATGAAAACGATTCAGTTGATATTAAAAGTATTCACTATGCGATCGTAAATAATCAATAATTACTTATTTATTTCATTTCACTTTTTAATACTTTGTATACATTGATTGTTTTATCTAAGATAATCAGCCAAATACTTTAGCTCGCATTTAAGTTTTTTTAAAATACGTATACATATAAATGTAGAACTAGTAGAAAAATTGGAAATGTATAGACATTCACTATTTCTTCTACTCGTTATCCCATCTAAGTGCGAGAACACACGATCATTTATTAAAGTGAACTATTGTTCAGTACAATGATCTTGGAAAAAAGTAAATTCAAGAATATTTGTACATTCTTTCCTAAAATTGACAGCCCTATTATTATTTAAGCCCTAGCCAAAATTTTTTTTTAAATAAAAATAAAAATCTTTACTTGCAAGAATTTTTTTTTTAAATATGTTGACTAAAATATGTTACTATAATATTTTTTTTAATATATTTTCAAATACAAATAAAATGTAAAATTAAACATTAACACAAGCATGTTTCGAGACATAGAATCCCTTCATCGGTGTAGTTAACATTTTATATGTACAATAAAAATATTTAAACAAATGTTATCATGAATGTATTCAGTTTTGACAGGTGTTAAAGAAAAAATATTGTTCAATTATGAATTCCTAACACAGAGAAATTGTAAATATAGAAGAGAATGAATAACATTATTTCGAAGAATTTATTTATCAAGTAAAATGATAAAATAAGAAAACATTGAGTTACTAATTCAATTTGCTTTATATACTTTCAACCGGAAATAAAATCAAGCACAGTACCTCTGAAACACTAAGCAGTTGCGCTAGTTACCGGTGCTAGATATCTGTAATGAGATTTAAACACTTTATTTATTTCCGTTTTCCTCCCATTCCCCTTCTCCCGGCTCGGAGCCACCATTTCCGGTATATCCCCACACCCTTCCGGTGGAGGTCACAACTGGAACTCGACTGACTTCCGGTCTAAGCTAATGGCGGACAGGGAGCTCCCAGTTCACAGGAAATGCAACTGGATTGCAATTCAAATTCAATAAACTATCCCGTCAGTTGGAAAATTCTGTCAAGATAATTCAACATCCAAACCTAGGATTTATCTTTAAGGTGTTTTGGAAATGCTTCGTATTTAATCTATTGCTTAAAATATCAAAGGAGTCAAACTAACTAATTAACTAACCATCACACCGTCTCTCCGGAGGGGTAGGCAGAAAGAATTTACCGCCAGTCTGTTCTGTCCTGACACACTTCTTACGTTTCCGACAATAATTATTTGATTGATTTGATCGTGCCATGTTTTCCTCAGTCTTCCTTTATTTCTAGCTCCGTTCATTTTTTCCATTTGTACAAACCATCTTAACGACCCTTTCATTATTTTGTTCATAACACTTTTATTCACTTCTTATAGTTGCATTTGACACTCCACCTATATATTTATACACATTCATCTCAGAGATCTCATTTCTATTGCATTTATTCTACTTTCATCCTTCTTTTGCAAATTCCGTGTTTCACGTCTGTACATAAGAGTTGGCACAAGAACATCACTGTGCACTATCATCTTATGCGTTATGGTTAGTTAGTCAGTTTGTTCCACATAATATTTCAATTCAAATTCGTTGTTTTCCAAATAGACACAACAAAGGATTTGGAAGAATACATTGACACAGTAACAATATAAATATGTACAAAGCTCATAAAACTGAACACTTTACAATATTTTAATATTTTTCTTTTAATTATTATTTTATCAACATGAAAAAAATCAATCTCGGAAGCGATCATGTTCATTAGCTTGATGACTCCTCCCACTGGTGTTCCCAGAAGCAGGATGGTTCTGCAAGTTAAGAGATTTCTTCAGTGACGCCGCCAAGGATAACCATCCGCCATATGAAATACACATGCAATTTCACTAGATTTTGAAAAGCATTTGCTTTTAAAATAAAACCGTGTTACATAAACTAACATTTTTATTAGCATCTTGCCATCAACGATTGTATCAAACGCCTGGTATGTACAAATACAGAAAAATTAGAACGCTTCCATTATTCAAAACTTGCTAAGGTGGGTACTTATTTTTTAAATCGCGGAAAGCAGTCGTAAAATATTTTATACTAACCTATAAATTCTGTTCACGTATTTTGTACTTTCCTCGCATTTTTCGCAGACAGTGAAATTTAATTTCTACACTCCATATTTGAAACGTGTTCGAATTTTAAATTCAAATATAATTCCACCGCGTAAAAAAAGCGCTAAATCCGACCGCGCTAGTGTGTCAATCTCGGTTACCGGGAGACTGATTGATCTGTTAAAACAAAAGGTAGGCGTAACTAGAGAGATATCCGCTTTTAGTGCAATTTGTTGGAAAACGTTAAAAAAAGCAATTGATAGTTGCAAACTAGCGTAGATGCACTTCTATTAAGTGTATATAAATAGTTGAATTAGTGACTTCAAACAATTAATGTACAATAATTACAGATTTTTTTATGATATTCTAGTGATTTTACTGAAATCTCTTAATGAAAGTTCATTTAAAATAATAATTAAAAACGATGTTTATTTTAACTTATTGAAAGCTAAGGCATTAAACACTGTGGAATTTCATAGTAATACACTAAGGACATCTAAAATAACCATGTTTATTATCCACAAAATATTTTTAAAAAAACATGACATGTTTCGGAGGATACCTCAATTTTCAGGTGTAAATAAATTATAAAATCTAAACAAGACAGACTAATATTAAAAATGCATTTTAAATTCGATACAATAATTTAAATGTATAAATTAACCTGGGCTTATTTGCTTTTGGGGCTAAAGTAATAATAATTATTTGTTATCAGTAAGAACTAATAGATAATATTAAAGAAAAATAATACATTTGTCTTTTCTTTTTATATACTTTGTATAGACAACACTATTCAATTTACATATCAGACATGTTTCGGGCAAGCAGTCCTTTTTCAGTGATACATACTATAAAGATATTTATTTAAAATTTAAAATTGTTTTAAATATGTATCTTTATGATATGTATCACCGAAGAAGGATTGGTTGTCCGAAACATGTCTCATATGTAATTTTAATAGTGTTTTATATACAAAGTATATAAAAAAAGAAAAATACAAATTAAACATCTACAACACAAAGTATGGCGAACATAGAATAAATAATAATACATACTGATAATTTAAAACTTTAATTTTATAACTTAGAAAAAACATGCATTTAAAAAGACATAAGTTATTATATATAGAAATTAATTAATAAAATCCATGAATCGATGCATATTTTATTAACTACTTTCTTACCGCCACATTACTATATCGTGATACACTTGTCTTGCTACCTGCACATTCATACGGCGTGTCATACACGCACTTCGATTCATCCGACAAACCCGATAATTAAAATGTAATAAATTTGATCATGGCATATTTTCTCCCATTTTTCTTGACTCGGTCATCCATTCACATCGGTACATAAAATTTCTTAACCCTTATTTCTCTTAATAGCGAAAATGGCCGTCCCCAATGAAGTATTGGTTTCTACCCTTATAAATGCAAGCGAATCATGAAATTGACAGAAAAGGATGAGAGCATAATAAATGCGGTAGAGATGAGATCTCTTTTAGACATATGTACGGAAAAACGATGCATGATAGAATTTAAGATGCTGATATCAAGAAGGAACATAGAACGTAACACAAGAGAATAATTTTAATTTAATATATACGTTTTGGTCTACCTACAATATATATTTTTTCATTGTATTCATATTGCCACACAAGGCCACATGATACTGTACAAAAAATGGTTAAATTTACACGTGTTTTCAATCTCAACCCCTTTTACTATCTATGGTAAGTAGGCACTTTTAGTATAGTGTGACACGCTGATGTGGGTGATAGGCCACGAGCTAGGCGGAGGCTGAAATACTCTAGTTCTCAGAGAGCCTTACATCTGAACTGAAGTGAGTGTTGTACTTTGATTAGAAAAAACTAACTTTCGCATACAATTTTTGAAACTTCAATAATGACACGAACAAGAAAAAATATTCTGCTTTTTAACTAAATAAAAATCATATGTTTACTGTTAAAATGTATAACACTGTTATAATATCAAAATTTATTTGTATTCACTGACAATGTCGCGATAGCTGTTTCGCCAAACGATCTTGGCATCATCAGGTGTTTCAAAAAACTATAGTATTTAACAAATGAAAAGACTTACTATTTACAGGGCAAAAAACTCAGTAGTGTTGTTTTAGTCATAGTTAAAATTAAGTATGCTAAATCTATTGACAAGTTTACAAACAAATATAACAAAGGTGACAGGTGACAACATTAATATTGTTGAAGTTTCATAGTGATTCGACCAAAACAATGAGATTAAAATATTTCAATCTCAAACATCAAAACCTTTAATCTTTGGAAAGAAGCTATTACTTGGTGGTTTTACATATTAGGTCCTCACCTATGAAATTGGCGTTTTGCCGTACTGGCAACTTTGATCTCAAATATCTTCTCTTTGGTTAGGAATTCCAAATTCAAATTTATACAGCTATTTACTCAAGTATTTGTGTTACAAAAATTGTAATTCATTTGTTTTTTCCTCAATTGTTTTTTTCATTGCGTCACTCAGTTTACAAAATGGAAAACTTAAAATATCGCGTTATTTACGAGTACGAGTTCCACCGTGGCACCAGTGCTGCAGAAACGGCTCGAAGCATTAATGATGTGTATGGCGACGGTGCCGCAAAAGAAAACACAGTGCGTTTTTGGTTCCAACGTTTTCGTTCTGGAAATTTCGACCTGCAGAACAAGCCCCGTGGACGGCCGGAGCCCAAAGTTGATAATAAAGAATTGAAGGCTATTGTGGAAGCGGATCCATCGCAAACCACGTCCGAGTTAGCTGCAGGCTGAAGTGTTAGTGATAAAACTGTTTTGATCCACTTGAAGCAAATTGGGAAGGTGAAAAAGCTTGAAAGGTGGGTACCTTACGAATTGAGTGAAGCAAACCAACAAACGCGCGTTTACTGCTGCGTTGCATTACTCAACCGGCACAATAATGAAGGGATTTTGAATCGAATCATTACCTGTGATGAAAAGTGGATCCTGTATGATAATCGGAAGCGCTCATCGCAATGGCTGAACCCTGCCGAACCAGCCAAACCATGCCCCAAGCGAAAATTGACTCCAAAAAAGTTACTTGTGAGCGTTTGGTGGACTAGTGCTGGTGTCGTTCACTACAGCGTTCTTAAATCTGGCCAGACGATTACGGCAGATGTCTATTGTCAGCAACTGCAAACCATGATGGAAAAGCTAGCTGCTAAACAACCGAGGCTGGTTAATCGCTCTAGGCCGCTGCTGCTTCATGATAACGCTAGACCACACACTGCACAACAGACGGCTATCAAATTAGAAGAGCTTCAATTGGAATGTCTAAGACATCCACCGTACTCTCCGGACCTTGCCCCAACAGGTTACTATTTTTTTCGAAATTTGGATAACTTCTTGCAAGGGAAAAAATTCAACTCCGATGGGGCAGTCCAAACCGACTTCAAAGATTTTATTGATTCCCGTCCGAATGGTTTTTTTAGTAAAGGGATGAACTACCTATGAGATGGCAAAAGTGCATAGATAGCAATGGTACATACTTTGATTAAATAAATATATCATATTTAAAAAAAAACAACTTTATGTTCCTCCCATACAAAACGCCAATTTCATATGTAAGGACCTAATATTTAAAATTAGAATCAAACATATTTAAAACGTTGTATAAAACCACTTTATTTTGAGTCAGGAGCGCCAACCGCTTTCACTCTGTAACGAGCTTCGTCAGGGCTATACACAAATTGTATGTATTTAAATCAGGTGTGTATAGCTCTGACGAAGCTCGTTACAGAGTGAAACCGGTAGGCGCTCCTGACTCAAAATAAAGTGGTTATATACAACGTTTTAAAAGTGTTTAATTGGAATAAAAATCTTTATTTAATTTTTTTTTCAATAGATGTTTTTTTATTAAATTTATCAAACATTTTGCTATCCATTATTGATCTATCTGAAAACAACGATAATGTTCTGTCGGTTATATTATGTTATTATTTAGTGTTAACTTTACAAAATTTAATAATTATTAAGAAATTGACGATTTTATTAATATATGATCAATATATAATACATTTTCATATTTTTCATAAACGATTTTAATGGAGTAATTCAGATTATACACATAATCAAAGGTTATGTGTATAATCTTACACAAAACGCTTCTAATACTAAAGAAATATTTTGTATTTTTACAACTGTTTCCATTACATCCATTAAACATTATTACATGTACGAGTACATCCATTAAATCATCTCGAAATTAAGATTACAGTTTGATGAAGTAATGAAACAATGTTTAAATGATAGCTCAGTGCACACATCCAGTTGTCTCAGGTTTTAAGTGAAAAGAATAGCTTATGAAGATCTTATTAAAGTTATTTTAAATATTTCATTCCAAAATTTTTCCTTTGAAACTTCTCTACATTCATTCTAAATATAAGTTTGAATCTTCTATGTATCCACAGAGAACTCCGGACGTATCGTTTCATGAAAATTTTATTATAACACATGTCGATCGTTTTTTAAAGAGGTGGTGAACGAACTCAGAACTTTACCATAAAGAAAACAGACATATAATACATTTATGGACCGTCCTTTTACGTATTTCAATACAGAAACATGTACTCGTACATTTTCCAACCATCAAATCTCTGCGTCCTTCAAGTTTTCTTTCAATTTAAGAATTTTCCTGTGTATCGTTACAACGACCTCGAGCTCACACATAGACAATGAATCTAAATACGTAAACAACTTTTGTAGAAACACGTAATATACGTAAACATAAATATTTTGTATATATTATGTAAATATATACTACATACGTGGTAGACGCAAGAACACAAGTAGGTATTATATGAGATCCGACGCAACATCAATAGAAATAGTATTATTTTTTACCAGTAGCGGTTGGAAATAATTTGTTTCGTGTAATTTTTATATAAATGCGCCCTTACCTTAAGATAAAATTTTAAAACAAACGTTTTTTTTGTGAAATTTAACGCTGTTTTTTTCGCTTTTGAGTTAATTTTTCGAAGGTTTTATATCTTAATATTATTGGTAAGTTTATATAGTTTAAATAGTGGAAATAAAAAAAAATGCCATTGCAAAAATCCAGAGTGTTTAGATTACGCCTTATGTTTGCCAAAAATATATATTTATATGAAATAAATATATACATATTCCTTTTTTTTAAATTAACGAGTATAATAGTAGGTAAACACGATTATTTAGGGGTTTTACTTTTTACGCATTTAATTTGTATAAATTATTTAAATATTGACAATTTTTTTTTCGCCTTGCGAGGGCATTCTCTAACAAACAAATTGAGAAAACCGCAAAATAATCGTGTTTACTATATTATAAATTTAAAAAAAAAAGAAATATACATACTTATTTCATTTTTTTTTTTTTTTTGACAAACATAAGGCGTAATCTAAGCACTCTGGATTTTTGCAATGGACATTTTTTTATTCCCACTTTTTAGTCTTTTTTTATCGACATATTTCGAAAGTACAAACTTACCAAAAATACCTCAACCGTCAATATATTTTTTTAATCAAGTAATGAATTTCTTCCATATTCATTCGCCTTGTTTGAAATGTTCCCGTTATCCCCCCTCCCCTCCCCTCTAATTAGTTTAAACTTACCCCCACCCTTAGGCATAACTCTCCTCCCATTTTTACAAGTGACGTATAAATGTGTTTATCAATTGTTAAAATTTGTGCATAGAAGAAGGACTGAAATATGTCTACAATAAAAAATATAATACAAATTTAGTCATAATACAAAGTGCTTTTCTATTTATTCAAGTATTGAATTATCTCGTCCTCACGTTTGCTGCATTCTTGGTAATATAAAGTAAGCGTAATGAAAATTTACCTACTTCGTCTCTATAGTCCATAGCATCTATTAAAAGGTCATCCTGACCACTTACGATAATCAACTTTGACCCTCATATTACGTTACTTTTTCTTACCGTATTGTAACTGTTAAAAAATATGAACCATATTTTCGCTTGCTTTATTATCTTCGAGCGTTAAAGTATTTTCTTTGTCTTTGCTTAATTAAAATAAAATCAATGCATCTGGTTTCTTCGCTTGAAGGATTTTTCTCGTGTTCTTGCAAATCAGTTACTGGTGCATCTAAATTGCAAATTTTCTTTTGAATATTTTGCAAAGAAAAATGTTAATATTATTCCATTTATATTTTATTTTATATATATACTGAATTCAATACTGCTGTACATAATTACTTTTTTTAAATCGGGAAGATTTTTTTTCCCCAATCGTGTATTTTCAATAATGTTATTTTAAATACAGATCCACACATGGAAAACACTTTTTTAGACTGTGAAGACCTTATTTTGTTTGGGAAATCACACGGTTTTGCAGTCAACTTCAATAGTATTTTATATACATATTTGCAATCAAACAAGATTCAGTACAGACTAAACATATTTTATTCTTATAAAATCAAAGAAAGAAACTATGACATCAATAAAATAGTAATTAAATCATTTCAAAAACAATCAAATCATTTTATATATTAATACACTTAATAATATATATATATATATACATATATATATATATATATATATATATATATATATATATATATATATATATATATATATATATATATATATATATAATATATATATATATATATATATATATATATATATATATATATATATATATATATATATATATATATATATATATATACATATATATATATACATATATATATATATATATATATATATATATATATATATACATATATATATATATATATATATATATATATATATATATATATATATATATATATATATATATATATATATATATATATATATATATATATATATATATATATATATTAATACACTTTTATTGTTTCTTGAACAATGATGTAAAACTCCATATTAAATAATTAATACGAATGTAAACGTCAGTTTTCTAGAAGTTTTATTATATTTTATGGGAATGACATATTTTGCCCTTCTAAGGCATTATCAAATGTCAGAAGGGCGAAACATGTCATTCCCATAAAATATAATATAACTTCTAGAAAACTGACGTTTTCGCAGCTTGGTTAGGGTTACAAAATGAACTGAGTTTATATTATAACTTTCGAAGCTCCAGTGAGTGAGGAACCGGTTTGTTTCAACAAAAAAAGAATAGTTGTAAAAGCTAGTAAAAGTGTGTTAAGTCTATTAAAAAAAGCTTAGTTCTTGTTATTTTATACATTTGATAATGCCCTAAAGAGCAAAACATGTCATTCATATAAAATATAATAAAATTTCTAGAAAACTGACGTTTTCATTAGTATTGATTAACACACTTTTGCTAGTTTTATACGCTCCCGTCTAAACTTCGTTAGGGTTACAAAATAAACTGAGTTTATATTATAACCTTCGAAGGTTCGGCGAGTGCGAAACCGGTTAGTTTCACCAAAAAATAAAGGAATATTAAAACTAGTAAAAGTGTGTTCATATTTTAATATTTTAAATAATTCCACACTATTATACATGTAAATTGCTTAATACAAAAATATAAACAAAAGTTATTTTTCTTTCGCTAAATGTTAAACTTCAAGTCTATTAAATAAAGCTCAGTTATTGTTATTTTATAAAAAAAATCTTGAATTTTGTTGTATATTCTAAAAAAAAGCGCTGTCCTCGGGGCCCCAGTGGCGTAACATATGTATTCGCACGAGTCCTTGTGAAGGACGCAAACTGTGGAGTCGTGGCTTGCATTCATAATGCACGTGTGTATTGGGAATTTCCACCACTAAGTAAATCCAATTTGAGACGAGCCATTTCCCTTTGTCTCTCGTGTAATGGAATTGGAGAACGAAACTAAAATAAAACCCGTGCGAATTTTCTTTATTGAAACAGGAAGCAAGCGCCATTTTGAGTGTTCTGAATATTATTAGGTGGGTATTCACGCGTTCACGAGAAATTCACAAGGCATTTATTTGTTTTAATTTGTCAGATTTCTTTTGTTTTGCTCATTTAAGTGTCGTTTTGATCTTTTTTCTTTTGATGTATATAGAATGCTCTTTTGTAGAAGATTCTTTTGTGATGATTTTATTTTTTTAACAAATTTAATCAAGACATTATTTCGCTTACTTATTTTTCACTGTTTTATTTTTTCAAATGTTCGTTTGAAATTCGAAAGAAATCAAATTTAAGTTCTAATCAGATTTGACTTATTAAACATTTTATTTATTTTTGTCACAATTAGATAAAAAACAATACGGAAAGCAAAATTTACACAATAATGAATTAAAACGACGTTTTTTTTTAATAACAACTTCCACTATGTGTCTTTTTTTCAACAGCGACCGGTTTCGCCAGACTAGCTGACATCGACGGACTGACAAGGAAGTAGTTATTCAAGATACGTCGTTTTATATCATTATTATATAAAACGATCTTCCCGGTGTATATTCCTGGAGTGCATCATTCTTTTTATCTTTTATATAATATTCCTAAAAGGTTCTTGCATTATATATTATGCTTATTTATTCAATAAAGTACAGCGGAAAATAGAAGTAGGATGGGGTAGATTAAATTTGGTCTGGCACCCCTTGTTGTTGCCGTCTTTAAATGTAAGTCCCGGATGGACCGGAGACAGGCCCAGGGAGTGTACAAGCGAAGCTGACAAAAGGGCGCCGCTACGCCCTATAACAGCCTCGGGTATGTGGCGGGAACTTCTATGTTCCTTTAAAAAAACGATCTTCCATTAAATTCATTAGATTATATTAAGAAACATTACGACGTTTTTTTTTATAGTTTAAATGAATAAAAAGGCAATGAATGCACAATTTTTATTTGAAGAGTACAAATTGCTATTTTGAAATGACAGCGACACTGACAAAACCAGTCACAAACATAATCAACACGCGGAAGAACTATTTTTCACGTAATTCAAGATGAAATTCGGCCACTTAAATGCAGTACAAAAATAACGTCCTTTTAAAATTCAGTGAGCGTTTCATTTACTGAAAATAGCTAAAGCGCCACAAATATAATACTCAATGCTGAAAAATGCGTATTGCTACGTGATACAAACCGTGTATTATTTGGTACGAACAGTCTTTATTTCTGTGTTTCTCTGTGGAAATAATTTTCTTCCAATTCTCCAATCCATCAAGAATCCTTTCAATTACAGGCAATCCAAAAAATTGTGTATGAAAATGAATGATTGGGCAAAGAAACGTTGGGATCATTTGTAATTTCCGTAGCTCGTTTTCGGGCCTAAACGATAGATTTTTTTAGCGTCTCTGTTAACATTTTCAGGCCGACCATCGTTGAAAAAAATACACGAATGGATTGTTAACTTCTAATAATTTTTGAATTTGAATCATGTAAACTAGCAAACTAACTAACTATCACGCCGTCTTACCGACATTCATCTCTCGATTCCACAATATCCATACATCATGTCATACACGCACGTCGATTACACATCTAATATTTGGAAGGAAAAAATTAATAATCAATTACTTGTAAATCAATTAGGGTTAGTACGGTCAATGCTTCTTTCACAATGATGTTAATTTTAAATCATTAATAGTACTTAAAACGTCTGCTTGACAGAAAATTTATTGTATTCTGGATATGAAATGTTTTTCCGCATTATCAAACAATTGATAAAAGCATATTTTTTCTATCTGTTTTATTCTATTTTTGGAAATGACAAGTTTCGCCTGGTTGTGACATTATCAAATGTAGAAACAACATGTCAAACCATATATTTTTTTTAGATATTATTAAGTATCGTTTCATAAAACAATATCTCTTTTTCCCCGGTCTCAATCTAATGATTTATCTGCACCAAGGCGACGCATCTCCTCTTCCACTCCGTTCGGTCCTCGGCAACTCTGTTCAACTCCGCATAAGAGGTGCAGCCTCTCGGCAAATCTGGTCTAGGTACTCCTGGCGGGGTTGTCCTCTGCCAATCAATCCCTCAACCATTCCCTCCAATACACCATGCAGGAAACATTCGTGTCGCAACACATGACCAGTCCATCTCGCGCGCCTCTCCGCTATGTTCGCGGTGTTCAACATGTGCCTATTCTCTTCAACTCTGCTGTGAAACCTCCTCATTTGTAACGTGGTCCCTCCACGAAACATGAGCAATTCGTCGGTAGGTCCATATCTCAAATGCCTCCAGCCTTTTGCGTTATCTTTTGCCAAGGCAACAAGTCTCGCAGCCGTACAGTAAAACACTCCACACCAATGTTTTTATAAATTGTTTGAGGAGGTTTAGGTCTATGTTGTTGGACTCGAATATTTTAGATTTTTTGTTGAAGGTAGCCTGGTGGAAACGATGGATAAAACAATATATTTTTACAAAATATGCAAATGATTATGTTGATTATATTACTTACACAGATCAATCATTCAATCAATGCCCATTAACCGTGGATACGGAAGCATAAGGAAGACAAAAATTATCTAGGTCTGCCTTTTGTGTCACTTAATGTGACTTAATAGTCTTATCCTGGAATGACAGACTTTGTCACAATTCGGACAAAATTCTGCCCCTGCGGCTGAACCCCGTCTTCTTCGTCTTTCCGGCGGTTAACTATTGGTTGCCATCTGCTCCCAATCCGTTTGTCAGTCTACACTCTTTACTGCAGTGTGTAGGTTGTCCTTATATCTCTTGCGCTGTCTGTCCTCCGTGTTTCCTTTTTCCTTCTAATAGTTCACTGTATAATATGTTTTTGGGAAGCCTATTATCGTCCATGCGTAGCACATGACCAGACCAGCGCAAGAGAGCACGAGTGAGCAGTGTCTCCATGTTAGAGCAGTTGGATCTCCCAAGCACTTCGGCATTGGAGACCTTGTGAAACCAGCGTATCCTATGTAGTTGGTGAAGGACTTGGTGTGGCGTCTCCTCTGCCTCCGTAAATGTACACAGATAAACAGTCCTGAAATGAATTATCTTATAAATGTTTTAAACTGATCGATCTGAACACACAATTGATCCCTATTGTAAATAATACTACGCAGAATATAACATTAACAGAACATTGTTGATACCAAATAAAATAGTATAGTTGATACCCAATAAAATTCTATAACTAGTTTCTATAATGCCTTAGGCAGGCTAAAAATGTTACTCCAATAAATAATAATAAAACTTCAAGAAAACAGACGTTTACATTCTCATTAATTATTTTTGTTACTGTTTTGAAAAATATCTTAGATATGTTCTATTTTAACCATAAATTTTTTACGTGTTGAGTTGAGCAAAATCGGCCCGAGAGCGTTATTCTTGTACATTTTGATGTACGATTGATCTCTCTAGAAATAAATACTAAGTAGTAAGATATCGACTTGAGATTATTGAAGTTAATTAAGTGATTAATGGTTGATTACGGAATTAATTTGCCGTTGAATTAGTACAATGGAATCATTACGAGAACTGATACAATTTTGAGTGAAGTCTTATTTTGATTAACATCAGATTTACTCGCAATTAACATCACACCATAAGATATTAGGATTCTTGAAGACGATATTACCAGGAGTAGGTGTCTCTTTTGTATTGTAAGACAATAAATAAAATTTCATTGTTTTAAATTTTTCTTCTTCTTCTTCTTCTTCATTCTTTTAGACCTATGTGGCCTGTTCTCCAGAGTGTTGCTCCTTCTATGAGGTAGACTTCCAGCTGTTATTCCATCTTTTAGGAGGTCTTCCACAAGGAGTCTAGTGGTGTCCATTATTTGAACATGACCCTACCAGTCCCTTTTTCACTGTTTGCTCCATCTTATAATATCCTAACCTCACATATCTCTCTAATTCTGGTGTTCTCCACGCGATCTCTCAGTGTCTTGCCTGCTATCATCCTCAGTGTCTTCATTTCGAAAGTCCTCAAAACTTGTTTGGTCCTTACTGTGTCTGCCCTTGCTTCGACGCCATATGTTATTTGTCTTACGCATGCTTTATAGATTCTCATCTTAATCCTAATGGCCATGTTTTAATTTTTTCACAGATACGTATTGTATTTATTCTTTTAGATAGAATTTTGTAGAATAACATATTTTAAGAAATATTTTTCGGAAGATATAATACATATATTTAATCAAAAGGCGCTTTTGCTTATAATGATTTATATTTTTTTATGATAACAGGGTAAATTACTTCTTATTAGGACATCTACAATCATCTTCAAACTATCACATAATTCTTTAAATCTAATTGTTTTATTTTAACTTATTGTACATCAACAAAGGAACAAATTAATTCTCAGTAATATACCAGCAGTCACCTGGAATTTGTATAATTAAATCGTTTAAGGAAAATATGCATTAAACACACGAAATACGCTTTTTTTTATATTCTGTATAGAACGAAACTGCATAGTTTGTTTGTTTTATTTTAAATTCAGTGGCTGTCTTACTTCAACTATTCAATTACATATTATTCCAATTACTTCAACAACAATGAATAATGCATATTTATTTTATTTAATATTTTATTGAATCACTGTTATAATATCACAATTGATTTAATTCCTATGAAATTGTTGCGACAGCTGTTGCGCTTGCCGATGTTAGCATCATCAGGTGTTACAATCAACAATTGATTGTAATACCTGATGATGCTAGAATTGGTTAGCGAAACAGAAACCAAATCAATTTTGATATTACAACAGTGTTTCAATTAAACAGTATATAATATTAAAATATCAAAGTATTTGCCAAAACAATGGATTGCATTGAATTTTGGTTAAAGTTATTTCACAAATATAATATGATAATAAAAATGTATAAGGTAAATGTTTTCTGGTTCAATATTTTCACAAAACGACTGCCCAACCCTGCGAAGAGAGCTTTTAATAACATGACGTAATATTCTGGCGAATAACTTAATAAGGGGAGCAATGGGAACACGGAATGTAGAGTATTATGTGCGTAATGTTATACGAAGTGTGTTATATTTTACGAACTTGTATTATTAGCAGAATACCCTTGTTTTATTATATCATATTAGTATGGTGGAACTACTTGCATTTGTTGGTTATATCGATTCCGTAGTCAAGGTCGAAACGAAACGAATTATTAATGAAATTCAAATGAATCGTATACAAATTATATTCATTATAAGCAAATATGTTTTACCAAAGGCGATTTTTTCATGAAATAAAATGATAATTAATTTGAATGAAAACCTCTGTTTTCTAGAATTTTTATTATATTTTAGGTGGCATGACATTTTTCGCCCTTCTCAGGCGTTATCAAATGCCTAAGAAAGACGAAACATGTCATTCCATCTAATATATAATTAAACTCCTGAAAGACAGGCGTTTTCATTCGGATTAATTTTTTAATATGGAGTTGTACATCATTGTTCAAGAAAGAATAAATTAACGAAATCATATTATATTGCACTTCTATTTTACTTTTATCACTGAGAGAACACCTCAAACATAAAAGTATTTCAAATTCAAAACCATGAATTTTTTAAATGTGCTACAGTTAAGTAAAATAAAAGTTCACTAACTGTGGTTTATTAACTTTTTATTAATTATTTATTATTGATTGCTGGTAAATTACTTTCCAAAATTCATTACATCCTCTATAAGCAAGTTTTGCAAATAAACGAAAATAATGCATTTTCTATATTTTAACAATATAGCATAAATTATTCTTTAGAATTATAAGGGACTATGCTCTGTTATTTCTCGGAGTCTATTCTTGGGACGTAGATGTCTAGCTGTCTCACCATTTTAAGCTTGTCTTGCTGAAAGATAGAAGACGGCTAGCCGTTAGTACTTTATTTGCTGCTTTGCTTATCACTCTATCAGAAAACGTTCTCTCTCTATGATATTTTCAGTAACTCTTACTTATATAAAATTTATTCAACGTATACCATTATAAATAAAGACATCTAAAATCTTTATATATTTAATGGTACATTTGAAGTACCACTTTATTCTTTAAATGGCATATCTCACTTCGTATACAATACCGATAAATCGTACGATTCTGGAATTTTTCCTGGACATTGCATTTAAATTGTTAAAAACTCTCACATCGCAAATGGCGAGTATCCCGTTTGCTTATTCTGCATTATTTGTAGCAAAAACATACATCATTTTGAACAAAGCTTGCACATCTTGCGTTCTTCGATTTAAAATAATTTTTGTTTTTATCCTGTTATGCATTGAGCCGATTTATCCGGGATTCGAAACTTGAAATAAATATCGTGGAAAAATACAATGCAATTAACCAGTACATATTATACTAACTTACTAAATCTTATATAACTTATACTTACTAACTAACTAACTAACTAACCATCACGCCGTCTCCCCGAAGGGGTAGGCAGAAAGAATGGACTGCCACACTTTTCTTTCCTGACATATTTCTCTCGCTTCCTCAACATTCATACATCGTGTCATGCACGCGCGTCGATTTCTCTGACTCCTCACATGTCCGACATTCAATATTTGATTTATTTGATCGTGCCACGTTTTCCTCGGTCTTCCTCTATTTCTGGTTCCATTTACATCATTAACATATAATTTTTTTACCATTCTTTCTTCATTCATTCTTTCAATATGTCCAAACTATCTTAATGATCCTTTCATTATTTTGTTCATGACACCATCATTAGCACCACATTCACTTCTTATATTTTCATTCGGCACTCTATCATACACAGAGTATCCACACATTCTTCTAAGAGATCTCATTTCAACTGCATTTATTCTACTTTCATCCTTCTTCTTCTTTCTTTTTATAACTTATACTATAATTTAAATTAACTTATTCTGGAATAATTGTGTATCTTCTTCTTCTTCGTCCTGGGATGATAATGTCCAGCCATCTCTCCATCTCTTTGTGGGCCTTCCTGGTGATCTCTTGCTTCTTGGGTTTTCATCTTTAACAACGTTTGCAATTCTTGTTCTCTCCAATATTCTTCTTCCCCATCTCACTATGTCCTCAACACCGCCGACAGACCAAATCGTTTCATTTCTGATCCGATCTCTGAGAGTTTTGCCTACGATGGAGCGTAGGGTTCGCATTTCTACTACTCTAAGAAGGTTCTTAGTTCTATTGGTATCGGCTCTGACCTCCATTCCATACCTCATGATGAGGTGAACGCATGCCTTGTATATCTTGACTTTACTTTCTGTTAGCATGTATTTGTATACCATATGTTGTCGCGTAAGCAGCCAGCCACGGCTGTCGCTTTGTTGGTTTGTGCTCGCACGTAGCTACTGATCTCTATGCCTAGGTAAGTGAATCGCCTGGCTTGCCTAATTGTGTATCTATATAGCCAAAATAATTTTATTCTCCTTACTGTATACCTTATGTGGCGTGTTCTTCAGAGGGTTGCTCCTCCTGTGAGATGGATTCCCAGTTGTCCTTATATATTTTATAATGTTTTCAACTAGGACGAGTCCCGTAAGACTGATTGTATAGTGCAAAAGTGAGGAGTCTGTAAATAAAATAAAAATATTTTTTTTCATAAACTTTTCATGTTTTTGCGTACAATGTCTCTCCAGTATCGTTTATTAGACTTACGTGCAGTTATGTTGAATTTATTAGTATTGAGAAACAGTAAACACCTCCCGCGTCTGTGGGGTGGCGGGGGGCGGGGGCATTTATGGCGCCGTTAGCCATCCTCGTGAGATATTTATTGGATTAATGTAACTTCCTGAGACGAGAGCACCGGAAAATAAAGCATGCGTGAAATGTAAAAGTCGTCTCAATGTATCGGGAAATGTTTCAGAGGACATTCGTTGGGTAACAACTTTAGTAAAAAAAAGTAATTCATGGATTTTCTTATATATTCGCCGTCACTTAGTGATGTGAATAAAAATTTCAAATTATATTAAAAACCTTTTGTTTATTCTATTTGTTTCATCATTTTGTGCTGTGGGTTCAAATTTGAATAATTGTTAGAAAACATTATATTTTAACAACACTATTTTGCACGTTTCACAAACATATTTCGGAACATAGAAGCCATTCCTCAACGTAGAAAAAAAATGTCACAACACCTAATTTCATTAATTTTTATAAAATAAAATTTTAATAGTCCATTGATTTGGCCGAAACACTATGATACTTAAACATTATAAACTGTTAAATTAAAAAACTTTGTTTTGTGTATCACAATTGTATTGTTATTATACGCGACAGCTGTTTCGTCAACCTATGTGGACATCATCAGGTGTTACAATACTAACTAACTAACTATCACGCCGTCTTTCCGAAAGGGTAGGCAGAAAGAATGGACTGTCACACTTTAACCGATGCGGCACTCCATCCTTCTCTTTTCACCATGCGGGAGACGCGGTGTGATGGGTTGCGAACCTCATCGCCACCAATAGGCATCTCCCGCATCAAAATTTTGATATATTACTGTAACACTTGATGATGTCAACATAGATTGACAAAACAGCTGTCGCGTAAAAAAAATCAATTGTGATACATAAAACAAAGTTTTTTAATTTAACAGTTTATAAATAAAATTTTGATTATTTTCAATATCGAATTTACTGTTTTCAAGAAATTTTGTAGATATTGAATCCTTATCGGGAGAATGGTAAAAATAACAAAGATGTGTTCATAATTTATCTAATATTTAACATAATTTAACTTTCTCATAATTTAACTTAGAAACGAGTATATATTTTTTCTATGTTCGCCATGCTTTGTGTTTTCGATGGTTTATTTGTATTTTTCTTTTTTATATATTATACTTTGTACAATATATTCATATCTAAGATTAAAAAAATATATATCAGACATGTTTCGGACAACCCGGTCCTTCCTCCGTGATGTTATAAAGATTTTTAAATTGTTTACAAACATGATCAGTTTTGACAGATATTATAGTCATAGTCATAGTCAAAGCCGTGGCCGTGGCCGTGGCCGTGGCCGTGGCCGTGGCCGTGGCCGTGGCCGTGGCTGTGGCTGTGGCTGTGGCTGTGGCTGTGGCTGTGGCTGTGGCTGTGGCTGTGGCTGTGGCTGTGGCTGTGGCTGTGGCTGTGGCTGTGGCTGTGGCTGTGGCTGTGGCTGTGGCTGTGGCTGTGGCTGTGGCTGTGGCTGTGGCTGTGGCGTATCGTATGTAATGGTATCGTATGCATCAGTATCGTACGTATCGTATCGTATCATGTATCGTATCGTACGTACCGCATCGTATCGTATCGTATCGTATCGTATCGTATCGTATCGTATCGTATCGTATCGTATCGTATCGTATCGTATCGTATCGTATCGTATCGTATCGTATCGTATCGTATCGTATCGTATCGTATCGTATCGTATCGTATCGTATCGTATCGTATCTTATCGTATCGTATCGTATCGTATCGTATCGTATCGTATCGTATCGTATCGTATCGTATCGTATCGTATCGTATCGTATCGTATCGTATCGTATCGTATCGTATCGTATCGTATCGTATCGTATCGTATCGTATCGTATCGTATCGTATCGTATCGTATCGTATCGTATCATCATCGTATCGTATCGTATCTATCATATCGTATCGTATCAAAATTCTATCGTATCGTATCGTATCATATCATATCAAGTATCGTATCATATCGTGGTCATATCGTATCAGTATCATGTATCGTATCGTATCGTATCGTATCGTATCGTATCATACTGTATTGTATCGCATTGTATCGTATTGCATTGCATTGTATCGTATCGTATCGTATCGTAATGCATTGCACAATAACATCTTTAACTGTCATCTATATCGCTAACCATTCGTATTCCACTTTTACTAGTTTCCCCAGACCATTAAATAATTGAAATTTAGTATTTTTAATAATAAAAAACATTTCAATGTTCGCTTTTTTAAATAGTCGAATAGTCTAGAAAGCAATCTAAGAGTCAAAATAACTGTTCGATATAACGAACGTTTAAATTGTTATTTCTTTCATTCGAGATAAATTAGCCGTATAAAAGATCAAATACCCTTACTTATAATAGTAATCGAACGATATCAAAAATATTTAAAGGAATGATTTATAACAATACGCTCTGGACAGTGAGAAGTGTTTTCTCAAGACATTAATATTATTCTAATAATAATAAAAAATTGTGTTTCTTAAGTTTTTAATTGATACAATGAAAAATGTGCAAAATGGGGTTATTCTTTTTCTTCAATGACCCTAGAACCCATATCGTGCCTTGTCCTCCATTATTATTCGTCCTCCCCTTCTACCCTCCAATCTGACACTCGTAACAATTTCGTTTCATCTCTCCCAATTTCATCCTTCCATCTTAGCCTTGGTCGTCCAACTGGTCTTCTACCACCTAGGGTACCACTCCAGTATCATTTTTAAGGTTCGCAATGACGGCATCCACTACATGTGATTGGCCCATATTTACTTATACCATTGAGGTTATTATTTACACATTTATTTTTAGGTCCAACCCTTGGAATAGGTTTGCATTAGTCTATTTACATATTGGCTGGTTCTTGGAATTCCACTTGAGCCTTTTAAATGTGGTAATTTCCGGTTGCTTTCCACATTTTCTTTTGAAGAAGTTATTAAAATCATATTATTGAAGATTTATTATGAAAAATTATATGATGAAAAATTAGACGGCATAAACGCGCGCTGGTGCGAAAATGAACGATAAGTCCATCAGCTGTTTGCTATATGCAGATGACGCTGTTTTAATCCCTGACAGCATGGACGATCTACAAGTCCTAGTGTCAAGAATGTACGAAGTATGCAATAAGTATGACCTTGTGATGAACGTGTCAAAGTCTATTGTTATAGTATTTGAAGAGGAAGAATATATGACGGATTGTGATATAGGTACTCGTAAGTGCGAACGGTGAGAAATTAGAGCAAGTTACCGAATTTGTTTATCTGAGAAGCATGTTTACAAGATATGGAAGAATGGGAAAAGACATCGAAAATAGGGTTGGAGCTGGAAACAAAATAATTGGTGCACTCAAAGTCATTACCGCAAATAGAAATATATCGACTGAAGAAAAAATGGCAGTTCACAATAGAGTTCTAGTCCCGACCCTTATGGAAGTGAAGCTTGGAGTGGGCAGAAGAAGGATGAAAGTAGGATAAGTGCCGTAGAAATGAGGTCACTGAGAATAATGTGCGGGAAAATATTGTATGATAGAATTTCTAATGATGCAGTAAGGCGGATGAATGCGTGATAAATAAAGTTAAGAAAGGGTCGCTAAGGTGGTTTGGACATATGGAACGAATGGATGAGAAAAGAATGGATAAAAAGATATATACAAGTAGAGTGAATGGGAACAGAAGTCTTCCGACCCCTCCGGGGAAACGGCGTGATAGTAAGTTACTTAGGTAGTTAGTTGGATTATTGAAGGTACACATTTTATTAGCTATTGATTATCATGGCATGTGATTGGTAAGCCAGTCAATCAAGATTTTTATTATCACGATTTACCTGACCAATTTTACTTTTTATATCATTGCATATATTTTTTTTTTTCATTTTTTTCATTTGCGTTTTGCCAGTCATAACATACGGAGCCGAGACGTGGACATTGACAAAAGTTCTAGTCTACAGATTCAAGGTTGCCCAGCGCGCCATGGAAAGAGCCATGCTTGGAATAACCTTGAGGGATAGATTTAGAAACGAATTTATTCGACAACAAACCAAGGTGACTGAGGTGGCTCTACGGATAGGCGGGCTGAAGTGGCGGTGGGCTGGCCATATCTGTCGGAGAACCGACAGCCGATGGGGAAGACGGGTTCTGGAGTGGAGACCGCGTACAGGATTCCGTAGAGTTGGACGTCCCCCTGCCCGCTGGACCGACGATCTGAAGAGGATTGCTGGACATGGATGGATGGGAGCGGCAATGGATAGGGGGCGGTGGAGGGCTTTGGGAGAGGCCTACATTCAGCAGTGGATGACAGACGGCTGATGATGATGATGATGATGATGATTTATATATTTTTTTAAATATCCTTATATTTAATAATAAATTAGAATGGTATTTTGGAGATCTCTTTAAATTCTTGTTTTTTGAAAATAAGTAGTTATAAGTACCGATCCTTATGTATGGAAGCGAAGCATGGAACTGGCAAAAGCAGGATGAAAGTAGAATTAATGCAGTAGAAATGAGATCTCTTAGACGAATGTGTGAATACTCTGTGTATGATAGAGTGTCGAATGAAAATATAAGAAGTGAATGGGGTGCGAATGATGGTGTCATGAACAAAATAATGAAAGGATCATTAAGATGGTTTGGACATACGGAAAGAAGGAATGAAGAAAGAATGGTAAAAAAATTATATATTAATTAATAATGTAAATGGAACCAGAAATAGAGGAAGACCGAGGAAAACGTGTCATGATCAAATAAATCAAATATTTAATGTCGGCCATGTGAGGAGTCAGGGAAATTGACGCGCGTGCATGACACGATGTATGAATGTTGAGGAAGCGAGAGATATTTGTCAGGAAAGAAAAGTGTGGCAGTCCATTATTTCTGCCTACCCCTTCGGGGAGACGGCGTGATGGTTAGTTAGTTGTTTAGTTAAGTAGTTATAACGTCTCGAAAGTTTTGGACTATTAATTAGAAAATCTTAAACTTTATATAAAATAATAATCAATATCGTCTGGACGCTTTCAAGTACTGTTTGAATTTATATTTATTTAATGTTCTTAGAAAACTATGGAGTTCATAGCATCGATGTACAAAACTATATAACATTCGAGTCAAGTAACAGAAGCATCGTGCGTACAAAGAACAGTCATTAACGAAACTCTGTTTTATAACAAAGAATTGGAAGAAATTTTATTATTCGCAGCACCATCATGGCCCTCTGCTGAAAGGGTTGGAGTGCAGAGGGATGGAGAGTGGCGCAACCGCATTTCTAAACTAAAAATACAGTTTATAAACATGGTTACATCAACGCTTTTCTCATCCATGAATCGATATAGGATTTCAATAACGTCAGCCTATTTAAATAATCTAATGCAGAACGAACCCTCCTCTAGTGATGCCGATAGAGAGATCAATTCAAACAATAAACTTATTGAATGCTAAGGCATTAACACTGTGGAATTCCATAGTAATTTACTTAGGAAGTTGAAAATAACTTTGTTTAATCCACAAAATAAACAAAAAAAATGTGGATTAAACAAAGTTATTTTAATTTCCTAAGTATATTCAAATAATAATATTATAGTTTTTTTGTTTAATATCACAAATATTTAGTATCGATGAAAACGTCAGTTTCCTAGAAAATTATTTATTGTTTCAAGATATGACATGTTGGCCTATGTAAAACGACATCAAAGAACGATTATTTCAACAATCAAAGAAACCATTACGCCGTTTTCCCGTAAGGATTCCTCCACATTCATTCAGCGAGTCATACTCGCACGTTGATTCTTCCGACTTCTAACATGACCAACCTTTAAAATTTGATTAATTTGGTCATGCCATGTTTTCCTCGGTCTGCCTCAAATCCATACACCATTTACATCATTGACGTATTCTTTTTAACCATTCTTTCTCCATCCTTGCGCTCTATATGTCCGAACTAACGCAGCGATCCTTTCATAATTTTGTTCATAATATCTTCTTTCGCTCTACATTCCTTTCTTATATCAGCATTTGAGATTCTGTCGTATATCGTTCTACCACACATACGTCTTAGGGACCTCACCTCTATCGCATTTATTCTGCTCTCATCCTTCTTCTGCCACTTCCACGCTTCGCTTCCATACATTATTTAAATTATTTAAAATACGTAAATACACAATAATTGACATTTTTGTCAATATAAAATTTTTACTATGGAGTTTTTTTGTAATTCTTTAAGAAACAATTGAAATTATATGTGGGATTATATCTATATATATAAAACAAAGTCAAAAATCGTGTTAGTTACACCATTTATAACTCGAGAACGGCTGGACCAATTTTGAAGATCTTATATTTGCTGGATTTGTCTCCGTTCCGGATAACAGAATAATTATTAAATCATTTGAAAAAATCACTTGAATGATTTAAAATTAATTATATTTGTCGTACGTTTGACTAAATTTGACTTAATAAACGACGTATAAAATCAAAATGGCGTGTATTTTAGTTTCGGTATCGCCCGTAGGTGGTGTATTGTTGATGCCAGATGTCAATACTCAATGTGAAAGATTTGAGTTGAGGTTAATTTTTTAATCGTCGCCGGGATTTTTGGTTTTCTTTATTAATTTTACATTAACAATGCCCAAAGTTATAAAAATCAGTATAAGAGAGACTATTCTAAAAGTTAAACCCCTTTTGTGAAGGAGAGCAGAGAATATTTGCGCCATTAATACCATTCGAAAAGATGACAGATGAGTGTTCCGTGGAGATTAAATAACCGATTTATGATTAGTGAATAATAATAAAAATACGTATTGTATATTTTGTATTGATTTTATAGGTGTATCTGTGTACATTCGGTCCAGAGAATTGTTACCATAGGAAATTCAGCCGCGAGTACTTAATAAACAAAATATTTGGCTAGATGAAGACGAGGAATTTCTTTTTTCAATTGATAGGGACACTGAATCATCAAACTCTTCAGATGATGAATATGATGATGCTAATGATGAAAACGGAGTTCATTGATGGATCACACTTATTCAAAATTATGTTGTCTGCTATTTAATTGTTTTAACGTGTTTTGATGAATGTCAGAAAGTCAAAGGTGTTAGTTTTTGAAAGGGAAGAGCAAATGACAGTTTGTAATATAAGTGTAAATGAAGAGAACTTGGAACAGGTGAGGGAATTTGTTTATTTAGGTAGCATGTTCACAGCGGATGGCCGAACGGACAGTGATGTTGAAAAAAGGGTTGGTGCGGGTAACAAAGTGAATGGAGCTTTAAAAGTAGTTGGAAACAAGAATTTATCAATGAAAGCGAAAATGGCCGTTCACAATGGAGTTCTGGTCCCAACTCCTATGTATGGAAGCGAAGCATGGAACTGACAGAACAAAGATGAGAGCAGAATAAATGCGGTAGAGATGAGGTCCCTAAGACGTATGTGTGGTAGAACGATGTATGACAGAATCTCAAATGCTGATATTAGGAAGGAATGTAGAGCGAAAGAAGGTATTATGAACAAAATTATGAATGGTTCGTTGCGTTGGTTCGGACATATGGAGCGCATGGGTGAAGAAAGAATGGTTAAAAAGTATACGTTAACGATGTAAATGGAGTAAGGAGTCGAGGTAGACCGAGAAAAACATGGCATGTCCAAATTAATCAAATATTAAAGGTTGGTCATGTCAGAAGCCGGAAGAATCGACGTGCGTGTATGACTCGATGTATGAATGTGGGGGAAGCTAGAGAAGTAATAATTCAAACAGTAATTAGAAGGAACAATCATACATAATATAGAGTCAAAAACGATGAATCCTAATATATTAAAGACGATAAACATTATAAGGAAGCAGATTATATTAGTAAGAAAGGGACAAAAATGGAAGGTAGTATTAATATTTTTTTGGTAGATTGTATAAAGGAAAAGTTTTTAATGTACTACATATATACTAAGGGGGAATAAGCTGGAATTTGGTTATTTATAACATTCAATTCACGTGCCTTTGCTTTAAAAATTTCAAAATTTTCTAATTTATCAAATTTTTTTTAAATTGTTTGTTATATGCAAAAAAAATGTGTTTTTGGAATTGAAATGATGGTCAAAATTCACACAATGATTCTGTTTTTGTATTAAATGTTGTGTTCATATAACCTCTTCAAAATGATCGACCCGTCTTTCCAATATACACGGCATCACAATCCTCACAATTAATCTGGTAGATTCCACTTTGGTTGAATATATTGTCGCGAAAAAATAAAAACACAATTGTGATACATAAAACAAAGTTTTTAATTAACAATTTATAATTCATTTTAAGTAGGTATTAATGCAGGCTTCCACGTGAATTATATTCCATTGTAATTCATATTTTTAATTTTGACTTTTGCACATTTCATGAACTTAATTCATTTTAAGTATTAATTGTAATTCAATAAAAAGGTGAATTAAATTTAGCTTATAAGTTAACACAACATTTATTGATTCTGAGGCGGTACGAAGTTCGTCGGGTCAGCTAGTTTATATATAATAACATAAATAAGTTCTGAGGACTTCCGATATGAAAACACTGAGGATGATAGCAGGCAACACACTAAGAAATTGATGAGAAACTTGACGACCTACGCGGCAGAGTGGCAAGATCTATGACTGCCACACCGAAGGTTCCGGGTTCGATTCCCGGATCTTTGGGTCACCCTTTAATAGCTTTTTTAAATATCTTAATATTCAAGATTTTTTACTGTTATATTTCTATTTACGTGTAAAATTTCAACGTCAACAATCTACACTGCATTTACGAATTCAAATTGATCTTTCTTACAACAACATTTTGAATGTATACAAATCTTTCTTAAATACGAAGTGCCATCTTTGTTTTGCAAAGTTAACTAATTATCGAAGCTGTTATTACTTCGTTAATATCACCAACCGCTTACTCCAGACAATGGCTAATTAGTGACAACAGAGGATGGAACGCCTTGTCTAAATGTCTGCTGTTTAGTATTTAGGGGACATTAGACAAGTCTCTTGGGAATAGCTGACATTTGGCTTAAAACAGGGGTGCCAATAGACGAATTAAGTGCTTTTATCGCATAGGCGCCTATTAAAAGTATTAATACAAATAAAAACGTCTGTTGTCTTGAAGTTTTATTATATATTATGGGAATGCCACATTTCACCTTGCTAAGGCACTGTCAAATGCAAAATTGAATATTTGATGATACCTTTTTTTATACAAGTATTTTGAAGCCAATTACAATTTTAATATACATTTGTTTAAGATAATCGAAAGATTTTACTGGAATCTCTTGATGGAAGTTTATTTGTCATTATAATTAAATAAAATGTTATAAATTGAGGCTTTATGAGTGAAATAATAAACATATTATCCCGAAATCAGTAACCGTCGATGGGTCGGCTCTCCAAGTGGTACAAGAATACATATATCTTGGCCGAATCATACAATTAGGACGAAACAATTTCGAGAAAGAAGCCGACCGAAGAGTTCAGTTGGGTTGAGCGGCCTTGGGAAAATTACGTCATGTTCTCACCTCTAAAATACCACAATGCCTCAAGACTAAAGTCTTCAACCAGTGCGTTTTGCCAGTCATGACGTACGGAGCCGAGACGTGGACGCTGACAAAAGGTCTAGTCTACAGATTCAAGGTCGCCCAATGCGTCATGGAAAGAGCCATGCTTGGAATAACCTTGAGGGACAGATTTAGAAACGAATTTATTCGTCAACAAACCAAGGTGGCTGAGGTGGCTCTGAGGATGGGCGGGCTGAAGTGGCGATGGGCTGGCCATATCTGTCAGAGAAACGACGGCCGCGTACAGGATTCCGCAGAGTTGGACGTCTCCCTGCCCGCTGGACCGACGATCTGAAGATGATTGCTGGACATGGATGGATGGGAGCGGCAATGGAAAGGGGACGGTGGCGTGCTTTGGGAGAGGCCTACGTTCAGCAGTGGATGACAGACGGCTGATGAAGAGCGAAATAATCGAATCTACAACCAATTCATTTGCATTACTTGTTTTAATGAAATAAATCTGATTTTTTTTTTAATTTTAGTGTACACAACAGGTCGTTTGGACCCAATTACAGTATACAATTTAATTTTTTTAGCTATTATATTGATTCTCGTGACATGTGATAGGTAGCCAATCTATCGCCATTTTATTGTCACGTGAATTCAACACCAGACCAAAGACAGTGTGACAATCACACTGCCATCGCCGGGAATCGAACCCAGGACCTTCGGCATGGAAGTCAGAGCTCGTAACCACTCTGCCACGAAGGTCGTCAAATTCGATTCGATAAAAAAAAAATTATGGAAAATTAAATATGGTCATTGTTAAATCTTAAAGAAACTTTTTAATTTTATAATAATACTTACAGAGTCTATGAAGTTTTACCCAAGTCTCTTAATAATATGTCATTTAATTTTTATGCAGAATCTATACGGCAACGTGAATTTTGTGTAAATGAAGACTACAGGGGAAAAACAAGGAATTTCAGTAGAAGGTTAATTAGAATAAATTGAGAATAAAGCTAATCAAAGTCTATATATTTCTTAGCAATTAGCAATCGATTATCTGGCCATAGTCGATGACACACATGATTTTTTAATATGAACATTTTACTGTGGATAGATGGGTGTTTTTCAAATAAAATGTTTACTCGAAAATTACATGTCCTATGACTTTCGAGGTAATTCTGCAGGCTATTGATTTTAAAACTGTTTTTTTTATATCTCAAAACAACAGAATAACTCACAAATTGATTATTCACATATCCAAAAGGACTTATATCTGTTTATTTTGCTTAATTATTGGGAATATACGATAGAAAAGTGGTGATTTTTCTAGTGTCCCACGCTCCTTTTGCACTTTATAAAGGAAAAATATTCATTGATAAGCTACTTCTTGTCCAAGAGTTTTATGTTATGATTATATGATCCAGATTCAATAATATTCCTAGATAACAGCGTATTAGAGTTCAAAATAATATAAAATACTGTTTTTATTTAGTCACTCAAAACGGTGGAAAATTCCGTATACGCTACGTCGATATACTGATTTAAACGAAAAATTTACTATAAACTAAGTATATATTTGGCAACATTTTATAGCTCGTCAACGGTCGCCATGTTCGTAAATTGACACCAGTCGCATTATGTTATGTGAAATAGTGGTCGGGCGTCACGACGTGATTCTATAATGTAAGTATTGATTGTTTGACTTACAGCTTTTCATGGGTAAAAATGACCAGAATCTGAATTCAATGTAATATTTAGTAAAATCATATTCATAAACCTGCATTTTGGAGTTTGTTTCAATACTGGCATCATACGTCACATCCACTACGCGACGTGATGTATTAGTGGAACGCCAAATGTGACGTAGTGGAATTATTACGCAACGAGCAAACTTTTTGAAAAACACCCAGATACGTACTAATGCCGCTAGATGGCATTATTACATTTATTTTGAATTTTAACTGACATTCCTTGTTTTTCCCCTGTAGTCTTCAAATGTAGTTGAGGCAGACCGAGGAAAACATGGCATGACCAAATTTTAAATAAAATTTTAAAGGTTGCTCATGTTAGAAGTCGGAAGAGTGGACGTGCGTGTATGTCTCGCTATATGAATGTGGAGGAAGCTAGAAAGGTGTGCCAGGATAGAGTATTTTGGCGGTGCATTCTCTCTGCCTACCCCTACGGGGAAACGGATGATGGTTAGTTAGTTAGTAAGTTAGTTTTTGGTCATTGTATAAGTCGGAAGAATCGACTTGCGTACATGACTCGCTATATGAATGTGGAGTGGTGTGCCAGGATAGAGTAGTGTGGCGGTGCATTCTCTCTGCCTACCCCTACGGGGAAACGGCGTGATGGTTAGTTAGTTAGTAAGTTAGTTTTTGGTCATTGTATAAGTCGGAAGAATCGACTTGCGTACATGACTCGCTATATGAATGTGGAGTGGTGTGCCAGGATAGAGTAGTGTGGCGGTGCATTCTCTCTGCCTACCCCTACGGGGAAACGGCGTGATGGTTAGTTAGTTAGTAAGTTAGTTTTTGGTCATTGTATAAGTCGGAAGAATCGACTTGCGTACATGACTCGCTATATGAATGTGGAGTGGTGTGCCAGGATAGAGTAGTGTGGCGGTGCATTCTCTCTGCCTACCCCTACGGAGAAACGGCGTGATGGTTTGTTGTTGTTGTTGTTGTAATTGTTATTCTATGTAAAATGGATAAGTCACGGCGCTGGTAGTGGAGGCAACCCTAGTATTGTATTATAATATAAAGAAGGCATATTATAACAAATTCCACCCTAATTTATGGGGTAGGTATTCGCGAATGGCACATTATACAAAAGTGTCATTTGACAGCCTTCCTAAATGCTATATTAACCCCTATTAGGAACTTAATGTCAATGGCTAATGTCATCAAAATTGCGTCTGGCGTACGAGCTATGAACTCATTTTTAAGGTGAATTACCTCGGTAAAGACTATTTAACCGTTTGTACTCCAATGGCGCCGTATTTGCGACAGTCTTTTGTAGATTTCCTTTAAGGGAGTCCTTAAAGCGTTTCCTCTGACCACCGCGTGAGCGTTTCCCTTGGGTGAGCTGACAGTACCTACATAATACAAATGCAAAAGAGAAGAATACATCAATCGGGTGGTGGTCTAGGGGATAGAACGCTTGGCTCCTGATCCAGGGGACTTGGGTTCAAGCCTGGACACGACCAGATTCCTTCTTCATAATAATGAGCTATTTTCTGCTCACATTGAAGATTGTAAAAACTAAATTCTAATATCATTGATTTAAATCCTTGGTATTAGTATTTAAAAAAAAAAAAAAAAAATTAAGTCTACGCACACAGGATGGCGATTTTATTTTATATATAATACTTAGAATCATTAGTCACCTTGAAATATGTAAAATCATTTGTAAACAACTTGTAAAAAGATGTTTAGACAACTTGTAAAAACAACAACTTGTAAAAAGATGTTCCTTAGAAACACTTATTTTCGTCCTACCTCAAATAACATATTTTTGATTTATATAATATCATTCAAGCATTTTTACAAGAGACGGAAAAATGGAGAAAGACATCGAAAGAAGGGTTGGTGCTGGGAATAAAATAAATGGCGCATTCAAAGTCATTACTGCAAATAGAAATATATCCACAGAAGCAAAGATGGCAGTACACAATAGAGTTCTAGTGCCAACCCTCATGTATGGAAGTGAAGCTTGGAGCTGGCAAAAGAAAGATGAAAGCAGGATAAAAAGCAGAAATGAGATCACTAAAAATAATGTGCGGGAAAACGTTGTATGATAGAATACCGAACGATGAAATAAGAAAGAAATGTAAGGCAGATGACGGCATCATGGATACAATTAAAAAAGGATCCCTGAGATGGTTTGGACATATGGAACGAATGGATGAGAGTAGAATGGTTAAAAAGTGAGCAGCAGCAGCGTGAGTAGAAAAATAAGCTGATAACGTCCGAGGAAAACATGGCATGACCAAATTAATCAATTACTAAAAGGCGGCCACATTCGAAGTCGGAATAATCTACGTGCGTGCATGGTACGATGTATGAATGTAGAGGAAGCCCGAGAGGTATGCCAGGACAGGGCATTGTGGCGATTCATCCTCTCTGCCTACCCCTCTGATCTTTGTGATATGACCCAGATGTGAGATCTTTCGAACCTTGATAGTTGATAACAGCTCCCTGTCAACTCTAGCTCGCCTCAGGACTTCGGTATTGGTAACCATGTCTGTCCAGGGAACTCTGAGCATTCGGCGATGGAGCCACATTTCAAATGCTTCCAGTCTATTCATTGAGTTAACTTTCAGGTATATAATCAAGATCTCACGCTGTATTGATCGAGGGGCAAACGATTTCACCCCTCGACCATTACGTTAACAAGTATGAACGTGTTTATTTATGTTTCTGTGCTCCAAAGTGTATAAAACAGATCACTTGAAGGACAGCGTTCCCAGACAAGATAATTATTCAGTCACGTACTATGAAATTTCGTGCCTTATCGATGTATTAAGATGAGGGAAGCGTTGAAGTATTCACAGCTATGAATACAGCACCCCAGCCCTTAATTGACCCTATTTATGGACAGATTTACCCTTGCAGTATTTAAATTGTTATTTTAAAGATAATTATAATATTTAAGAAGAGATAAGACACAGTGGTTATTTAATCTATATATGGACAAGTGTATGAAAGAACTGAAAGGGTTTGATGTAGATGCCAAAATGAGCAGAGTGTCAGTAAGCTGTCTATTGTATACGGATGACGCTGTCCTACTTGCAAACAACGAGCATAAACCACAAGTCCTGGTGACTAGTATGTATGAGGTATGCATGCGAAATGATCTGATGACGAATGTGATTAAGTCTAAGGTAATGATTTTCGATGGAAGCGAGCATGGAACTGGCAAAAGAGGGATGAAAGTAGAATAAATGAAAAGTAGAAATGAGATCTCTAAGACGAATGTGTGGCAAATCTGTATATGATAGAGTGACAAATGCAAGTATAAGAAGTGAATGCGGTGCGAATGAAAGTGTTATGAACAAAATAAGGAAAGGGTCATTAAGATGGTTTGGACACATGGAAAGAATGGGTGAAGACAGAATGGTAAAGAAGGTATATGTAAACGGCGTGAACGGAGCTAGAAATAGAGGAAGGCCGAGGAAAACGTGGCACGATCAAATCAATCAAATATTGAATGTCGGTCACGTGAGGAGTCGGAGAAATCGAAGTGCGTGCATGACAAGATGTATGAATGTAGAGGAATCGAGAGAAGTATGTCCGGACAGAATAGTGTGGCGTTCCATTCTTTCTGCCCACCCCTCCGGGGAGACGGCGTGATGGTAGGTTAGTTAGTTAGTTAATATTTTTTTGTGTTTGTTTACATTTTATTACAGCCTCTTCGCTCTTCGTTACATTTCTCGTGTCTCTTGTAAATCCGGTTTGAAAGTCACTACAGTTCGATTCAAAAATACTTACCTATAATTTATTTCAAACATACGCTTGCGGAATAAATTTGCAATTAAACCTTGCGATGTAGTCTTCTCCTTTAGTACCGCCCCAACCGTGAAACCCTGTTATACAGAGCCAGATAGCATATGGCCCCACGCTTGGGGCGAAGTGATCAATTCAAACCTCAACTATTGATGATACCACGTAAATATTTAATAAATAAAGTCCATAAAGACACACTGCTGAAGTATGTAAGAAAGTAAATATTATTCATAAAGATAACCGCTAAAATAAACAGGTATATAAACTTAATAAAGATACCCTCTTAGTAAGCTAATTAAGTAAGCAAATTAAACTCATAAAGATACCTGCAGAACTAAGTAAGTAAATAATATTCATAAAGATACATGCTGAAGTAAGTAAGAAAATAAATAATGTTCATAATGATACCTGCTGAAGTAAGGAAGTAAATAATACTCATATAAATACGCGCTGAAGAAAGTAAGAAAGTAAATAAAACTCATAAAGATACATGCTGAAGTAAGTAAGAATGTTAAATAATAATATTCATAAAGTTACCTTCTGAAGTAAGTTAGTAAAAGTCACAAAGATACACGTTATAGTAAGTAAGAAATTAAATAAAACGCATAAAGATACATGCTGAAGTAAGTAATAGTCATAAAGATTCATGCTGAAGTAAGTAAGAAAGTAAATAATGTTCATAAAGACACCTGCTGAACTAAGTAAGTAAATAATACTCATAAAGATACATGCTGAAGTAAGTAATAGTCATAAAGATTCATGCTGAAGTAAGTAAGAAAGTAAATAATGTTCATAAAGACACCTGCTAAACTAAGTAAGTAAATAATACTCATAAAGATACATGCTGAAGTAAGTAATAGTCATAAAGATTCATGCTGAAGTAAGTAAGAAAGTAAATAATGTTCATAAAGACACCTGCTGAACTAAGTAAGTAAATAATACTCATAAAGATACATGCTGATGTATGTAAGAATGTTAACAAAATTCATAAAGATACCTTCTGAAGTAAGTAAGTGATCATTATTTCTGCCTACCCCTTCGGGGAGACGGCGTGATGGTTAGTTAGTTAATGATAGTAAATTTGTAACAAAAAAGAATCTGTCGAAATGGGTATATATATAAACAAGATTTTTTCTTCTTCTTCTTCGATGGCCCTACAGCCCATATCGAGCCTTAGCCTCCAGTATTTTTCACCTCCGACTCCTCCTGTCCTCCGCTTCGACCCTCCAATCTGATACTCGTAACAATTTCGCCCCGTCTCTCCCAACTTCATCTTCCCATCGCAGCCTTGGTCGTCCAATTGGTCTTCTACCACAATATTTTAACAATATTTTATGGTATTTTTTTGTGAATGTATACTTATACTTGTATACGAATACTGGATTTCATCCACCGTGGGTTATTAATTCATGATTTAATTGTATCTCAATAGAGACGAAGATGCAAATTGGAAACTGAATATGGTTGATCAAGGTGTTTACAGGACTTATGACCTGTCATTGGTTGGGTTAAGCGTTAAATAAATCTCAATAGATGGCGTTAGTATGTGAATTATATAGAGTAATCTTAAAAAGATTAACATATGTAATCAGAATCTTCATAGATGGCACATTGAAACTGACATGTGAAAACTGACATAGGACTTTAACAGCTTCCAAAAATTTATCATACATTATCATAAACAAATGTGGAATGGGGAATGTTGTAATTACATAAAGCGTGCGCTTAACCCAACCAATGACAGGTCATAAGTCCTGTAAACACCTTGATCAATAAACAATAATTTTATATTAATGACTATTTCCCATGTTCTATTTTGCAATAGATAACTAAAAATACTGTGTTTGTTGAAATTTTAAAAATCATGAAATGACTGTTAAATTTGATCATTCTATTTTGGCGCGTACTGTATCTCGTATAAAGAAAGTGGACGAGTGCTGGAGACAGTCCATTTGAAGGCAAATAACGGTCCAAGATCACAGTAGTGGACAAAAAAACCTGTCCGCAATACACACAGACATACAGGGTGTGACGAAATAAACTATGTGTTTAAAATTCGTTATTAAATAACTAATTAACTAACCATCACGCCGTTTCCCCGGAGAGGTAGGCAGAAAGAATGTACCGCGACACTGTTCCGTCCTGAAATACTTCTCTCGATTCCTCCACATTCATAGATCTTGCTAAACATTAAGGAGGCATTACATGGGATGGTCGATCAAAGAGATAGAAAACACGTCGAGGATCTCTTCTCTGGTTTCAATCCTGGGATCGGTTTGCAGCAATTTCCTCTATTATTCTCTTCCATTCTTCTCTGTCTTGTGCGGCTCTTTTGAAATCTGCATATGATGAGCAGCGCACGTCCACCAACAGGTCCTCCAGGTACTCTCGGCGTGGGCGTCCCCTAGAGTTTGTCCCCTCGATCATACCCTCCATTATGGCATGCAAGAGACCTTCTTGACGTATTACATGGCCGATCCATCTTGCACGCCTTTCGGACAAGGTCCTGAGCAGGTGCCTTCCTCCTTCGATTCCTTGAAGAACTTCCTCATTCGTGATGTGGTCTCTCCAGGAAATTCCAAAGAGTCTTCTATAGGACCACATCTCAAAAGCCTCTAGTCTCCGCTTATCCCTTTCGGATAGGCACCATGTCTCGCAGCCGTACATCAAGACACTCCATACATAGGTCTTGATGAGGAGTATTCTCAGTTTTAGGTCTATATTATTTGACTCTATTATTTTCGACCTTTTATTAAATGCAAGCCTAGCGTCGAGGATACTTATAGTATTTAGTATAAGTGCAAGAGGTATCTAAAATTGTATGTAGAGTTCAATATTGAAATTTATCTCTACAAAAATATTGTATTTTTGTGAAGATTGTAAATGTTCATAATCAAATGCAAATCGTTTTCTATATTGGATATTATAACAGATATTGTATAATAACATAGAAGAATTGTGCTTAATATGATGAGTAATCCACCAGGCTAAACTTGGCTTCAACAAAAAATCTAGAATATTCGAGTCAAACAACATAGACCTAAATCTCCGAAAACAACTTATAAAAACATTGGTGTGGAGTGTTTTACTGTACGGCTGCGAGACTTGGTGCCTGGGCGAAAGAGAATGCAAAAGGCTGGAGGTATTTGAGATGTGGACCTACCGACGAATTGCTCATGTTTCATGGAGGGACCACATTACAAATGAGGAGGTTCTCAGCAGAGTTGAAGAGAATAGGCACGTGTTGAACACCATAGCGGAGAGGCGCGAGATGGATTGGTCATGTGTTGCGACACGAATGTTTCCTGCATGATGTAGTGGAAGGAATGGTCAAGGGATCGATTGGCAGAGGACGACCTCGCCAGGAGTACCTAGACCAGATTTGCCGAGATATGGGCTGCACTTCTTATGCGGAGTTGAAGAGAGTTGCCGAGGACCGAGCGGAGTGGAAGAGGAGATGCGTCGCCTGCTGCAGACCAATCATTAGATTGAGACCGGAGAAGAAGTTATGCACGCACGTCGATTTCTCTGACTCATCATGTGATCGATATTTAATATTTAATTTATTTGATCGTGCCACGTTTTCCTCGGCCTTTCACTTTTTCTAGGTCCGTTTACATACAACTTATTCACCATTCTGTCTTCACTCATTCATTCCATGTGTCCAAACCATCTTAACATTGGACATCTAATAACCCATTTCTTCAGATTAATTAGGGGATACTTCGAGAGCTCGGCCGTACTGGAGGATGTTGGTCTTTTTGTCCCCGATAGATATCTCAGACAGCGACAGCACAGATTGTTTTACCTACCGGTCGCCAGAACCAATCTGCCTCTGGTGACACTGGTGGGAAGAGCAATTAGTCTGCTGAACGCGGTCTCCTCGGAGATTGACGTCTTTCATGTTAGTGAGAGTACGTTTAGGGGATAAATACTCTTGACTTTGGAAAGTATCTTGTCTTCCTAATGTCGAACCATCACTAATGCGTTCCTGGTATTATGTTGTATGTGTATAGTATCTTACCTGTACTCAATAGATGCCTTAAACATTTGTGCTGTTTGTAATGTCTTTTGATTAACGACCCTTTCATTATTTTGTTCATAACACCTTCATTCGCACCGCATTCACTTCTTATAGTTGCATTTGACACTCTATTATATACAGATTTACCACACATTCGTCTTAGAGATTCTACATTCATCCTTCTTTTGCCAGTTCCATGCTTCACTTACATAAGGATCTCGGCACTTTGTTTGGACAATTCACGATTTATTGAATTTAAAAGTAAGTCTGCAACATTTGAATGGTGAAAATTTGGAGCAAGTAGTTGAGTTCGTGTATTTAGGTAGTATGTTTACAAGAGATGGGCAAGTGGAGAGGAATATTGAAAGAAGGGTTGGGGCAGGCAACAAAGTGAATGGTGCACTTAAAGTTGTCATCGCAAACAAAAACCTATCCAAAAAAGCTAGAATGGCAGTGCACAATGGTGTTCTACTACCGACCCTTATGTATGGAAGCGACGCATGGAACTGGCAAAAGAAGGATGAAAGTTAAATAAATGCAGTAGAAATGAGATCTCTTAGACGAATGTGTGATACTCTGTGTATGATAGAGTATCGAATGAAAATATAAGAAGTGAATGCGGTGCGAATGACGGTGTCATGAACAAAATAATGAAAGGATCATTAAGATTGTTTGGATATATGGAAAGAAATGAATGAAGAAAGAATGGTAAAAAAAATATATGTTAATGATGTAAATGGAACCAGAAATAGAGGAAGACCGAGGAAAACGTGGCACAATCAAATAAATCAAATATTGAATGTCGGCCGTGTGAGGAGTCAGAGAAATCGACGCGTGTGCATGACACAATGTATGAATGTTGAGGAAGCAAAAGAAATATGTCATTCTTTCTGCCTACCCCTTCGGGGAGACGGCTTGATGGTTAGTTAGTTAGTTAGTTTGAATTTAAAATAAACAGATATACTTTTTCTTGGGTCACACTGTAATCAACATTGCAAGTAGTAAGCACTAACTGATTCCATTTCAGTTTTGAATTTAATACCAATCGCTTCGCATCTCTGCATTCCATATTCAAATTCAAATTTCGTATTTAAATTATTCCAGAACGTGTATTATTGATTCTAAAATCAAAATGGCGATTAAGGAGTCTTGTTTATTGTTTTTAATCATAGTTTGTGCGTTTGGAGTGTTTGGTGACGTTTTGAATAAAGAAAACGAAAGTGATTTAAAAAGTGACAAACAAGTGAACAATAAATACGGAATTATAAAAAAATATGCATCAAAAGATGTGTTTAAAAATGCCGGAATGTTAAGAAGTATTTTTGGGTTGTTCAAAAAAGGAAAAACGCTAAAAAGAAATGACAAGTTTATAAGAAACGAAAGAGTTCTTCAACGGAATAAAAGGAAGACAACTGTATCGAAATTTCCTCCGCTTTTGGAATATATAGTCCAAAGAATCCAGGGATACAATTCTGTATACGTAAACCAGGATACGAGTCTCTGGGTATATCAGACCACATCTAAACCGGACGAACTGGATTACGAGGATGCTGCCATCAACTCCACAATGATAGCAGTGTCAGTAGATAAAAACTCGATAAATAACGGAGAAAACAGTACGAATACTCTGGAAGAAATCATTTTAAATCCATCGAAACCGGTGACAGAAGTGACGCTTTTGATTAATCTGGATAAAAACGTAAAAAAACCAATTAAAAACAACGAAAGGGATGTTTTCACTGCAAACACTTAATTTATTTTGATAGTACATGAATCAATTTAAATTAACTAACTAACTAACTAACCATCACGCCGTCTCCCCGAAGGGGTAGGCAGAAAGAATGGACTGCCACACCTTTCTTTCCTGACATATTTCTCTCGCTTCCTCAACATTCATACATCGTGTCATGCACGCGCGTCGATTTCTCTGACTCCTCACATGGCCGACATTCAATATTTGATTTATTTGCTCGTGCCACGTTTTCTTTGGTCTTCCTCTATTTCTGGTACCATTTACATCATTAACATATAATTTTTTTACCATTCTTTCTTCATTCATTCTTTCCATATGTCCAAACCATCTTAATGATCCTTTCGTTATTTTGTTCATGACACCATCATTCGCACCGCATTCACTTCTTATATTTTCATTCGACACTCTATCATACACAGAATATCCACACATTCGTCTAAGAGATCTCATTTCTACTGCATTTATTCTACTTTCATCCTTCCTTTGCCAGTTCCATGCTTCGCTTCCATACATAAGGGTCGGTAGAAGAACACCATTGTGCACTGCCATTCTAGCTTTTTTGGATAGGTTTTTGTTTGCGATGACAACTTTAAGTGCACCATTCATTAAATAAATAGACAAAAAAATAAGATACACAAAGGCTTTATTAATATTAAAAGTACAAATAAAAGAAAATAAAATGGACATGATTCACTATAATTCTGAAATTTTTCCTTCATCAAAAAATCAAAATAGAGCAACATTAAAATACAACATTAATCGTAAATAACTTCATCGTTTTCAAAACCATTCTCACTTTGGTCATGGTCACTTGGTTCTGACTTCCCGGGTTTCATTTGTTTCTTGTTTTCTTCAAACACCTGTATAAACGCCCAACACTAATTTGTAAAGTCTCGTGCAATGGACGAACTTAAGTCTTCACCTGAACTCATATTTAGTAATAAACAGTCAAATTTTTAATTGTATCTCAATAGAGACGAAGACGCAAACTGGAAACTGAATATGGATGATCAAGGTGTTTACAGGACTTATGACCTGTCATTTCTGGTCAATTCTTTGGCGTATAAGATAGGAGTGATACTCCAGGCGACTTCTAAAACAGTGCGCTAGGAGGCGGTAGCCTCTTCGCATTGTGTTAATAAAGTAGTTTGCTAAATGCTAAACAATCATTCTCCATAGATGGCGTTAGTGGGTGGATTGTATAGATTAATCTTAAAATTGATAAGTATAATCAAATCTACATAGATGGCTAACTGGAACTGACACGTGAAGATAGGTATGGATTTGGAGTATATATACAACTTCCAAAAATGTATCATGCATGATCATAATAACAATGGTGGAATGGGGAATGTTGTAATTACATAAAGCGTGCGCTTAACCCAATCAATGACAGGTCATAAGTCCTGTAAACACCTTGATCATCCATATTCAGTTTCCAGTTTGCGTCTTCGTCTCTATTGAGATACAATTAAAAATTTGAATTAACCACCCACAGGTGAAAATCCAGGATTCGTATACAGATATAAGTATACACTTCACAAATATTAATAAACAGTCAACCTCTGATGGTGAACGAGCTGTTAAATTGGCCATGATTCACTAATATTCTGAAAGGTTTCAAATTTCGATCTCTAATCAATAGTAGTATTATCATTTATAGAGAAAATTGAAAAGCTACTATTCTGTTATTAACACACGACATAGAAATCTGTTTTATCTACCTGTAGAAACATTAAACTCCAAATTTATAAAATTTGGGCTTGATCCATTAATATTCTGACCCAGCCATTTATTAATAACGAATACAAAAGTGAGAGAAGTGACACTTTTCAAAAATCTGGAAAAATACACTATTATTGATAATGAAAACAAGGCAAATTTATTCATAACGAATACAACTGACAACATTTTGAATGTATACAAATACTTGTAGACAAAATTTCTGCTTAATGCTTACACCCAATCTTAATGGATGGCGGTAGTGATTGAACTAAAAAAAATGGGAAGTGTTCCTCAACATTGTAGCATATAAACATCTTTCAAAAATTTGTCAGACATGGTGGTCGTAAGAAGGGCAAAATGGGGAATGTTGTTAAACATAAAGCGATCGCTTAACCCAACCAATGACAGGTCATAAGTCCTGTAAACGCCTCGACCACCATATTCTGTTTCCAAATAATTTACATCTTCGTCTCTTTTAGTTAGAAAGTTTCAATCCTGGGATTGGTTTACAGCAATTTCTTCTATTCTTCTCTTCCATTCTTCCCTGTCTTGTGCGACTCTTTTGAAATCTGCATATGATGAGCAGTGCACGTCCACCAACAGGTTCTCCAGGTATTCTCGGCGTGGGCATCCCCTAAAGTTTGTCCCCTCGGTCATACCCTCCATTACGGCATGCAGGAGGCCTTCTTGACGTATTACATGGCCGATCCATCTTGCGCGCCTTTCGGACAAGGTCCTGAGCAGGTGCCTTCCTCCTTCGATTCCTTGAAGAACTTCCTCATTCGTGATGTGGTCTCTCCAGGAAATTCCTAATAGTCTTCTATAGGACCACATTTCAAAAGCCTCTAGTCTCCGCTTATCTCTTTCGGATAGGCACAATGTCTCGCAGCCGTACATCAAGATACTCCATACATAGTTCTTGATGAGGAGTATTCTCAGTTTTAGCTCTATATTATTTGATTCTATTATTATTATTACTTACTAATATTATTTAAACATGTCACTTCCCTCACTTTTATCCTCGTTGTAAATAATATTTTCTTGAATGTCATTGTATTTATAATACTTCGGTATTTTATGTCCTTACTAAGATTAATTAAAAATGTCACTACCCTCACTTCTGTATTTGTTATTAATAAATATTACTTATGTCGTTTTATGTAGTTCGTTTTTTTTCTATCCATATTAATTGAAAGTGTCCTTATCAATTTCTTGTATGAATTTGAAGCCGGGCTTTATCACTCTGAAGTATGTTACTATTCGATGTGTCACGAACTTCATTTCTATTGTCAGAATGTTATCTGTCATTTACGTTATGGCCAGAAATGTTCTGAAAAGAACGATTGTGTTAATTTCTTTACGAATATTTATTTATAATTCATTGGCTTGCCTTAGGCACGCCACTGCCTGACACGGCACCGAAAGATGAAGAAGAAGGACATAAAAGTATACACGATGACCTGCAAATCATAATCTTAATAACGAATACATTAGTTTTTTTTTATTTTTAAATAGAGATGTTACTAGTTAATTATATTAATTGTATTTAAATAAATTATAAAAAAAATTGTAAAAAAAGGAAAAAATAAATAAAAGTGTATTACTTCATATTTGTTTTATTTAACAAGTGTATTACTTCATATTTGTTTTATTGCAACATTAGTGTAAACGGTGAAAATCTGGAACAAGTGGATGAATTTGTTTATTTAGGAAGTATGTTTACAAAGGATGGGAGGGTGGAGAAGGATATTGAAAGAAGGGTTGGGGCAGGCGACAGAATAAATGGTGCACTTAAAGTTGTCATCGCAAACAAAAGCCTATCCAAAAAAGCTAAGATGGCAGTGCACAATGGTGTTCTTGTGCCGACCCTTATGTATGGAAGTGAAGCATGGAACTGGCAAAGAAGGATGAAAGTAGAATAAATGCAGTAGAAATGAGATCTCTAAGACGAATGTGTGGCAAATCTGTATATGATAGAGTGACAAATGCAAGTATAAGAAGTGAATGTGGTGCGAATGAAAGTGTTATGAACAAAATAAGGAAAGGGTCATTAACATGGTTTGGACACATGGAAAGAATGAGTGAAGACAGAATGGTAAAGAAGGTATATGTAAACAGCGTGAACGGAGCTAGAAATAGAGGAAGGCCGAGGAAAACGTGGCACGATCAAATCAATCAAATATTGAATGTCGGTCACGTGAGGAGTCGGAAAAATCGACGTGCTTGCATGACAAGATGTATGAATGTAGAGGAAGCGAGAGACGTATGTCAGGACAGAACAGTGTGGCGTTCCATTCTTTCTGCCTACCCCTCCGGGGAGACGGCGTGATGGTTAGTTAGTTAGTTAGTTTTAGTTTTATTTAATTTGCTTTTTAATTTGGGCAGCACGCTGTGATCTTCCGGTTTCATTTTTTATATATTTTTTTTTTAAAAACTGTTAAATTAAATAACTGTGTTTCAACAACCTATGTTGGCATCATCAGGTGTTGCAATAATATATCAAATGTCAAATTTTCAAATTTCTAAGAGGGATATTGAAAGAAGGGTTGGGGCAGGCAACAAAGCGAATGGTGTACTTAAAGTTGTCATCGCAAACAAAAACCTATCCAAAAACGCTAGAATGGCAGTGCACAATAGTGTTCTTCTACCGACCCTTATGTATGGAAGCGAAGCATGGAACTTACAAAAGAATGATGTAAGTAGAATAAATGCAGTAGAAATGAGATCTCTTAGACGAATGTGTGAATACTCTGTGTATGATAGAGTGTCGAATGAAAATATAAGAAGTGAATGTGGTGCGAATGATGGTGTTATGAACAAAATAATGAAAGGATCATTAAGATGAATGAAGAAAGAATAGTAAAAAAATTCTATGTTAACGATACAAATGGAACTAGAAATAGAGGAAGGCCGAGGAAAATCTGTCACGATCAAATAAATCAAATATTAAATGTCGGTCACGTCAGAGAAATCGACGTGCGTGCATGACAAGATGTATAAATATAGAAGAAGCGAGAGAAGTAAGTCAGGAAAGAAAAGTGTGACGGTTTATTCTTCCTGTCTACCACTTCGGGGAGACGGCTTAATGGATTAGTTAGTTAGTGAGTTTTTTATTAGTATTTTTTTAGACTTAAAGTTGTCATCGTAAACAAAATCCTATCCAATAAAGCTAAAACGGCAGTGTACAATGGTGTTCTGGTTCCTAACCTTTATGTATGGAAACGAAGCATGGAACTGGCAAAATAATGATGAAATTATACTAAATGCAGTAGAAATTAGATCTCTTAGACGAATGTATAGAAAATCTGTGTATGATAGAGTATCGAATGCAAAAAAAGGAAGTGAAAGCGGTGCAAATGAAAGTGTAATGAACAAAATAATGAAAGGATCATTAAGATGGTTTGCACACGTGAAAAGAATTAATGAAGTAATAATGGTAAAAAAGTATATACGTATATGGAATAAGAAATGTAGTGAAACTGAGGAAAACCTGTCACGATCAAATAAATCAAATATTGAATGTCAGCCACGTGAGGTCTCGCAGAAATTTATTTCATTTAGGTACGTCATTTATTTATTTTAAATATATCTAAAGCTTTACAGAATTTTTTCGAATACACTAAAGATACAAGTTAGAGATGCACAATAATAAGTAATACATAATAGATTAATAAAAAGAGCGAGAAACATAAGATGCATGACAAATTAATACAATAAATATACCATACAATTATAATAAAGATAGTACTTGCCTCAGATGAGCCAAACTATCACAAAATATGTCAAACTCCGAGGTGATACGATTAAGCAAGACATTGCTCTACCTACCGGCATAACCATTGGCAGGTTGGTTCTACATCGTGGGAGATAAAACAATCGAACAGACCTACATCACTCAGGATTTCTGAGTTGTGTATTCAACCGCCTATCAGTGGAAAGAAGTGAACACCCAAGTGAATTTCTCGTCTCCTCTCGAGTGACTGGTAGCCTAGCATCCCTAGCAAGAAAAAATCGATGTGCGTGCATGACACAATGTATGAATGTAGAGGAATCGAGAGATGTATGTCAGGAAAGAAAAGTTTGGCGGTATATTCTTCATGCCTACCTCTTCGGGGAGACGGCGTAATGGTTAGTTAGTTAGTATTATTTTTATATACACTGAAGAAAGATGAAAAAAATCCAAAACTGTAATAAAGTTTTGTATAACACAATGTTTTTTAAGTTACTCAAATGTAAATCCACAATACAAAATGTAGATAAATAGTGAAGAAATTAACTTAATGATATCAAGTATTTTGTACGTTCTATCCTCTTGTAGTATGTGTTCTTGATTCCCTCAGCCGGTCATTAATATGACAGCACCGCCTCCACTTTCCCCTTTGTTCGACGGGGGTGAAAATCACTAGGGGATGTTTGTGTACATGAAGACAAAAACATTTTTGTTAATTAATACGAATGAATTTCTGTTTTCTGTAAGTTTCATTATATTTTATGGGAATGACTCGTTCCGGATTACTAAGGCATTATCAAATGTACTTAATAAAATTTTAATTGTATCTCAATAGAGACGAAGACGTAAACTGGAAACTGAACATGGATGATCAAGGTGTTTACAGGACTTATGACCTGTCATTGGTTGGGTTAAGCGCACGCTTTATGTAATTACAACATTCCCCATTCCACCTTTGTTATTTGTGATCATGCATGACAATTTTTTGGAAGATGTATATATACTTCAAAATCCATATTTATCTTCACGTGTCAGTTTCAGTCAGCCATCTATGTAGATTTGGTTGCACTTGTGAATTTTTTCAAGAATTAACCTATACAACCGACCCACTAACGACATCTATGGAGAATGAGTCTTCGTCTCTATTGAGATACAATTAAAATTTGAATTAACCACCCTTTGGTGTAAATCCAGGATTTGTATACAGGTATAAGTATACATTCACAAATATTTGTACTTAATAAAACTTATTGAACGCTAAGGCATTAACCAACTGGACAAGCAACAACTACCTGACCTTAAATCTAAAAAAAAGTAACATTATACACTTTGAAACACGCAAGAAAAACCATAACATATGTATACAAATAAAAAAATGACGCAATAACCGAACTCGACTATGTAAAGTACTTAGGACTAACAATTGACAAACAAATAAAATGGACAAAACACATAGACAACAGACAAGTTAGCATCGCTATACTCCTTCTTCTACAAAATACAAAATTACATAGCAAGAAAAGAAAAAGTTATGATGTACGAAGCGTATGTTAAGCCGACTGACATATATGATTCCCTTCTGGGGGACAGGAAACCAAAAGGACATCTCCAGACTCCAAAGACAACAAAATAAAATAATAAAATTAGCTTATAACGCACATAATAATTTTCTCGCCAAAGTGGGTGTATACCTATTTCTTTATTGTATTTTTAATTTTATTGTGATTTTAATATTGTGTTTTTTGTAGTTTTTTCGTTAATATAAAGAATTTTGACAGGTGTAAAAATAAATTTTTCATTTGTTCCAATGACAATTTGAATAATTTCTTCAATATTCTTTTAAAGTTCTTGCTGGTGTTGGTTGGTTTTAAGTGCCTTATTACTGCCTAATAAAAAAAGTGGATACGTGGAACATGAATTAAATCATATAACAGCTAATTTAAAAAACGGTGGATACGTGTAACATAAATTAAATAGACACAAAAGTCCGGATCGTCCATGTCAACATGTGCAACATCGGAAAAACATTATGTGTTATTACATTATGTGCTAAATTTAAAAAAAACGGAGGATTCGTGGAACATAAATTAAATAGACAAATGTGCACCATCTAAAAGTAACATTTTGTATTAAATTATGTTTATTTGTTATTTTATTTTATATCATTGTATTTCAGATAATTTGTTTTAGATTTATTATGTAGACGTTGAACGATCGAACTGTGCGCGGGAGATGCCTGTTGGTGGCGGCGATGAGGTTCGCAACCCATCACACCGCGTCTCTCGCGATGGCGAAAAGAGAAGGATGGAGTGCCGCATCGATTAAAGTGTTGCAATCCATTCTTTCTGCCTACCCTTTCGGGGAGACGGCGTGATGGTTAGTTAGTTAGTTAGTTAGTAAAAATAAATTTTTCATTTGTTCCATTGTTGAATAATTTCTTCAATATTCTTTTAAGGTTCTTGCTGGTGTTGGTTGGTTTTAAGTGCCTTATTACTGCCAAATAAAAAAAGTGGATACGTGGAACATGAATTAAATCATATAACAGCTAATTTAAAAAACGGTGGATACGTGTAACATAAATTAAATAGACACAAAAGTCCGGATCGTCCATGTCAACATGTGCAACATCGGAAAAACATTATGTGTTACTACATTATGTGCTAAATTTAAAAAACGGTGGATTCGTGGAACATAAATTAAATAGACAAATGTGCACCATCTAAAAATAACATTTTGTATTAAATTATTTTTATTTTGTTATTTTATTTTATATCATTGTATTTTATATTATTTGTTTTAGATTTATATTGTGAATGTTGGAAGATCGAAGTGTGCGCGGGAGATGCCTATTGGTGGCGATGAGGTTCGCAACCCATCACACCGCGTCTCCCGCGGGGCGAAAAGAGAAGGATGGAGTGCCGCATCGGTTAAAGTGTGACAGTCCATTCTTTCTGCCTACCCTTTCGGGGAGACGGCGTGATGGTTAGTTATATTTTTTTTAAATTTCAAATATAAAGCATAATCAAAGCTCAGTTAAAATTTATATCAATAAAAATACATGTAATTCATGGCTAAAACTGTGTTTTTATTCAACTTTGTATATCTCTGGATGGAGAAATGTTTGAAACGTAATGTTAAACAATGCTCTGTGGCAGAAATAAAGTAGAATCTAAGTTGAAGAAATCATGGAGCAAAGTTTCCCGCTTTCAATGCATTCTTTGCTCCAAAAGAAAAATTAAAAAAATTGTGACTAAACTGCTCATTTTTACAATTCAAATCATCTCAGCTAAAGGCAAAGAGTTATTTTATTCGTTTAAATATTATTACAGATCCAAATACTCGTATTTGAAAAATGCGAATAATTTTTACAAATGTGGAGCCAACTTTGGAGCAAAGTAACCCCTTTCTACGGTATATAAAATAAATTATTCAAATTGACATAGGAACAAATACACATAAAGATTCGAAAAATCACGAACATTTGACATTTGATATGGGTATTATTGTAACACCCGATGATGTCAACATAGGTTGATGAAACAGCTGTCGCGTAAAATAAAATACAATTGTGATACAAAAAACAAAGTTTATTCATTAACAGTTTAGAAATACATAATAAAAGAAATTTCAGAATTAGTATTTTAAATACATTCGGCAAGAATCTAATACAGTTATTACACTATCCAACCTATGTCTCCCCAAATTCCGTTGAGATCATTCTCCACAAAGCCTGTTGGAGGCTGTGTTAGCACCACACCCCCCTCCCAGCGCACCCCTGGCAGGCAGTTCTACCCTCCCCCCACCCCATCACGAACGTTTCATCCCCTATAGATACGATCCACGGGCGGAAACTGTGTTCTTGCACACAAAACCTCGAATTTTCTTCTCGTAAGTATTTCAAAATTGAACGAGAAAAACGTGGCGTCATCAAATCAATTCAATATTGAATATCAGACACGCGAGGAGTCGGAGAAATCGAAGTGCGTGCATGACACAATGTATAAATGTTAAGTAATTGGACTAAGCTGGGCAGCTTTCGGAAACATGAGTTACATCCTTAAAAACTACATCCTTATCAACCTGAAACGAAAAGTCTATGAAGCCTGCGTTCTGCCAGATAGTACTTATGGTCTTGAAACTGTTACACTGTCCAAACAAAGTGCCGAGAAACTACGAGTGACCCAAGGAGCTATGGAAAGAGCCATGTTAGGAATAAGCCTAAGAGACAGAGTCAGAAACGATACGGTGAGAGAAAAATAAAGGTCACTGACATCATCCACCGGTAGCGAATCTAAAATGGCAATGGGCAGGTCACGTAGTCAGAAGCTCAGATGAAAAGTGAACAAGAAGACTGCTGACTTGGAGACCGTGGACGGCAAAGAGAAGTGCAGGGCGACCGCAACTACGGTGGAAGGATGATCTGAACAGACATCTCGGAATAACCTGGATGCAGTCTGCACAAGATAGAGTGTCATGGAAGCGAATGGAGGAGGCCTTTGTCCAGGAGTGGACTGGAATAGGCTGAGGAAGAAGAAGAATTGACAGAAGTATGTCAGGAAAGAAGAGTGTTGAAGTTCGTTGTTTCTGCGCGTTCCTTCAGGTAGACAGCATGATCGTAAGTTAGTTAGTTTCTAAGTCTATCCAAAAAGGCTAAGATGGATGTGCACAATTGTCATCTTGTATACCTATGGAAACGGAAGCATTGAACTGTCATTAATAATAACAAATAGGAACTGTCATTAGTAGTCATTACTGCAAATCAAAATATATCCACAGAAGCAAAGATGGCAGTACACAATGGAGTTCTAGTGCCAACCCTCATGTATGGAAGTGAAACTGGGAGCTGGTAAAAGAAGGATGAAAGCAGGATAAACGCCGTAGAAATAGGATCACTAAGAAGAATGTGCGGGAAAACGTAGTGTGATAGAATACCGAACGATGAAATAAGAAAGAAATGTTATACAGATGACTGCATCATGGATAAAATTAAAAAAAGGATCCCTGAGATGGTTTGGACATATGGAACGAATGGATGAGAGTAGAATGGTTAAAAAGTTGTACACAAACAGCGCGAGTGGAAAAAGAAGCCGACGACGACCGAGGAAAACATGGCATGACCAAATTAATCAATTACTAAAAGACGGCCACATTCAAAGTCGGAATAATCGACGTGCGTGCATGGTACGATGTATGAGTGTAGAGGAATCCCGAGAGGTATGCCAGGACAGAGCATTGTGGCGATCCATCCTCTCTGCCTACCCCTCCGGAGAAATGGCGAGATAGTTAGTTAGTTCAAACCATTTTATTGACCCATTTATTATTTTGTTCATACATCTTTTTATTCGTACTGTATTAATTTCTTATATTATAACGAACGAAGAAACAGAGGTTTAAAAAGTATAGGTTAACGACGTGAACCGAACAAGATATAGAGGAAGACCGAGGAAAACATGGCACAATCAAATAAATCAAATATTAAATATCGGCCGCGTGAGGAGTCGGATTTATCGACGTGCGCGCATGACACGATGTATGAATGTTGAGGATGCAAGAAAAGTATGTCAGAAAAGATAAGTGTGGCAGTCCTCCATTATATCTGCCTACCCCTTCAGAAAGACGGCGTGATGGTTAGTTAGTTAGTTTTAATAGATAAAATGGTCATTTCTCACAAAGACACCAATTTAAACTTTAAATTTGAAATATTCATTCTAAAATTTAAATTCAGAATAACGATTCCATTTTTAGATAGTTTCCTCCAATGTCCTAATCCCCGGTTAGGATGAGGGGCGTGTCCTCGCTTCCCCCGACCAATGGGAGCACGCCTCCTCCACCCCTTATATTATCCAATCACAGCTTAGCTGTTAGCCATTTTGCATGCGGCAGGCGCTGAATTTGACGGTGATTTGAAAAAGATTCGAATTATGAATTAAATCCATTCCAGATTTAAAACGAACCTTTATGGTACGTTCGAATTATTCAATACAAACGATTTTCAAGAAAAAAATATAGACGTAATTATTTTAACTAACTAACTAACCATCACGCCGTCTCCCCGAAGGGGTAGGCAGAAAGAATGGATTGCCACACCTTTCTTTCCTGACATATTTCTCTCAACATTCATACATCATGTCATGCACGCGCGTCGATTTCTCTGACTCATCACATGGCCGACATTCAATATTTGATTTATTTGATCGTGCCACGTTTTCCTCGGTCTTCCTCTATTTCTGGTACCATTTACATCATTAACATATAAATTTTTTTCCCATTCTTTCTTCATTCATTCTTTCCATATGTCCAAACCATCTTAATGATCCTTTCATTATTTTGTTCATGACACCATCATTCGCACCGCATTCACTTCTTATATTTTCATTCGACAATCTATCATACACAGAATATCCACACATTCGTCTAAGAGATCTCATTTCTATTTTAATAATATATAAAAAGGAAGATCTAAAAATTGTTTTGAGGACTTCCGAAATGAAGACACTGAGGACGATAGCAGGCAAGACACTGAGAGATCGCGTGAGGAACACCAGAATAAGAGAGATATGTGACGTTAAGGATTTTATAAGATGGAGCAGACGGCGAAAAAAGGACTGATACGGTCATGTTCAAAGAATGGACACCACCAGACTCCCCTATATAACTAACTAACTAACCATCACGCCATTTCTCCGGAGGGGTAGGCAGAGAGGATGGATCGCCACAATGCTCTGTCCTGGCATACCTCTTGGGATTGCTCTACATACTCGTACATACATCGTACCATGCACACACGTCGATTATTCCGACTTCGAATGTAGCCGGCTTTTAGTAATTAATCAATTTGGTCATGCCATGTTTTCCTTGGTCGTCCTCGGCTTTTTTTACCACTCACGCTGCATGCTCCCCTATATTGCATTGCATAATCAGCCTCATGGGACTCGTCCTCGTGGAAGACCTCCTAAAAGATGGAAGGACAGCTGGGAGTCTACCTCACAGGAGGAGCAACTCTCTGGAGAACAGACCACATAGGTCTACACAACAAGTAAGAAGAAGAAGAAGATATAATAAGGTAACAGTTTTAAAATTTTAATAAATAGAGACGAAGACATAAACTGGAAACTGAACATGGATGATCAAGGTGTTTACAGGACTTATGACCTGTCATTGGTTGGGTTAAGCGCACGCTTTATGTAATTACAACATTCCCCATTCCACCTTTGTTATTGTGATCATGCATGACAAATTTTTGGAAGATGTATATATACTTCAAAATCCATATTTATCTTCACGTGTCAGTTTCAGTCAGCCATCTATGTAGATTTGGTTGCACTTGTGAATTATTTCAAGAATTAACCTATACAACCGACCCACTAACGCCATCTATGGAGAATGATTTTCGGCATTTAGCAAACTACCTTATTAACACAATGCGAAGGCTATCGCCTAACATATTGTTAGAAGCCGCTAGGAGTATTATTCCATTCTATATGCCAAAGAATTTGACCAGTTTTAATTTAACGTAACAGTTTTAATTCAACGCCGATTAGACCAGTTCTAGAATGGCATAGCACAATGGTGTTCTTCTACCGACCCTTATGTATGGAAGCGAAGCGAAGAATTGGCAAAAGAAGGATGAAAGTAGAATAAATGCAGTAGAAATCAGATCTCTCAGACGAATGTGTAGATACTCTGTGTATGATAGAGTGTCGAATGAAAATATATAAAGTGAATGCGGTGAGAATGATGGTGTTATGAACAAAATAATGAATGGATCATTTAGGTGGTTTGGACACGTGGAAATAATGAATGAAGAAAGAATGGTAAAAAAAATTATATGTTAACGATGTAAATGGAACCAGAAATAGAATCGGAAGACCGAGGAAAACGTGGCACGATCAAATAAATAATATAGGTATATCGAATGTCGGCCATGTGAGGAGTCAGAGAAATCGACGCGCGTGCATGACATGATGTATGAATGTTGAGAAAGCGAGAGAAATATGTCAGTTAAGAAAAGTGGGCAGTCCATTCTTTCTGCCTACCCCTTCGGGGAGACGGCGTGATGGTTAGTTAATTAAAATAATAATAATAAGAACATTATTAAAAAAGAAGTGTAAATAAACATTGTAATACAATTACAAAAATTAGAAAAGCAAATACCATTACATTACATTAGAGACAGATGCTTTCTGAGGGTAGCCTCACTATCGTGAAAGATGTCCAAACAGCAAATAAATAAACTCCAGTCTGCATTCAATGCAGCAGCAAGACTGATAAGGGGTGTGCCAAAGAGTTGTCACATAACACAGCATCTTAAGGAGCTCCACTGGCTGAAATGTCCAGAAAGGATACAATACAAGCTCTGCTGGACGGTCTATAAGGCGTTGCATGGAATGGCACCAGCTTATATATCTGAACTCTGCATCAACGAGAACCTGAATGCTAGACAGTCTTCTGCGATCGGTAGATTGACTGTGCCAAAACGCTGTCCAAGCACAAACTTTGGCGACCGAGCCTTCGCGGTAGCCGGCGCTTCAGCCTGGAACAGTCTTCCAGCAGACCTTAAGTGCATTGAGAATCAATCAGAGTTTAGATCGAGACTCAAAACGCACCTTTTCAAATTATCATTTCCTGACAGGAAGGGCTGATCGATTTCGTCAGGTGCAGCCCTCATACTAAATATGTTTATATATATTTTTATCATTATTATTATTATTATTATCTAGTTGATAAAACGGAGCATCTTCTACAGCGCCCTTGAGATGAGCAATTCATAAAAATGGCGCTTTATAAATTATCCAATTTATTATTATTATTATATATTATATATACATCCTAAGAGATGCGGTTTAAAAGGGTTATTGCCCTGCCCACGGGCATTACCTTAGGTAGATTGGTTCTACACAGTGGCAGGTGAAACAATGTATGATGCCGTTGACACAGATAATTGTCAGGGACAAACAAAGTCTTATACTCTTCTTTTTAGTGTAGACCTTTTGGCCTGCTTGGTTGCCATTTGGCCTGTCGACTCCGAGCTGTCGGTCCAAGAGTAACATGGTACCTGCATTTCATACTAAAAATGTAGCATATAGTTATGATATACATGACTATTTGACGAGAGGTCGTGATAGATTCCGACTCCGGAGACCCAGACTTGAAAGTACAGAGAAAGGTGTTTTAATAGAGGATTCAAATTATTTAACAAATTGCCAAATGAAGTAAGAGATGGCGGTTCTCTTGCGATCTTTCGTCGAAAATGCTTTAAATATGTTGGCAGTACCGACGTTTAAGGTTTTTGATGTTTTTTTTCATTTGTATTTTTTTATATTATTAATTGTTTATAAAATGTTGTTTTATAAGTACTGATGTTTAAAAGGTTTTAGTTTTTTTAATATAAGTAATAGGACCTTCCGTGGAACCTTCTCTCATGCGTTCCTGGTATTATATATATTTTTTTTTATGTTTGACCTGTTCTCAATAGATGCCTTAAACTATAATTGTTGTTTGTAATATCTTTTGCGAAAATAAACTGATTTGATTTGATTTGATGAATGTAGAGGAAGCCCGAGAGGTATGCCAGGACAGAGCATTGTGGCGACCCATCCTCTTTGCCTACCCCTCCGGGGAAATGGCGTGATGGTTAGTTAGTTAGTTAGTTAGTTATTCATCACGTTGTCCCTCCGAACAGGAAGGCATATTAAAAGGACGGCTAAACTGTTCTTTCATGACGTTCTTTACTGAATTCATCCACATTCATACATCTCGTCATACATCATATAGAAGTGAAGCATGGAACTGGCAAAAGAAGGATGAAAGTAGAATAAATGCAGTAGAAATGAGATCTCTAAGGCGAATGTGTGGCAAATCTGTATATGATAGAGAGAGAAATACAAGTGAGAGAAGTGAATGTGGTGCGAATGAAAGTGTTATGAACAAAATAAGGAAAGGGTCATTAAGATGGTTTGGACACATGGACAGAATGGTGAAGAAGGTATACATAAACGGCGTGAAAGGAGCTAGAAATAGAGGAAGGCCGAGGAAAACGGGGTATGATCAAATCAATCAAATATTGAATGTCGGTCACGTGAGGAGTCGGAGAAATCGACGCGCGTGCATGACAAGATGTATGAATATAGAGGAAGCGAGAGAAGTATGTCAGGACAGAACAGTGTGGCGTGCAAACCATCTTAATGACTCTTTCCTTTTTTTGTTCATACCACTTTCATTCGCACCACATTCACTTCTTATACTCGTATTTGTCACTCTATCATATACAGATTTTCCACACATTCGTCTTACAGATCTCATTTTCACTGTATCTGTAATGAGATCTCTTAGACGAATGTGTGGATACTCTGTGTATGATAGAGTGTCGAATGAAAATATAAGAAGTGAATGCGGTGCGAATGATGGTGTTATGAACAAAATAATGAAAGGATCATTAAGATGGTTTGGCGTTCCATTCTTTCTGCCTACCCCTCCGGGGAGACGGCGTGATGGTTAGTTAGTTAGTAAGTTTATTGTTCTAATGGCGTCACGTTTTCCCTGACATAAATATTTGATAAATTAATATTAATATAATTATGCTCCAAACATTTTAATTAAATATATAATGAACAGATAAGAGGGAATTGATTTTGATTTGATATTACCGAATAACGCGATGATGTAGGGGTGGTTTTTATCCCCACCCTTCCAACGGGGGCGGGATTTCACCCCGTAATGTTCCAACATCCATCAGTTGCGTTTCATCCCTTGGCGCGTTAGGGCTAACAGATCAACCCCCGCATTTGATATAACGAACAATACTGCAATAGTTAGTGAATTAATTGACAAAAAGTGTGTTTTTTTTAATTTAATAATAACTAATTTGTGACTTATTGTTTCTTGAACAACGATATTAAAACTCCATATTAAATAATTAATATCAATAAAAACGTCTGTCTTCTAGGAGATTTAATATATTTTAGATGGAATGACAAGTTTCGCCCATCTAAGACATTATCAAACATTTGATAATGCCTTACAGACGTTTGCATTCATTTTTTTTTTTAAATTGTGGCACTCGTATTTTACTAACTAAACTAACTAACCATCACGCCGTTTTCCCAGGAAGGGTAGACAAAGAGGATAGACCGCCATACTACTCTGTACTGACATACCTCTCTAGCTTCCTCTACATGCATACTTAGTTACATGCAGGCTCATTAATTTTTCCAACTTCGAATGTGGCCGCCTGCAAGCATTTTTTTTTTGGTATAAAACAGGTCGTTTGAACCCAATTACTGTATACAATTTATTTTAGCTATCATCTTGATTCTCGTGACATGTGATAGGTAGCCAATCTATCGCAATTTTATTGTAACGTGAAATCTACACCAGACCAAAGAGAGTGTGACAATCACACTGCCATCGCCGGGAATCGAACCCGGGACTCTCTGTATGAAAGTCAGAGCTCTTACCACTCTGCCACGAATTTGGCCATACCATTCTTTCCTTGGTCTTCTACATCCTCTCTTTCCACTCACACTGCTTGTATTCAATATTTTAACCATTCTTCTCTCATCCATTTGCCTTACATTTCTTCCTTATTTTGTAACTAACCAACTAACTAACCACCACGCCGTCTCCCCGGAAGGGTAGGCAGAAAGAATGGAACGCCAAACCATCTTAATGATCCTTTCATTATTTTGTTCATAACACCATCATTCGCACCGCATTCACTTCTTATATTTTCATTCGACACTCTATCATACACAGGGTATGCACACATTCGTCTAAGAGATCTCATTACAGATACATTGGAAATGAGATCTGTAAGACGAATGTGTGGAAAATCTGTATATGATAGAGTGACAAATACAAGTATAAGAAGTGAATGTGGTGCGAATGAAAGTGGTATGAACAAAATAAGGAAAGAGTCATTAAGATGGTTTGGCGTTCCATTCTTTCTGCCTACCCTTGCGGGGAGACGGCGTGGTGTACACTGTTCTGTCCTGACATACATTTCTCGATTCCTCTACATTCATACATCTTGTCATGCACGCACGTCGATTTCTCCGACCCTCCCTTACTTTGCCGTTCGGTATTCTATCATATATCGTTTTCCAGCACATTCTTCTCAGTGATCTCATTTCTACGGCATTTATCCAACATTCATCCTTATTTTATCTACTCCAAGCTTCACTTCGATGCATAAGAAATGGTACTAGAATTCCGTTTTGTACTGCCATCTTTGCTTTAGTGAATAAATAAAATATTTCTATTTGCAATGATGACTTTGAGAGCACCATTTATTTTGTTCCTAGCACCAATTGTTCTTTCGATGTCTTTCTCCATTTGTTTATCTAACTAACTAACTTACCATCACGCCGTCTCCCCGGAGGGGTAGGCAGAAAGAATGGAACGCCACACTGTTCTGTCCTGACATACGCCTCTCGATTCCTCTACATTCATACATCTTGTCATGCACGCACGTCGATTTTTTCGACTCCTCACGTGACCGACATTCAATATTTGATTGATTTGATCGTGCCACGTTTTCCTCGGCCTTCCTCTATTTCTACATATTTAGTTTACATATACCTTCTTTACCATTCTGTCTTCACTCATTCTTTCCATGTGTCCAAACCATCTTAATGACCCTTTCCTTATTTTGTTCATAACACTTTCATTCGCACCACATTCACAGTATTATATATTTATTATGTTTTACCTGTTCTCAATAGATGCCTTAAACTATAATATAAAAAATGATTGTAATGTCTTTTGAGAAAATAAACTGATTTGATTTGATTTGAAAGGCGTATGTGGGGTAGAACGATACACGACAGAATCTCAAATGCTGATATAAGAAAGGAATGTAGAACGGAAGAAGGTATTATGAACAAAATTATGAAATGATCGCTGCGTTGGTTCGGACATATGGAACGCATGGATGGAGAAAGAATGGTTAAACAAGTATACGTTAATGATGTAAATGGGGTACGGAGTCGTGGCAGACCGAGGAAAACATGGCATGACCAAATTAATCAAACATTAATGGTTGGTCATGTCAGAAGTCCGAGGAATCGACGTGCGTGTATGACACGTTGCATGAATGTGGAGGGAGCTAGGGAGGTTTGCCAGGATAGAGTAGTGTGGCGGTCCATTATCTCTGCCTACCACTGCGGGGAAACGGCGTGATGGTTTGTTTGTTTGTTTGTTTTGTTTGATATATATTGAGTGTATTTATATACTCCAATACAGCAATAGCGAGATGTTGCCGGGTCAGTTAATCTCTTATAAACATGCTTCCCATATAAACATATTTGGTAATTCGGTTAAAAATGATACATACTTTATAATATAAAAATAATTTCTTATATTTTTGTAGAAATAAAAGGCCAGAACACTGTTCTTTCTTGACGGATTCCTCTCGATTCCTCAACATTCACCGATCGGGTCGAGAAATCACGTCAATTTCTCCGACTCCTCACGTGGCCGACATTTAATATTTGATTCCTTTAATCGTGCCGCGATTTCCGTGTCTTTTTCTATGTCTTGTTCCGTTTACATCGATAACATACACATTCTTTACCATTGTGTGCCCAAACCATCTTAACGACCCTTTCGTTATTATATTTATAACACTTTGAACTAACGAATGAAAATTTAAGAAGTGAATGCAGTGCGAATGAAAGGATCATAAGATGATTTGGACACACGGAAAGAAGAATGAACAACGAATGGTAAAAAAAAGTATATCCAAACCATTTCAGACCGTCGACCTTCGTGGCCGAGTGGTGAGTGCATTGACTGCCACCCTGAAGGTTCCGGGTTCGATTCCCGGCGAAGGCAGTGTGATTGTCACACTGTCTTTGATCTGTTGTAGAATTCACATGACAATAAAATGGCGATAGATTAGCTACCTATCACATATCACGAGGATCACTATGATAGCTTTAATACGAGTAATACACTTTACATCGATTTGGCTCATGCTGTCATGATGTAAAGAGCGATTCAACAAAATAATAATATGTTAACGATGTAAATGAAACTAGAAATATCTGTAGACCGAGGAAAACGTGGCACGATCAAATTAATCAGATATTGAATTGCGGCCACACGAGGAGTCGGAGAAATCGACGTGCGTACATGACACTATGTATGAATGTTGAGGAAGCTAGAGAAGTATGTCAGGAAAAAAACTAACTAACTAAACTAACTAACCATCACGCCGTCTCCCCGAAAGGGTAGGCAGAAAGAATGGACTTACTGATGCGGCATTCCATCCTTCTCTTTTCGCTCCGCGGGAGACGCGGTGTGATGGGTTGCGAACCTCATCGCCACCAATAGGCATCTCCCGCGCACACTTCGATCGTGCAACACCCACAAAATAAATCTAAAACAAATAATATAAAATACAATGATATAAAATAAAAATAATTTAACACAAAATGTTCTTTTTAGATGGTGCACATATTGTCTATTTAATTTATGTTCCACGAATCCACCGTTTTTTTAATTTAGCACATAATGTTATAACACATAATGTTTTTTCGATGTTGCACATGTTGACATGTCAGGAAAAAAGAATGGCATTCCATTATTTCTGCCTACCCCTTGCGTGATGGTTAGTTACTTAGTTAGTTATTTATTATTTAAAATGATTTTCCATCAATAGATTACAGTAGAATCATTATAGTAACTTGTAATGTTTAATAAAGTGAATTAAAATAAAAGACATATTGAATAAACAATTGACCATGGAGTTACGTAAAGGTTTCGATCAAAACAAAATGGACATCAACAGACGCAACCCTGAAGAAGCTTCGAGCCGTTCAGGCGACCAGAATTGCAAGACTTCATTTCTGATCGAAGACATACTCTTCCGCGGAAGCATGAAGCCGGAAAGGCGTGCTGAAAGCCACGAACACAGTATCAGTCATTTTGAAGCCCGCGCAGCATCCCCTAAGCGATTGGGGTACCAGGGATGCTATGGCATCGAAGGGCAGAGTCTACGACACTCGGGCTCCGTGCAAATGGCGCCCCATGAGGGATATATCCAATCGGCCATGAGCGCTCTTGGGGTATACCTCAACACTGGACCAGGCCCTTACAAATCTGTGGAGACACCTTACTTCCTGTCACAAGGTAATTTATTCTTCTTTCTTATTGTAGACCTATGTGGTCTGTTCTCCAGAGTGTTGCTCCTCCTGTGAGGTAGACTCCCAGCTGTCCTTCCATCTTTTAGGAGGTCTTCCACGAGGACGAGTCCCATGAGGTTGATTATGCAATGCAATATAGGGGAGTCTGGTGGTGTCCATTCTCTGAACATGACCGTACCAGTCCATTATCTGGTGACACCGGTTGGAAGAGCAATTAGTATGCTGATCGCGGTCTCCTCGGAGATCGACGTCTTTTATATTAGTGAAGGTACGTTCAGGGGACAAATACTCTTGACTTTAGAAAGTATGTTGTCTTCCTAATGTCGAACCATCTCTAATGCGTTCCTGGTACTTTGTTGTATTTTTATAATATTTTACCTATACTCAATAGATGCCTTAAACATTTTCCTGTTTGTAATGTCTTTTGAGTTAATAAACTGATTTGAGTTGATTTGATTATTCGCTGTTTGCTCCATCTTATAATATCCTCAACCTCACATATCTCACTTATTCTGGTGTTCCTCACGCGATCCCTCAGTGTCTTGCCAGCTATCGTCCTCAGTGTCTTCATTTCGAAAGTCCTCAAAACTTGTTTGGTCCTTACTGTGTCTGCCCTTGCTTCGACGCCATATGTTATTATTGGTCTTACGCATGCTTTATAGATTCTCATCTTACTCTTAATGGTCATATATTTGTTTTTCCATATTGTGGATTTTAGAGCCCCAGAGATTGCGGCTGCCTTGTTAACTTAGGCTTGTATTTCTTCCCGCAGATCAGCTCCTCCCACCAGGTCGATGCCTAGATACTTGAAGGTCCTGACCTGTTCTATAACCAGGTTACATGTTTTGGGTGTTTTAAGGTAATTTATTTTGATGAAATCTTCTTTTCTGGTGCCTTTTCAGGTCCCCAAAGTTAGCGATCACTGCAGTGAAAGTATTTCTGTCCTACGCTACTTGAAACAGGTTTTGTTCTCCTCTAAGTGCCGTCTCCTTTGCGAAGGTTAGCGATCATCAGGGCTATTTCCACCTTGTTGATTGCGGCTCTGAACAGCGATGCAGTGCTTCTTGCAGCGATGCAGACGTACTACAGAGAGCCGGAGCCAATAGAGAGCTGTTGTCCAATGTGAAAGTTAGGAAGGTCTCATATTTGGGTCATGTTATAAGGGAGAAAGATACAACCTCCTTCGACTGATAATTATGGGCGAAAAAGATGGAGTTTGGTAGAAGGCAGTTATCCTGGCTGCGAAATATAAGGAATTGGACAGGAATGAGGATAGTTGTTGAAAATGTTACTAATACAAGCAAAAAACACAAACAGAGATAGGCAGAGAGAATAGACCGCCACACTACTCTTATCCTGGCACACCTCTCTAGATTCCTCCACATTCATACAGTGAGTCACACACATACACGCACGTCGATTTTTCCGACTTCTAACATGACCAACCTTTAAAATTTGATTAATTTAGTCATGCTATGTTTTCCTCGGTCTGTCTCGATTCCATACTCCATTTACATCTAACCATTATTTTACTTTCTTAACCATTATTTCTCCATCCATGCGCTCCATATGTCCGAACCAACGCAGCGATCCTTTCATAATTTTGTTCATAATACCTTCTTCCGCTCTACATTCCTTTCTTATTTCAGCATTTGAGATTCTGTCATAAATCGTTCTACGACATATACTCGTACGTCTTAGGGACTTCATCTCTACCGCATTTATTCTGCTCTCATACTTCTTCTGCCAGTTCCATGCTTCGCTTCCATACGTTACATTTTATGGTTTATGAAGAGTGTTTTATATTTTAACAGTTAAACATATATATATATATATATATATATATATATATATATATAATATATATATATATATATATATTATATATATATATATATATATATATTATATATATATATATATATATATATATATATATATATATATACTATATATATATCTACTATATATATATATATATATATATATATATATATATATATATATATATATGCATATATATATATATATATATATATATATATATATTTTATTATTATTTCAAAATAATTTCCATCATGAGATTTCAGCAAATCATTTGATTAACGAATTAACTAACCATTGCGAGAGAATGGACCGCCATACTGATCTATCCTGATATAAGATACTTCTCTCTAGCTTCCTAAAAAAACACTCATCGTGTCATGCACGTACGTCGATTTCTCCGCCTCCTTACGTGGCCGACTTTCAATATTTGATTTATTTGATCGTGCCACGTTTTCATCTGTCTTCCGCTATTTCTAGTTCCGTTTAAACCGTTAACAAATTCATTTTTTACCATGCTGTATTCATTTATTCATTCCATATGTCCAAACCATCTTAATGTTATTTTCATTCTTTTGTTCAGAACACATTGAGTCGCACCGCATTCACTTCTTATATTTTCATTCGACCCTCCATCGTACACAGATTTTCTACATATTCGTATAAGAGATCTCATTTCCACTGCATTTATTCTACTTTCATCCTTATTTTGCTAGTTACATGCTTCGCTTGCATACATAAGGCTCGGTACAAGAACACCATTGTGCTCTGCCATTTTAGATTTTTTGGATAGGCTTTTATTTGCGATGACAACTTTAAGTGCACCAATAACTTTTTTGCCTGCCCCAACCCTCATTTCAATATCCAAAAATATATACAAACTCATCTACGAGTACTTCTTCCAGATTTTCATCTCTCACTCTAATGTTGCAGAATGTCATGGTTTCTTCCTTTTCAAAAATCATTACCTTGGACTTATTAACATTCATCATCAGATCATTTCGCACGCATACCTCATACATACAATTCACCAGGACTTGTAGTTCATGCTCGTTGTCTGCAAGTAGGACAGCGTCATCCGCATACAAGAGACAGCTTACTGACACTCCGCTCATTTTGGCACCTGCATCCAACCTTATCCACTCTTTCAGTATTCCTCTATTTCTAGTTCCATTTACATCGTTAACATATACAATTTTTAAATAGTTCATTGTTTTAGCCGAAACACTATGATACCTTAACATTTTAAACTGTTAAATTAAATAACTTTGTTTTTGCATCACAATTGCATTTTATTTAACGCGACAGCTGTTTCATCAACCTATGTTGACATCATCAAGTGTTACAAAAAAATAGATATTAAATTACATATGTTGAAACTATCTTACTCGTAATTTAGACACCTTATTTTTTGCAACATGCCTGAATGGTGAAAATTCGGAGCAAATAGACGAGTTCGTGTATTTAGGTAGTATGTTTACAGTGGAGGGGGATATTGAAAGAAGGGTTGGGGCAGGCAACAAAGTGAATGGTGCACTTAAAGTTTTCATCGCAAACAAAAACCTATCCAAAAAAGCTAAAATTGCAGTGCACAATGGTGTTCTTCTACCGACCCTTATGTATGGAAGCGAAGCATGGAACTGGCAAAAGAAGGATGAAAGTAGAATAAATGCAGTAGAAATGAGATCTCTTAGACGAATGTGTGGATACTCTGTGTATGATAGAGTCGAATGAAAATATAAGAAGTGAATGCGGTGCGAATGATGGTGTCATGAACAAAATAATGAAAGGATCATTAAGATGGTTTGGACATATGGAAAGAATGAGTGAAGACAGAAAGGTAACGAAGGTATATGCAAAACAGCGCCATTGAGACGATTAATTCATAAAAATTGCGCTCTATAAATCATCCAATTTATTATTATTATTATAAAACGGCGTGAACGGAGCAAGAAATAGAGGAAGGCCGAGGAGAACGTGGCAAAGACGAAAACGTTCAGTATTTCTCTATTTCTAGTTCCATTTACATCGTTAACATACTCGTATATATTTTTAAATAGTCCATTGTTTTTTTCAAATCAAATCAAATCAGTTTATTAACTCAATAGACATTACACACAGGAAAATGTTTAAGGCATCTATTAAGTACAGGTAAAATATCATAAAAATACAACAAAGTACCAGGAACGCATTAGAGATGGTTCGACATTAGGAAGACAAGATACTTTCTAAAGTCAATAGTATTTGCCCCCTGAACGTACTTTCACTAACACGAAAGACGTCGATCTCCGAGGAGACCGCGTTCAGCAGACTAATTGCTCTTCCCACCGGTGTCACCAGAGGCAGATTGGTTCTGGCGGCCGGTAGGTAAAACAATCTGTGCTGTCGCTGTCGGAGATATCTATCGGGGACAAAAAGACTAACATCCTCCAGTACGGCCGAGTTCTCGAAGTATCCCCTAATTAATCTGAAGAAATGGGTTATTAGATGTCCATCTCTTCGAAGCTGTAGAGAATTGGTTCCGAGCATTTCCAGAAGAAATGCCGCGGGATAGAGCCACGGATAGCTACCATACTCCCTCATGTAGAGATACCTCAGAATTTTTTTCTGAACCCTCTCCAGCATAACGGAATATCTCGCCTCGTGAGGACTCCATATCACATAACCACTTTCGAGCCTGCTCCGAACCAATGCGTTGTATAGGACTCTGAGCACATTGGGATCCCTGAAAACTCTTCCGGTCCGGACGATGAACCCCAACATCCTCAGTGCAATGTCACAAATCCTCTCGATATGTGCACGAAAAGTCAGCCTACTCTCATAGATGATTCCGAGATCCTTCATCGTAGATACATGTGCCAGTTGCTGGTTGTTCATTGTGTATCTATGATATACAGTTCTCAATGCTCTAGTAAATGATAGCATAACGCATTTGGAGACATTGAATTGCATTTGATTATTGTGACTCCAGTTGACAATTTTTTTTTTTTTTTTTTTTTTTTTTTTTTTTTTTTTTTTTTTTTTTTGTACACAACAGGTCGTTTGGACCCAATTACAGTATACAATTTTTTTTTTTTTTAGCTATTATATTGATTCTCGTGACATGTGATAGGTAGCCAATCTATCGCCATTTTATTGTCACGTGAATTCTACACCAGACCAAAGACAGTGTGACAATCACACTGCCATCGCCGGGAATCGAACCCAGGACCTTCGGCATGGAAGTCAGAGCTCGTAACCACTCTACCACGAAGGTCGTCCTTGTTTTTGTCCCATATTATTGATGTCCGACTGGAGGCGAAGACAGTCTTCAGGATTTTTAATTTTAATTAGTATTTTTTTGCCAGTTCCATGCTTCGCTTCCATACATAAGGGTCGGTAGAAGAACACCATTGTGCACTGCCATTCTAGCTTTTTTGGATAGGTATTTGTATTTTTATATTTATGTAATATGTCCACATTCTTATATGTAATTTCTTTTGTTCCCAGGTTTACCGTACCATGCGTTATTCGGACCTTCGGACCTATCGCTTTCGGCCCTTAAACATTGCAGAAGAAGAAAAGCCAGGACTGTATTCTCAGATCCACAACTAACTGGTATATCCACAACCGTATATTATGGAAGCGAAGTATAGATCGTTGCGGGTGAAAGATGAGAGCAGAATACATGCCCAATTGTTTGTCAGTCAGCTGTTTGTGATATGCAGACGATGCTGTGTTAATCGCTGACAGTAGAGACAATTCGCAAGTCTTAGTGTTAGGTAGCATGTTCACAGCAGATGGCCGAACGGATAGTGACGTCGAAAGAAGGGTTGGTGCGGGTAACAAAGTGAATGGAGCTTGAAAAATAGTTAGTGGAAACAAGAATTTATCAATGAAAGCGAAAAGCTTACTTACTTCGTCGTTCGGTATTCATCATATTTCGTTTTCTCACGCATTCTTCTCAGTGATCTCATTTCTAGCTACTTTCATATTTTTTTGCCAGCTCCTAACTTCACTAACATACATAGGAGTTGGCACTAGAACGCCATTATGTACTGCCATCTTTGCTTTAGTGGATATATTTCTATTTGCAATGATGAATTATTTTCTTCATCTTCTTCTTTCTCAGCCTATTCCCGTCCACTCCTGGACAAAGGCCTCCTCCATTCGCTTCCATGTCACTCTGTCTTGTGCAGACTGCATCCAGGTTATTCAGACGTGTCTGTTCAAATCATCCTTCCACCGTAGTTGCGGTCGCCCTGCACTTCTCTTTGCCGTCCACGGTCTCCAAGTCAGCAGTCTTCTTGGCCATTTTTCGCCTGAACCACTTTTAGAGTCGCCACCCGGTGGATGATGTCATTGACCTTTGTTTTTTCTCTCACCGTATCGTTTCTGAATCTGTCTCTTAGGCTTATTCCTAATCATCTGAGCTTCTTGCTACGTGACCTGCCCATTGCCATTTTGGAGTCGCCACCCGGTGGATGATGTCAGTGACCTTTGTTTTTTCTCTCACTGTATCGTTTCTGACTCTGTCTCTTAGGCTCATTCCTAACATGGCTCTTTCCATGGCTCTTTGGGTCACTCGCAGTTTCTCGGCACTTTGTTTGGACAATGTTACACTTTCAAGACCATACGTACCAACTGGCAGAACATAGGATTCATAGACTTTGATGAATTATTTTATCCTACTTCTAAGCTTCACTCCCATATATAGGGGTTGGCACTAGAAATCCATTATGTGCTGCCATCTTTGCTTTAGTAGATATATTTATATTTGCAGTGATGACTTTGAGTGCGCCATTTATTTTGTACCCAGCACCGACATTTCTTTCGATGTCTTTCTCCATTTTTGGATCGCTTGTAAACATACTTCCCAGATAATAAAATTCGGTAACTTGCTCCAGTTTCTTACCGTTCGCACTTATGTCACAATCTGTCATACATTATTCCTTTTCAAATACCGTCACTTTAGACCTGGACACGTTTACCACAAGGTCACTTCTATAAAATATTCTTATATTATTTTATGCCCCAAATTGCCGCACAGAGGCCTTTCGAAGTTCTCCTGTATTGAAAGCGATTCGTCTTTTACTCGTAAACGAGGTTGCAGAAGAGATAGACCTCTTTGGATGCAATTATGGCGAATTCGTGAATACCCTTAAGATAAAGGCAGCAAGGAAATAACTGGCATATTCCTATTCATTTCAAGGTTCTATGTATATTTCCTTTGATATTCCTTTTTTTACCGTTTACATCGTAATGACGTAAGGAGTTTTTTCAATAAAATAATAATAATAAAACAGACGTTTTCATTCGGTTATTTTTGTTATCAGGTCTGGAGAAGAGATTCGAAACACAGCGATACTTGTCCACCCCTGAAAGGGTGGAGTTGGCTGGGGCGCTAAACCTCTCAGAGACGCAAGTGAAAACCTGGTTCCAGAATAGGAGAATGAAACACAAGAAGCAACTGAGGAAGGCGCAGCATCAAGAGAAGAACAGGATTCGACCAGGTCATTTTTTCTATAGATCTTTCGATTTTGTAGATCTTACAATGTACAATTTTCATTTCCATATTTCATCTAATCTCATCTCATCTCATCTCATCTCATATCATCTCGTCTCGTCTCATCTCATCTCATCTCATCTCATCTCATCTCATCTCATCTCATCTCATCACATCTCATCTCATCTCATCCCATCTCATCTCATCTCATCTTGTCTCATCTCATATTTTCTCATCTCATCTTGTCTCATCTCATCTTTTCTCATCTCATCTCATCTCATCTCATCTCAACTGGTGAAAGAATGGTAAAAGAAAGTGTACGTTAACAATGTAAATGGAACTAGAAATAGAGGAAGACCTAGCAAAACGTGGCACGATAAAATAAATCTAATTTTGAATGTCGGCCACGTGAACAGTCAGAGAAATCGACGCGCGTGCATGACACGATGTATGAATGTTGAGGAAGCGAGAGAAATATGTCAGGAAAGAAAAGTGTGGCAGTACATTATTTCTGCCTAGCCCTTCGGAGTGACGGCTTGATGGTTAGTTGATGGCGCAAAGGAATTACAAAGGCGCCAAGTGTACAAAAAGTAAAAAATGTGTTTATGATCCTAATTGGTCTTAATCATAAAGGCCAATAACTGTGCAAAAGCGCGTAATGATTGAATAATATACTCGTAGTGTAGTTCAAGTTTCACCCTAAAGATGCCACCCGCGACATCTTCCTTCTTCTTCCTCAGCCTATTCCCGTCCACTCCGGGACAAAGGCCTCCTCCATTCGCTTCCATGTCACTCTATCCTGTGCAGACTGCATCCAGGTTATTCCGACGTGTCTGTTCAGATCATCCTTCCACCGTAGTTGCGGTCGCCCTGCACTTCTCTTTGCCGTCCACGGTCTCCAAGTCAGCAGTCTTCTTGGCCATTTTTCGCCTGAACCACTTTTAGAGTCGCCACCCGGTGGATGATGTCATTGACCTTTGTTTTTTCTCTCACCGTATCGTTTCTGAATCTGTCTCTTAGGCTTATTCCTAACATGGCTCTTTCCATGGTTCTTTGGGTCACTCGTAGTTTCTCGGCACTTTGTTTGGACAGTGTAACAGTTTCAAGACCATAAGTACCAACTGGCAGAACGCAGGCATGCTAATACATGACACATGGGACCAAAAACTTGGTACCTTTGCAATGTCCAGCTTTCAGTTAGTTAAAATTTTAAGTTTTTGGTATTTTTGAACTAAAAATACGTCCCAATTTCGCATCATACGCTAAAAGCGACGTATTTTCAACCCCATTCCGAGTCAAAGATTGTTGAATCTCCTCCCCTAAGCGGAGACGCCACTCCTAAGTGAACAATTCTCTCACAATATGGCCTTGTTAGGGGTCGATATCAACGTCTTGCTAACTTTATTACTTTTGGTATATAACTTCCCTTACGAACATATTTCTTGCACGCTGAACATGAAATGGTTCTCAGTTAATATTTAAACTTACGGTGCTAAAATAAAAACGCGCGTTCCGGTGTTAGGTAGTCAGTACACTATCAAAAATTAGCGATTTTAAATCGAAAAAATAAGGATATTATAGCTAATCTTTTTAATTAATTATAATTGAAGTAAAAAATTATAATAATTGAAATTTATTTGCTGAAAATCTTAAAAAAAAAACATTTGGCAACTCTCACGGAACGAGCATAGGTCCACTCTGGTTGCGAGCCCGAGAACTACTGCCGGCGGCAGTGAGAACATTGAGCTCCTCGTGCTTCCACAGTGAAGTATGCAAGAGTGATTTTTTTTTTTTAAAACCCAATTGGGTTATTTGGATACATTTTTAGATCTTACTTTTAATTATGTAATGTTTCAGGTATATTTTAAATTGAGTTGTAGTGAGACTCCTTGTGTCTTTTGGTAGTTCATTGCAAAGTTTCAGTCCATTGTTCAATATCCTTGATTGTCCTGTCTTAGTTCGTGCATTCGGTAAGTGATATCTGTCACAGTTCCTGGTCCAGTGTCTGTGTACGTCTGAATTTTTAGTTAATTTGAAGCTGCTGTCTGTTATCTCTTCCATGGTCACATTGTGTACAATTTTCAAGGTCTCAAATTTGGTCAGGTCTGATATGCCCATTTGTTTATATAGTGTCGTGCACTCACAGCGCTGTTTATACGCATTTTTTTCTGATGTTCACAAAATACCTCCAATGTACCCGATAAATTCTGATTATTATTAATATTATTTTTTAAATCAATGCGTTAATATATTATGGAGGAATACCTAAAATATTAACCTTGTATTGATTATATTTATAGAGATATTGATGGTTATTATAAGCAACGTATAGAAGATACCCATCGTAGGGAAGGGAGAGTTAAAAAATATATAATATTATATATAGATTTACCATACATTCGCCTAATAGATCTAATTTCTAACTAACTAACTAATTAACCATCACGCCGTCTCCCCGAAGGGGCAGGCAGAAAGAATGGACTGCCACACTTTTCTTTCCTGACATATTTCTCAATTCGCTTCCTCAACATTCATGCATCGTGTCATGCACGCGCGTCGTTTTCACTGACTCCTCACGTCCCCGACATTCAATATTTGATTTATTTTATCGTGCCACGTTTTCCTCGGTCTTCCTCTATTTTTGGTTCCATTTACATCGTTTACATATACTTTTTTTACCATTCTTTCTTCATTCATTCTTTCCATGTGTCCAAAACATCTTAATTATCCTTTCATTATTTTGTTCATAACACCATCATTCGCACCGCATTCACTTCTTATATTTTCATTCTACACAATCATACACAGAGTATGTACACATTCGTCTAATAGATCTCATTTCTACTGCATTTATTCTACTTTCATCCTTCTTTTGCCAGTTCCATGCTTCACATCCATACATATGGGTCGGTAGAAGAACAACATTGTGCACTGCCATTCTAGCTTTTTTGGATAGGTTTTTATTTGCGATGACAACTTTAAGTGCACCATTTACTCTGTTGCCTGCCCCAACCCTCCTTTCAATATCCCTCTCCACTGTAAACATACTACCTAAATACACGAACTCAACTACTCGCTCCAAATTTTCACCATTCACGCTAATGTTGCAGACTGTCATGGTTTCTTCCTTTTTAAAAATCATTACCTTGGACTTATTAACATTCATCATACATAAGGGTCGGTATAAAACACCATTGCGTACTACCACCTTGTTTTTTTTTTATAGGTTTTACATTATACGAGACAGACAACCTTCGTGGCAGAGTAGAGACACCGAAGGTCCTGGGTTCGATTCCCGGCAATGGCAGTGTGATTGTCACATTGTCTTTGGTCTGGTTTAGAATTCACGTGACAATAAAATGGCGATAGATTAGCTACCTATCACATGCTGTTTGTTATATGCAGACGATGCTATGTTAATCGCTGACAGTAGAGAAAATTTCCAAGTCTTAGTGTCCAGGATGTATGAGGCATGCAAAAAGAGTGACCTGTTGACGAATGTGTTTAAATCTAAAGAGATGGTTTTCGAGAAAGAAAAATGTATGACGATTTGTAATATAAGTGTGATATCTGGAAAGCATGTTAACAAGAGACGGAAAAATAGAGAAAGACATCGAAAGCAGGGTTGGTGCTGGAAATAAAATAAATGGCGCACTCAAAGTCATTACTGCAAATAAAAATATATCCACAGAAGCAAAGATGGCAGTACACAATGGAGTGCCATCTTTGCCAACCCCTAATGTATGGAATTGAAGCTTGGAGCTGGCAAAAGAAGGATGAAAGCAAGGTAAACGCCGTAAAAATGAGATCACTAAGGAGAATGTGCGGTAAAACGTTGTATGATAGAATACCGAACTATGAAATAAGAAAGAAATGTAAGGCAGATGACTGCATCATGGATAAAATTAAAAAGAGATGGTTTGGACATATAGAACGAATGGATGAGAGTAGAATGGTGAAAAAGTTGTACACAAGCAGCGTGAGTGGAAAAAAAGGCGAGGACGACCGAGGAAAACATGGCATGATTAATTTAATCAATTACTAAAAGGCGGCCACATTCGAAGTCGAAATAATCGACGTGCGTGCATGGTACGATTTACTTCTTATAGTTGCATTTGACACTCTATCATATACAGATTTGACACACATGCGTCTTAGAGAACTCATTTCTACTGCATTTATTCTACTTTCATCCTTATTTTGCTAGTTCCATGCTTCACTTCCATACATAAGGATCGGCAGAAGAACACCATTATGCACTGCAATCTTAGCTTTTTTGGAAATAAAATATTATATGTCGGTCACGTGAGGAGTCGGAGAAATTGACGTGCGTGCATGACAAGATGTATGAATGTAGAGGAATCCCAAGAGCTATGCCAGGAAAGAGCACTGTGGCGATCAATCCTCTCTGCCTACCTCTCCGGGGAAATGGCGTGATGGTTAGTTTAGTTTGGTTTTTTCTTTTAACTTGATGTATATAAAATGTAAAAAGCAACGTGAAATGACCACAAAAAAATTTACGCTCTGCTGCTAAACAAACCCTTGTAGTGAGTATATTTTCGTGGGAATTTTACTGTTACAGTTTCCTTGGAATACGTCTCCAAGATGCTGCGAATTTCTCAGCTCCCTCCCTCTGTGAGTTTAGGGGTGGGGTGAGAGCGATCTCGGCCAATCGCAGCCCGGAAAATTGTGTAGAGGGTGGTGAAAATAGGGGCTGTAAGATGGTAGCCATCTTGAAAATATTTTCTTAAGGAGAAAATAAAAATCAATTTATACAAAGGAACTTGTTCGTATTCTACCGATTTAATCGAATATTATAACATACTAGAAGATCCGACAGACGTTGTGCACCCGACTAGCTTCTTATCTGGTTAAGCAAACGTTTTTACGATATTCGTATATTCCTTCCTTCCTTTCTACGGCCATACAACCCTTGAAGAGTTTTAGACTCCTTGATTTCGCCAAGCTCCTCGATCCTGCGCCTTTTGCTCCCAGCAGTCCGATTCGCCCAACCTAGCCAGGTCAGACAGAACATTGTCCATTAGGCGCTGTCTAGGCCTTCCTTGAGGTCTTACTCCAGTCGGTCTAGATGCGTACAGGGTCTTGATTGATCTGGTCTCTTCGGCTTGGCATACATGCTTAACCTTTACCACTCCTTTGTCGAATGCCAGCCAACATCGCTATATGTACCCTACAACTCAGTAATTTTCGCGGGCAAAACTTGACACGTGTCTTTGTTTCTTGTGATTATTCGTTAAAAAAACATTTAATTTCACGTTTTAATAAGATTTTGACTGTTTTCCGTGTTTATTTTACTATAAAATAATCTTTGCAAGTTCACATAATCTAAAATGGCGAGAACTTGGCGTGATACGTCATGCAGAGGAGCGATTAGAGTACAAGCCCCACTTCATCGCGAAACTGGACAAAGGTTCTAAAGACTGTACTGTGTGCAGTAACAGAAAGATTGCAGGAGGAAGACGGGAAACAGTGTGGTTTTGTGAAACCTGTTCCAGGAAACCTGGTCTCCATCCTGGAGATTGTTTTAAAAAGTATCATACTATGCAAAACTATAAGTAGTCCATATAGTTTTTTGTAAATAGATTTTTATTTGAAGATTATTACAAACGTATTTTTAACGATTTTTTTAGTAACTAACCATCACGCCGTCTCCCCGAAGGGGTAGGCAGAAAGAATGGACTGCCACACCTTTCTTTCCTGACATATTTCTCTCGCTTCCTCAACATTCATACATCGTGTCACGCACGCGCGTCGTTTTCACTGACTCTTCACGTGCCCGACATTCAATATTCGATTTATTTGATCGTGCCACGTTTTCCTCGGTCTTCCTCTATTTTTGGTTCCATTTACATCGTTTACATATACTTTTTTTACCATTCTTTCTTCATTCATTCTTTCCATGTGTCCAAACCATCTTAATGATCCTTTCATTATTTTGTTCATAACACCATCATTCGCACCGCATTCACTTCTTATATTTTCATTCGACACAATCATACACAGAGTATGTACACATTCGTCTAATAGATCTCATTTATACTGCATTTATTCTACTTTCATCCTTCTTTTGCCAGTTCCATGCCAATGGGCATTATTATTATAAATATTGCTTTAACAATTTCATTCATTGATATGACTTTTCTTCGTTGCAGAACCCACTGTCATTGGATACCCAGCCAGTTCATCATCCCCAGACCACCAGGTAAAAAAACTGCCCTTAAAAATTATTATTATTAATTTGATGACATATTTTAAGTGCGAATCGATTATTTGACTTCTAACATGACCAACCTTTAAAATTTGATTAATATGGTCTTGTCATCTTTTCTTCGATCTACCTCGACTCCATAGTCCATTTACATCGTTAACGTATACTTTTTTAACCATTCTTAATCCATCCATGCGCTCCATATGTCCGAACCAACGCAGCGATCCTTTCATAATTAATACCTTCTTCGCTCAACATGCTTTTCTTATATCAGCATTTGAGATTCTGTCGTACATCTTTCTACCACTCATACGTCTTAGGTACCTCATCTCTGCCGCATTTATTCTGCTCTCATCCTTCTTCTGCCAGTTCCATGATTAAAAAACTGATTACATTCATGACAAATTTGTTTAAATATTATGTTTATTTTGAATATATTGTACGATGTATTGATGGTTGAGGTATTGTTTTCGTAAAACTCCATTATTAATTTATAATAGTAAACACGATTGTTCAGTGGTTTTACTTGGATTTAATTTATATGAATAGTGACAAATTTGTCTGAATCTGAAAGCGAAGCATGGAACTTGCAAAAGAAGGATGAAAGTAGAATAAATGCAGTAGAAATAAAATATCTTAGACGAATGTGTTGATATTCTGTGTATGATAGTGTCGAATGAAAATATAAGAAGGGAATGCGTTGCATATAATGGTCTTCTTCTTTATTGTAGACCTATGTGGTCTGTTCTCCAGAGAGTTGCTCCTCCTGTGAGGTAGATTCCCAGCTGTCCTTCCATCTTTTAGGAGGTCTTCCACGAGGACGAGTCCCATGAGGCTGATGATGCAATGCAATATAGGGGAGTCTGGTGGTGTCCATTCTTTGAACATGACCGTACCAGTCCCTTATATAATATCCTCAACCTCACATATCTCTCTTATTCTGGTGTTCCTCACGCGATCTCTCAGTGTCTTGTATGCTATCGTCCTCAGTGTCTTCATTTCGGAAGTCCTCAAAACTTGTTTGGTCTTTACTTGTTTGGTCTATTATGAACAAAATAATGAAAGGATCATTTAAGATGGTTTGGACACATGGAAAGAATAAATGAAGAAAAAATGGTAAAAAAGTATATTTTAACGATGTAAATGGAACTGGAAATAGAGGAAGACCGAGGAAAACGTGGCACGATCAAATAAATAAAATGTTGAATGTTGGCCACGGAATGAGAGAAATCGACGCGCGTGCATGTCACGATGTATGAATGTCGATGATGATGGGTTTCTGTGTCCGAAATATGTTTGCATTTAAATTTTTATTTTAGTAAAGTTAGTATTGTTTACTAAGTTATAAATTTTGTTCATATTTTATGTCTTTTTCAGCACCTATCACCAGCCAGAAAGGATGCGACCAACTTGTCATCCAGGGAAGGATTTCACTCTCTTCCATACAGGACGAATCTAAATCCTGATTCTGACGCCTCCAATCATAGCGGCAGTGACATAGACATCGTGGGAGAGAATAGTAACACAAGTTACAATGGTTAAGCTATGATAATAAACAATAAATTAGAATATTTGCACTGGTTGACGTTTGAATAATCAATTTAGTTTATTTTTCAAAAATTATACATTTTTTTTAGATTTTCAATTATTGAATTGAAAGTAAAAAGCGCGCGAAGATTTCACATTTCCCTCGGTTTTTTATTTATTTTTTGTTTACACTGCACTACACTTTTAAACACTGGAATTCCATAGTTATATACTTAGGAAATTGAAAAAAATTGTTTAATCCACTATTTAATATAAAATATTAAAATAGACATTATTTTTCACATAATTATTTTTCAATTATTTCACTAATAAATAATATTAAATAATAATAATGTCTGCTGTCTGCTCCATCTTATAATATCCTCAACCTCACATATCTCTCTTATTCTGGTGTTCCTCACGCGATCTCTCAGTGTCTTGCCTGCTATCGTCCTTCTAATAAGTACTACTCTGGAAACCGACCAAAGCACAAAAAAACTAATACATTTTTTTTTTAATTAATTCATTATCAATTAATTTACTATTAATTATTCCTTCTTCTTCTTCCTCAGCCTATTCCCGTCCACTCCTGGACAAAGGCCTCCTCCATTCGCTTCCATGTCACTCTGTCCTGAGCAGACTGCATCCAGGTTATTCCGACGTGTCTGTTCAGATCATCCTTCCACCGTAGTTGCGGTCGCCCTGCACTTCTCTTCACCGTCCACGATCTCCAAGTCAGCAGTCTTCTTGTCCATTTTTCATCTGAGCTTCTGGCTACGTGACCTGCCCATTGCCATTTTAGAGTCGCCACCCGGTGGATGACGTCAGTGACCTTTATTTTTTCTCTCACCGTATCGTTTCTGACTCTGTCTCTTAGGATTATTCCTAACATGGCTCTTTCCACGGCTCTTTGGGTCACTCTCGGCATTTTGTTTGGACAATGTAACAGTTTCAAGACCATAAGTACCAACTGGCAGAACGCAGGCTTCATACACTTTTCGCCTTAGGTTCATATTAATTATTTAATCCATATTGTTTATAATGTTATTCGTTTTAAGTATCCTTATGTATGGAAGTGAAGTTTAAGTTGGAAAAACAAGTTGAAATAAATGTCCTACTTATGATATCACTAAGAAGAATGTATGTACGTGCGGGAAAACGGTGTATGATAAAAACTTACATTTAACGCTCTAGTAAAGACGACTCACATTCGTCTAAGAGATCATATTTCTTTCGCATTTTTTTTTATTGATTTTATCTTCATTTTAACAGTCGAAACAAGCGCATAAAAATATGTATAGAATAAAGTAAGTTTTTAATTATTTAGTTGTAAAAACACTTCTAGTCATTTTAAAAATTGTGATTAATTTCTAAGGATAATTATAAATAATAGTTTTAATATATATAATATTATATAATTATTAAATTAAATGGTAGAATAATGTATACATAAGTATCACATAGAAAAAAAAACTGTAAATTTTATAATTTTAAGATGGGATTATGAAACATTGCTTAAGACACAAGTGCAACTTGAATAATACAGCGTAATGAAGTATGTTAGGAAAAAAATAAAACTCCAAAGGGCCGTCGACCACCAAAGAGATGAAGAGAAGGCTGGATATCTTTATTACAGGAAGAAAGTTGATATCCTGCATAAACACATCGCAAGATCTATAATCAAAAGAGGAAGAAGAATTGTTTCTTACTTAATTATTTCAAATAGAACAGTAGTGACCTATAGATGTGAGGCGTGGACAATGACAGCGAAATCCGCAGAGCGACTGGATACTTTTGAGAGAAGGGTGCTGCGCAGGGGACAGTACTGGGACCTGTGAATGACGGTGAAGGCTGGAGAGTGCGGCATAATGACGAGCTGTACCATATTTACAAAGCTCCCAGTCTCTCCACACAGGTCAGACTGAATAGACTGAGATGGGCCGGTCACGTGCAGAGGATGCCGTCATCGCGAACCCCAAAAAGATTGCTGGAGTGGCACCCAGGTGGTAGAAGACAGGAGGAGTTGGAGGCTAAGAATACTGGAGGCTTAAAAGCGGGCCACACTGTTTGAAACAAACTCTCCACAGGGGTGATCTTGGTGGAGAGCTGTGGAGCCCGCGGTTGGTGTAGCGTCCACACTTGGTTTAAAACAAGCTCTCCACACGTGTAGTGCGTGTTTAAACGCGCGTCTGTCCACAAAGTTTGTTGAAGGTCAAACGAATTTTGGTTTCAAACGAGTGTCTACACAGTTTTAAACCGTTGGTGGAGACCGATGTGGAGAGCTTGTTTAAAACAGTGTATCCCGCCTTTAAGGCTCGATATGGGCTGTAGGGTCATCGAAGAAGAATAATAATTATTTCAAATATCTGGTGTCTGGAAATGCCTATTTTTTGGCAAATTCGAGTTGTTATTGGAATTCGAAAACAAAAGCAAACACAAACATGTCCTTCCGCAGTTAAATTTAATTTATTTTTCCTATTTTTGAGATACTAGTAATTTTTTAATACAGATTATTTTAGAATCTAATGCTGTACACTTCGCCTACGAAGACTCAGGAACCAATCGGATAGAGTTCTATAACCAATTTAGAAGTGTTACTAACACTATTGTATATAATCTCCCCGAAGTTAATAAATATAAAAAACTAATAAACTAACCATCAAGCCGTTTCAACGGAGGGGTAAGAAGAGAAGATGGACTGCCATTACGTTCTGTCGTGACATACCTGTGTAGAATCCACCTCATTCATACATCGTAACATGCACGCTCGTCGATTATTCCGACTTCGAATGTGGCCACCTTTCAGTATTTGATTAATTGGTCATGCCATGCTTTCCTTGGTATTCCACGACTTATTTTCCCATTCACACTGCTTGTATCTTCTTCTTCAAGTGCCCTGTCGGCTTCCCCCAACGTTGGGGATCACCTCGGCGAACCTGTCCCTGTCCTGCGCCGATCGAAACAGCTCCTCCACACTTTGGATGCTGGTCCACTCCCTCACGTTTCGCAGCCAGGACATTTGTCTCCTTCCGGGCACTCGGTGTCCCTCAATTTTCCCCTCCAATATCAGTTTTATATCAATGGTACTTTTCCCCACGCCGTATGTGACCCAGATGTGAGATCTTTCGAACGTTGATAGTTGATAACAGTACCCTGTCAACTCTAGCTCGCCTCAGGACTTCGGTATTGGTAGCCATGTCTGTCCAGGGAACTCTGAGCATTCGGCGATGGAGCCACATTTCAAATGCTTCCAGTCTGTTCATCTTAACTTTCAAGGTCCACATTTCACATCCGTACAAAAAAACAGACCACACGCTTGCACACTGCTTGTATACAACAAGCCATTCTTCTCTCGTCCATTCGTTCCATATGTTCAAACCATCGCAAGGAGCATTTTTTAATATTACTTATGATGCAATCATCTGCCATACATTTCTTCCTTATTTCATCGTTCGGTATTCTATCATATATAGTTTTCTCATACATTCTTCTCAGAGATCTCATTTCCACGGCATTTATCATACTATCATTTTTTAAACATTATTTTAATAACATTTTGAATGTATACAAATACTTGTAGACGAATACTGGATTTTACCCATTGCGGGTTATCATTTTAAGAATTAATTGTATCTCAATAGAGACGAAGATGCAAATTGGAAACAGAATATGGTAGTCGAGGCGTTTACAGGACTTATGACCTGTCATTGGTTGGGTTAAACGCACTCTTTATGTAATTCAACATTCCCAATTCCGCCCTTCTTACGACCACCATGTCTGATAAATTTTTGGAAGATGTATATATGCTACAATGTAACACCACACTTCACATTTTTTCAGTTCAATCTACACTAGCGCCATCTATTAAGGTTGGATTATTTTAATAAACATTATTTTGGGATTCTTTGAAATGTATCGAAGGTTTTTTAATGTTTCCCAGACTAATCCGACTCTTCTATTCTGCTGTGTTACAATTTCTGGGAATATTGGAGAAATTATTTTATATATAAAATAATATAAATTACCTATTGTATAAAATAATACATAAAATAATATTAATTAATTACCTATCCAAAAAAGCTAGAATGGCAGTGCACAATGGTGTTCTTCCACCGACCCTTATGTATGGAAGCGAAGCATGGAACTGGCAAAATAAGGATGAAAGTAGAATAAATGCAGTAGAAATGAGATCTCTTAGACGAATGTGCGGATACTCTGTGTATGATAGAGTGTCGAATAAAAAAATATAAGTAGTGAATGCGGTGCGAATGATGGTGTCATGAACAAAATAATGAAAGGATCATTAAGATGGTTTGGACACATGGAAAGAATGAATGAAGAAAGAATGGTAAAAAATATATATATGTTAATGACGTGGCACGATCAAATAAATCAAATATTGAATGTCGGCCATGTGAGGAGTCTTAGATATCGAAGCGCGTGCATGAAACGATGTATGAATGTTGAGGAAGCGAGAGAAATATGTCAGGAAAGAAAAGTGTGGCAGCCCATTCTTTCTGCCTACCCCTTCGGGGAGACTTCGTTAGTTATTTTATATATATAAGAGTCCCAATCATGGGACCATGTATAAAATGGCCCCACGCTTGGGACGGTACGCTTGGAGAAGCTAATCTAGGAATAAGCGATGTTTCATATCTTAAAACTTATATTTGTAATTTAAATTATTATTTTGTTAGTACTTAGTTTTTTAAGGAATAAAATGTTTTATTTATTTCGTTTGTATAAAATGTTATTTGTTGTATTGTGAAATCTAAATTAAAATTTTAGAAAAAAAAATGTTATTTTCTTTCTTTACCAGTAAAAATAAATAACGCAATGTTATTTCTTCTTCTTCTTCACTTTTGATAGACTCAGGAGTCTGTTATTTCAGGCGGGTCCTTTTGAGACGCTGAACTCCAGCTTTCTCTCCACCGTTTCGGGGGTCTTCCTGGTCGGCGTTGTCCGTTTGGCGTTCCATGGAGAGCTATGTGTGGTATCCTATTTGAGCTCATCCTTTCTACATGTTGATGCTAGTATCGCCGTCTTTGACGTCCCCATCTGACCACATCTTCGACCTCGCAGATTTCTCGGATTGCTGTATTCCTAACTCGATCACGTAGGGTTTTGCCAGCTAGATACGGTGAGAGAAAAAACAAAGGTCACTGACATCATCCACCGGGCGGCGACTCTAAAATGGCAATGGGCAGGTCACGTAGCCAGAAGCTCAGATGAAAAGTGGACAAGAAGACTGCTGACTTGGAGACCGTGGACGGCAAAGAGAAGTGCAGGGCGACCGCAACTACGGTGGAAGGATGATCTGAACAGACACGTCGGAATAACCTGGATGCAGTCTGCACAGGACAGAGTGACATGGAAGCGAATGAAGGAGACCTTTGTCCAGGATTGGACGGGAATAGGCTGAGTCATTAAAATGGTTTGGACATATGAAATGAATTAGTGAAGACAGAATGATAAAGTATAAATAGAGAAAGGCAGAGGAAAACGTGGCACGATCAAATCAATCAAATATTAAATGAAATAAAGCAAAATAGTATTACCTGTAAAATGCAATAACAATCAACCCTTCAATGTTTAGGGGTAATTTGAACGAGGGTTTATCATAAGGGTTGTTTTAATACCTGTGATAATCAAATAATAATGTTTTCATAGGGTTATTCGCCCTTTGAGGCAGATTTAATATAAAATCGTTTGACAATGTCGCGTCATTGTTGTAGTATAATACCCCGTCGAGCGAGAACTAATTCGAATTATAATTTAAGTCTTACGTACTACTTTGATCAATAAATAAGGTGAATTTTTCTTTTGACCGTTCGTTTTATGATCATCAGGCCAGTGGTGACATATGTTTCTGAGTCATGGACAAAGACTCTAAAAGAACAACAAAGAATTTGTCATGCATGATCACAATAACAAAGGTGGAATGGGGAATGTTGTAATTACATAAAGCGTGCGCTTAACCCAACCAATGACAGGTCATAAGTCCTGTAAACACCTTGATCATCCATGTTCAGTTTCCAGTTTGCGTCTTCGTCTCTATTGAGATACAATTAAAATTTGAATTAACCACCCTTTGGTGTAAATCCATGATTTCGTATACAGGTATACATTCACAAATATTTGTTCTTCAAATATTCTGGTCAAATTCTTTGACATATAGAATGGAATAATACTCCTAGCGGCTTCTAACAATATGTTAGGCGACAGCCTTCGCATTGTGTTAATAAGGTAGTTTGCTAAATGCCGAAAATCATTCTCCATAGATGGCGTTAGTGGGTCGGTTGTATAGGTTAATCTTGAAAAATTCACAAGTGCAACCAAATCTACATAGATGGCTGATTGAAACTGACACGTGAAGATAGATATGGATTTTGAAGTATATATACATCTTCCAAAAATTTGTCATGCATGATCATAATAACAAAGGTGGAATGTGGAATGTTGTAATTACATAAAGCGAGCGCTTAACCCAACCAATGACAGGTCATAAGTCCTGTAAACACCTTGATCATCCATGTTCAGTTTCCAGTTTGCGTCTTCGTCTCTATTGAGATACAATTAAAACAAAGAATCTACTGGTTTGAGAATAGAATAGGGGAGAGGATGGATGGTTTGAACAATATTAATATCTTCTGAAATATTGTGATAAAATATGAAATTTAAAATAATATTTTTATTACAAATACTAGCCACGTATGTGGTCAACAGTTTTCAAATAAATTAAAAGTATTAAAAAAAATATGTTTAACGTTTACGGCTTTCTACGCGAGGTCGAATTTTGTTCAAACCTTTCCCAACCTGGGGTAGCTTTGAACGACACATAAATAGCGTGTTTTTTTTAGATATAACACAAGGACACAAATATAAAATATAAGAAAAATTCAAAATATAACATGATCATATCCACCCCAAAAGAATGTATGAACAATTCGTTAGTGTATGACATTCGCAAGAAATCAACTGAGATGCGAAGTCTCCGTACGCCAGGAGGAAATTGAACAGGTGGACCTATTCAGATATCTCGGAAGCGAAGTAACCAGCTCTAATGACCTCCCCAGAGAAGTAAGGTCACAGGTGGATAGGGCTGCAGCAGTTGCAGGCTGCCTGAAAGATGTCATATGGAGAAACAGGGACATGAGGGCTGACAGCAAGGTACGCATCTATATGACCTGTGTGCGACCAATCCTCACATATGGCATTGAATCGAGGGCAGACACTGTCAAGACAAAGAGCATGCTCAGGACAACCGAGATGAAAACGCTCCGCGCTATAGCTGGCAAGACCCTACGTGATCGAGTTAGGAATACAGCAACCCGAGAAATCTGCGAGGTCGATGATGTGGTCAGATGGGGACGTCAAAGACGGCGATACTGGCATCAACACGTAGATAGGATGAGCTCAAATAGAATACCACACATAGCTCTCCATGGAACGCCAAACGGACAACGCCGACCAGGAAGACCCCCGAAACGGTGGAGAGAAAGCTGGAGTTCAGCATCTCAAGAGGACCCGCCTGAAATAACAGACTCCTGAGTCTACCAAAAGGGAAGAAGAAGAAGAAGAAAAATTCATTAATGTCTTCAAATAATCTTTTTATGTCAATATTTTTTTTTTAAAACACACAAAAGTACTCAATTTAACGTATATTAAATAATGAAAATTTTGAATAAGGAACTTAATTTTTTTTTCGCTAGACACTAGGTTGAGGTAATTTAAAAATAATATATAGAGGATATGAACATTCTGAGGAGGTTTTGAACAGCTTTCAAAGGCTCCTTAAAGACATTGTTCAAAACCTCCTTAGGATGTCATTTTTCAAAAACATTTCAGATTAAGTATTTAAAAGTGAGTTTCCAATAAAATTACTTATGTTTATATGCGTGTAAAATATGTTGTCATAAACCTTATTCACAGCAAAAACAGATTGACTAAAGACTATTTGAGAAAAGTACTTTAAACAACTGTCAACGATCACACCTACAAGTAAACTGAATTCAAAATGGGGTTCCCCTGTCAGTGACAGCCATAGAAAATAATGTTGCCATTAGGAAAAAATAAGCAAATTTATGAAAGATAAATATTTCGTCAAAATATTTTGCCTATTCAAAGGCTCCTCGTGTTCAAACCCTCCACCCTCTCCCCTACTTAGAATTATCTTGGAACCCGGACCCGGTATTGCAGCGGGAACTTAGAGGCATAGGACCAACCAAGAGATCCGTACGATGACCCAGCAGCCCCTTATAACGAGCACCGTGAGAGCCGGTCGCCTAGCATGGATTGGGCACGTATGCCGATCCGAAGAGACCAGAGCAATCTAGACCCTGTACGCGTCTAGACCGACTGGAGTAAGACCTCTAGGAAGGCCTAGACAGCGCCTAATGGACAATGTTCTGGCTGACCTGGCTAGGTTGGGCGAATCGGACTGCTGGGAGCAAAAGGCGCAGGATCGAAGAGCTTGGCGAAAAATCATCAAGGAGGCTAAAACTCTTCAAGAGATGTATGGCCATAGGAAGTAGTAAGTAAGTTGTATGATTTAAAATGGCATTGCACAATTGTGTTCTCGTACTGACCCTTACGTATGGAAGCGAAGCATGGAACCGGAAAAAAAAGAATGAAAGTAGAATAAATGCAGTAACAATGAGATGTGTGGAAAATCTGTGTATGATAGAGTGTCGAATAAAAATATAAGCAGTGAATGCGGTGCGAATGATAGTGTTATGAACAAAGTAATGAAAGGGACATTTTAAAAAGTATCTTCCGAGAGAAAAAGGACACGTGGAAAGAAAGAATGGTTAAAAAAAGTATATTTAAACGATGTAGATGGAACAAGAAATAGAGGAAGACCACGAAAACGTGGCACGAACAAATAAATCAAATATTGAATGATAGCACGTGGGAAATTAGAGAAATCACACGATGTATGAATGTTGTGGGCGAGAGAAATATATCAGGAAAAAAAAGTTGGGGCAGGCAACAAAGTGAATGGTGCATTTAAGGTTGTCATCGCAAACAAAAGTCTATCCAAAAAAAACTAAAATGGCAGTGCACAATGGTGTTCTTGTACCGACCCTTATCTATCTGCATGCGAAATGATCTGATGATGAATGTGAATAATTCCAAGGTGTGATGAATGATTTTTCACGAAAAAAAATCATGATAGTCTGCAACATTAGCGTGAATGTTGAAAAATTGTAGCAAGTAGATGAGTTCGTGTATTTGGGTAGTATGTTTACAGTGGAGAGGGATATTGAAAGAAGGGTTGGGGCAGGCAACAAAGCGAATGGTGCACTTAAAGTTGTCATCGCAAACAAAAGCCTATCCAAAAATAACTAAAATGGTAGTGCACAATGGTGTTCTTGTACTGACCCTTATGTATGGAAGAGAAGCTAGAAATCGGCAAAAGAAGGATGAAAATGGAATAAATGCAGTAGAAATGAGATCTCTTAGACGAATGTGTGAAAATTGTGTATGATAGAGTGTTTAATGAATATATTAGAATTGATTGCAGTGATGAAAATGTGATGAACAAAATAATGAAAGGAACATTAAGATGATTTGGACACATGGAAAGAATGGCAAAAAATATAGGTATGTTAATGATGTAAATGGAACTAGAAATAAAGGAAGACCGAGGAAAACGTGGCACGATCAAATAAATCAAATATTGAATGTCGGCCACGTGAGGAGTCAGAGAATCGACGCGCGTGCATGACACGATGTATGAATGTTGAAGAATCGATTGAAAAGACCTTCGACCTTCGTGGCAGAGTGGTTACAGCTCTGACTTCCATACCGAAGGTTCCGGGTTCGATTCCCGGCGATGGCAGTGTGATTGTCACACTGTCTTTGGTCTGGTGTAGAATTCACATGACAATAAAATGGCGATAGATTAGCTACCTATCACATGTCACGAGAATCAATATAATAGCTAAAAAAAAATTGTATACTGTAATTGGGTCCAAACGACCTGTTGTATACATAAAAAAAAAAATAATAATAATGTCAGGAAATAATAGTGTGGCGGTCCATTGTATCTGTCTACCCTTTCGGGGAAACGGCGTGATGGTTAGTTAGTTAACTAGTTAATGATTAAAACTTATAGAAAACAGACGTTTCATTCGTTTTCGAAATATTATATCTTGAATAAGCTCCCTCCCACAAAGACCGAAGCTCCAACCCCTCCTAATAGCACTAATGACCTTCTGCTTCTGGTCCCGGGGGTCTTGTTACCGACCAATCAGAGATTATACCCTACCGAGGATTTCTGCCATTTTGTCTACAGGGTGATCGTAAGATCACAATGAAATATGTTATCATTCGAAATAATGAAAATAAAATAAAAATATATATAAAATAATAATTTAAATCAATGATATTAGAATTTATTTTATAATCTTCAATGTGAGCAGAAAATAGCTCTTATGAAGATGGAATCTGGTCGTGAATCTTGATCAGAAGCCAAGCGTTCTTACCCCTAGACCACCACCCAATTGTATCTCAATAGAGACGAAGATGTAAATTGTTTTTTTTTGGAAACATAATATGGTGGTAGAGGCGTTTACAGGACTTATGACCTGTCATTGGTTGGGTTAAGCGATACAAAAACACCAAATTTTTGGAAGTTGTATATATGCTACTATGTTGCACCACACTTCACATGTTACTAGTTCAATCTACACTAGCGCCATCTATTAAGAATAGGTGTAAGCATTAAGCAGAAAATCTTTCATTAATGCAATATGAAAGGCTACATTTGCTAGACAACGCCAGGGGTACATCTTCGTCTCTATTGAGATACAATCAATCCTTAAAAATGATTAACCCGCAATGGGTAAAATCCAGTATTTGGCTACAAATATTGGTAACATTCAATAATTTACAATCTTTATAGATATAATTATTCTGTACGTTTGAAGTTGAACTCCTCCTAAATGGCTGGACCGATTTTGATGATTCTATTGTGTCTGTTTGAGTGAGTCCCTGGTTGGTTTAGATTCACAATTGGACCCGGTAAGTGACCGTCAAAATCTTCTGGGAAGTTCGTGAATAATTGACCTTCTAAGAATAATTCATAGTTGTCTGTTTGGGCGACCTTGAATCTGTAGACTAGATCTTTTGTCAGTGTCCACGTCTCGGCTCCGTACGACGCACTGGTTGAAGACTTTAGTCTTGAGACATTGTGCTATTTTAGAGGTGAGAACATGACGTAATTTTCCAAAGGCCGCCCAACTGAATTCTTCGGTCGGCTTCTTTCTCGAAATTGTTTATACCTAGTTGATTAGTATGATTTGGCCAAGATATGTGTATTCTTGTACCACTTGGAGAGCCGACCCATCGACGGTTACTGATCCCGGAATAATATGTTCATTATACATGACTTTCGTCTTGTCCAAATTCATCCCGAGACCCACTCGTCTGGATGCAGTGTTCAGTTCATCTAGCATGCCTTCTAGCTCCCCCATAGATTCCGCCAGGATGACAATGTCATCCGCAAAACGAAGGTGAGAAATGTATTCGCCATTGACGCCACGTTCAGACCAGTCCAGAGTTTTAAATATATCTTCCAAAACACAAGTGAACAGCTTCGGAGATATCACATCAATCGGTTTGGTCTTCTGGTTTTGGATTTGCACGGACATTGTGGCAAAAAAGGTCGCCCAACGCGACATGGAAAGAGCCATGCTTGGAATAACCTTGAGGGAAAGATTTAGAAACGAATTTATTCAACAACAAACCAAGGTGACTGAGGTGGCTCTGAAAATGCTGAAGTAGCGATGGGCTGGCCATATCTATCGGAGAACCGACGGCCGATAGGGGAGACGGGTTTTGGAGTGGAGACCGCGTACAGGATTCCGCAGAGTTGGACGTCCCCCTGCCCGTTGGACCGACGGTCTGAAGAGGATCATTATGAGGATCATCAGGTTTTGTAACTGAGGCATCCTCAGTTACAAAACTAACTCTTGATGATGCCAATATAGGTTGGCGAAACAGCTGTCGCAACAAATTCATTAAAATAAATTGTGATAGGTATAATAAAAGTATATTGTTGTTTTTATTGATGTTGTTGATGTTTTAGTTGTTGTTGTTGTTGTTCTTGTTTTTGTTGCTATTGTTGTTGATATTATTATTATTATTATTTTGTTGAATGGCTCTTTACATCATGACAGCATGAGCCAAATCGATGTAAAGGGTATTAAAGGTATCATAGTGATTCTCGTGACATGTGATAGGCAGCTAATCTATCGCCATTTTATTGTCACATGAATTCTATACCAGACCAAAGACAGTGTAACAATCACACTGCCCTCGCCGGGAATCGAACCGGAACCTTCGGGGTGGCAATCAATGCACTTACCACTCGGCCACGAAGGTCGTCGTGTTGTTTCTCTCGTTGTTAGTTAATTATTTGATAAGTAAATTACATTGTAAACACCCTGTTATTTGGCGCGAGTCTTAGCATAGATTTAGTGAAATAGGATATATTCCCGCTACTAAAATATCTATCTTAGATAAACGTCCGCTTATTTTATACTACAATTCTTTATGAATATATTCTGTCGAGTTTTTACCTTACTAGTTATCGCACTAACTGCGCTCAAAGCGAGGCGATAGGCGATGTACTGGATTCAAATCCGGTACGGTCGACCAATTGAAATACCTTGGAAGCATTATCACTAAAGCGCTTGACCCGGACATTGAAATAAAATGCAGAAGAAGTTGCACGAGCTGCATTTAATTAAATGAGAACATTATTTTGCAACGATAATCTTAACTTGAAACTCCGACAAATAATGATTAAACGTTATATATGGTCTGTTCTACTATATGGCTGCGAAACCTGGACTCTGAAAGTGAATGTAATGAACCGGATGGAAGCAGTGGCGGTACTCCCATAGAAGCCCAGAAGCCCGGCTTGCGTAAGAAATTTTGAATCAAAAGCTCTTCTGGATTACAGAGGTTCAGCTCTTGTGGCTATTGGCCGCTTATGTCTGATGGGAACATTGTTGGGAGGTGATTTGGTGGGTTGTTGGTTTATGCGGAGGCATGATTACTTAGATTTGGGGGTTTTGATTCAAAATTTCATACGCAAGCCGGGCTTCTGGGCTTCTATGGGAGTACCACCACTGGTTGGAAGCGTTCGAGATGTGGATGTACCGCAGAATGCTCCGTACACCGTGGACCGATAGGGTCAGTAATGCAGACGTACTACAGAGAGCCAGAACCAATAGAGAGCTGTTGTCGAGTGTGAAAATTAGAAGAAAGAAGAAGAACTTTTAAAGCTTGAGTGTACGCAAAGGGTAAGCGCGATGTAAGCTTTTTTGGATAGGTTTTTGTTTGCGATGACAGCTTTAAGTGCACCATTCGCTTTGTTGTCTGCCCCATCCCTTCTTTCAATATCCCCCTCCACTCGCCCATCTTATAATAATAATAATAATAATAATTAGGCTAATTTGTATAGCGCCGTTTTCGTGAATAGCTCACCTCAAGGGCGCTTTGACAATGTTTTTAGACATGAGAGCTGCATGTGACACCAGCAATCAGATAACCGTTGTTTACATTTTATGGGATATTTTGAAAAGGTGGGTTTTTAGGTGGGATTTAAAATCTTATGTAAACATACTATCTTAATACACGAACTCGTCTACTTGCTCCAAATTTTCACCATTCACGCTAATGTTGCAGACTGTCATGATTTCTTCCCTTTCAAAAATCATTACCTTGGACTTATTCACATTCATCATCAGATCATTTCGCATGCATACCTCATAAATACTATTCACCAGGACATACATACTATTCAAAAAAATATATATATATATATATATATATATATATATATATATATATATATATATATATATATATATATATATATATATATATATATATATAACATATATATATATATATATATATATATATATATACTATATATATATATATATATATATATATATATATATATATATATATATATATATATATATATATATATATATATATATATATATATATATATATATATATATATATATATATATATATATATATATATGCTGCTATATATATATATATATATATATATATATATATATATATATATATTTAAAAAAACACAGTGGATATTTAAAACAAGGATTTATTTGCAAACAAAACCACGCCGTTTAAGCCGACACATCCGTTTGGTTTTCAGCTCACCCCCTTTTATAACAGAAAAAACTACCCCTCTCGCACGCCCCAGATCAAATCATCCCCTAAATTACACTATATTGTCGGCCACGCGCACTTCATTAGAGGACTTAGGCAAAACATCTCTTGTAACAGGTTAATAATGTTATTAGTTAAGGGATGGAACTGTTCTATAAAAGTGAGCTTTCTTTTAAATATTGTGAATATTTTAGCTGCCATAAATTGAATTCTACTGCCAACCCTTATGAATGGAAGAAAAGCTTGGAGCTGGAAATTTCAAATAACAAAATTAATTACAAATAACAACATTGATCTGTTCAATCTGATAATGGACAAACTTATAGAGGAGACCCAATCGCTACAACTTGGATATAGGATGGGAGAACAAATTGTCAATGTGGTCTGTTATGCAGACGATGGTACAATCAGCCTGTAAGATAGAACAGGTCAGGACCTTCAAGTATCTAGGCATAGACCTGGTGGGGGGAGCTGATCTGCGGGAAGTAATGCAAGCCCAAGTAAACAAGGCAGCTGCAATCTCTGGCGCTCTAAAATCTACAATATGGAAAAACAAAGACATGGCCATTAAGAGTAAGATGAGAATCTATAAAGCATGCGTAAGACCAATAATAACATATGGCTTCGAAGCAAAGGCAGACACAGTACGGACCAAACAAGTTTTGAGGACTTCCGAGATGAAGACACTGAGGACGATAGCAGGCAAGACCCTGAGAGATCGCGCGAGGAACACCAGAATAAGAGAGATATGTGAGGTTGAGGATATTATAAGATGGAGCAGACAGCGAAGAAGGGAATGGTACGGTCATGTTCAAAGAATGGACACCACAAGACTCACATATATTGCATTGCATAATCAACTTCATGGGACTCGTCCTCGTGGAAAACTTCCTAAAATATGGAAGAACAGCTGGGAATCTACCTCACAGGAGGAGCAACACTCTGGAGAACAGACCAGATAGGTCTACAATAAGGAAGAAGAAGAACATTAATTTATTTAATTAATGTCGACCATTAATTAATGGACGACCAAGGCTGCGATGGGAGGATGAAGTTGGGAGAGATGGAACAAGATTGTTAAGAGTGTCAGATTGGAGGGTCGAAGCGGAGGACAGGAGGAGTTGGAGGCGAAGAATACTGGAGGCTAAGGCTCGATATGGGCTGTAGGGCCATCGAAGAAGAAGAAGAAGAAGAATGTCGACCACGTGAGGAGTCGTTTGCTTGTCGACGTGCTTGCATGACACTATGTATGCATGTTGAGGAAGCTTGAGAAGTGTGTCGGGAAATAACAATTTTCTGCCTAGCCCTGAAGTGAAGACGGCGTGATGGTTAGTCAGTATACTCTATTTAATAAAGTCGTTTTGATTTCTTTTCTAGTATTGCAATCAGGGCTGTCCAATTATGTTATATAATTGATTATATTAACTGCTTTGATAGCGCATTGCGCCCTTAATATAACGCAGGGGTAGCGTAATTGTAGATTTGACAGCTCAAATATAACCCACCGACCTTTTGACGTTGATTGAACGGAATGATTCTCTTTGAATCATTGTTGCCTCAATAAGAATCAAAACAATAGTTGAATAGATAATTTCACTTGGACTAATTATGGATAAGATTATTGAAGAAGTCAAATCAATGGACCTGGGTTATACAATGGAAAGCACAAAAATAGATATAATATGCTATGCAGATGATGCGGTGCTAATAGCAAACTCTGAAGATGATCTACAAAGGCTACTGTACAAATTCCACATATCATCTCAAAGATTCAACACGAAAATCTCCAAAGGCAAGATATTTTCCAACACTCAGGTACTTCGGGTGTTGTATAATTCCCTGGTAAGAAGTCGACGGGAATATACTTCCGTTATTTGGTCACCGCCTGGGATCTGATATTCTCTGATGGAGGAGCGAGCTTTCTTTACCTCAGGGAGCGCGGTTATTACCCGTGGCTCTTCCCGACTGAATTCTTGCTAGGTATGCTAAACTACCAATCATTGGAGAGAAGGAGGAACATTCACTTGGGAGTTCACTTCTTTCAGCTGATTGGCGGCCGTATACAGAACTCGGATGTCCTGAGTGATGTAGGTCTATTTGTCCCTGATAATTACCTTCGTCAAAGACAGCACAGATTGTTTTATTTGCCACGCTGCAGAACCAACCTGCCAATGGTTATGCCTGTGGGTAGGGCAATCTTATTGCTTAATCGGATCGCCTCGGAGGTCGACATATTTCGTGATAGTGTGAGTTGCCTCAGGGATGCAATATCAATGTTATGATTTTTTCTTATTCTTAAGCTTAATTTTTATTTTTTAATGCTCCTGTGTTTATAATGTAATTGTATGTCTGTAATGTTTGTGATTATTATCAAAATAAATTAAATGAAAATGAAAAAAGACAAAGAGCATGGTTACATCAAGGCAACCAGTACGATGCAAGCTTGCATTACATAATAAAACAATAGAACAAGTGATGCATTTCAAGTGCTTAGGTGCTGATGTATCAAGCTGCAGTGACCTCTACGGAGAAGTAAGTGAACTTACAAACAGGGCCGCCGTTGTGGCTGGCTGCTTGACGAATGCTGTTTGGAAAAATATAAATATGCTAAAGGAGATCAAAATTCGAATCTACAAGACATGCGTACGTCTTATAATGACATATGGAATAGAAACGATAGCTGACACCATCAGAACAAAAAGTCTCCTAAGAACCACAGAAATGAAGACTCTCCGATCCGTTGCGAGAACGACACTCCGAGACAGAATAAGAAATTCTGAAATAAGAAAGATCTGCAATGTGGAAGATGTCGTGCGATGAAGAAGACTGAGAAGACGCTACTGGAGAGATCGTGTGGAAAGAGCATGTTCTGAAAGAGTGATAAATATAGCCGCAAATAAAGTACCAACAGGAAATCGACTTGCAGGAAGACCACCTAAAAGATGACGAGACAGTTGGACATCTGCATCCCAGGAACAGGCTCCGAGAAAGAACAGGAGAGTCCTAAATAAAGCAGAAGAAGCAGAAGACTTGGACTTGGATCTTCTGGTTTACAGAGGATCAGCTCTTGTGGCTATTCCTCTGATGGTAACAATGTTGGAAAGATGATTTGGTGGGTTGTTGGTTTGTGTGGGGCTTGATTTGTGTGGCCCGTAGTGTTCCTCTGAAGTAGGATCGATTTTGAGCGAAGAGAGTTGCAGTCATCACTGCAAATAGAAATTTATTTTATATACGCCATATGTGTTGTTACGATGCTTTATTTCTCTTTTTTTTTTTTATAAAAAAGTGTGACAGTTCATTCTTTCTGCCTACCCTTTCGGGAAGACGGCGTGGTGGTTAGTTAGTTAGTTAGTTATACTCGTACTTTGTATTGTACCTAACTCAACTCCAGCAAGAACATCAAAATTATATCAAAGAAATTATTAAAATTGACATAGGAAAAAATACACATAAAGGTTCGAAAAATCACGAAAATTTGACATTATTGTAACACCTGATGATATCAACAAAGGTTGACGAAACAGCTGTCGCGTAAAATAAAATACAATTGTGATACATAAAACAAAGTTATTTAATTTAACAGTTTTAAATGTTAAGGTATCATAGTGTTTCGGCCAAAACAATGGACTATTTAATATTCTTACTTACATTCTTCCTATGGTTATACAACTCTTGAAGAGTTTGAGACTCCTTGATGATTTTCCTCCAAGCTCCTCGATCCTGCGCCTTTTGCTCCCAGCAGTCCGATTCGCCTAAACTAGCCAGGTCAGCCAGAACATTGTCCATTAGGCGCTGTCTAGGCCTTCCTAGAGATCTTACTCCAGTATTGATTGCTCTGATCACTTCCGAAAGAAATCCACTTAAGCAAATATGGCAGCACATAATAAAGTTCTAGTGCCAACCCTTATGTGTGGTAGTGAAGCTTGGACCTAGTAGAAGAAGGATGAATGAGTAGAATGTGTGGAAAAACGATAAATGATAGAATACCGAAAGACGAAATAAGGAAGAAATGTAAGGCAGATGATTGCATCATAAGTAAAATTAAAAAAGGATCCCTGATATGGTTTAGAAGTATAGAAAGAATGGACGAGAGAAGAATGATATTTATAGCTTTTTGAACAATGATATAAAACTCTATATTAATAATTAATATTAATCAAAATTCGTTCAAAATTTCATCTCATTCGTACTTCTGGTGTTTTTTTACCGACCCTTTTGTATGGAAGCGTAGCATGGAACTGACAAACGAAGGATGAAAGTAGAATAAATGCAGTAGAAATGAGATCTCTTAGACGAATGTGTGAATACTCTGTGTATGATAGTGTCGAATGAAAATATAAGAAGTGAATGCGGTGCGAATGATGGTGTTATGAACAAAAAAGTGAAAGCATCATTAAGATGGTTTGGACACATGGAAAGAATGAATGACGAAAGAATGGTAAAAAAATTATATGTTTACGATGTAAATAAAACTAGAAATAGAGGAAGATCGAGGAAAACGTGGCACGATCAAATAAATCAAATATTTAATGTCGGCCATGTTAGGAGTCAGAGAAATCGACGCGCCTGCATGACACGATGCATGAATGTTGAGGAACGAGAGAAATATTTCAGGAAGTGTGGCAGTCTATTATTTTTGCCTACCTCTTCGGGTAAACGGCGTGATGGTTAGTTAGTTATATACCTCTAAAAAAACACTTTGCGCGGCCACTCATAGATGTTAAAATCGTATAATCTAAATATTTCTCAACTAAGACTTGAGTATGGTTTGAGAACGGTTGAGCTTTGTGTAATTCGGCCTCCCGTTTCAACCTCGATTTAACAATATCTAACACAATTTCGTCAAAACGAACCCCACTTTGGGATATTTATTCTCCAAATTGTAGCAGACGTGCACCAATTAGGGGTGGGGTACGCACAGTTTATAAGAGGAGTCCTTTGAACGAATATATTATTAAATTTGCGATTCTTTTGTAAGTTTGTGCGACTAGCATATCCTCGTGTCTGTTTTCTCACGATTGTGGCATCTATTATATGTGCAATCAATAAAATAATGAAAAGATCATTAAGATGGTTTTGACAAGCTGTCTCTTGTATGCGGATGACGCTGTCCTACTTGCAGACAACGAGCATGAACTACAAGTCCTGGTGAGTAGTATGCATACATCATCATCAGATCATTTCGCATGCATACCTCATAAGGTATGCATGCGAAATGATCTGATGATGAATGTTAATAAGTCCAAGGTAATGATTTTTGAAATAGAAGAAATCATGACAGTCTGCAACATTAGCGTGAATGGTGAAAATTTGGAGCAAGTAGATGAGTTCGTGTATTTAGGTAGTATGTTTACAGTGGAGAGGGATATTGAAAGAAGGGTTGGTGCAGGCAACAGAGTGAATGGTGCACTTAAAGTTGTCATCGCAAACAAAAACCTATCCAAAAAACCTAGAATGGCAGTGCACAATAGTGTTCTTCTACCGACAAAAGAAGGATGAACGAATGAAACTGGCAAAAGAAGGATGAAAGTAGAATAAATGCAGTAGAAATGAGACCTCATAGACAAATGTGGCGATACTCTGTGTATGATAGAGTGTCGAATGAAAATATAAGAATTGAATGCGGTGCGAATGATGGTGTTATGAACAAAATAATGAAAGGATCATTAAGATGGTTCATTATCATAGAAAAAGTAACACCTTCTCCAACTGATATTGGAGGGGAAAATTGAAGGACGCCGAGGGCCCGGAAGAAGACAAATGTCCTGGCTGCGAAACGTGAGGGAGTGGACCGGCATCCGAAGTGTGGAGGAGCTGTTCCGAGCGGCGCAGGACAGAGACAGGTTCGCCGAGGTGATCGCCAACGTAGGGGGGACCCGACAGGGCACTTGAAGAAGAAGATGGTTTTAACAAATGGAAAAATTGAATGAAGAAAGAATGGTGAAAAATTATATGTTAACGATGTAAATGGAACTAGAAATAGAGGAAGACCGAGGAAAACGTGGCACGAGCAAATCAATCGAATATTAAATGTCGCCCACGCGTCATGCACGTATTTAGGAGAAATCTACGTCCGTGCACGACACGAAGTATGCATGTCAGAGACATAGAACTGTGTGACTAGATGGCGCTGGTCTGTAAATTGAAACTGACATATGAATTGTGGTGTTGGATATTAACATATATACCACTTCCAAAAATTTGTCTGACATGGTGGTCATAAGAAAGGTGGAATGGGGAATGTTGTAATTACATAAAGCGTGCGCTTAACCCTACCAATGACGGGTCATAAGTCTTGTAAACACCTCGATCACCATATTCAGTTTCCAGTTTGCATCTTCGTCTCTATTGAGATAAAATTAATCCAGGAACTGTGTGACGTTAGATTTTTCTGCCTACCCCTTCAGGGAGACGGCATTATGTAAGTTAATTATTGTGGGGACTGCGTATAAAAGCATATCGAATCAAAGAGGGTCAGAATAATGAAATAAGTAAATATTTCATGTTCTACACAAGTACTACAGTAATCACATTACTCAATAAAATGCAGTCCCAATCAAAACTTGATAACTAAATTTAGCGAGATAAATTGAGGGTTACCTTATTTTTCCCTAGGGTGATAGATATTTCTACATTGATCAAATCAAATCTGAATCTAACTAACTAACTAACCATCACGCCGTCTCCCCGAAGGGATAGGCATAAAAAATGGACTGCCACACTTTTCTTTCCTGACATATTTCTCCATTCGCTTCCTCAACATTTATACATCGTGTCATGCACGCGCGTCGATTTCTCTGACTCCTCACGTGGCAACATTCAAAATTTGATTTATTTGATCTTGCCACGTTTTCCTCGGTCTTCCTATTCTATTTCTGGTTCCATTTACATCGTTAACATATAATTTTTTACCATTCTTTCTTCATTCATTCTTTCCATGTGTCCAAACCATCTCAATGATTCTTTCATTATTTTGTTTATGACACCATCATTCGCACCGCATTCACTTCTTATATTTTCATGCGACGCTCTATCATACACAGAGTATCCACACATTCGTCTAAGAGATCTCAATTCTACTGCATTTATTCTACTCTTTTCCTTATTTTGCCAGTTCCATGCTTCGCTTCCATAGCGTGCATGTCACGATGTGTGAATGTAGAAGAGGCGCGAGAGGTATGTCAGGATAGAACAGCGTGGCGAACCATCCTCCCTGCCTACCCCTTCTCATATACTTGTCAGTAAATTATTGAATAAACAAAAAAATAAACAAACCATTTCCCCGCAGGGGTAGGCAGAGAGAATGGACCCCCACACTACTCTATCCTGGCATACCTCTCTAGATTCCTCCACATTCATACAGAGAGTCATAGATGCACGTCGATTCTTTCGACTTCTAACATGACCAACGTTTAAAATTTGTATAATTTGGTAATGCCATAATTTCCTCGGTCAGACTCGATTCCGTACTCAATTAACATCATTAACGTATACTTTCTTAACCATTCTTTCTCCATCCATGCGCTCCATATGTCCGAACCAACGCAGCGATCCTTTCATAATTTTGTTCATAATACCTTCTTCCGCTCTACACTCCTTTCTTATATCAGCATTTGAGATTCTGTCGTATATCGTTCTAGCACACATACGTCTTAGGAACCTCATCTCTACCGCATTTATTCTGCTCTCACCCTTCTTCTGCCAGTTCCATGCTTTACTTCCATACATTAGGGTAGGGACCAGAACTCCATTGTGAACGGCCGTTTTCGCTTTCATATGGAGTTTTAAATCATTGCTCAAGGAACGATAAATTATATAAAAATATCCATAGATTCAGATTAGCGTGAACGGTGAAAATTTGGAGCTAGTAGATGAGTTCGTATATTTAGGTAGTATGTTTACAAAGGATGAGCGAGTGGAGAAGGGACAGGCAACAAAGTGAATGGTGCACTTAAAGTTGTCATCGCAAACAAAAACCTATCCAAAAAGGCTAAAATGAAGAATGAAAAGGACAATAGTGTTATTTTACCGACGTTTATTTATGGAAGCGATGCATGGAACTGGCAAAATAAGGATGAAAGTTGAATAAATGCAGTAGAAATGATATCTCTTAGACGAATGTGTGTATCTCTGTATGTGATAGAGTGTCGAATGGAAATATAAGAAGTGAATGCGGTGCAAATGATAGTGTTATGAACAAAATAATGAAAGGATCATTAAGATGGTTTGGATACATAAATGAATGAAAAAATAATGGTAAAAACTATATGTTAACGATGTAAATGGAACGAGAAATAAAGGAAAACGTGGCATATTCATTAAATCAAATATTAGTTGTCGGCAATGTGAGGAGTCTGAGTCGAAAAAATCGACGTGCTTGCATGACACGATGTATTAATGTTGAGGTTGATATGTCAGGAAAGAAATGTGTGGCAGTCCATTATTTCTGCCTATCGCTTCAGAAAACATCTAATAGTCAGTTAGTTAGTTAATTAGTATAAACTTATTCCGTGAATATTTCATGGGTTGCAATTAGTTTTTTATTAATTGTCAAAAATACCTTCATAAAAACGTCAGCTGTTTTCGTATATTTATAATTAATACAAGTTTAGCTTTTAATCTACATTTTACAAGACGAAATTGATTATTAATTATACATAATAGTATTCCACAATATCACCATTACAATAATGTTCCCAAAATACATAAAATAAATTATTTAAAAAATATATAAACTCATGCTTGACAGAAGATCTTGTCGAAAATAACAGTCCAACCGTAGTAAAAAATATTTTAATGAAGTATACTGCCATCTGTGGACAAAACCTATAACTTTATACAGAAATGTAATATTAGAAAGCTTTACAGTTGAAATAATGCGAAATTTCAACGATAGATGTCAGGACTGTATAATTATTTCAAATATTATATTTTGCGGCGGATCTGTCATGATATTTTCTTTGAATTTTAAATGGAATTTAATAGCAATCAGTCCTACAATATTTTTATGAAATGGTTAGTTGTAAGGACTAATTATATCAATAGTAAGTCTGATGTTTTGTTTATATTACATTGAAATAACGCGATGTTTCGACGATAGATGTCAGGATAATACAATTAGTTAAAATATTATTTGTTTGCGGTGGATTTGTCACGATATTTTCATTGAATTTTCAACGGATTTTAATAGCAATCAGTCCTCCAATATTTGTAAGAAATAATTAGTTGTTAAGACAAATTAAATCGATAGTAAGTCGGATATTTTGTTTATATCACGTTGTCATGACTTCAAAATATTGTGGGTATTTCTAATTTCGTGTAAGTTTAATATAAAGACAAAATAACGTAAGTCATGTATTATTATATAGTTTTAATTGTATATTTATTTTTTTCTAGTATGTATGAGGTATGCATGCGAAATGATCTGATGATGAATGTGAATAAATCTAAGAAAATGATTTTAGAAAAAGCGGAAATCATGACAGTCTGCAACATTTACGTGAATGGTGAATATCTGGAACAAATAGATAAGTTTGTATTTTAAAGAAGTATGTTTACAAATAATTGGTAAGTGTACGAGGAATATTGAATGAAGGGTTGGGGCAGGCAACAAAGTGAATGGTGAACATAAAGTTGTCATCTCAAACAAAAGCCTATGCAAAAAGGTAAGATTTCAGTGCAAAATGATATTGTGTATGAAAGCGTAGCGTGAAACTGGCAAAATAAGGATGAAAATATTATAAATACAGTAGATATGAGATCTCTTAGACGAATGTGGTTAAATCTGTGTATGATAGAGTGTTGAATACAAAAATATAAGAAGAGAATGCAGTGTAAATGAAAGTCTTCTTCTTCTTCTTCCTTATTGTAGACCTATGTGGTCTGTTCTCCAGAGTGTTGCTCCTCCTGTGAGGTAGACTCCCAGCTGTCCTTCCATCTTTTAGGAGGTCTTCCACGAGGACGAGTCCCATGAGGCTGATTATGCAATGCAATATAGGGGAGTCTGGTGGAGTCCATTCTTTGAACATGACCGTACCAGTCCCTTTTTCGCTGTCTGCTCCATCTTATAATATCCTCAACCTCACATATCTCTCTTATTCTGGTGTTCCTCACGCGATCCCTCAGTGTCTTGCCTGCTATCGTCCTCAGTGTCTTCATTTCGGAAGTCCTCAAAACTTGTTTGGTCTTCACTGTGTCTGCCCTTGCTTCGACGCCATATGTTATTATTGGTCTTACGCATGCTTTATAGATTCTCATCTTACTCTTAATGGCCATGTCTTTGTTTTTCCATATTGTGGATTTTAGAGCCCCAGAGATTGCAGCTGCCTTGTTTACTTGGGCTTGTATTTCTTCCCGCGGATCAGCTCCTCCCACCAGGTCTATGCCTAGATACTTGAAGGTCCTGACCTGTTCTATTTTATTACATTTTATGTGAATGACATGTTTCTCTTGTCTAAGGCATTTTCAAATGTCATCTGATAATGCATTATATAGGCGAAATATGTCATTCCCATTAAATATAATAAAACTTATATACAAAACAGAAATTTTCATTCGTATTAATTATTTAATATTGAATTTCGCAAGACATCGTTAAACAAAAACCTATCCAAAAAAGCTAAAACGCCAGTGCACAATGGTGTTCTTCTACCGACTCTTATGTATAGAAGCGAAGCATGGAACTGGCAAAAGAAGTATAAAAGTAGAATAAATGCAGTAGAAATGAGATCTCTTATACGAATGTGTTGATACTCTGTGTATGATAGAATGTCGAATGAAAATATAAGAAGTGAATGCGGTGCGAATGATGGTGTTATGAATAAAATAATGAAAGGATCATTAAGATGGTTTAGACACTTGGAAAGAATGAATTGTAAAAACATTATATGATCACGGTGTAAATGTAACCAGAAAAAGTTGAAGACCGAGGAAAATGTGGCACAATCAAATAAATAAAATATTAAATGTCGGCCACGTGAGGAGTCAGAGAAATTGACGCGCGTGCATGACTTGGACATATGGAAATAATGTAGAAATTATTAAGATGGTTTAGACATATGGAAATAATGAATGAAGAAATAATGAAAAACGTGGCATGATCAAATAATTAAAATATTGAATGTCAGCCACGTCAGAGTCAGAGAAATCGACGCGCGTGCGTGACACGATGTATGAATGTTGAGGAAGAAAATTGAGAAATATGTCAGGAAAGAAAAGTATGGCAGTCCATTTTTTCTGCCTACCCCTTCGGAGAGACGGCGTGATGGCTAGCTAGTTAATTATATTGAGTTTCACATAAGGGGGGTTAGTTGAAGTTTGCCGGTTTTTTCAATAAAGAAAACGCTTAATTCTCAAAGGAATCTCAAATTTTTTTTATTCAAAGTATTGACCATCGGATTTTATACATTGCGCCCATCTTTGGGGCAAATCATGGATACCATTCCAAAAAAAAAATTCTCTATCGAGGCAAACCATTCGACGAGCCATTTTTCGACTTTTTCAAAATTGGCGAAGCGCTGCTCTGCGAGTGAGTGTCCCATCGATGCGAAAAGGTGATAGTCGGACGGAGCAAGGTCTGGAGAGTACGGCGGGTGCGATAATATTTCCCAAATCAATGCTTTGAGAATGTTCTTGTGTGAGTGCATTTCACAAATGGTTTTTAGATTTTCGATTTGTCACTCGTTCATTTGGTGTGGTACCCATTTTCCATACTTTTGGATCTTTCCCATGGCTTTTAAACGTTGGCAAATTGCTCCTCGGGTCACATTTAGTGTTTGGGCCAATTGTTGTTGCGATTGGGTTGGGTCTTCATCCAATAACGCCTGCAATTCCTCGTCTTCGAACTTTTTCGTTGCACCAGCATGTTCATTGTCTGTTAAATCGAAATCTCCACTTTTAAATTGACGAAACCATGTCTCACATGTTCTAATCACTGGAGCATGTTCACCATAAGTTTCTACCAGCAACCGATGAGCTTCAACTGCTTTTTTCTTTTGATGAAATAAGAAAAGCAACGAATGCCGCAAATGCGATTTACTTGGAACGAAACTCGACATATTCACTGAGGTAAACAACTATGACACTATTATTTTGGCAGAATGTAACTTGTGTATTTTTGAAGGTTAAAGTCCATAGAAAAATATGACATAGATGCCAAATCATAGAAGTGTATACATATCTCTAGCGACATCTATGAGTAAAACCGGCAAACTTCAACTAACACCCCTATGTACTTGTTATCTAAGCAAGAGAAATACGTCAAGAAAGAACAGTGTTGCTATATTTTTTTCTGCCTATCCATTCGGAAAGAATGCGCAATGGTTATTTATTTATTTAGTTGTTCAAGAACCAATAGGTAAGTACCAGATTATTTTTTAAAATATGAAATAACTTACAAATTTAAAAAAATTCAATTTTTGAATTATTTCATAATCAAAATAATCTATGGTGCAATATTTCATCACTGTTATGTCAAATTGACTGTTTATATATGAAGTTTTAGTTAAAAAGGAAAAATATAAATTAAACCAAAATGCCAGACGTGAGTTAATAATGTTACTAGTACCAATCATATATAATAATACTTCGTGTTCTTCTTCAGCATATTCACGTCTATTCCTGAACAAAGGCCTCCTCCGACGTGTCTGTTCAGGTCATCCTTCCACCGTAGTTGCGGTCGCCCTGCACTTCTCTTTGCCGTCCACGGTCTCCAAGTCAGCAGTCTTCTTGTCCACTTTTCATCTGAGCTTCTGGCTACGTGACCTGCCCATTGCCATTTTAGAGTCGCTACAGGTGGATGATGTCAGCGGCCTTTGTTTTTTCTCTCGTTTCTGACTCTGTCTCTTAGGCTTATTCCTAACATGGCTCTTTCCATGGCTCTTTGGGTCACTCGTAGTTTCTCGGCACTTTGTTTGGACGATGTAACAGCTTCAAGACCATAAGTACAAACTGGGAGCATGACATAATAATACAATAACATATCATCACGCCGTCTCCCCGAAGGAGCAGGCAGAAATATTCGTAATGTACCTCCAGTCCGGACATACTTCTCTCGCTTCCTCAATATTAATACATTGTGTCATTCACGCACGTGGATTTGTCAGACTCTTCACGTGACCGACCGTGACGATTTTATATTGGATTTATTTGATTAAACTGACCATCGATAACACACCTATTGAGCTAGTCATGCGATTCACTTACCTAGGCATAGAGATCGGGAGCTACAGTGACCTTTATGACGAGGTGCGAGCACAAACCAACAAAGCGACAGCCGTGGCTGGCTGCTTGCGCGACACCATATGGAGGAACAAACACATGCTAACCGAAAGTAAAGTCAAGATATACAAGGCATGCGTTCGCCCCATCATGACGTATGGAATAGAGGTCAGAGCCGATACCAATAGAACTAAGAACCTTCTTAGAGTAGCAGAAATGCGAACCCTACGCTCCATCCCAGGCAAAATCTTCAAAGATCGGATCAGAAATGAAACGATACGATCTGTCTGTGGTGTTAAAGACATAGTGAGATGGGGAAGAAGCAGAAGGCGCTTTTGGATAGACCACGTGGACCGCATGGAGAATACAAGAATTGCAAAAATTGTTAAAGATGAAAACCCAATCAGCAAGAGATTACCAGGAAGGCCGCCAAAGAGATGGAGAGATGGCTGGATATTCACTAAAAAACATCAAAATTAAAAGTTTAAAGATAATTAAAAACTCTTTTTTTTTTTCAGGGGAAAAAAATGACGAAAGCCCAGAAGAAAGCGCTGTTGGAGCAACAGGCTGCCGAGAAGAAGAGGATGCAAGAGGAACAAAAGTAAGATAACAACTTATTTAAACTCTCTCATCTCATCATCAGCCGTCTGTCATCCACTGCTGAACGTAGGCCTCTCCCAAAGCACGCCACCGCCCCCTATCCATTGCCGCTCCCATCCATCCATGTCCAGCAATCCTCTTCAGAACGTCGGTCCAGCGGGCAGGGGGACGTCCAACTCTACGGAATCCTATACGCGGTCTCCACTCCAGAACCCGTCTTCCCCATCGGCTGTCGGTTCTCCGACAGATATGACCAGCTCACCGCCACTTCAGTCGGCCTATCCGTAGAGCCACCTCAGTCACCTTGGTTTGTTGTCAAATAAATTCGTTTCTAAATCTGTCCCTCAAGGTTATTCCAAGCATGGCTCTTTCCATGGCGCCCTGGGTGACTCTCTACTTGTTTAAAAACAGTCCTTAACTCAGAGACAAAAGTATTACCAGAACAACCGCCAGGGTATAATTAATAATATTGTAAAAATGGTAACAAATAGTTACGTATTAACAGAATTAACTCAATGACACGCAATAACGCACATTCGCATTTATTTATATAGATGCCGTCTCAAAATCACTGTTTCTCTCTCTCTCTATCTGGTTTCATTCCTGGGATTGGTTTGCAGCAATTTCCTCTATTCTTCTCTTCCATTCTTCCCTGTCTTGTGCGGCTTTTTTGAAATGTGCATATGATGAGCAGCGCACGTCCACCAACAGGTCCTCCAGGTACTCTCGGCGTGGGCGTCCCCTAGAGTCTGTCCCCTCGGTCATACCCTCCATTATGGCATGCAAGAGGCCTTCATGTCGTATTACATGGCCGATCCATCTTGCACGCCTTTCGGACAAGGTCCTGAGCAGGTGCCTTCCTCCTTCGATTCTCTGGAGAACCTCCTCATTTGTAATGTGGCCTCTCCAGGAAATTCCTAATAGTCTTCTATCGGACCACATCTCAAAAGCCTCTAGTCTCCGTTTATCTCTTTCGAATAGGCACCATGTCTCGCAGCCGTACATCAAGATACTCCATACATAGGTCTTGATGAGGAGTATTCTCAGTTTTAGGTGTATATTATTTTCGACCTTTTATTAAATGCAAGTCTAGCCTGATGTATACGGCTGTCGACCTCGCTCTTAGACCGACCGTCCCATGTTATTTTGCTCCCGAAGTAGACAAATCACTAGGCCGTAATATTCAATTTAATGTGGGTCCGATATTATCTGACAGCTGTCAAATGGCAAAAAATAATAATAAATATCGCGACATGTTCTAAACACTTAATGAACATAAACATTTTCATAAATATTATTTGATTAATATTGTTGGGACTTTATAAATAGAGTTTTGTATTTAAAAAATGTTCATTTGCTTCAATTTCTTCTTGGTATGCTTCAGTCTACTGGATGTGGCAAATCGTAAGGCAGAATACAAGCTGATGCTTCAAAACCTAAAGAAAAAGGACGATGAGGAACAGGACGTGAGAGACATAGTCTTGAAGAACATCGCTGATCAATTCAAAGGTAAAAAATATTTTTTGGGGGATGACATGTTTCGCCCTTCTTAGGCATTATCAAATGCCAAATGACATTTGATAATGCCTTAGAAGGGCGAAACATGTCATTCCCCAAAAAATATTATAAAATTTCTAGAAAAACATAAGTTTTTTCATTCGTATTAATTATGCATATATTATAGTGAATCCTTCTTTTGCCAGTTCCATGCTTCGCTTATATACATAAGGGTCGGTATAAGAACACCATTACGCACTGCCATTTTAGATTTTTTGGATATGTTTTTGTTTGCGATGACAACTTTAAGTGCACCATTCACTTTGTTGCCTGCCCCAACCCTTCTTTCAATATCTCTATCCACTCGCCCTAGTTTTTTCTATATGTTTTTATATTATGTTATATATAAATATATTAAAATTATATTTTAAATATTATATATTTTTTTTAGATTCGACAAGCATGAAGATGAAGCTAGAAGAACAACTGCAAGAACAAGCAGAGGTATATATGTATAGAGACATTTTTACCAGTATTATATTAAATATTTCCTACATATAGTATAAGAGTATACTTAACAAACCGTTCTTGATAAATGCAATTTAATTTGTCATTGGTATGATGACCTATGTGGCAGAGTGGCAAGAGCTGTGACTGCCACACCGAAGGCCCTGGGTTCGATTACCTGCGATGATAGTGTAGTCGTCCCACGATTCTGGTATTATTTATTTGAACACACTTCTCATAATCTTTCTTTGACGACAATTCTCGTATTATTTCTTTGGCGACATTTATCGTATTCTTTCGTTGGCCCCAATTATCGTTTTCTTTAGACGACATATCTCGTATCCTTCTTTGACGACAATAATCCTATTATTTTTTTTGCAACAATTATCGTATTCTTTATTTGACCACAATTATCGTATTATTTCTTTGACGACAATTATCGTATCGTTTCTTTGGCGACAATTCTGGATTGGCTACAATAATTATCATATTCTTTCTTTGACCACAATTATCGTATCCTTCTTTGACGACAATAATCCTATTTTTTCTTTGGCGACAATTATCGTATTCTTTCTTTGGCGACGATACTCGTATTATTTCTTTGACGAAAATTAACGTATTCTTTATTTGACCGCAATTATCTTACTAATTTTATGACGACATTTGAGGGTATTATTTGCAAACCCGGCAAACTCCACCAACAATCAAAAGTGAGATATGCATTGGGTCTTATTCATAATACATTTGCACACAATTTTTATTGATTTTCAGTTTCAAATTCGGCTTCATTCTGAAGAATTTTGCTATTAAAATATAGGGTTTGTTGCAAACATGGCAACCTCCACTTGAGTGTTGCAAAGCTGGCAACACTCCAAAATGAAATTCATTATTTTACTTTAATTATCAACATAATGATGATTATTTCATGGCTGATTACTTTTAAAATACTAACTGGTTGAGATGAAAAAAATAAATATCGTAAAAAAGCGCATTTTATTAGCGTATCAGGTTTTTTGCGATTTACTCAAAACATCTAATGATGGAGTTTGCCAGGTTTGCAACTAATACCCTCAATTATCGTATTCTTCTTTGACGACAATAATCTTATTATTTCTTTGACGACAATTATCGTATTCTTTATTTGACCACAATTATCTTATTATTTTTTTGACGACAATTATCGTATTGTTTCTTTGGCGACAATTCTGGAATTCTTTCTTTGGCTACAATTATCATATTCTTTATTTGACCACAATTGTGTACATAAAAAAAAAAAAAAAAAAAAAAAAAAAATTATCGTATTCTTTCTTTGACGACAAACGTACGGGTTTTTGTTTATTTATATTAATATTGTATTTTCTAATCTAGTGGATAGCTTACATGAGGACCGATGGAAGTCCAGATCCTCGTCAGCCACCGGAGCTGAGCACAGCTCTGTACAGGTGGCAGCAGGAGCTGGCCGTGGACAATAAGTTCCTCTTGGCCCAGAAGAGAGACAGAGATATACAGCCGGTATTTAAACTTACTAACCATCACGCCGTCTCCGTTGACAGAAGGAATTGACAGCCACACTATTATTTCTCTTGCTTCCTCAACATTCATATATCTTATCGTGCACACACACAAACAAGCCATCACGCCGTTTCCCCTAAGCACTGAGCGCCAAAAAAAAATTTTTTCAATATAATGTCGCGTGCCACATGCCATGGAAATAAAAATGCATCAAATGTTTGTGTAACTTCAGATTTTTAATACAAACAAAGCATTCTTCTTCTTCTACTTCTTCTTCAGCTTATCGCCGTCCACTCTTGGACGAAAGCCTCCTCCATGTCCCTCCATGTCGATCTCCCCTACATCCATAGCACCCCAGCGTATCGTCCCAGGACATCCCTCAACCTCATTTGTGATCTTTCTACTATTCTTCTCGTATCTCCCGGTCTCCAATTCAGCAGTATTTTGGTCCATCTTTCGTCTGCAGCTCTAGCGACATGCCCTGCCCATTTCCATTTCAAAGTCGTCACCCGGTGGATCACGTCTGTGACTCTTGTTTTATCCCTCGCCGTTTCTTTCCTGACTCTATCTCTAAGGGACAGGCCTAGCATGGCTCTGTAAGACAATAATAATAATAATATGCCAACTTTTAAAGCGCCGTTTTTGTAATGTAATCACCTCAAGGGCGCATTAAGACGTGTTTTAAATCTAAAAATCTAAATGTGACCGCTTAAAAAACGATCGGTTTAAAAGTATAGTAGAACAAAGTATAAATGTTTAAATTGGGTATGAAATATGAAAAAGATGGGTTTTCAATTTAGATCTGAAATCTGTCGGATCATTTATGCATCTAAGGTGTGAAGGGAGATTGTTCCAAGCTGATGGACCGGCTACCGCGAACGCTCGATCCCCGAAATTTGTACTGGGGCAACGCTTCGGCTCAACTAATCTTCCTATTGCTGAGGAGTTCGCCGAGCGAAGTGTGGATTTCCGTGAATTTAGGCTGTCCGTTATACAGAGTTCAGATATATAACTTGGTGCCATTCCATGTAGCGCTTTGAAGACTGTCCAGCAGAGTTTATACTGGATTCTTTCTGGACTTTTAAGCCAGTGAAGTTCTTTGAGATGTTGTGTTATATGGGACTTTTTTGGAATGCCTTTAACCGTCGCGTTGCCATGTGGTCAATTGAGTTTCCACTGCCAATTAAAAGTTGATTTTCTTAAAACCTATGGACCCTAATATTATAAAAAAAATTGTAATCCTCCATTGAAGTGTTCTCAATATTTCGTAATAAAAAAAAAGCAAAAAATTACTTCCTTTATCACCTCCTCACCTTCATTCGTGTTAAGGTAGAATTTGTTTTGCTAATATTTACAACTTTATCAAAAGTGACAAATACTTACTCGCTGTTTTGAACGTATTATAAATTATATGTTTGGCCTTTTCTCATAGGTACGTAATAATACCGACTGTGGACGGAAACGCAGCACGCAACTTAATAATATCAGAACTGTGAAAATATTAACACTTTACCAAAAGGGACAAATATTAATACGTACTCGTTGTCTTGAACGTACTATACATTTTGCCTAGGTGCCTTTATCATGCGTAAAATCTCGTAAAGTCTCGCCCCGCCGGCCGCGGCGCGGCGCGGCGGGGCGAGACAAGTTTATACTTGGTGTCAGTTGCTCGTATGCTGTGACGCATTCCATATCAGAAATCGCATGGTTCCAGAAAAAAATTAATAATGATATGTTTTTCAAATAATCCATGTATGTTATAGATATCGATCTATTCTAATGAAATTCCCTACAAGATGACATAAATTAAATTTTGATTCATCGAGTCATATGCTTGATATTTAGATAAAGTTAGCGGTAAACTGAATTGACCACATGGGAGCGAGCGTTTTGTTTTGAACACGGTACGTTAAGGGTTAATGAGCCTTGCTGCTGCATTGAACGCAGATTGAAGTTTGTTTATTTGTTGTTTTGGAATGTTTGCATAAATTCCATTACAATAATCAAGTCGTTACACAACGAATGAATTTACAAGAGTTTTGAAAGTGTCATGGGGAATACTCCTTTTGACGGATTTTAATCGTCTTAGGTGGAAGAAACTAGACAAAGCATTAATACATCGAAAAAATAATAAAGTACTTATTAATGGCAAAATAAAATAAATAAATAAAAAAAATAGACTTAATCAAATAATGTACGAGTAGAACCTTCAAAACTTCATTATTAGTGAGATGTTGGATGCTAGATGCCTTTTTTTTTATATCGGGTTCATAGCTGGTAGCTTTTAATAGAATTCAAGCAGTAGTACTTTCGTCTGTAAGTCTAATTCATATGTCTGCTTCTTCTGCCAATGCTATGCTTTACTTCCATACATCAGGGTTGATATTAAATCTCCATTTTTGCTTTCATTGATAAATATTGGCTTCCAATAACAAATTTTGAAGCTCCATTCACTTTGTTACCCGCACCAACCCTTATATTTCTTGAATGCTAAACGTTTTTTACGTATTTCTTGCAGCTACTAGATGTGCTGAATGATATAATTAAATACCCAAAGGAGTATACAGAGAAGCAATTGCAGATTTTTAAAGAGGTAATTTGTCATTATAATACAAACTTGTAACTAAACATTTTCAAATGTTTAATTTATACGAATGAAAACGTCAGTTTTCTATATGTGTTTCGCCCTTCTAAGGCATTATCAAATGTGACGAAATTTCAGCTCGTTGCAGTTTATATACACTAGTAAATGGAGCAGAATATAGTAATTAACGAAAATTGATGTGACTTTATATATTTTTAACAAATAATTATTTGGGTAGGTCCAGGAATATTGGAAAGTGTTTCTTGTAACTCGTTAAGACATTTTATTCTATTCATTATCAACATTATTTTGCATTTTGGTCATTAGAAGCAACATTTTGCATTTTCCTCATTGCGGTAATTCAGGGCCTGTATAATGTATTCGTGTGTTCCAGGTAAGAGGGGAACTCCGCGAAGAGTGGTCAAGGACCGTCGAGGCAGGCTCCAGAAGATGGGCGACCCTGCACGGCCCCCGCGCGCCCCCCAGGCCGGAGAGGCACGCCCACCTGCAGCCGAGACACGCCCTCGGACTGTGGCTTGCGCCCCCCGGGCCCCCGAGAATGCCGAAGACCCACGAACCGCCCACGTAAGTCGCTTCTTCACAGTCCCCTATACAAGAAAAAGTGCTTTCAACACCCCTCTCCCATAACAGTTATACAAAATTTTGTCGGCCTTCGTGGCAGACTGGTATGAGCTCTGAGTGCCATACCAAAGGTCCCGGATTCGACTCCCGCCGATGGCAGTGTGATTATCACACTGTCTTTGGTCTGGTGTAGAATTCACGTCACGGCGTTTCAGAATTACTTAAAATCCGAAAAATACCGATCATATGGAAAACAAAGACAAAGACATGGCTATTAAAAGTAAGATGAGAATCTATAAAGCATGCGTAAGACCAATAATAACATATGGCGTCGAAGGAAGGGCAGACACAGTACGGACCAAACAAGTTTTGAGGACTTCAGAAATGAAGACACTGAGGACGATAGCAGGCAAAACACTGAGAGATCGCGTGAGGAACACCAGAATAAGATAGATATGTGAAGTTTAGGATGTTATAAGATGGAGCAGACAGCGAAAAAGGGACTGGTGTGGTCATGTACAAAGAATGGACACCACCAGACTTCCCTATATTCCATTGCATAATCAGCCTCACGGGACTCGTTCTCGTGGAAGACCTCCTTAAAGATGGAAGGACAGCTGGGAATCTATCACACAGGAGGAGCAACACTCTAGAGAACAGACCACATAAGTCTACAACAAGGAAGAAGAAAAAGATCAATGTACCTTTTCTTCTTGATTCGAAACTTCAGTACTCTGTGTTAATAAATAGATCATTGTGGTGATACGCGTGAAAATTTTGTCCTCTAGAGTCTAGACCACCAAGTTCAATTGGTATATCGTTTTGCAGGGATCCTGAGGAGATCCAGTTCGAAGATCTTGGTCTCACCCTTACCCTGCCAGGGAAGCACGTGTGGAAAGGGGTTGCGGTTCGCGCCCTTTGGCTACTGGACGACCCCTTAAGTTCGTCCAACCCCTTGTATTGGGACCCTGATACAATTCCCGTCAAAGGAGGAAATGGTAAAAAGCATATAATTATTTTAGCTAGATAAGTAGTCAACAGTAATTAATACGAATGAAAACGTCTATTTTCTAGAAGTTTTCTATAAATTCATTGTTTTTTGGAAATGTGTGTAAAAATCCATGTTAAATAATTAATACGACTAAAAACGTTTCCATTCTAGAAGTTTTTAGAATTTCATAGTTTTCTGAATATTGATGTAATTAATACGAAATAGATGTAATATTGAAATAATTAATACGAATAAAAACGTATGTTTTCTAGAAGTTACTTCAAATCGATTGATTCTTGAATATTGATGTAAAACTCAATATTAAATAATTTATACGAATGATAATCTCTATTTTCTAGAAGATTGTTTTTTGAAAAAAGATGTAAAACACTATATTAAATAATTAAAAGGTTTGTGCAAGGTGGGTGCCCAGGATGCTCACCACCGCGCTCATTGAAAAATTCGGATGGGAGATCGTCTTACACCCACCATACAGTCCGGACTTGGCCCCGAGCGACTACCATCTCTTCTCTGATTTGAAGAAACACCTCGGTGGAACGCATTTTGCAAACAAAGAGGAGTCGAAAGAAGATGTTCTGAGCTACCTGTACGGCCTGGCGGGAGACTTCTATGACCAGGGAATCAAAAAGATGGTGACCTGGATAAAAAGTGCATCGAAGCCAACGGCGACTATGTAGAAAAATAGCTGAAAGTCTAAGCTTTCCAATGATGTATTGCTCGTTGTAAATACAAATGGTTTTCATTGAGAAAAAAAATAGGGAAACTTATTTTACGGACAACCCTCGTATATTAAATAATTGATATGAATGAATACGTCTGTTTTCTAGATTTTTTCATATATTTTATTTTAATGACATATTTCGCCTTGCCATTTGATCATTTCAAATTTCTACCGCACTTATTTAGCTCTCACCCTTCTTCTGCTAGTTTCATCCACTTTATTATTATGATAATCTCATTTGCAGATCTCTATTCTTTCACCAAATGGCAATACGACATGATCAAGGAGATGAGAGACGAACAAGCGAAGACTAGAGCCAACTTCTATGCAGATATCAAGGCGAAGATAGACCACCTGAACAAGCTGATCAATGATGACAAGTAAGCATTGATATAACTATTATTTCTTCATCAGCCTGTCTCCATCCACAGTTGGACGTTAGCCTTCTCAACCCCCTTCAAAATAGGTAGGTATTAGAGAGCATTCGATGAGCCCCAGTAGAATTCTTCATATTAAAGAAGAAAATTGAAACCTCCCACAAATGACCAGAATTTGTCTCGTAATCTGACATTTTAAATTAAGAATAACTTTATGATGCAGACACAAATCGACTAATATCTCGATGACCGATACCGCTCTACAGCTATCTATTGAAAAACGGCGGAAACAAAGTTGTACACCTAATACAATATATCAAGTATAAGGGCCATAAGAAGGACGGAATGGAGAATGTTGTTAAACATAAAGCGATCGCTCAACCCAACCAATAGGTCATAAATCCTGTAAAGCGCCTTGGCAACCATATTCTGTTCCCAGAAAAACAATTAACCTCTTACTGCATGATTTTTTTTTTAAAACTAACTAACTAACCATCACGCCGTCTCCCCGGAGGGGTAGGCAGAAAGAATGGGACGTCACACTGTTCTGTCCAGACATTTTTCTCTCGCTTCCTCTACATTCATACATCTTGTCATGCACGCACGTCGATTTCTCCGACTCCTCACGTGTCCGACATTCAATATTTGATTGATTTGATCGTGCCACGTTTTCCTCGGCCTTCCTCTATTTCTAGCTCCGTTCACGCCGTTTACATATACCTTCTTTACCATTCTGTCTTTACTCATTCTTTCCATGTGTCCAAACCATCTCAATGACCCTTTCCTTATTTTGTTCATAACACCATCATTCGCACCGCATTCACTTCTTATATTTTCATTCGACACTATATCATAAACAGAGTATCCACACATTCGTCTAAGAGATCTCATTTCTACTGCATTTATTCTACTTTCATCCTTCTTTTGCCAGTTCCATGCTTCACTTCCATACATAAGGGTCGGCACAAGAACACCATTATGCACTGTTATCTTGGCTTTTTTGGATAGGCTTTTGTTTGCGATGACAACTTTAAGTGCACCATTTATTCTGTTGCCTGCCCCAACCTTTCTTTCAATATCCTTCTCCACCCTCCCATCCTTTGTAAACATACTTCCTAAATAAACAAATTCATCCACTTGTTCCAGATTTTCACCGTTTACACTAATGTTTCAGACTGTCATTTTTTTTTTAATTTGTAAAAATATATATATGATGTGTATATGATGAAAAAAAGGCACATATTTTTTTATTTTTTAAATAAATTATTTTTTCCTATATAAAATACAAAAAAATATTTCTAGGTCTTCCTTTTTTTATCCCTAGATTTTACACAATATTATCCATAATTTTATATAAAAGTGATCATTTTATTACTTACCTAATGAAAATAATAGTAAACCAGTGTAATATAATTATTTATAGCGTTTTACAAACAAAAAAATAACACTTTGAATATCACGTATAAACGTGTATAAACAGAAAAGCATAAACCGACAGTTGGAAACAGTCGAACGCACATCTAGTACAACCAGAGACATCTAACAAGAAGTTTGACAACTAGTAACGCGGATCATAGATAAAACTTTAGTATTATTGCTAGAAGCAAGACATATTTTATTATTTTGTTGTTTTTTATGGCGAACGATTATTTTGGATCATATATGAGCCAGTATGCGGTAAGGGGTTAACATCTGCGTCTCTATTGAAATACAATTAATCCTTATAAAAAAATTATACAAATTGACATAGGAACAAAATCACGAAAATTTAACAGTTGATATTTTATTCTAACACCTGATGATGTCAACGTAGGTTGACGAAACAGCTGTCGCGTAAAATAAAAAGAAAATTGTGATACATAAAAACAGAGTTTTATAATTTAACAGAATAATATAGTGTAGTTCTTCTACCGACCCTTATGTATGGAAGCGAAGCATGGAACTGGCAAAAGAAGGATGAAAGTAGAATAAATGCAGTTGAAATGAGATCTCTTAGAAGAATGTGTGGGGATACTCTGTGTATGATAGAGTGCCGAATGAAAATATAAGAAGTGAATGTGGTGCGAATGATGGTGTCATGAACAAAATAATGAAAGGATCATTAAGATGGTTTGGACATATTGAAAAAATGAATGAAGAAAGAATGGTAAAAAAATTATATGTTAATGATGTAAATGGAACCAGAAATAGAGGAAGACCGAGGAAAACGTGGCACGATCAAATAAATCAAATATTGAATGTCGGCCATGTGAGGAGTCAGAGAAATCGACGCGCGTGCATGACACGATGTATGAATGTTGAGGAAGCGAGAGAAATATGTAAGGAAAGAAAAGTGTGGCAGTCCATTCTTTCTGCCTACCCCTTCGGGGAGACGGCGTGATGGTTAGTTAGTTAGTTAGTTACATAGTGTAGTTCAAACTTCATCCTGAAGATGCCACTCGTGATATATGGAACAAAAAACAGTTTTTATCTATGCTTTAAGTTTAAACCACTTGGCATCTTTGTAATGTCCAGCCTTCATATTGTCATTCTTTCGGTGGCGTGTCAGGTTTTCCCCGTTGGCGATCACTGCAGCAAAGGCATCTCTGTCCTGCGCCACTTAGAACAGGTTCTGAACTCTTGTAATTCCTGTCCACTCTTTAATGTTCCGCAGCCAGGACAGCTGCCTTCTACCAACTCCCCGAGGTCTCTCCACTTTACCCATTAATATCAGTCGAAGGAGGTGGTATTTTTCTCCTCTCCATATGACCCAAATATAAAACCTTTCTAATTTTTACACTCAACAACAGCTCTCTATTGGCTCTGGCTCTCTGTAGTACGTCTGTATTACTGACCCTATCGGTCCACGGTATACGGAGCATTCTGCGGTATATCCACAACTCAAACGCTTCCAACCGGTTCATTACATTCTCTTTCAGAGTCCAGGTTTCGCAGCCATATAGTAGAACAGACCATATAAAACACTCAATCATTATTTGTCGGAATTTCAAGTTAAGATTATCGTTGGAAAAGAAGGTTCTCAATTTATTAAATGCAGCTCGTGCAACTTCAATTCTGCATTTTATTTCAATTTCCGGGTCAAACGCTTTAGTGATAATGCTGCCAAGGTATTTAAATTGGTCGACCATTTCAACAATCGCACCATTCTGTATGGAAGCGAAGCATGGAACTGGCAAGGATGAAAGTAGAATAAATGCAGTAGAAATGAGATCTCTTAGACGAATGTGTGGATACTCTGTGTATGATAGAGTGTCGAATGAAAATATAAGAAGTGAATGCGGTGCGAATGATGGTGTCATGAACAAAATAATGAAAGGATCATTAAGATGGTTTGGACATATGGAAAGAATGAATGAAGAAAGAATGGTAAAAAAATTATATGTTAATGATGTAAATAGTACCAGAAATAGAGGAAGACCAAGGAAAACGTGGCACGATCAAATAAATCAAATATTGAATGTCGGCCATGTGAGGAGTCAGAGAAATCGACGCGTGCATGACACGATGTATGAATGTTGAGGAAGCGAGAGAAATATGTCAGGAAAGAAAGGTGTGGCAGTCCATTCTTTCTGCCTACCCCTTCGGGGAGACGGCGTGATGGTTAGTTAGTTAGTTAGTTAGTATTATATTATTTTTTATGTTTTTAATAGATTCGGTGTACTGAAGGCGGAAAGATTGGAGGTGGTCGAACTGAAGATAGCAGAACCAGAGCCAGTCGTGTTACCAAGGGACGCCCTGAACATAGAAGAAGGTAAGTGTATCAAATATAGACCCATAGGTCATGAAGTTCAGATATCTGGGTGTAGAGATATCTAGTTGCAGCGAATTAAATATAATGAAGTAAAAAACAGACTGATAAAGCTGCAGTTATCTCCGGATGCCTCAGGGACACTATCTGGGACAATAAGCATCTCCTTCTTCTTCTTCCTCAGCCTATTCTCATCCACTCCTGGACAAAGACCTCCTCCATTCGCTTCCATGTCACTCTGTCCTGTGCAGACTGCATCCAGGTTATTCCGACGTGTCCGTTTAGATCATCCTTCCACCGTAGTTGCGGTTGCCCTGCACTTCTCTTTGCCGTCCACTGTCTCCAAGTCAGCAGTCTTCTTGTCCACTTTTCATCTGAGCTTCTGGCTACGTGACCTGCCCATTGCCATTTTAGAGTCGCCACCCGGTGTATGTCAGTGACCTTTGTTTGTTCTCTCACCGTATTGTTTCTGACTCTGTATCTTAGGCTTTTTGCTATCTATATAGTACCAATTAGAAGAAGAAAGCACTGCCAGTGTTAGGGTAAATGGGGACATCAAGCCCTGGTTTGATATCACAAAGGGTGTTAAGCAGGGCTGCGTGATGTCTCCATGGTTGTTCTATCTGTATATGGACAAGTCTTTGAAAGTACTTAAAGGTATAAATGCTGGTGCTAAGATGAGTGATCTGTCTGTAAATTGTCTGCTTTACGCGGACGATGCCGTTTTCGTTGCGGATAGTGCGGACGAATTACAAGTCTTGGTGTCGAGAATGTATGAGGTATGCAAGTCAAACGATTTAATGATGAACGTCGGAAAGTCAAAGGTGTTAGTTTTTGAAAGGGAAGAGCAAATGACAGTTTTTAATATAAGTATGAACGAAGAGAACTTGGAGCAGGTGAGTGAATTGGAGTACGGAGTCAAGGTAGACCGAGGAAAACATGGCATGACCAAATAAATCAAATTTTATAAGTTGGTCATGTTATTAAAAGTCGGAAGAGTCGACGTGCGTGTATGACTCGTTGTATGAATGTGGAGGAACCTAGAAAGGTGTGTTAGGATAGAGTAGTGTGGCAGTCCATTTTCTCTATCTACTCCTGCGGAGAAACGGCGTGATGGTTTGTTGTTGTAGTTTTTAGAAGAAGGATATGACTTGGATTGTTTGCTTTTCATTTCAGAGGAAACTTACAACTCTAATCTGGACGCTTTGAGAGTTGAAGTGGAAGAAGATGAGGTGAATCTCCGCAAGTATCGTCTATGTGGGGGTGTCCTCTATCTGCAACTCCTGGGACAGCCTCCAAGACCCAAGACAATGAAGGGAGACATTGTCCTGACTATGAGTGAGTACATTTGTTACAATTTCTATTCTGCATTGTTTAAGCCTATGTCTTGTATTTTTCTCCTACCGTCGATTGGCTGTTGGTGCTTTATTTGCGGCTTTACTTATTTATGCTTATTCTTCTTCTAACTTGTTGTAGACCTATGTGGTCTGTTCTCCAGAGTGTTGCTCCTCCTGTGAGGTAGACTCCCAGCTGTCCTTCCGTCTTTTAGGAGGTCTTCCACGAGGACGAGTCCCATGAGGCTGATTATGCAATGCAATATAGGGGAGTCTGGTGGTGTCCATTCTTTGAACATGACCGTACCAGTCCCCTTTTTCTCTTATTCTGGTGTTCCTCACGCGATCTCTCAATGTCTTGCCTGCTATCGTCTTCTGTGTCTTCATTTCGGAAGTCCTCAAAACTTGTTTGGTCCTTACTGTATCTGCCCTTTGCTTCGACGCCATACTCGTATGTTATTATTGGTCTTACGCATGCTTTATAGATTCTCATGTTACTCTTAATGGCCATGTCTTTGTTTTTCCATATTGTGGATTTTAGAGCGCCAGAGATTGCAGCTGCCTTGTTTACTTGGGCTTGTATTTCTTCCCGCAGATCAGCTCCTCCCACCAGGTCTATGCCTAGATACTTGAAGGTCCTGACCTGTTCTATGGGTTGATTTTCTATAACCAGGTTGCATGTTTTGGGTGTTTTGGAAAATTCCTTCTATCTACATACGGATCAGCATATTCTCTTATATAACCAGTAATGCTTTTAACGAGCAAATTCAGTCGGTCCCATCGCTTTCGCAATAACCAAGTTCGTCTGTATTTATGTTTTGCCCGCGGACCTGCGGTTTCCTAAGCCTGCATTAGACTACCAATGGATTTATTATTATTTTTTATTACAAAACAAATGCTTTCGTATTTTTAAATCATTATATTTCATTTATTTTATATTAATAAACTTTTTTATTTATAATTATATATACATAATAAATAATAATAATAATTACGATTTTTTTTTAATTAAAACACAGTTTTTTCCACTTTTCAGTTAATTTTTCTCGACAAGTTTCGAAAGCTTTACACCTTCATCATCGGGAGAACGATATAGTATTATATATACGAGTTTATATCGTTCTCTCGATGATGAAACTTTAAAGTCTTCGAAAAATGTCTAACTAACTAATTAACCATCACGCTGTTTCCCCGGAGGGGTAGGCAGAGAGGATGGATCGCCACATTATTCTATCCTGACATAATTCTCGCGCCTCTTCTACGTTCACAAATCATGACACGCACGCTCGTCGATTGTTCCCACTTCGAACGTGGCCGCCTTTAAGTAATTGAGTCATTTGGTCATGCCATGTCTTCCTTGGCCTTCCTCGACTTCCTTTTTCATTCACTCTACTTGTATATATATTTTTAACCATTCTTCCTTCGTCAATTCGTTTCATATGTCTAAACCATCTTAGTGACCCTTTTTTTAATTTTATTTATCACTCATTCCTTTCTTACTTCATTATTAGATATTCTATCATACGTTGTTTTTCCGCGCATTATTCTTGGTGACCTCTTTTCTACGGCATTTATTATATTTTTTTATCCTTCTTCTGCCAACTTCAAGCTTCACTTCCAAACGAAATATGTCAAGGGAAAAAAACAGTGTTTTAATTCATAAAAAATCTTCATAATGGAAGTCCACAGTGTTAAAACCTTATATTAATATAAAATGAAATTACAATTAAGTTATTCTGTACATTTTATTTTAATATAAATAATAATTTATATATTAATTTAATAATTTTAAAGACTAGAAATGTGTTGTGTTAGTCATTTCTGCACAATGATAATCTCAGAATTAAAATCTATTAAAATTATAATACGAGTATGTAAATTAAATTCTATTAGTGGAATTGGGTCGGCCATACTGCGAAAACAACGGATGATCTGCGGACAAGACGTACTCTTGAATGGCGACACAGACTACAAGCAAGATGGTCTGATGACATCAAGAGAGTGGCAGGACAATGGCACAGAGTTGCGAGAGATAGAGAGTTGTTGAAGTCTAGAAAGGGATGCATATGTCCAACACTGGACAACTAATAACTGATGATTGATTTATATGTCCAACATGCCTGTCAAAACCGAGGAAAACGTGGCACGATCAAATAAATCAAATATTGAATATCGGTCACATGGGGAGTAGGAGAAATCGAAGTGCATTCATGACACGTTGTAAGAATGTTGAAAAAGCGAGAGAAGTAGGTATGTCAGGAAGGAAAAGTGTGTCAGTTCATTATTTCTGCCTACGCCTTCGGTGTGATTAGTTAGTTAATTAGTTATATATTGTAGTTTTTTTAGTTGGTTCTAAGACGTATGTGTGTCAGAACGATGTACGATAGAATCTTAAATGCTGACATAAAAAAGGAATATAGAGCTTGGACTTGGACTTGGATCTTCTGGCTTACAGAGGTTCAGCTCTTGTGTCTATTCCTCTTACCATACGTCTGATGGAAGCATTGTTGGAAGGTGATTTGATGGGTTGTTGGTTTATGCGGGGGCATGATTTGTGTGGCCCTCTGAAGGAGGATCGATTTTGGGCGCTTGTGGCGGCTGGAGGTGTTTGGGTCGTAATTTTAGAGGTATTTTATTGTGGGGTTGGGATGTGAAGGGAGTCCTTTGTAAAAACGTTCGGCAAGTTTCAGAATGAATTCATCTATCATCGGGATTCCCGATTCTAGGTGCAGTTGTGTGATCCTGGTCCATGAAGGGCACACCAAGCGATAAACGGATACCCTTATTTTGCAGGATTTGAAGTTTTCTACGGAAGAAGATTTATGAAAGGATCGCTGCGATGGTTCGTACATATGGAGCGCATGGATGGAGGTAGAATGGTCAAAAAAGTATACGTTAACGATGTGAATGGAGTACGGAGTCGACTTAGACCGAGGAAAACATCGCATGATCAATCAATTTTTAAAGATTGGTCATGTTAGAAGTCGGAGGAATCGACGTGCGTGTATGACTCGTTGTATGAATGTGGAGGAAGCTAATGAGGTGTGTCAGAGGGATTTTAAGCAGTGCTCGTCCTTTCGGTGGCCAGGGTCTTCCCGTGGACAAGGGCTTTTCTCAATCTCTTCCAAAATATTCCCCTATCCGATTGGTTCTTCGGCCAGACTATATATGTCTTCGTCATCATCAGATAGTGGAGCGTATTGGGCCGCTTTCTCCTCGGAATGTCTTCCAGTAGCACCAGTATCAGCTGTTCTCTTCTCGTCTCAAGCAATCTAGAACAAAATATATTTCAATGTTTTTATTTTAGTAACCGCTTTTATTTTAATTCCGCCCTTCTTACGACCACCACATCTGACAAATTTTCGAAAGATGTATTATATATATACTACAATGTTGGGAAACACTTCACATTTTTTACTAGCGCCATCTATTAAGATTAGGTGTAAGCACTAAGCAGAAAATTCTTTATTGATGCATTGTGAAAAGGTATCAAACATTGCTATAATAGACAACGCCAGGAGAATACTTCTCAATTTTTTTTTTTGAGAAACAATCGATCCTGGAATTAATTTAGTTATGATATCAATAGAGAGATGTCGCATTCGTATCAACTTACAAATTATTTTAGTTGCTTAATTGACCAAGAGATGTCGCATCCGTTTCAACCTGCTAATTGATTTAGTTTCTAACGCAACCAAGAGATGCCGCACTTTGAAATCGTAATATTAATTTAATTTTTAATTGTATCTCAATAGAGACGAAGATGCAAACTGGAAACTGAATATGGTTTATCAAGGTGTTTACAGGACCTACGACCTGTCACTGGTTGGGTCAAGCGCACGCTCCAAGTAATTACAACATTCCCCATTCCACCTTTTTCTTTATGACCATGTAAGACAAATTTTTGGAACCATATCCAGTTTCCAGTTTGCATCTTCGTCTCTATTGAGATACAATTAAAAATTCATGAATTAATAACCCACGGTGGGTGAAATCCAGGATTCGTATACAAGTATAAGTATACATTCACAAAAAATATTGTAATATTAGTTATTCAGAGAAAGCCCAAGCTCCAAATATTCAGCAGTAGCGTTAAAAGCGTATTGCTGTACGGATGTGAGACTTGGAAAACTACAGCGGACGTTGTTGGTAAACTCCAGGTGTTTATAAATAGGTGCCTTCGCTCAATATTCAAGATCTATTGGCCCCAAACAGTGTCAAATGCCGTTCTCTGGACCATGGTAGGCGAAAAGCCAATTAGAGAACAAGTCGCTAGACGCAAATGGCAGTGGATCGGTCACACTCTGAGACGGAACCCAGCCTGCATCGCTCATGGCGCACTAGACTGGTCCCCTATGGGGGGAAAGAGGAAGCGAGGCAGACCTGGAGCCACCTGGACGAGGTTAAAGCAGCAGGCCTCACTTGGGATGATGTTAGGCATCAGGCATGCGATAGAGTCGGGTGGAGAAGGTTCCTTGAGGCCCTATGCACCACGGAGGTGTGACAGGACAAAAAAAAAGATCAGTAAGGTATATTGTTTCAATTCACAGTTGACAAAAAGAATAAACGTCTGTTTTTTTAAAGTTTTTTTGAAGCAAATACGGGACGCAAGGAAACGAAACAATATTATAACACATATTTTACCTGTGCTGTGCTAGATGCATTTCAAACTGACACCAATGACTCAAGAGGAACTGGTTGGAGACCACCATCATCAGCGTTCTTGATCGGTCCATGCACGAAATAATATTCTCCAAAATTGATAATCCAACCTGTGAAATATATAACAAACATTTTTATAAATCTGTAAATGCGAACCAAATTGTCTTTAACTCCAAAAATACAATTTTGCATTAACGACAAATTGCAGATTTAATTTTCAATTATTATCTTTGAAATGCCATATTCACGCATTGTCCATAATACGTTAATTATATGCAATCATCTTAGCGAAATGTTTCATATCTTAGATATAACACGCTTCAAAATACTGCTGCATACTTTAAAATACCACTACAAATTTCAAAATGCCATCTCACACTTCAAAATGCCACCCTACACCTCAAATTGCCACTACACACATCAAAATGCCATTGCGCGCTTCAAAATGTCGCCAAATGCTATATAATGCCACTGCACACTTCAAAATGCCACTACACACTTCAAAATAAGAATTTAAATGAATAAAATAATATATATATTTTATATAGTATTATTGCTTCATTTAACAAAAATTGAAGTCGAAGTGATAATATTTTAAATCTCATTGCTAAAAAAAACATGAAATCGTAGTAAAAAGAAGGCAGGAATGACGAGCTACCACATTGTTCTGCCATGACATACTTCTCTCGCTTCCTCTACATTTACACATCGTGTCATACATATATATAGTTACTTCAAAATGCCACTACACACTTCAACATACTACGCATGAAAAGTCACTATGCATTTCAATGTGCCACTGCATACTTAAAAATACACTTCGAAATACCATCATATACTTTAAAATACCATCACATACTTCAAAATACCACCACACACTTCAAAATACCACCACACACTTCAAAATCCAACTACCTACTTCAAATGCCACACACACTTCAAAATGTCACTGCGCACTTCAAAATATCTACACACTTAAAAATACCATCACACATTTCAAAATACACACGCTTCAAAATTTGGCGATCTTCGTTGCAGAGTGGTAAGAGCTCTGACTACCATACCAATGGTTCCAGGTTCAATTCCCGGCGCTGGCAGTGTGATTCTCACACTGTCTTTGGTCTGGTGTATAATTCTCGTGACAATAAAATGGTGATAGATTAGCTACCTATCACATGTCACGAGAATCAATATATCAGCTAAAAACATATTGTATACAGTAATTGAGTTCAAGCGACCCTTTGTATACAAAAAAATTAAATTAAATGTCAAATGAACTACCCACTTCAAATGCCACCACACACTACAAAATGCCACTGCGCACTTGAAAATATCTCTACACACTTCAAAATACCATCACACACTTTAAAATACCATCACACACTTCAAAATGCCAATGCGCACTTCAAAATATCTCTACACACCTAAAAATACCATCAAACACTTCAAAATACCATCACACACTTCAAAATGCCACTGCGCACTTCAAATTAAAATTGAATAAATGGATGACCATCGGCATACTCTCACAATGGTTTTAAAAAAACAACGAATATGAGGTAATATTTCTCTCAATTACCTGAAAATCTCTTTCGTGGAGGCATACGCTGACCGGGGTATTGTTTTCCACTTCTGGAATCAGCTCTTCCAAGACCCATGGTCTATCGTCGTCGCAGTAGCTGACGAAAACGTCATAAGTAAATACTTTGTCGCTGTCTGAAAAATATTACAAAATATGTATTATATCTGTTCATTCATACTTGGTTAGGTCTTGCAGCTCGTCGAACATGTGAAACGCAGTTCATCCCCTCGCAGACCTGTTTATTTTCTTCAGAGAGATGAATTGCATTAGTGTTAGTAACACCTCGTAAATTGGTGGTAGAACGCTATCTGATTGGTTCGTGGCTCTCCTAGCTTCTAAAATATCCGGTGATTAGAAAATTAGTACTATCTTGAAATTAGGAAAATGAATTCATTTTAACATTTCCCTTACGGTGCTAACTAACCATCACGCCGTCTCCCCGAAGGGGTAGGAGGAAAGAATGGACTGCCACACTTTTCTTTCTTGACATATTTCTCTCGTTCCTCAACATTCATAAATCGTGTCATGCACGCGCGTCGATTTCTATGACACCACACGTGGCCGACATTCAATATTTGATTTATTTGATCGTGCCACGTTTTCCTCGGTCTTCCTCTATTTCTAGCTCCATTTACATCGTTGACATATATATTTTTTTACCATTCTTTCTTTCCATATGTCCAAACCATCTTAATGATCCTTTCATTATTTTGTTCATAACACCATCATGCGAACCGCATTCACTTCTTATGCTTGCATTTGACACTCTATCATATACAGATTTACCACGCATTCGTCTTAGAGATCTCATTTCTACTGTATTTATTCTACTTTCATCCTTCTTTTGCCAATTCCATGCTTCGCTTCCATACATAAGGGTCGGTAGAAGAACACCATTGTGAACTGCCATTTTAGCTTTTTTGGATAGGTTTTTGTTTGCGATGACAACTTTAAGTGCACCTTTTCACTTTGTTGCCCGCACCAACCCTTCTTTCAACATCCCTCTCCACTGTAAACATACTTCCCAAATACACGAACTCATCTACTGGCTCCAAATTTTCACCATTCACGCTAATGTTGCAGACTGTCATGATTTCTTCTTTTTCAAAAATCATTACCTTGGACTTATTCACATTCATTACGGACACAATTGACTTCTTATAACGGTGTGATGGCGTGATGGTTAGTAACTAACTAACTAACCAACCATCACGCCATTTCCCCGGAGGGGTAGGCAGAGAGGATGGATCGCCACAATGGCCTGTCCTGGCATACCTCTCGGGCTCATCTACATTCATACATCGTACCATGCACGCACGTCGATTATTCCGACATCGAATGTGGCCGCCTTTTAGTAATTCATTAATTTGGTCATGCCATGTTTTCCTCGGTCGTCCTCGGCTTCTTTTCCCACTCACGCTGCTTGTGTACAACTTTTTAACCATTCTACTCTCATCCATTCGTTCCATATGTCCAAACCATCTCAGGGATCCCTTTTTAATTTTATCCATGATGCAGTACATTTCTTACATTTCTTTTTTATTTTATCGGTCGATATTCTATCATACAACGTTTTCCCGCACATTCTTCTTAGTGATCTCATTTCTACGGCGTTTATCCTGCTTTCATCCTTCTTTTGCCAGCTCCAGGGCTTCACTTCCATACATGAGGGTTGGCACTAGAACTCCATCTTTGCTTCTTAATGATTAAATTTATTCTTTATAATAAATTATATGAGTTATTTGTTACCATTGATCAGGCTATCTTTTCCCATAACGCTCAGAACTGCGGCATTCTTTATCATCACGTAGAAATATCTTATGTACCATCTCTTCCAAAAGGCGAGGCCACCCAGAGTGACCAGGAATGCGACGATAACCAGGAACACCACCAAGAACGTGATGGACTGTATTTTCTCCGTCTGGACGTACGTCTCAACCAGCTTATCGCAGTCGGAGATGTCGTAATAAGAAGAGGCCTTATCCGTTTTGTAGTCGGTGCAAAGATAAGGGCTCTGGACATCGTCAAGAACTGTTGTCGTGAAATTGAGCCAATCAGCCAAATCGGCTTCGTCTTCACTTTCCCTCGCCGGGTTATTGAAGAGCTCCAAATAGACTTCAGAATCGTTGAAGTTAATAAAATTCCTGTATCTCTTCTCCAAAATCCAGCTGTAGTAATAATAAGCATTTTGATAACTGATATATTCAGTAACATCTGTATATGTGAAGTTATCGAGGGTATACATTGTATAATTAAATTCTGAACTTGTAGAAAACCATTTTGGATATAGATCTTTCTCGTTTAACAAACTTTTTATTCCATTCACCACCACTTTGGCTATGAATCCCTTCATGTAACAGTTGCAAATGAACCTGTTGTTCGAGATGCTCATAAAATCTATCGCGTGGAAGTCTTTTAGCATCGTCGTGGTCATGATGTTCAAATTGTTAGAAGCCAATCCGACCAGCTCGAGACTCTGCAGCCCCGAGAACACTTCCTCGTTCCAATTGGATATTCTGTTGCTGTTCAGATCCAAAATCACCAGTTTCGATAGGTTTCTAATAGCATCGCCTTCGACAGATGTTATATCGTTGTTGTTTAGCGATAGAACTCTCAATTCCAACAGTTTTTTAACGAATTGGATACTATGTATTCCCAAGCGGTTCGCGAATAAAATTTCTAATGTTGATTCAATCCCAGCGAAAGCTGTGTCGTCTATTGAATCCAGAGCGAAGTTCCCAGAAATATCCAAATGCTTCATCGACGTGTTTGCAAACAGGCCTTTTCCAATAAAAGGAAATTTCGTATAACACAGAGATAGCCTCTCTATTCTTGGGCCAAGCTGTGCAAAAGCCTTTGCGCATGTCTGCACCATTTTTGTATATGAAAAATCCAGCGAACTCAACTTTACAAGCGGTTGAAACACGTTCGTACCAAGTGTCATTCCTTCCGAAGTATCATCGTCTTCTGACAATCTATTGAAGCTGAAGTCCAAGTGTACCAGTTTGGACAGCCCCGAGAAGGAATTCTCTGATATGTGATGGATCTTATTGTACGATAGATAGAGGCGTCTTAGATTCGGAAGGGACGCGAATGTGTCATCTTCGAGGACCCGGATAGAACAATTTCTGAGGTCGAGCTCCAGTAGTTGGGGAAAGTTTAAGTTTTTTAAATCTCCCACCCAATTCGGATTGCCTGAAATCAAAATATATCCAATTAATTTTAACAAATCAGATTGCGAACTCCTTTGTGACCAAACTCATGTTCTTGTATAATATAAATAAAAACTAACTAACTAACTAACCATCACGCCGTCTCCCCGAAGTGGTAGGCAGAAAGAATGGACTGCCACACTTTTCTTTCCTGGCTTATCTCTCTCGCTTCCTCAACATTCATACATCGTTTCATGCACGTCCAGACTAGAATATTATGAAACAGGTGTGCCAGGACATGAACTGCAACTCATATGTTGTGTTGAAGAGGGTTGCAGATGACCGAGCGTAGTAGAAGACATGGTATAGGGTGTTTTTTTAGAGGTTTGTTTTTTAAACTGGCCACATTGTTTTTACAGACTGTCAATTTGACAGTTGATAGTTGGTTTGTAGTCAGTACGTTTTGCCATTTTACCATAAATAGACTGACGTCATATCAGCGCTTTCAAATTGTGCAAATTTATTTTGTAAATCACGGTTCGGTACGCCAAACTTGTCGTGCACTACGTCATTTTACGGTCGACATAATCGTCCATCCGAGCAAGTTATCTGGGAGACCATGGATCTTTTTCGCACCACGTACACTCTAGTGGATAATACGCATCCACAAAGACGACAATTGTCAAAAATTGGATTTCACGATTGCGCTTCATTCGAGCTAGCCGTGGCGCTCATATGCCCGAAATTATGTTTAAACAATAATGGCATAAAATTATCTATCAAATAAAGCCAATATCATAGACATTAACATTATTTTAATGTGTTTTTTTTTGTTTTGAATTTGTACACCTCTAAAAAAACACCCTATGAAAGACTTTGTTTGCAAACCAATTCCTAGGATTGAAACTGTGAAAATCTCTTTGTTACATTTGGTTACCTTTTATTTAGGTTAGTTTTTTTTTCATAAAGAGCAACTTTATCACAAAAATATTTATTACACTCGGTAAAATAATATGTTTTTTTTACAACTCGTTCGCAATAAATCGATAAATATAACTACCAGAACATCGGCCTCTTTATCGTCCAATCGATTACTTTATTATCCAGACAGAACTTCGCTAATAACAAAAATCCCAAGAAAAAGATATGCATTATTTTATTACCGAAATCAAACTGAACATAACCTTACTTTTCATGTAATAATCTTAACCTCTGACTCCTCACATGGCCGACATTCAATATTTGATTTATTTGATCGTGCCACGTTTTCCTCGGTTCTTGTGCCGACCCTTATGTATGGAAGTGAAGCATGGAACTGGCAAAAGAAGGATAAAAGTAGAAATAATGCAGTAGAAATGAGATCTCTAAGACGAATGTGTGGCAAAGCTGTTTATGATAGAGTGACAAATGCAAGTATAAGAAGTGAATGTGGTGCGAATGAAAGTGTTATGAACAAAATAAGGAAAGGGTCATTAAGATGGTTTGGACACATGGAAAGAATGAGCGAAGACAGAATGGTAAAGAAGGTATATGTAAACGGCGTGAACGGAGCTAGAAACAGAGGAAGGATGAGGAAAACGTGGCACGATCAAATCAATCAAATATTGAATGTCGGACACGTGAGGAGTCGGAGAAATCGACGTGCGTGCATGACAAGATGTATGAATGTAGAGGAAGCGAGAGAAGTATGTCAGGACAGAAGAGTGTGGCGTTCCATTCTTTCTGCCTACCCCTCCGGGGAGACGGCGTGATGGTAAGTATGTAAGTAAGTTTACATCGTTAACGTATAATTTTTTTACCATTCTTTCTTCATTCATTCTTTCCATATATCCAAATCATCTTAATGATCCTTTCATTATTTATCGACGCGCGTGCATGACACGATGTATGAATGTTGAGGAAACGAAAGAAATATGTCAAGAAAGAAAAGTGTGGCAGTCCATTCTTTCTGCCTACCCCTTCGGGAAGACGGCGTTATGATTAGTTAGTTAGTTAGTTATGTCAGTATCTTCCTGCATCGCCGTGTTATCATGTCTGAAGAATCTGGTCTGGAAGAACAGGCACATGCGCATCGACAGCAAGATCAGAATTAATAAGATATTGCGTGCGACCTATCATGACGTACTCTGTAGAGACGCGGGCCTACACTGTACGAATCAGTGTAATCAGTATAATCTGGTAAGAACATCGGAGATGAAGGTCCTAAGATTAATTACTAGAAAAATTCTCCGAGATCGTGTCCGCAACGTATACATAAGAAAAATTTGCTAAATAGTATATAATTACAATTTTTCAGAAGATGGATTTGAAGTCGGGCTTTAACACTCTGAAGTATGTTACTATCTGATGTGTCACGAACTTCATTTCTATTGTCAGAATGTTATCTGCCATTTACGTTATGTGCAGAAATGTTATGAAAAGAAGGATTTTGTAATTTCTTAACTAACTAACTAACTAACCATCACGCCGTCTCCCCGAAGGGGTAGGCAGAAAGAATGGACTGCCACACCTTTCTTTCCTGACATATTTCTCTCGCTTCCTCAACATTCATACATCGTGTCATGCACGCGCGTCGATTTCTCTGACTCCTCACATGGCCGACATTCAATATTTGATTTATTTGATCGTGCCACGTTTTCCTTGGTCTTCCTCTATTTCTGGTACCATTTACATCATTAACATATAATTTTTTTACCATTCTTTCTTCATTCTTTCTTTCCATATGTCCAAACCATCTTAATGATCCTTTCATTATTTTGTTCAAAACACCATCATTCGCACCGCATTCACTTCTTATATTTTCATTCGACACTCTATCATACACAGAATATCCACACATTCGTCTAAGAGATCTCATTTCTACTGCATTTATTCTACTTTCATCCTTCCTTTGCCAGTTCCATGCTTCGCTTCCATACATAAGGGTCGGTAGAAGAACACCATTGTGCACTGCCATTCTAGCTTTTTTGGATAGGTTTTGTTTGCGATGACAACTTTAAGTGCACCATTCACTTTGTTGCCTGCCCCAACCCTTCTTTCAATATCCCTCTCCACTCTCCCATCTCTTGTAAACATACTACCTGTAATGTAATTTCTTTACGAACATTTATTAATAATTCGTGTTTCGGTGTTAACAAATTTATTATTATTGTCTATTTACAGCTTATTTCTTATTAATTATATTTATTATTGTATTTGTAAATACATTATTATATTATACAAGGTTTGCTGACGATATTGCTATGGTTGCTGAAAGTGAAGAAGAACTGCAAAGCATTCTTCAAAATAACTAAAACATGAAGATAAATAAAGACAAAACAAAGCTGCTGACTGTAGGCCGAACGCAACATCAGATGAGAGTAGTGATGTCAGGAGTTCCACTAAAGAACACCATAGAGTTTGTCTACCTCGGGAGCAAAATAACATGGGTCTAAGAGCGAGATCGACAGCCGTATACATCGGGCTAGGCTTGCATTTAATAAAATGTCGAAAATAATAGAATCGAATAATATATACCTAAAACTGAGAATACTCATCATCAAGACTTGTGTATGGAGTATCTTGATGTACGGCTGCGAGACATGGTGCCTATCCGAAAGAGATAAACGAAGACTAGAGGCTTTTGAGATGTGGTCCTATAGAAGACTATTAGGAATTTCCTGGAGAGACCACATCACGAATGAGGAGGTTCTCCAAAGAATCGAAGGAGGAAGGCACCTGCTCAGAACCTTGTCCGAAAGGCGTGCAAGATGGATCGGCCATATAATACGACAAGAAGGTCTCTTGCATGCCATAATGGAGGGTATGACCGAGGGGACAAACTCTAGAGGACGCCCACGCCGAGAGTACCTGGAGGACCTGTTGGTGGACGTGCGCTGCTCATCATATGCACATTTCAAAAGAGCCGCACAAGAAAGGGAAGGAAGAGAAGAATAAAGGAAATTGCTGCAAACCAATCCCAGGATTGAAACCAGAGAGAGAGATTATACAAGAACATGAGTTTGGTGACGCAGAAAATTATTTTTTTATATAGATTTAAAATGCGCCAAAAATGGGATTTAAAATCAATTCTTTTAGAAAGATAAAACTCTTTTTATCTGGAAAAATATACTATCGTATATAATATATTATAACACAAAAGGTCGGACGGGCTTGCCTTACTGGTTGACCCTAGGCATGCCACTGCCTAAGAAGATTTGTGGCACTGGACCGGCAGAGTTTTCAGGTATCCTCTTGTGCTCCTATACATCACATTGGTTCGGAGCAGACTCGAAAGTGGTTCTGTGATATGGAGTCCTCACGAGGCGAGATATTCCGTTATGCTGGAGAGGGTTCAGAAAAAAATTCTGAGGTATCCTCTACATGAGGGAGTATGGTAGCTATCCGTGGCTCTATCCCACGGCATTTCTTTTAGGAATGCTCGGAACCAATTCTTTACAGCTTCAAAGAGATGGACATCTCATTACCCATTTCTTTCAATTACTCAGGGGATGTTTCGTGAACTCGGCCGTGCTGGAGGGATTTTGGCTTTTTGTCCCTGATAGATATCTCCGACAGTATAGTATGTTTTACCTACCGGCCGCCAGAACCAACTTGCCTCTGGTGACACCAGTGGGAGGAACAATTAATCTGCTGAACGCGGTCTCCTCGGAGATCGACGTCTTTCGTATTAGTGAAAGTACGTTCAGAAGGCAAATACTATTAATTCTAGAGAGTATCCTGTCTTCCTAATGTTGAACCATCTCTCATGCGTTTCTGGTATACTATACTATACACAATATATTATATTATTTTACTTGTTCTCAATAGATGCCTTAAATTTTTATTTTGTAATGTCTGTTGATGAAATAAATTGATTTGATTTGATTTGAAAAAGGGACTTGTACGATAATGTTCAAAGAATGGACACCACCAGACTCCACTATATTGCATTGCATAATCAGCCTCATGGGACTCGTCCTCGTGGAAGACCTCCTAAAAGATGGAAGGACAGCTGGGAGTCTACCTCACAGGAGGAGCAACTATCTGGAGAACAGACCACATAGGTCTACAATAAGAAGAAGATAGTCACCTGTAGTGTATGATCCGTAGTTGTCGGAGTTCACCACCTCCGTGAAGTCTGAAGCGTTCAGCATGACGATGTAGTCGTTGCTGCTTCTCTCGATGATCTCGGTCGAGCTGAAGCTGTTGCCAAAGAACGAGAGAAATCTCAGCTCTCGAAAATGGACCGTGTTCGTACCGTTATTATTGAGATAGAACAGAGGTATTCTGAAATATAAAACACAAAAAAAATCATTATGGCCGTTTTCATTCGTATCAATTATTTAATATGGAGTTTCAAATTATTGTTAAAACTAACTAACTAACCATCACGCCGTCTCCCCGAAAGGGTAGGCAGAAAGAATGGACTGTCACACTTTTACTGATGCGGCACTCCATCCTTCTCTTTTCGCTCCGCGGGAGACACGGTGTGATGGGTTGCGAACCTCATCGTCACCAATAGGCATCTCCCGCGCACAATTCAATCGTTCAACATCCACAAAATAAATCTAAAACAAATAATATAAAATACAATGATATAAAATAAAATAACAAAATAAAAATAATTTAACACAAAATGTTCTTTTTAGATGGTGCACATATCGACTATTTAATTTATGTTCCACGAATCCACCGTTTTTTTAATTTAGCACATAATGTTATAACACATAATGTTTTTTTTCGATGTTGCACATGTTGACATGGACGATCCGGACTTTTGTGTTTATTTAATTTATGTTACACGTATCCACCGTTATTTAAATTAGCTGTAATTAGGCACTTAACCAGCAAGAACTTTAAAATAATATTGAAATAATTATTTAAATTGTCATTGGAACAAATGAAAAATTTATTTTTACACCTGTCAAAATTCTATATAAAAAGGATAAAACTAAAATGATTTTAACAACAAAACAATACAAACGTATTACGTGTCACAATTAACTATTATAAATTGCGGCAACAGTTAAATTGACCAAAACAATTCACTTATACGCGAAATATCTCCAAATTTACAGGAGCGCCACATGAACCAAACCAAATTTTCAAAATCAGAATATTAAATTATTGTTTAAAAAATAATAATAAAAATTTCAAACCTGTCTAAATTATTTAGCGCAAGACTTAGAAATACCACGCTCTCCAGATGTTCAAGGGTGAATGGTGGCTCCCATATGGGGTTAAACATCTCTGGGTACATATTCTCCATTTCATCAAGATCCCCATACTCTTGGCTGTCTATATTCTCCTTGTTCAAATAACCGGCGGATCCCTCCTTGAAGATCAGATTCCTGCTGAGGATAGTGTAGATGAGCATCAGCCTCAGCTCGTACACCTTGTCAGGATCTGACGAGAGATCCATGCTGATTGACTCATCTGAAAGAAAAATAAACATAATAATCTATTTGTTTTCGTTTTTTGTGGTGAATTATGCTATTAACACTCGACTTACGGTGCTTAATTCACCCGTCACCCGTGATTCGAAATTGTTTTAAGTAGATACGAATTGGAAGAATCAGATGGCATAAACGCTGGTGCGAAAATGAACGAAAATAATTATTCAAGAATCAATTGTATCTCAATAGAGACGAAGATGCAAATCGGAAACAGAATATGGTTGGTCGAGGCGTTTACAGGACTTATGACCTGTCATTGGTTGGGTTAAGCGCACGCTTTATGTAATACAACATTCCCCATTCCATCATTTCTTATGACCACCATGTCTGACAGATTTTTTGGAAGTTGTATATATGTTAATCTGTAACACCACCAATCTACACACTAGCGCCATCTATGAAGATTGTATTTTAAGCACTAAGCAGAAGATCTTTTTAACGCAATGTGAAAGGCTACCGCCATTATCGTATTGCCAGAAAACGCCTGGAGATGTCACTCCAATTTATACGCTATAATTTGGACCAGTTTTTTTTTATTTTTACAACATTTTGAATGTATACAAATACTTGTAGACGAATACTGGATTTTACCCATTGCGGGTTATCAATTCAAGAATTAATTGTATCTCAATATAGCCCACATTGATGACCCGCAATGGGTAAAATCCAGTATTTGTATACATTCAAAATGTTGTATAAATATAATAATCTATTTGCCTTCGTTTTTTGTGGTGAATTATGCTATTAACACTCGACTTACGGTGCTTAATTCACCCGTCACCCGCGATTCGAGATTATTTTAAGTAGAAACGAATTAGAAGAATTAGATGGCTGGTGCAAAAATGAACTATGTGTCCATCAGCTGTTTGCTATATGCCGACGACGCTGTTTTAATAAATAATAATAATAATAATATGCTAACTTTTAAAGCGCCGTTTTTGTTATGTAATCCCCTCAAGGGCGCATTAAGGCGTGTTTTAAATCTAAAAATCTAAATGTGACCGCTTAAAAGGCGATCGGTTAAAAAGTATAGTAGAACAAAGTATAAATGTTTAAATTGGGTATGAAATGTGAAAAAATATGGGTTTTCAATTTAGATCTGAAATCTGTCGGATCATTTATGCATCTGAGGTGTGAAGGGAGATTGTTCCAAGCTGATGGACCGGCTACCGCAAACGCTCGATCCCCGAAATTTGTACTGGGGCAACGCTTCGGCTCAACTAATCTTCTTATTGCCGAGGAGTTCGCCGAGCGAAGTGTGGATTTCCTTGAATTTAGGCTGTCCGTTATACAGAGTTCGGATATATAACTTGGTGCCATTCCATGTAGCGCTTTGATGACTGTCCAGCAGAGTTTATACTGGATTCTATATTTTAATCGCTGACAGCATGGACGATCTACAAGTCCTAGTGTCAAAAATGTACGAAGTATGCAATAAGTATGACCTTGTGATGAACTTGTCAAAATCTAAAGTTATGGTATTTGAAAAGGAAGAATGTATGACAGATTGTGACATAAGTGCGAGCGGTGAGAAATTAGAGCAAGTTACCGAATTTGTTTATCTGGGAAGCATGTTCACAAGAGATAGAATAATGGAGAAAGGGTTGGAGCTGGAAACAAAATAAATGGTGCACTCGAAGTCCTTATGGCAAATATAAATATATCGACTGAAGCAAAGATGGCAGTGGACAATGGAGTTCTAGTCCCGACATTTATGTATGGAAGTGAAGCTTAGAATTGGCAGAAGAAGGATGAAAGTAGGATAAATGCCGTAAAAATGAGGTCACTAAGAAGAATGTGTGGAAAAACAATGTATGATAGAATTTCTAATGATGAAGTAAGAAAGGAATGTAAGGCGGATGAATGCGTGATAAATAAAATTAAGAATAAGTTTGGACATATGGAACGAATGGATGAAGAAAGAATGGTTAAAAAGATATATGCAAATAGTGTGAATGAGAAAAGAAGTCGAGGAAGGCCAAGGGAGACATGGCATGACGAAATAAATAAATTACTGAAAGGCGGCCATGTTCGAAGTAGGAACAATCGACGAGCGTGCATGTCACGATGTGTGAATGTAGAATAGGCGCGAGACACTCTCAGTGAATAAAAAGGAATTGTGATATTATAACTGTGTTTAATATAAAACAGACGTTTTCATTCGTATTAATTATTTAAAATGGAGTGTTATATTATTTGTTAAAAATTCAATAAACATCAAATCAAATCAAAATTTTCTCAGGAGATATTACAAACAAAATTAAATTTCAAGACACGTTCAGAAGAGATCAAATATAATATATAATACCAGGAACGCATGAGAGATGGTTCAACATTAGGAAGACAAGATACTCTCTAAAGTCAAGAGTGTCTTCTGAACCTTTCAAATTCTCTTGAATTATAATTGTCATATGTAAATAACTAACCATTACGTCGTCTCCCCGAAGGGGTAGGTAGAAAGAACGGGCTGCCACACTTTTCTTTCCTGACACATTTCCCTCGCTTCATCAACATTCATACATCGTGTCATGCACGCGCCTCGATTTCTCTGACTCCTCACAAGGCCGACATTCAATAATTGATGTATTTGATCGAGTCACGTTTTCCTCGGTCTTTCTCTATTTCTGGTTCCATTTACATCGTTAACATATACTTTTTTTACCATTCTTTCTTCATTCATTCTTTCCATATGTCCAAACCATCTTAATGATCCTTTCATTATTTTGTTCATGACACCATTATTCGTACCGCATTCACTTCTTATATTTTCATTCGACAGAGTGTATATATACATTCGTCTAAGAGATCTCATTTCTATTGCATTTATTCTACTTTCATCCTTCTTATACCAGTTCCATGCTTCGCTTCCATACACAAGGGTCGGTACAAGAACACCATTGTGCACTGGCACTTGCTATTTTGAATAGGTTTTTGTTTGCGATGACAATTTTAAGTGCACCATTCACTTTGTGGCCTGCCCCAACCCTTCTTTCAATATCCCTCTCCACTCCCGTCTTATTTGTAAACATACTACCTCAATACACGAACAGACGTTTTTTTAAAAGCTGTTTGCGCGTTCTAAAGTCAAAATTTAAAATTAGAATAAAGAACAAACTCACTCAAATTCGGATGGAGTTGTCCGTTGTCCATGACCCAACTTTGAACGTTCGTGAAGGCACCCAAGAGGCAGGGTTCCATTCCGCAAGCGAATCTATCGTCTTTCAATAACAAAAGCGCCGTAAATGTCCATCGGAACGCACCCGCAACGTTGGGCATCGAGCAGCTCAAAAAACATTTTAAAAACACGTTCAAAATATCCACGAAAAAATGACTCAAATCATTTATACGAATTTCTTGACAATTCTTCGAAAATTCGCTATGTTTTTCGGTGAATTGTAACGCAGTTTCACACGTATTCACATCACTTGTATTTTTTTCACTGTTTTCATCCGCTTCCATAATATTTGTCATTACTACTTCATATTAATTGCACTAAAAATATATATATTTATTCACATAAGCCTTTGGAAATAATTAAAACATACAATTTGATATGTACGTTAACTACAAAAAAAGTTATTGAGTAGTTAAAACACTCGTAGAATTCATCGCCATTGAATTTAAACAAGCGAATTCGCCGAAACTGATTTTGTTGTTTTTTTTATATTTGTCGACAAAATGGCGTTTGACGTTTGCAACCGTGTGACCCGTAGTCCAAATGAGACAATTTATGACACGATTGGAGATACGGTTCTTTTTTGTCTATACATAATAATTAATGATTAGTCCATAGATAAGATAAGGATGTTTATTATTTTTAGGTAGAAGTTCGTAATGCACCAGAGAGGCGGCAGCTTGTAATTTATTTAGACTGATAAGTGGCCACTCGGCGGGGAATATCGAGTGACCAGTGACACGCGAGTTCAATCCTGTTGGATTGACAACGATGGTGATGTCAGTGGTCAAATTGTATATAACGCAATCATTCTCCCTCATATTTCATTTATTAATTTCAAACATATCTAAAGCATTACAGAATTTTTTTCAAATACACTAAAGATACAAGTTAGAGATACACAATAATAAGTAATACATAATAGATTAATAAAAAGAGCGAGAAACATAAGATGCATGACAAATTAATAAAATAAATATACCATCATTCCACACTCTATCATACACAGAGTATCCACACATTCGTCTAAGAGATCTCATTTCTACATCGTGTGTTCATACATTGTGTGATGCACGCGCGTCGATTTCTCTGACTCCTCACGTGGCCGACATTCAATATTTGATTTATTTGATCGTGCCACGTTTTCCTCGGTCTTCATCTATTTCTGGTTCCATTTACATCATTAACGTATATTTTTTTTCACCATTCTTTCTTCATTCGTTATTTCCATATGTCCAAACCATCTTAATGATCCTTTCATTATTTTGTTCATGACACCATCATTCGCACCGCATTCACTTCTTATATTTTCATTCGACACTCTATCATACACAGAGTATCCACACATTCGTCTAAGAGATCTCATTTCTACTGCATTTAAACTACTTTTATCCTTCTTTTGCCAGTTCCATGCTTCGCTTCCGTACATAAGGGTCGGTAGAAGAACACCATTGTGCACTGCCATTCTAGCTTTTTTGGATAGGTTTTTGTTTTAAGAATTTTTGTTTTGTTAGAAGAATTTTTAAGGAAGATAAAAAGTAGCCAACATGAACATCTATATCTAACAAGAAAGAAAAATAAACTTAGGCTCCCATTAAAAAAAAACTCATTTCAGAATACTATAATGTATAAAGCATTTAAAATGTCTGAAGATATACCGGAGGATGTCAAAAGTGTGCAGAGCATAATTTTTTTTAGTTAATTAAATATATCAAAATGTAACCTTATATTGTAACCTTATTATTATAATTGAATGTTTAATTGTTTTTATTAGAACATGTGTTGTGTACATGTGTACTATTTTAAGTAAATAAATAAATAAAAATAAAATAAACATTGAACCGAGAACCGGCCATTGAAATCCTGGCAGATCACAAGCCAAATGATCTGATGACATCAAAAGAGTGCACAAAGTCAATGGCACAGAGTGGCGAGGGATAGAGAGTTTTGCGCGCGCGGTGTATTTTCGCGCGCAAAACTTGACACGTGTCATTGTTTCTTGTGATCATTCGTTAAAAAAAACATTTAATTTCACGTTTTAACAATATTTTGACTGTTTTCCGTTTTCATTTTACTATAAATTCACATAACCTAAAATGGCGGGAACTTGGCGTGATACGTCATGCAGAGGAGCGATTAGAGTACAAGCCCCACTTCATTGCGAAACTGGACAAAGGTTCTAAAGACTGTACTGTGTGCAGTAACAGAAAGATTCCAGGGGGAAGACGGGAAACAATGTGGTTTTGTGAGACCTGTTCCAGAAAACCTGGTCTCCATCCTGGAGATTGTTTATTAAATACCGTATTATATGAATTGTCAATATATTCGAAAAATTGTCAATATATTCGATGATATGTCAATATATTTGATGAATTGTCATTATATTCGATGAATTGTCAATATATTCGATGAACTGTCAATATATTCGACGAATTGTCATTATTATTCAATGATTTGTTAATATTTTTCGATGAATGAAACAAATATAAATTGGTTACATATTTTGATGAAATTTTATCTCATTGATAATGCAGTAGGCATTTTTAACTACATAATTTTTTTTTATTAATTTATTTAAGACATTTCGCAATAACATTTATTTTCGAAGAATTGGCGCACTTGCTGATGACATATGTTTGTGTAATTATTATTATTTTTCTAATCAAATGGCTTATATTTTTGTATTAATGTTTTTGCATAATATTATCATACATATTGATCATTATGAGCGAGAAACGTATAAAAGTTTATCTTATTTATTATCTAATCTATTCTCTTCACAATGGAGTGTAGCATTGCTCTGAGAATTTTTTATCGTGGCTACGTAGATACGTAATAACAAAATGTTTAATTTAGATATTTCTAAATTAAAATAACGGCTTTTCGTATTCCTCATGATGAAGGATAGTGTCCATCTTGTAAGCTATTGACCATAACACGCCATGCGCTCCTGTCAATAGTTTACAGGATACAGCTAATGATAGATCAGTCAGCTCCCTGATATGATGGGACCAGCGTTTTAATGGTCGTTCTTGTGATCGCTTTCCCTCCGCTTTGCTCATGATGACGAGCTCTTCAAGATTGATCTTATCTCTCCACTAATGTGCAAAGGCAAATAGCCGCAAGTTAAAAATAGTAGTTTTGATATAAACGGGTTCATAGGTTTATTTTGTTTTTTGCTATATTTTATCATTTAAAATGACTTTTCTTATGCAAACTAAGTTTTAAAAGTAAGAATACAGTTCTTAAAAATGATTAAGACGTGTTTTTGCCATAAGAGTATAGTAAGCTTCATATTACTAAAGAAAATGTGTTTTGCCGCCACATATTAGCTAGACCGTCGCACAAATAATTTGGTAATGGGCCGCAATTTAAGTTGCTGTCATTTGCCAGGATACATATTGTGTCGCAGCAAAAGGCCGCAAGTTTTGGCTGTGCCGTGGTAAAAACCAGCAACTTAAAATGATGCTTTTTTGCCAAAACATGTATCAAATTAATACAATTTTGCAGCTATTGGGATAGTGAATATCTCAGTAAAGGAAAGAGATAGAGAAAAATCTGTGATTGTATATGATAGAGGCCAGTTATAAGAATGCTTTGAGCCGTGTTACGCCAAACAGCCGCCACTTAAGTTACGGCTTGTTGCCTTTACACATTAGTACCAGGTGTGACCAAAATAATACATCTGCAAGAGTATACACACATACGTCTTAGGTACCTCATCTCTACCGCATTTTTTCTGCTCTCATCCTCCTTCTGCCAGTTCCATGCTTCGCTTCCTTACATAAGGGTTAGGACCTGAACTCCATTGTGAACGGCCGTTTTCGCTTTCATAAGGGTCATTAAATTGATTCGGACACATGAAAACAACGATTGAAGAAAGAATGGTAAGGAAAAAAAAAACTAACTAACCATCAGGCCGTCTCCCCGAAGGGGTAGGCAGGAAGAAAGACTGCCACACTTTTCTCTCCTGACATATTTCTCTCGCTTCCTAAACATTCAAACATCGTGTCATGCACGTGTGTCGATTTCTCTGACTCCTCACATTGTCGACATTCAATATTTGATTTATTTGATCGTGCCACGTTTTCCTCGGTCTTCCGATTCTATTTCTAGTTCCATTTACATCGTTAACATATATATTTTTTTTTAATCATATTTTCTGCGTGATGGTTAGTTAGTTAGTCTAAAATTATTTGTTTTTATTTCAGTGGAGGCCCAAGAGAATTTGACGCCAATTCCCTTCAATGAGGAGTACATCCCTCCTCCACCAGCCGCCCCAGGGACGGTCAGGGCACCAGAAGAAATTGAAGCAGATATGAAGAGGCAGGAGGCAGCCCTGGAGAAACTAGTTCTCGTCCATATACTGTTAGTTTCCTAACCTTTTAAACAGTTTCGAAGAATTGTCGACTATTTTCGATAAATTGTCGGATATTTTCAACAACACGTTTAACTTGCATTATAATTTTATTTTCCTTTTTTTAACTAAATAACCTAACCTTTTCAACAGTTTCGAATAATTGTCGACTATTTTCGATAAATACTCGAATATTTTTTAAAATCATTTCACTTGCAATATAATTTTTTGTCATTTTTTTAACTAAATAACAAGATTTTTAACTGAAATTTATAATTTTCGAAGAATTGACGATATTTTTGTATAATGAAATTATCTTATTTATGATAGAAAAACATATTTTCGTACAATTTATTAAAGGTATTTTAGAAGTATTAAAATATGATAATATTTTTTGGTATGTTTACAAGAGATGGGCGAGTGCAGAAGGATATTGAAAGAACGGTTGGGGCAGACAACAAAGTGAATGGTGCACTTAAAGTTGTCATCGCAATCAAAAACCTATCCAAAAAAACTAGAATGGCAGTGCACAATGGTGTTCTTCTACCGACCCTTATGTATGTAACCGAAGCATGGAACTGGCAAAAGAAGGATGAAAGTAGAATAAATGCAGTAAAAATTAGATCTCTTAGACGAATGTCTGGATACTCTGTGTATGATAGAGTGTGGAATGAAAATATAAGAAGTGAATGCGGTGCGAATGATGGTGTTATAAACAAAATAATGAAAGGATCATTAAGATGGTTTGGACATATGGAAAGAATGAATGAAGAAAGAATGGTAAAAAAAACTATATGTTAACGATGTAAATGGAACTGGAAATAGAAGACGACCGTGGAAAATGTGGCACGATCAAATAAATCAAATATTGAATGTCGGCCTCGTGAGGAGTCAGAGAAATCGACGCGCGTGCATGACACGATGTATGTATGTTGAGGAATCGAATTGAGAAATATGTCAGGAAAGAAAAGTGTGGCAGTCTTTTCTTTCGCCTACAATTTCAGAATATTTTACAAGACTAATAAGAATTAAGCCAGTGATTTTACATAGCCCTTACATTTTGGATAATCAAATATGCGTGATTTCGATGAATTGATGAAATCGATTTTTTACTTCCAGTCTTCCGGAGACGGTACTGTGGCTGGAGCCGCCACAGGTCTGCTGCTGGGAGCCTGGAAGAAACACGTGGACGACCAAGGACATCCACGATCTCAAATATAACGAGGATAAGTTCACCGTCACCTTCAGGATAGGAGTCTTCAGTTAGTAATATGACTTACGATAGCAAAATTAATTTTAATCACGCATTGACAATTCTTCGATTTCGATGTTTTCTAATTTTGATTACATTCAACTGTTCATTTATTCCATATCCTCATAATTAAACCAAAAAATTAATTTAATTGTATCTCAATAGAGACGAAGAAGCAAACTGGAAACTGAATATGGATGATCAAAGTGTTTACAGGACTTATGACCTGTCATTGGTTGGGTTAAGCGCACGGTTTATGTAATTACAACATTCCCCATTCCACCATTGTTATTATGATCATGCATGATAAATTTTGGAAGTTGTATATATACTCCAAATCCATGCCTATCTTCACGTGTCAGTTTTAATTGGCCATCTATGTAGATTTGATTATACTAGTCAATCTTTTTTTTAAGATTAACCTATATAATCCACCCACTAACGCCATCTATGGAGAATGATTTTTAGCATTTTAGCAAACTACTTTATTAACACAATGCGAAGGTTATCAGCCTATTAGCGTATTGTTTAGAAGTCGCCTGGAGTATTATTCCTATCTTATAGCCAAAGAATTGACCAGAATGATAACAAATATTACAAAAAAAAGATTGACTAGTATAATCAAATCTACATAGATGGCCAATTAAAACTGACACGTGAAGATAGGCATGGATTTGGAGTATATATACAACTTCCAAAATTTATCATGCATGATCATAATAACAATGGTGGAATGGGGAATGTTGTAATTACATAAAGCGTGCGCTTAACCCAACCAATGACAGGTCATAAGTCCTGTAAACACCTTGATCATCCATATTCAGTTTCCAGTTTGCTTCTTCGTCTCTATTGAGATACAATTAAATTTGAATTAACCACCCCCATGGGTGAAAATCCAGGATTCGTATACAAGTATAAGTATACATTCACAAAAATATCTAAAAACTAATGATTGTGTACTATTCATTAACATAACATGCAGAATTAATTGTATCTCAATAGAGACGAAGATGTAGATTATTTGGAAACAGAACATGGTGGTCGAGGCGTTTACAGGACTTATGACCTGTCACTGGTTGGGTTAAACGATCACTTTATGTTGACAACATTCCCATTGCGCCCTTCTTACGAACACCACGTCTGACAATTATTTTTGAAAGATGTATATATACAATTTGAATAATTTCTTCAACATTATTTCAAAGTTGCTGGTGTTTGATTGCTTTAAGTACCTAATTGCAGCTAGTTTAAAAACGGTGGATGCGTGTAACATAAATCAAATAATCACAAAAGTCCGGATCGTCCATGTCAACAAGTGCACCGTCTAAAATGAACATTGTGTGTTAAAATATTTTTATTTGGTTATTTTATTTTATTTTATATCATTGTATTTTATATGATTTTGTTTTAGATTTATTTTGTGGATGTTGGACGATCGAAGTGTGCGCGGGAGATGCCTATTGGTGGCGATGAGGTTCGCAACCCATCACACCGCGTCTCCCGCGGGGCGAAAAGAGAAGGATGGAATGCCGCATCGACTAAAATGTGACAGTCCATTCTTTCGGCCTACCCTTTCGGGGAGACGGCGTGATGGTTAGTTAGTTAGTTTTGTAAATATGCTACTATGTTGAGAAACATTTAACATATTTTAGTTCAATCTACACTAGCGCCATCTATTGAGACTAGATGTAAGCATTAAGCAGAAAATCTTTATTAATGTAATGTGAAAGGCTATCATCAGCCCAATTATCGCACATTACTAGACAACGCCTGGAGAAAACTTCTCCAATTTTTATATGCTTTTAACTTGGACCAGTTTTTATACAACATTTTGTTTTGAATGTATACAAATACTTGTAGACAAATACTGGATTTTACCTATTACGGGTCAATCTAACTAACTAACTTACCATCACGCCGTCTCCCAGGAGGGGTAGACAGTATTAAGAATTAATTGTATCTCAAGTTTGTTACATTTTACAAAGATTTTTTATAATTTTTTTTTTTCATTTTTTTTTATTGTATACGAGTACTTAGTAATTTTATTTTTCAGAACCTATCGGTTTTGCCACAGCAAAATACTGCAATCTACCGTACCAAGGGTGGGAACTTAAACCGAATCCCGATAAGTAAGTAATGTATTGTTTATTAAACACATTCCCCATTCCTCCCTTCTTACGACCACCACGTCTGACAAATTTTTGAAAGATGTATATATTCTACCATGTTGAGAAACATTTTTTAGTTCAATCTACACTTGCGCCATCTTTTAAGATTAGTAGATTAATGTAAAGGGCTATGCAATTATCGTACAGTGCTAGACAACGCCTGAAGATGGCTCTCTCTAATTTTTATGCTTTTAATTTGTACCAGTTTTTATACAACATTTTGAATGTATACAAATACTTGTAGACAAATACTGGATCTTACCCATTGCGGGTTAATCAAAGCTAACTAACTAACCATCACGCCATTTCTCCGGAGGGGTAGGCAGAGAGGATGGATCGCCACAATGGCCTGTCCTGGCATACCTCTCGGGCTTCCTCTACATTCATACATCGTACCATGCACGCACGTCAATTATTCCGACATCGAATGTGGCCCCCTTTTAGTAATTGATTAATTTGGTCATGCCATGTTTTCCTCGGTCGTCCTCGGCTTCTTTTCCCACTCACGCTGCTTGTGTACATCTTTTTAACCGTTCTACTCTCATCCATTCGTTCCATATGTCCAAACCATCTCAGTGACCCTTTTTTAATTTTATTCATGAAGTAGTCATCTGCCTTACATTTCTCTCTTATTTTCATCGTTCGGTATTCTATCATACAACGTTTTCGGCGTTTATCCTGCTTTCATCCTTCTTTTGCCAGCTCCAAGCTTCACTTCCATACATGAAGGTTGGCACTAGAACTCCATTGTGTACTGCCATCTTTGCTTCTGTGGTTATATTTCTATTTGCAGTAATGACTTTGAGTGCGCCATTTATTTTATTCCCAGCACCAACCCTCCTTTCGATGTCTTTCTCCATTTTTCCGTCTCTTGTAAAAACCCTCAATGGGTAAAATCCTGTATTTGTATACATTCAAAATGGTGACTAATATATTTATTGTATTTTAGAACTGGTGTCATAGTCACCATCATGGGCGCCATAATTGTGCTCGAACTGGAGATCATAGAAGCCGGGATAAGGGTCAAATCTATTCAAAATGGTGGAACCAAGGCCCTTCAAGATATGGTGCAGAAGATATTCACCTTGAGAGAATTAGTAGGAGTAAGTATGTTTCTAATTCCAGGTGAATTGTTTGTCAGTCAGCTGTTTGTTATATGCAGACGATGCTGTGTTAATTGCTGACAGTAGAGACAATCTGCAAGTCTTAGTGTCAAGGATGTATGAGGCATGCAAAAAGAGTGACCTGGTGATGAATGTGTCTAAATCTAAAGTGATGACAGCCATATATATGTATAAACACCTTATCGTTTCATTTCTGATCCGATCTCTGAGAGTTTTGCCTGCGATGGAGCGTAGGGTTCGCATTTCTGCTACTCTAAGAAGGTCATTAGTTTATTACATTATCTGGTATCAGGAGAACGAGATCCACAACTTTCTCAAAGTGACATTTCATGTTTTCTTCATTTTCTCGGTTTTTCAGTTTTCATAAACGCATTAACTGAGACTTGGAGTGCAGTTTTACTTATCAAGAACGCACTAGCTGTAGTTAGTACAGACTTGTTTTCTAGCATTCAATAGCTTCTTAGTCATAAATGCACTATGTTTGAGGAATCGCACTAATTTTACAAGATTTTACAAGATTTTACAATATTCAAATAGCTATTTTCCTTAACATAAATGCATTATGTGATGTAGTTGCACTTATCATATGTATTGTTGAAGAATTGAGGTATAAGCTTACTATATAAAATGCATTAAATTGATTTACTAAGCATAAATGCATCAAGTAGGGTAGTTGATGCGTTTACGACTAGTTATTATGGCCTAAAAGTATTAGAGGCTGCTAGCGATGAGTACTTTTTTTTAATTATATGTACACTATATTATATTTTATTCCTAACCCGTTTCTCTTTGTTTTGGTACAACTTTCATGTTGGTATCTTATCTGGATTCTGAGATACAAGCAAAATAAAAATAAAAACATTAAACGCGTTTTTCTCGAAAAGCGTCCAACCCTAGTTAATGCGTTTATCTTAAGTGCGGCAGAACAGCTGTCGCTTTTTTGGTTTGTTCTCTCATATAGGTCACTGTAGCTAGGTCGGCCGGCTAATTACCGGAAATACCCCTAAGTGCGTCGGGGGGAACTGACATGGCACTCTGAGAAGAAGAAGAAGTCATGTTTCGCCCGTCTAAATCACTATCAAACGTGACATATTAACATTCAGTTTCTTCTCTTTACAGAGACTTCAAACTGGCGGAGTGGACATGTTCCCCACACCTGATGTCCCTGTTCTGATAGAAGGAACGTGTCCAAAGCATCCAATCATGGAAGAGCATCTGTACCATTGCATGGCTCATTGCTGCACGGCATATAATTTTCAATGGTCAAGGTAAAAATTTCTGAGGTATCTCTACATGAGGGAGTATGGTAGTTATCCGTGGCTCTATCCCACGGCATTTCTTCTGGGAATGCTCGGAACCAATTCTCTACAGCTTCGAAGAGATGGACATCTAATAACCCATTTCTTCAGATTAATTAGGGGATACTTCGAGAACTCGGCCGTACAGGAGGATGTTGGTCTTTTTGTCCCCGATAGATATCTCCGACAGCGACAGCACAGATTGTTTTACCTACCGGCCGCCAGAACCAATCTGCCTCTGGTGACACCGGTGGGAAGAACAATTAGTCTACCGAACACTTTCTCCTCGGAGATCGACGTCTTTTGTGTTAGAGAAAGTACGTTCAAGGGACAAATACTCTTGACTTTAGAAAGTATCTTGTCTTCCTAATGTCGAACCATCACTAATGCGTTCCTGGTATTATGTTGTATGTGTATAATATTTGACCTGTACTTAATAGATGCCTTAAACATTTATGCTGTTTGTAATGTCTTTTGAGTAAATAAATAAATTTGATTTGAAAAAACAAAAAAAAACTAACTAACTAACCATCACGCCGTTTCCACGGAGGGATACGCAGAGTAGATGGACTGCCATACCGTTCTGTCCTGACATACTCTCTAGATTCCTCCACATTCGTATATCGTAACATGTACGTTCGTCGATTTTTTACTTCAAATGTGGCCGCCTTTCATTATTTGATTAATTTGATCATGACATGCTCTCCTTGGTCTTCCACGACTTCTCTTTCCACTCACACTGCTTGTATTCAACATTTTAACCATTCTTCCTTCGTCCATTCGTTCCATATGTCAAAACCATCTCAGTGATCCTTTTTTAATTTTACTTTTGATGCAGTCATCTGCCATACATTTCTTCCTTATTTTTTCGTTCGATATTCTATCATATATTAAGATAATCAAATGATTTAACTGAAATCTCTTAATGGAAGTTTATTTTAAATAATAATTAAATAAAACGATGTTTTTTTATTACTACAAGCTCTTTTGTCTTTATTTCGACAGCGACCGGTTTCGCCAAGCTCGCTGGCTTCGACAGTAGGGATGTGCGATCCGCTCACGAGTTAACTCAACGAATCGACTCACTTTGGTGAGCGAATGAGCGATGATTCATAAAAAAAGAGCGGCAGCTCAATGATCCGCTGGGTGAATCATAAATTATTGAAAAAGAGTCGACTCTTTTTAGTGAGCTCTTTAAGGGATCTGAGCTGAACGGTTCCGATCAGCTGAGAGCTGGGGAAAACTATCCAGAGTGGTATCCCCTTGCCTTCTCTAGAGGATTTTCTGTCGGGGTTACCTTCACTTAGCTGCGTGTATCCAGTTTTATGGCGATGGAAGCTCGCCATTCGTTCTCTCTCTATCTGCTGTGGCACTAAGTAATGTGTGCTACATTGCCCGGGGCTCACGGGGTCTTTAAAAAGACATCTCGTGGACGCTAGAGAGTTCGACTTGATAGTAGTGTTGCTGTTGTAAATGCGACATGGCGCCTTACGACATTTTGTAGAGGCATACTTTCCAGCAAAACATACCCCATCGTAGCCCTACTACCCTTTTGAACTCCATCACAATGGTGAACCATGAATTGTTAAAAAGAGTCAGCTTACTTTGATGATCGGAACCGTTCAACTCAGATCCCTTAAGTGATTCATTTTCCCCACCCCTATTCGACAGACTGGTGACACTATTGCAAACTGAGTCCTTTATATACATACAGATCAGGGGTGGCAAACGTGATTGTTCAAATTTGTATAAATTTTGCAGGTGGAATGTGTCAGCAGGTAGAAGGGCCGTCGTCCAGCAATTTAGGGAGTTCCTTTTGGCAGATATCGAGGTGAGAATTTCAAAAAAATATTTGTATTTTTACTTTTCAACAAGATGTGAACGAAGCAACGCATGTGTGATTAAAGAATGGTCAAAAGTGTACAACGTTTACAATGTAAATGGAGTACAGAGTCGAGGAAGACAGGGAAAAACATGGCATGACCAAATTAATCAGACAATTTAAATGTCTGCCATGTTAAAAGTCGAAAGAATCGACGTGCGTATATGACTTGTTATACAAATTGTAATGAATGTGTCCAAGTCTAAAGTGGTGGTATTTTGTGACATAAGCGGAAAGCAACGGGAAACTACCACATCGAAAATGCCCAAGTGGCATCCCAAGAACCAGCAAAGACATTAATAACTAACTAACTAACTAACCATCACGCCGTCTCCCCGAAGGGTAGGCAGAAAGAATGGACTGCCACACTTTTCTTTCCTGACATATTTCTCTCGCTTCCTCAACATTCATACATCGTGTCATGCACGCGCGTCGATTTCTCTGACTCCTCACATGGCCGACATTCAATATTTGATTTATTTGATCGTGCCACGTTTTCCTCGGTCTTCCTCTATTTCTGGTTCCATTTACATCGTTAAGATATAATTTTTTACCATTATTTCTTCATTCATTCATTCCATATGTCAAAACCATCTTAACGATCCTTTCATTATTTTGTTCATGACACCATCATTCGCACCGCATTCACTTCTTATATTTTCATTCGACACTCTATCATACACAGGTATCCACACATTCGTCTAAGAGATCTCATTTCTACTGCATTTATTCTACTTTCATCCTTCTTTTGCCAGTTCCATGCTTCGCTTCCATACATTAATAAGATTGGTGCAAACCAATCCCAGGATTGAAACTTAACAAGAAGAAGAAGCGCGAACAGGGAACTGGCAAAATAAGGATGAAGTAGAATTTTCGCCTCTGTTCATAAGGTTTATGTTGATACTTAAATTTATTTCGCTTTCGCAGACTTTTGAAGTACTCCACGTGACACCTTTTCAAGCCTCCCTCGTGGTCGCCACTGAAGTTTCTGCAGAATACAGCACAGAGACCATACCAGATTTTGCGGTGAGTTCAAATTATTTACAAATACTGTGAACAGAAATTACACTCAGGAACATATCTGGCAAGACACTTCGTACATAATAAAAAACTCAATGATAAGAGAAATATTTTTATTTAATTATGATTGTATTATGTTGATTGATAATGTTTTATTTTATTTTGTTGTTTGATAATGTTTTTTTTGTTATGCTAGTACTATAATATGTTGTTTGATAATGTTTTATTTTATTTTGTTGTTTGATAATGCTTTTTTTTGTTATGCTAGTACTATAATATGTTGTTTGATAATGTTTTATTTTATTATTATTGTATTATGATGTTTTATAATGTTTTATTTTATTGTGATTGTATTATGTTGATTGATAATGTTTTATTTTATTTTGTTGTTTGATAATGCTTTTTTTGTTATGCTAGTACTATAATATGTTGTTTGATAATGTTTTATTTTATTATGATTGTATTATGATGTTTGATAATATTTTATTTTATTGTGATTGTATTGATAATGTTTTATTTTATTTTGTTGTTTGATAATGCTTTTTTTGTTATGCTAGTATTATAAAATGTTGTTTGATAATGTTTTATTTTATTATGATTGTATTATGTTGCACGCAAACTGGAAACTGAACATGGATGATCAAGGTGTTTACAGGACTTATGACCTGTCATTGGTTGGGTTAAGCGCACGCTTTATGTAATTACAACATTCCCCATTCCACCTTTGGTATTATGATCATGCATGACAAATTTTTGGAAGATGTATATATACTTCAAAATCCATATCTATCTTCACGTGTCAGTTTCTGTTTATGTGATAATGTTTTATATTATAATTATTTTATTGTGTTGTTTGATAATGTTTTATTTTATTTAATGTTATTTAATGATGCTTTTTTTGTTTTGCTAGTATTATAATATGTTGTTTGATAATGTTTTATATTATTATGATAGTTTTATGTTGTTTGATAATGTTTTTTTTATTTTTTTCAGTTCTATCCTGATGTATACAGTCTTGTGGCAGGATATGGAAGCGAGGAAGCAAAGGAGATCCTCTCCAAAATACCTTGGAGACTAGTGGAAAATGTCAAAGACCTCCTGTGGGCAGTGAAACCATGCAGTTTTTCATAAAATATATAATCAACTATTTATTGTTTCTTGAACAATGATGTAAAACTCCATATTAAATAATTAACACGAATGAAAACGTCTGTTTTATACTATTGTAGTTGTATTATAAGCTTATGGGAATGACATGGACCGCCTTTCTAATAATTTAAACTTAACTAACCATCACGGCATTTGCCCTGAGGGGTGGGCAGAGATGATGGATCGCCACAATGCTCTGTCCTGGCATATCTCTCGGGCTTCCTCTACATTCATACATCATACCATGCACGCACGTCGATTATTCCGACTTCGAATGTGACCGCCTTTTAGCAATTGATTAATTTGGTCTTGCCATGTTTTCCTCGGTCGTCCTCGGCTTCTTTTTCCACTCACGCTGTTGCTTGTGTACAACTTTTTAACCATTCTACTCTCATCCATTCGTTCCATATGTCCAAACCATCTCAGGGATTCTATTTTAAATTTGATCCATAATGCAGTCATCTGCTTTCTTATTTCATCGTTCGGTATTCTATCATACAACGTTTTCCCGCACATTCTTCTAAGTGAACAACGTTTAGCGAAACAGCTGTCTGTCGCTTCCTCTACATTCATACATCCTGTCATGCACGCACGTCGATTTCTCCGACCCCTCACATGACCGACATTTAATATTTGATTGATTTGATCGTGCCACGTTTTTCTCGGCCTTCCTCTATTTCTAGATCCGTTCACGTTCAAACCTTTCAAACCTTTCATTATATTGTTCATAACACTTTCATTCGCACCGCATTCACTTCTTATACTCGCATTTGACAATATCATATACAGTTTTAACACACATTCGTCTTAGAGATCTAATTTCTACTGCAATTATCCTGCTTTCATCCTTCTTTTGCCAGCTCCAAGCTTCACTTCTATACATGAGGGTTGGCACTAGAACTCCTATTGTTACCTCCTTTCTGACGCATTATTAAACATGTCATTCCCATAAACGACCTCCGAGCAGAGTGGTAAGATCTCTGTCTACCGTCCTGAAGATCTTTGATTCGATTTAGTAGCGTGATGGTCACGCTGTCTTTGGTCTGGTGTAGAATTCAAGTGAGAATAAAATGGCGATAGATTAGCTACCTATCACATGTCATGAGAATCAATATAATAGCTAAAAAAAATTGTATAAAAATGGTTTCATACGACCTGTTGAAAATTTTAGTAATCAAACGCTTTCATTTGTATTAATTATATAATTAACATTTCACGTGTGTTGGATATTTAAAATTTAATTATATCTATGATTTTTCTATTCGATTACTCGATCCATTCACATCATTTTAAATTGCAAAATCAATCATTTAACTCGTTTATACATTTTTAAAAAGTAAATATAAAATTTCCGAAAAATCCAATGGGTTGGGGCAGGCAACAGAGTAAATGGTGCACTTGAAGTTGTCATCGCAAACAAAAGCCTATCCAAAAAAGCTAAGGTGGCAGTGCATAATGGTGTTCTTGTGCCTACCCTTATGTATGGAAGTGAAGTATGTAACTGGCAAAAGAAGGATGAAAGTAGAATAAATACAGTAGAAATGAGATCTCTAAGACGAGTGTGTGGATACTCTGTGTATGATAAAGTGTCGAATGAAAATATAAGAAGTGAATGCGGTGCGAATGATGGTGTTATGAACAAAATAATGAAAGGGTCGTTGAGATGGTTTGGACATATGGAAAGAATGAGTGAGTATAATATATGTAAACGACGTGAACGGATCTAGAAACAGAGGAAGGCCGAGGAAATCGTGGCACGATCAAATCAATCAAATATTAAATGTCGGTCACGCGAGGAGTCGGAGAAATCGACGTGCGTGACAAGATGAATGGCAAAACGTACGGACTACAAATAAACTGTCAACTGTCAAATTGACAGTCTGTAAAAACAATGGTGCCAGTTTAAAAACCAAACCTCTAAAAAAAACAACCTTTATGTGATTGATAAATAAGTATGTAAATATATAACTGAAAATGTTCACCATTTTGGTGGTTTTTTTTTACATGACCACTACTCTCGCTCATTCAACATTCGCACATTCTACTTTCGCCCATTCAACTTTCGCACATTCAACTTTCGCACATTCAACATTCGCACATTCAACTTTCGCCATCAACATTCGCACATTCAACTTTCGCCATCAACATTCGCACATTCAACTTTCGCACATTCAACTTTCGCACATTCAACATTCGCACCTTCAACATTCGCACATTCAACATTCGCACATTCAACATTCGCACATTCAACTTTCGCACATTCAACATTCGCACATTCAACTTTCGCACATTCAACATTCGCACATTCAACTTTCACACACATTTTCAGGATCAATTAAGTGCGAAAGTCAAGGGCCGCCGAACTTAGTATTTTTGTTCCTGTTAGATATTTCTGATAATATATCATTAGCAGTTTTCTTTTACCTACCGAAAGCCAGAACCAACTTGCCTCTGGTGACGCCGGTGAGAATAGCAACCTGCTGATGATCTCCTCGAAGATGGACGTCTTTTATATTAGTGAAAGTACATTCAGAAGACAAATACTCTTGACTTTAGAGAGTATCTTGTCTTCCTAGGGTCGAACCATCTCTCATGTGTTCCTAGTATTATGTATTTTATTTACCTGTTCTCTATTTACCTATTTGTAATGTCTCTATCGGTGAATAGATTCAACAACAACAAACCATCACGCCGTTTCTCTGCAGGGGTAGGCATAGAGAATAGACTGCCACACTACTCTATCCTGACACACCTCTCTAGCTTCCTCCACATTCATACATCGAGTCATACACGCAAGTCGATTTTTCCGGCTTCTGACATGACCAACCTTTAATATTTGATTAATTTGGTCATGCCATATTTTCCTCGGTCTACCTCGACTCCGTACTCCATTTACATCGTTAACGTATACTTTTTTAACCATTCTTTCTTCACCCATGCGCTCCATATGTCCGAACCACCGCAGCGATCCTTTCATAATACCTTCTTTCGCTCTACATTCCTTCCTAATATCAGCATTTGAGATTCTGTCGTACATCGTTCTACCACACATATGTTTTAGGGACCTCATCTCTACCACATTTATTCTGCTCTCATCTTTCTTCTACCAGTTCCATGCTTCGCTTCCAATTCAATGCACGCATTAAGACGGAAAAGAAAAACACAGTTTTGTACAATTAAAAATTTATTTACAAATCTTCACTATATTTTGAGATGTTTTTGGGGAGACCATCTTGTTTTAAACATATGTCCAAGATGGCCGCACCCAGTAATTCAATTGATTCATTTATTAATAATTCATTCAACAAAATTTTAATAGGTAAAATTAACTTAAAACTATTTACAAGGAGTCGTAAAGCAACAAGGCATGGAGAATTGAAAATGGAATTAGACAAAATTGAACAACGAATCTAAATTATCAAATTCTAACGATAAGGCATTGGTACACAGGCAAGAGATTGGTGGACCTACAGACGAATCCTAAGAAATTCTCAGATGTACCGCATACAGGATTCCGTAGAGTTGAACGTCCCGACGATCTGAAGAGGATTGCTGGACATGGATGGATGGGAGCGGCAATGGATGGGGGCTGTGGCGTGCTTTGGGAGAGGCCTACATTCAGCAGTGGATGACAGACGACTGATGATGATGATTTATCGATAAAATCAAGCAGCTTTCGAAGAAATCGGGCACGTATCAAATAAACTAGACGCCTATCTAAGAAACTAGACACGTATCAAAGAAATTAGACACCTATTGAAGAAACCAGACACCTATCAACAACGCTGTTTCTCCGAAAGGATAAAAAGCAGAGAAAAGGGACAGCTACATTGCTCTATCCTGACATACCTCTCTAGCTTCCATCACATTTATGCAGCGATCGTAAGATCTTTAAGACATGTCTGCCGCGCTTACGATAAACACATAAACTAAGGTTTTTGTCGAAATTGAGTTATTACATTATCTGGTATCAGGAAAACGAGATCCACAACTTTCTCAAAGTGACATTTCATGATTTCTTCATTTATCAGTTTTTCAGTTTTCATAAACGCATTAACTAAGACTTGGAGTGCAGTTTTACTTATCAAGAATGCACTAGCTGTAGCTAGTACAGACTTGTTTTCTAGCATTCAATAGCTTCTTAGTCATAAATGCACTATGTTTGAGGAATCGCACTAATTATACAAGATTTTACAATATTCAAATAGCTATTTTCCTTAATATAAATGCACTATGTGATGTAGTTGCACTTATCATATGTATTGTTGAAGAATTGAGGTATAAGCTTACTATATAAAATGCATTAAATTGATTTACTAAGCATAAATGCATCAAGTAGGGTAGCTGATGCGTTATTATGGCCTGAAAGTATTAGAGGCTGCTAGCGATGAGTACTTTTTTTAAATTATATGTACACTATATTTTATTTTTATATACGTTTGTATTTTTAAGTATTCTTAACCCTTTTCTCTTTGTTTTGGTACAACTTTCATATCGGTATCTTATCTAGTTCCTGAGATACAAGCAAAATAAAAAGTTTAAACGCGTTTTTCTCGAAAAGCGTCAAACCCTAGTTGATGCGTTTATCTTAAGTGCGACAGATGTTATAAAATGCTGTCCGTTTGACATATGGACGCACGGGTGATCAAAGAATGGTTATGAAAGTATGCGTCGACGATGTGAATGGAGTACAGAATCGAGAAGCCCGAAGAAAACATGGCTTGGAATAGATTAATAAAATTTTAAAAGGTCGTATTAGGAGTTGGAAGAATCGACGTGCGTGTATAACTCGCTGTATAAATGTGATGGAAGCTAGAGAGGTGTGTCAGGAAAGGACAATGTGGCAGTCTATTATTTCTGTATATATAATAGAGTCAAATAATATAGACCTAAAACTGAGAATACTCCTCATCAAGACCTATGTATGGAGTGTCTTGATGTACGGCTGCGAGACATGGTGCCTATCCGAAAGGGATAAGCGGCTTTTGAGATGTGGTCCTATAGAAGACTATTAGGAATTTCCTGGAGAGACCACATCACGAATGAGGAAATTCTTCAAGGAATCGAAGGAGGAAGGCACCTGCTCAGGACCTTGTCTGAAAGGCGTGCAAGATGGATCGGCCATGTAATACGACAAGAAGGCCTCTTGCATGCCATAATGGAAGGTATGACCGAGGGGACAAACTCTAGGGGACGCCCACGCCGAGAGTACCTGGAGGACCTGTTGGTGGACGTGCGCTGCTCATCATATGCACATTTCAAAAGAGCCGCACAAGACAGGGAAGAATGGAAGAGAAGAATAGAGGAAATTGCTGCAAACCAATCCCAGGATTGAAACCAGAGAAGAAGATTATTTCTGCCTACCCCTTCGGAGAGACGGCACAGGGGTTAAGTTAGTTAGATAATTGTTTTCATTCCTAAAGATCGGTAGCGTTCATTTCACCTGTTGCCTGCGATAACAGAGCGAAGGGAATGCCAGAAATCGACGTTCCATCCCATGTACGATAGCAACATACCAAATGGATTCTCAACACATCAAGCGGACTGTATAAAAAGTATAAAAAAAATGCATTTATAATGAATGCGATGTAGAAAAACTCCATTCGGGAAGTACGTATCATCTTGCAGTCAATTCAATTGTTAAAAATTTGCATACAAATGTTAACATTTTTTTATATATCTATTGGCAGTAAGTAGTATATGTATTATGTATCCTATACTATACTTCTATTCATATTCGGTCGGTTGGATTATCGGTCATGATTATAATTGGTCACACAAATTATCGGTCATGCTAATTATCAAATTGGTCACGTTGATTAACAATCATGTTTACAATTGGTCACGTTGATTAACAATCATGTTTACAATTGGTCACGTTGATTATCAATCATGTTTACAATCGGTCATGTTGATTATCAATCATGATTACAATTGGTCACGATGATTATCAATCACGTTTACAAATCGCCTCTTTGCAAGAATAACATGACATTTTGAAAATCAAATCCGCCTTGTTCAACTGTATTTTCTACAAAAACATGGTATTTTAAAGTGAAAAACAAGAGAATTTATGAGGGAAAGAGACAATACAACGATGGTATGTTGTGTTGTCAAGTTGTCTCTTTCAGAAGGGTATCTTGTTTCACTTTAAAAAAAAATCGAGATAACACGTTATTCTCGCAAAGAGACGAAATGGTCAAGTTGATAATCAATCATGTTTACAATCGGTCACATTGATTATCAATCATGTTTACACTTGGTCACATTGATGTTTATAATTAGTCACGTTGATTATCTATCATGTTTACAATTGGTCATGTTGATAATCAATCAGGTTTACAATTGGTCACGCTCATTATCGGTCATGATTATAACTGGTCACATGTATTTACAACAATATCACTATATTTTTTATTAAGTCTATAATTATCCTAAAATTTAATAACCAGAAAACTAATTGTACAACCACTTACATACAATACCAACACGGATAAATGCTTATTTATTTACATGACCGATTACTTAATCTAACGATAATATACATGACCAATTATGAACATTACCAATTGATAACCGATAATATGTATTACCAATGCGAGTGATGAAATGGACACGAATAAATACATAACAAATAATGGACCCTTATTAATCATGACCGATAATTGACATATTTAATGTTGTGTAATTTCTTTCATTGATCATGAATGGGACCGATGATATGCATGACCAATTACGGACATGACCAATCAGAATTGAAATCACACAACCAGAATGCAGTCAAATTTGATAAAAATGTGAACGAAAACAGCCGGAAACAAAGGGGACAAGTCAACATTTGTAAAAAAAATATATGAAAACGGACAATTTGTGTATATTTTACTATGCAATACTTAAATTATTATATATATATTTAGAATCGATTGAGCTCTCGGGCTCCGATGAAAAGTGGCGTAACTCTACAACGTGAAAAAATTGGCTTCGCATAATCTAATACGGTTTAAGCGAATTTTGACAATGAAATTTTTTTTTTATCTTTTAATAAAATTTTATTTTATTTATATTCTATAAAACGTCACAGAATTCTACACAAATTCAATATATTTACAATTTATATATATATATATATTTATTGTTTATTTTTTTTTTATATAGTTAATTTTTTTCCATTACTTCTATAACAAAGGAAATAATTTAACGTGATGTACTTTTTTTTTGCTCGATACAAAAAATATTTAAATAATAATTAATAAATTGTGATGTATAAAAGAAAACATATGAACAGCAAGATGAAATGATTGTTAATATTACAAATATATTTCGTTTTCACAATGTAAAAACGACATATAGGTGATCTCAGTAACTTAAAAACTATTATATTTTTTATAATATTCGTTAAAATTAACGTGTTTTAAAAACTAATCATCGAGCCGTTTCTCCGAAGGGATAGGCAGATACTACGCACTCTTCTATCTTGAAATACTTCTTTCATACAGCGTGGGAAATGCGGGTCGAAAAAAATATATATGCCAGCATGACACGCCGTATGAATGTCGACGAAGAGCGTTGTATTTTAACAGTTTCGCCTTATTGCGGCATCATTTTTTTACAGATAGCAGCGGAAAATGTGTCGCGATCAAAACGATCAAATTTTTAATGTCAAACGACGAGTCGAGACTCGTCGATGTATGAATGTCGAGGATTTGAGAAGTACGTCCGGATAGAACAGTGCGACGGTAAATATTATCTGCATAACCATGCGGAGAAACGTCGAGATGGTAAATTTTAAAAACAAAAAATATATATATTTGTGATGAGTCAAAATTTTGTTACTGAAATAGCTATTTCAATTTTATTTACCAGTATACAAAATATACTTTCGAGACGGCCGTTTCGCCAAACGATGTCGGCATCATCAGATCTTACAATCGGATCGATTGTAACACCCGAAGATTCCAACATCGGCTTGCAAAACAGACGTCAAAAGCCCAGAATATGAAAATACACTTTTTTTTTCTATACGTTAGGCATAAGAATTTTTGTACAATCCAGGATTGAATCCACAACGCCCGGATAATGAGCCAAGCGCTTCGACCACTAGACATTCGTAAAAAAAAAATTACAACATAAATTTCAACAGAGTATTTTAAAAATTATATTATTATTTATACAAATAAAAAAAAATACATAATTTTAAATTAATCAATTTTTTTTACATTTAAAATAATAATATTAAGTCAGTGATTAATTTTAACATTAAAAAAAATAGTAAAAAATAATATCTTAACTAACCTATAATTTTTTTTTTAATAAAAAAAAATCAGTATAAATAGAAATATTTTAAAAATTAAATTAAAAAATATTTTTTACACTTTCAGATTTTCAAAAAAATATATATATCTGAAAATGTGTAAAAAAAAAATTAGAATTAAAAAAATATTTTTTAAATAGTGTGAATTAATTATACATAATACTTATACTGATTTTTATTTTATTATTATAAACATTTTGTTTATTTAGGTCAATTTTTTTTTAATTTTGCGTTCATAATGAAAACGTGACAAATTTATATCAAAAATTGTTACCGATGTGATGTGATGTTAACAAAACCAATAGCCATTCTTAGCCAACTGAGACAATCTTAGTCAACTGAGACAATCTTAACACTTTAAACAACTTTAGCCAACTGTTAGCCAATCTTAGCCAACCGAGACAATTTTTGCCTACTGAGACAATCTTTGCCAACTGAGACATCTTAGTCAACCGAAACAATTTTATCCAACTGAGACAATCTCAGTCAACTAGGACAATCTTAGTCAACTGGGACAATCTTAGCCAACTGAGACAATCTTAGTCAACTGAGACAATCTTAACAACTGAAACAACTTTAGCCGACCAATACAATCTTAGCCAACCGAGACAATCTTTGCCAACCGAGACAATCTTTGCCAACTGAGACAATCCTAGTCAACCGAGACCATTTTATCCAACTGAGATAATCTCAGCCAACTGGGACAATCTTAGTCAACTGTGACAATCTTAGCCAACTGAGACAATCTACTTCTCCGAAGTGATGGTTAATTGGAGAAATTATAAATGAGCCCCAAGCATGGGGCTATATACTATCTGACAATTATATATTCAATGGCCCCACTGTTGGGGCGGCACGCACGAAGAGGGTTAAACGAGGGCCCCCCTGTTCCTGAGACGCGGCCGGCGTCAACACAGCAGCTCGGAGAGGGCCTCCTCCTCGGGGGCGCCGAGCTCGGCGTGACGGGCGTGTTGCGCGAGCCAGCGGCAGGAGGCTGTGACGAGGGGGCAGTGAGGGAGGCGGCCGCCCAGGCCATAGCGCCCTGGGCCCCCGCGCAGCGCACCAGCCCGGCCCAGGCGGGCGGGGGTGGCCGCGGCAGGGCCGGCGCCCGGCTGCACAGGGCCACAAGGAGCGAGAGACCCAACTACAACATTTTACATTGATTCAGATGATGATTGAGGATTGCATTTGAACTTATTATGCGTCAATTTTATTATTAAATATTAGTAAATAAAAATTATATATGATACAAAAGCGTAGAAAAGCATGAGCAGTGTACGGGAAAAGGTATGAAAACTTTTATAAATGTACATGTGAGAATTAAATGGGAATAAAGCATGAGAATTAAATGGGATAAATGTATAATTAAATGGGATAAATGTATAATTAAATGGGAAAAAAGTATGAGAATTAAATTGGGGGAAAGTATGAGAATTAAATGGGATAAATGTATAATTAAACGGGAAAAAAGTATGAGAATTAAATTGGGGGAAAGTATGAGAATTAAATTGGGGGAAAGTATGAGAATTAAATGGGAATAAAGATGAGAATTAAATGGGAAAAAAGTATGAGAATTAAATTGGGGGAAAGTATGAAAATTAAACGGGAAAAAAATATGATAATGTAATGGGTAAAAAGCCTGAAAAAGGTAAGAGAATTAAATGAGAAAATAGAAAAACTATGAAAATGGCATGACAAAAGTTTGAAAAACGTATTCAATAAGATAGGAATAATGTGCAGAAAAAGCATTGTGAAAAAAAGTCATTATTTTTTGTATTTGAAGAATGCTACTACATATACATAATATGGATGCCATTCGGCGTGAGACATACCTGTGTGGAGAGCAGGAAGTGCATTAGGGGGGGCGTGGAGCGAGGGGCGGCGTCTGTGAGCACGGTACACAGATCAGACACCGGTGCCCAGCCCTCGGTACCATTCAAATAACTGGAACAAGAACACACCATGCAATGAGCCACTACGCACTATACCAGGGGCACAAGAACAATGGTCCGACCCTTTAACTTTAACCCTTACCACTCCATTATATTTTTATATTGTTTGTCAGCCAACTCTTATTTAAATAATGTCAAAATATTAATTTATTGATAGGCAGTTACAAAAAAAATTGTTAAAAATTAATTTGTAATGATTTATTCTTCAAATAAAAAACAATTTACAAAAAACATTATGGACTACTTATAGTTTTGCATAGTATGGTACTTTTAAAAACAATCTCCAGGATGGAGACCAGGTTTTCTGGAACAGGTCTCACAAAACCACACTGTTTCCCGTCTTCCCCCTGGAATCTTTCTGTTACTGCACACAGTACAGTCTTTAGAACCTTTGTCCAGTTTCGCAATGAAGTGGGGCTTGTACTCTAATCGCTCCTCTGCATGACGTGTCACGCCAAGTTCCCGCCATTTTAGGTTATGTGGATTTGCAAGGATTATTTTATAGTAAAATAAAAACGGAAAACAGTCAAAACCTTATTAAAACGTGAAATTAAATGTTTTTTTAACAAATAATAATAAGGAGCCGTAGAATCAAGTGTTGGAGATTGTTCCACTCGTAGGAAAGTCGACTCACTTTCTAAAATAGTGCACGATGGGCGTGAGACAGTGCGCGTCGCGTCGGCATGCCATCGGAAGACAGCGCAGCAATCGCGGCCACAGGCGGCCCAGCGGAGATCGCCACTCCGATGGAGGAGCCTGTGCGAGAATCCTGGTCACGAGTAACTGAAAAATAAAAAATACAAAATCAAATATAATAAATTGTATTTATAGAGCACCATTTTGGATTTATAGAGAGAGAATGAGTCACAAAGAAGGTGTAAGGATACACGGGGAAAAGATAGACATGATAAGGTTTGCTGACGATATTGCTATGGTTGCTGAAAGTGAAGAGGAACTGCAGGAGGCCTTAGCAACGCAAGGCATTCTTCAAGATAGCTACAACATGAAGATAAATAAAGACAAAACAAAGCTGCTGACTGTAGGCCGAACGCAACATCAGATGAGAGTAGTGATGTCAGGAGTTCCACTAAAGAACACCAAGGAGTTTGTCTACCTCGGGAGCAAAATAACATGGGACGGTCGGTCTAAGAGCGAGGTCGACAGCCGTATACATCAGGCTAGGCTTGCATTTAATAAAAGGTCGAAAATAATAGAATCAAATAATATAGACCTAAAACTGAGAATACTCCTCATCAAGACCTATGTATGGAGTATCTTGATGTACGGCTGCGAGACATGGTGCCTATCTGAAAGAGATAAGCGGAGACTGGAGGCTTTTGAGATGTGGTCCTATAGAAGACTATTAGGAATTTCCCGGAGAGACCACATCACGAATGAGGAAGTTCTTCAAGGAATCGAAGGAGGAAGGCACCTGCTCAGGACCTTGTCCGAAAGGCGTGCAAGATGGATCGGCCATGTAATACGTCAAGAAGGTCTCTTGCATGCCATAATGGAGGGTATGACTGAGGGGACAAACTCTAGAGGACCTGTTGGTGGACGTGCGCTGCTCATCATATGCAGATTTCAAAAGAGCCGCACAAGACAGGGAAGAATGGAAGAGAAGAATAGAAGAAATTGCTGCAAACCAATCCCAGGATTGAAACTTTAACTAAAAACGAGACACTCTCAAAACTCACCTTCCCTTTCCTCACGTTCATGAAGGCGGTGAGTCTGTCCTCGTAGAGCAGTCCGGTGAAGAGCTTCCCCAAGAGATCCGTCTTGTTCTCGTCCAGGAGGTTGGAGGGCGCGGTGGTCTCCATCTGCTTCTTGATCACGCTCTCTATCCCGCGGAGGAAGTGGGTGGCATCAGAAGCGGGCGGAGGAGCCGGAGTGTCGTCCTCCAGTCCATCCAGCAGCATCTGTTCGAGCAGCAGAACTCGCTGTTTCTCCTCGCGCTCCTATCAAACAATAATATATTCACGTTTTAGACACTGTTTGATCCACTTTTGAGTTTATTTTTCAATATGTTTCGAATGTTTTAGACCTTCATCACCGGGTTCACACTTTCATCACAGCCTTCATCATCGAGTTTTACAGCCTCAATCATCGGGATATACACCTTCCATCGAGATTTACACCTTCATCAACAAGTTTTACAAATTCATCAACGAGTTTTATACCTTCATCATCAGGTTTTACACCCTCAATCAACGGGATATACACCTTCCATCGAGATTTACACCTTCATCAACAAGTTTTACATATTCATCATCGGGTTTTACACCTTCAATCATCGGGATATACACCTTCCAACGAGATTTACACCTTCATCAACAAGTTTTACAAATTCATCATCGGGTTTTACACCTTCAATCATCGGGATATACACCTTCATCAACAAGTTTTACATATTCATCATCGGGTTTTACACCTTCAATCATCGGGATATACACCTTCCATTGAGATTTACACCTTCACCAACAAGTTTTACATATTCATCATTAGGTTTTACACCGTCAATCATCGGGATATACACCTTCACCAAGTTTTACATATTCATCATCGAGCTTTATACCTTCATCATCGGGTTTTACACCCTCAATCATCGAGAAGTACACCTTCATCAACAAGTTTTACATATTCATCATCGGATTTTACACCTTCATCATCAGGTTTTACACCTTCAATCATCGGAATATACACCTTCCATCGAGATTTACACCTTCATCAACAAGTTTTACATATTCATCATTGACTTTTACGCCTTCAATCATCGGAATATACACCTTCCATCGAGATTTACACCTTCATCAACAAGTTTTACATATTCATCATTGGGTTTTACACCTTCAATCATCGGGATATACATCTTCCATCGAGATTTACGCCTTCATCGTGGGATTTTACACCTTCAATCATCGGGATATACACTCACCCATCGAGATTTACACCTTCATCATGGGATTTTACACTTTCATCATCGGGTATTACAACTTCACCAGAATTAAAATTCTTTTTTCCACATTTGAAGGTATAAAAATCTGATGATGAAGAATTAAAAGACGTGTTCTTTCCTTTAAGTAATTGATGGTGGGTGAAAATGGTACCTTGAGCACGAGAGCATTGGCGATGGCCAGAGGTTCCGAGAGGTCCTCCAGCCTCAGCAGGATACGGAAGAGGGTCTCTATCGCGAGCAGGGTCTGCCGGCTGCTACGGGTGGCCCCTGGAGCCGCGGAAGACCCTGGACCATCAGAGACGACCTCCATGTCCATAATCTTCCGAGGTGCTGTCACCGAGCCGCACTAAAAAGAAATAAAAACATTTATTTCAAATACAAATAATTTTTGTATTTTTTTTTTTTTTGTATACAACAGGTTTTTATGACCCTATTACTGTATACAATTTACATAAATTTTGCATGCATTTTACATACATTTTAAACTACATGTTAAAATAAAACAATTAAAATAAAATAAAACAATATTTAACAGTTGTGGTATGTACCTATATGTTCCTTAAAGGACGTATAGGTCATTTGGAAAATGTCCACATGGACTGACACCTCATTCAAGAGCACCATACCCCGAGTCATTGTATGCTGCGCCAAGACATTTGTCCTGCTATGCGGTGTGCACAACAGATCGTGTCTTCTAGCGCGAGCATACCTGTCCGGTGTATTGAGACCATAACACTCTAAGAGGTATGGGCTATCAATGAGGTTACGGAGTATTTTAAATCCTAAGATCATCAATGTACCCTTTCTTCTTGATTCGAGACTGCGGTACTCTGTGTTAATCAATAGATCATTGTGGTGCATAAACCTCGGATATACCCCATTCATCCGCATGTAGAGGTATCTCAGATTTTTTTCTGGATTTGTTCTAATACCTCCACATACTTGTGCTGGTATGGAGACCATACACCACTCGCGTATTCTAATTTTGATCTAACGATGCCGTTAAACATTGATGTCATCGCTTGTCATTGATGATGTAATGCATGTATTGAAGCATGGAACTGGCGAAAGAAGATGAATGTAGAATAAATGCAATAGAAATGAGATCACTCAGACCGGTGGTTGACAATTAGTTTTTCCTGCGTACCACTTCAAGAAAGACCTGAAACCCGCATATCCCTTATTGCGGGTAACATTTTATTGATTTGGTCAAGCCATGTTTTCCTCGATCTTTCTCAACTCCGCACTACATTCATATCATTGACGTATACGTTCATAGCTTCGTTTTCCGAATGTCGAACCATCTCTCATGCATCTGGTAGTATACTTGATGAAATAAACTGATTTGATTTGATATGATACACACAAGACTAATTTTACCTGAAGCTTTCCTAGGGAGTTCTCAAACTGCGTGGGCACGTAGTGCCTGGGGCCCTCCTTGTTTGCGTTGTTCCCGTCTCCAATGCTCCTCGAACTGTTGCGTCTCTCCCTCCCGCCTTCGTTGCTGCCTGAGTTATTACCTAGACAGACACATTATTATTATTATTTTGTTAAATCACTCTTTACATCATTACAGCGTCAGCCAAATCCATGTAAGAGGGGTAGGCAAACAAACAAACCATCACTCTGTTTCTCCGCAGGGGTAGGCAGAGGGAATGGACCGCCACACTACTCTATCCTGACATACCTCTCTAGCTTCCTCCACGTTCATACAACGAGTCATACACGCACGTCGATTCCTCCAACTTCTAACATGACCAACCTTTAAAATTTGAATAATTTGGTCATGCCAATTTTTCCTCTGTCTGCCTCGACTCCGTACTCCATTTACATATACTTTCTTCACCATTCTTTCTCCATCCATGCGTTCCATATGTCTGAACCACCGCAGCGATCCTTTCATAATTTTGTTCATAATACCTTCTTCCGCTCTACATTCCTTTCCCACAGAGTGGTAAGCAGAAAGAATAAACTGCCGCACTCTTCTGTCCTGACATACTTCTCTCGATCCTTCTACATTCATACATCTCGTCATGCACGCACGTCGATTTCTCTGACTCCTCATGTGACCGACATTTGATTAATATTTGATTGATTTGATCGTGCCACGTTTTCCTCGGCCTTCCGATTCTATTTCTGGCTCTGTTCACTTTGTTTATATATACCTTCTTCACTCATTCTTTCCAAAGTGTGTCCAAACCATCTAATCGACCCTTTCATTATTTTGTGAAATACTCGACACTCTATCATACACAGCTTTACCACACATTCGTCTTAGAGATCTCATTTCTACTGCATTTATTCTACTTTCATCCTTCTTTTGCCAGTTTCATACTTCACTTCCATACATAAGGATCGGCACTAGAATACCATAATGCACTGCCATTTTAGCTTTTTTGGATATGCTTTTTTTTGCGATGTCAACTTTAAGTGCACCATTTATTCTGTTGCCTGCCCCAACTCTTCTTTCAATATCCTTCTCCACTCTCCCATCTTCCCAAATAAACAAATTCATCCACTTGTTCCAGATTTTCACCGTTTACACTAATGTTGCAGACATTCACGTTTCCTTTTTTTTTCAAAAATCATTATCTTGGACTTATTCACATTCATCATCAAATGGTATCGCTTGCATACCTCATACATACTAGACACCAGGGCTTGCAGTTCGTGCTCGTTGTCTGCAAGCAGCACAGCGTCGTCCGCATACAACAAACAGTCTCACCTTGATACCGATTCCCGGTCAGGTTCTGCTGGCTGAACGGATGGTTCTGCTGATTGGCTTTGTGGGCCTCCTTGTGTTCTTGCTGCCTCTCCTTCTTGGACTGCCTGTCCAGGAACACCTGCCAAACAACAAAATATAGGGGTTTTCATTGACCGTTTAAGTACCATGATGTTTTAAACATCACATACCGCATGTTTTTAATTACAGTCTGCAACATTAGCGTGAATGGTGAAAATTTGGAGCAAGTAGATGAGTTCGTGTATTTGGGTAGTATGTTTACAGTGGAGAGGGATATTGAAAGAAGGGTTGGGGCAGGCAACAGAGTGAATGGTGCACTTAAAGTTGTCATCGCAAACAAAAGCCTATCCAAAAAAAGCTAAGGTGGTAGTGCACAATGGTGTTCTTGTGCCGACCCTTATGTATGGTAGTGAAGCATGGAACCGGCAAAAGATGGATGAAAGTAGAATAAATGCAGTAGAAATGAGATCTCTTAGACGGATGTGTGGATACTCTGTGTATGATAGAGTGTCGAAAGAAAATATTAGAAGTGAATGCGGTGCGAATGGTGGTGTTATGAACAAAATAATGAAAGGATCATTAAGATGGTTTGGACATATGGAAAGAATGGTAAAAAAATTATATATTAATTATGTAAATGGAACCAGAAATAGAGGAAGACCGAGGAAAACGTGGCAAAATCAAATATTGAATGTCGTCCATGTGAGAAGTCAGAGAAATTGATGCGCGTACATTACACGATAAATGAATGTTGAGGAAGCGAGAGAAATATGTCAAGAAAGAAAAGTGTGGCAGTCCATTCTTTCTGCCTGCCCCTTTGGGGAGACGGCGTGATGGTTAGTTAGTTAGTTAGTTATATAATTGCAAACTATCTGGAATTATACGTCTGTAATATTTGTGATTTTTGTTCAAATAAATGAAATTAAATAAATGTACGTATGAGCTGAAGTTACCGTATAGTAATAATCGTCCATGTAGGGTGTCCCGGTGTTCAGCTGCATGAGCTGAATGTTGAGGAGCCACTGCTTCTCTCTCTGCGACATCAGACCGCTGTACTGGTCTCCATCCCCCTTTCTCTGCATACCCTGAAACAGAGAAAATAACATTTATTAAAAAATCTACATAAAACAAGCATCACGTTACATTAAAAAATATAACTAACTTACTAACTAACTAACCATCACGCCGTCTCGCCGAAGGGGTAGGCAGAAAGAATGGACTGCCACACTTTTCTTTCCTGACATATTTCTCTCGCTTCCTCAACATTCATACATCGTGTCATGCACGCGCGTCGATTTCTCTGACTCCTCACATAGCCGACATTCAATATTTGATTTATTTGATCGTGCCACGTTTTCCTCGGTCTTCCTCTATTTCTGGTTCCATTTACATCGTTAAAATATAATTTTTTTACCATTCTTTCTTCATTCATTCTTTCCATATGTCCAAACCATCTTAATGATCCTTTCATTATTTTGTTCATAACACTTTCATTCGCGCCGCATTCTCTTCTTATATTTTCATTTGACACTCTATCATACACAGAGTATCCACACATTCGTCCAAGAGATCTCATTTCTACTTCATTTATTCTACTTTCATCCTTCATTTGGAAATTCCATGCTTCACTTCCATACATAAGGGTCGGTAGAAGATCATTATTGAAAGTAAATATTTAAATTAGCATTATCAAATCAAATCAAATCAGTTTATTAACTCAAAAGACATTACAAACAGCAAAATGTGTAAGGCATCTATTGAGTACAAGTCAAATATTATAAAAATTCAACATAATACCAGGAACGCATTAGAGATGGTTCGACATTAGGGAGACAAGATACTTTATAACTATAGTCAAGAGTATTTGTTTCCTGAATGTTCTTTCTTTGATGACCCTACAGCCCATATCGAGCCTTAGCCTCCAGTATTCTTCGCCTCCAACTCCTCCTGTCCTCCGCTTCGACCCTCCAATCTGACACTCGTAGCAATTTCGCCCCATCTCTCCCAACTTCATCTTCCCATCGCAGCCTTGGTCTTCCAATTGGCCTTCTACCACCTGGGTGCCACTCCAGCAATCTTTTTGGGGTTCGCGATAACGGTATTCTCTGCACGTGACCGGCCCATCTCAGTCTATTCTATCTGACCTGTGTGGAGAGACTGGAAGTTTTGTAAATATGGTACAGCTCGTCATTATGCCGTACTCTCTAGCCTTCACCGTCATTCACAGGCCCCAGAATTCTGCGCAGCACCCTTCTCTCAAAAGTATCCAGTCGCTCTGCGGATTTCGCTGTCATTGTCCACGCCTCACATCCATAGGTCACTACTGTTCGGATGATTATGTCTCCTGAACGTACCTTCACTAATATGAAAGACGTCGATCTCCGAGGAGATCGCGTTCAGCAGACTATCTCTTCCCACCGGTGTCACCAGAGATAAATATAGTAACAATATTAAATGTAGCAAAAAAAACGCTAGAATGGCAGTGCACAATGGTGTTCTTCTACCGACCCTTATGTATTATTAAAGTATCGTTACGATGGTTTAGACATATGGAAAGAATGAATGAAGAAACAATGCTAAAAAAATTATATGTTAACGATGTAAATGGAACCAGAAATAGAGGAAGACTGAGGAAAATGTGGCACGATCAAATAAATCAAATATTGAATGTTGGCCACGTGAGGAGTCACCTACTTTCATCCCTCTTCTGCCAACTCCAAGCTTCACTTCGATACATAAGGGTCGGCACTTGAACTCCATTGTGCACTGCCATCTTTGCTTCAGTCGATATATTTCTATTTGTGGTAATGACTAGACTAGAGTTAGGTTAGGTTAGAATTTAAAAAAAGAGGTTAGTTTAGAATTTTAAAAAAGAGGTAAGAATTTAAAAAAAGAGGTTAGGATAGAATTTAAAAAAAGAGGTTGGGATAGAATTTTAAAAAAGAGGTTAGGTTAGAATTTTAAAAAAGAGGTTAGAATTTTAAAAAAGAGGTTAGGTTAGAATTTTAAAAAAGAGGTTAGGCTAAAATTTTAAAAAGAGGTTAGGTTAGAATTTAAAAAAAGAGGTTAGGTTAGAATTTAAAAAAAACTCACGAATCCAGGAATCTCATCCTTTCGTCTGCCAAACTTCTGCTGGTTCATCTTCTGCAGCAGCGGATGCGTCTCCTTGATGAACTGCATCACCTCCTCGAGGAACAGCTCTCGTTCCTCGCCCCTTCCGTTCTTCTTCCCCTGGTTTCCGGAAGCCGGTCCCTTGAACGCCGGGGCCATGCCCTGCCTTTGCATATTCATGTTCATCTGGTTGTGCATGATCAGCAGCGGATGCTGCTGGCCCGCGAGGTTCATACCGATCGGGAGCTGGTTCATCTTATTCATGGACATGTGGTTCATGTTCATGCCGTGCTGGTTCAAATTGTTGATTTGCGGGGGAAGATTGTTCATATTCATCTGTGGGGGCATGTTGTTCATCGGAAGTGGTAGACTATTTATCTGCGGAGGGAGATTGTTCATGTGCGGAAGAGGGTTCATTTGCGGGGGAACGTTGTTCATTTGCGTGGGAACGTTGTTCATTTGAGCGGGAAGTTGGTTCATCTGCGCGGGAAGTTGGTTCATCTGCGTGGGAAGTTGGTTCATTTGCGCGGGAAGTTGGTTCATCTGCGCGGGAAGTTGGTTCATCTGCGCGGGAAGTTGGTTCATCTGCACGGGAAGTTGGTTCATTTGCGGGGGAACGGAGTTCATCTGCGGGGGTAGCGTGTTCATCTGCGGAGGCATGTGGTTGGAGTGGTGCATGCTTCCCTGCTGCTGCTGCTGCTGCTCCAGAGCCTGAAGGTTCGTCACGGCGTTGGGAGGCCTCTGGAGAAGTCCCGGTGGCATTTTATTTGGCGGTAATTGCTGTAAAAAATATATTTTTTAAAAATTCAAATAACTTTATCCACTTTTTAAGCATATGAGGTGTATAGAAAGAAAAAAAAGGCAATGTCAGCATCATCAAATTGTATGTGAACAATGAAAAATGTTTTCATTTAAGCCTGTTCAAGGTTATATACAATGCAACAATTTTTAAATATTAAAACATAGCGTGCAGCTATAATTTGAGTACTTTTTCTTTTCCAAGATATCTGCTATTTTATAATTGACATTGCCGTTTTTGTTACAAATTTTCCGACACTGCCAGTTTTATTTTGAATGCAGCATGACATTGCCATGTTTGTTATCAACACCTTTTCATACGAACGATATTTGTATGGGACGCCATCTTGAAAAATGTCAATTCTCGCATTCCGATTGGTTCATTTAGTAACTGCCGCTTTTGTTCTGAAATTTTGGTGACACTACCGGGTTTGTTTCATTCATATCTTACCTGGAGGCGTATAGAAATAAAGACGGCAATGTCAAGCAAAATATGAAAATGAATTCAATATTCAGTTTGATAGAGAAAATTTATTACAATCTGAGTGTACATCCGGTTTGAAACAAATCCGCCATTAAAACATACATTTTCGGCCTTTTAAAATAAGATTTGAGACAAACCCGAGAGAGTCAACAAAATTTCAGAACAAAAGCGGCAGTTACTTAAATTAACCAATCCGAATGCGAGGAATGGCATTTTTCAAGATGGCGTCCCATACGGAGTCGGCTCACTTTGCTGAACGTGAGTATTTATTTTGCCCACCCCTAATGACCGGCCCAATTCCATTCAGTTTAGCAATATCAAATAACATTTGATATTGCCGTAGCATAACAAAACGTGTGAATCCCATAAAACCTTTTTATTTTTCATATGAATGTGTTAGACTCACGTTAAAGTTGCCGAAGGGATGAACGGGCGGAGGGGGGCCCCCCATGAAGGGAGTGGGCATGCCCGGGGGTAGTATCGCAGTCGGGAAACGATTCTGGAACAATACATCAAATCATAATATAAATAGGCCGAAATCCAGTTGTCCTCAAAAAAAGAGTACAAGAATATTAGTCTAACAGCAAATAGAAATATATCTACAGAAGCAAAGATGGCAGTACACAATGGAGTTCTAGTGCCGACCCTCATGTATGGAAGTGAAGCTTGGAGCTGGCAAAAGAAGGATGAAAGCAGGATAAACGCCGTAGAAATGAGATCACTAAGAAGAAAACGTTGTATGATAGAATACCGAAGGATGAAACAAGAAAGAAATGTAAGGCAGATGACTGCATCATGAATAAAATTAAAAAAGGATCCCTGAGATGGTTTGGACATATGGAACGAATGGATGAGAGTACAATGGTTAAAAAGTTGTACACAAGCAGCGTGAGTGGGAAAAGAAGCCGAGGACGACCGAGGAAAACGTGGCATGACCAAATTAATCAATTACTAAAAGGCGGCCACATTCGACGTCAGAATAATTGACGTGCGTGCATGGTACGATGTATGAATGTAGAGGAAGCCCAAGAGGTATGCCAGGACAGGCCATTGTGGCGATCCATCCTCTCTGCCTACCCCTCCGGAGAAATGGCGTGATGGTTAGTTAGTTAGTTAGTCAGTGAAACCCGAATTTTACGTCCCCGTATTTAACGTTTTCCCGGCCAAAACATGTAACCTGGTTATAGAAAATCAACCCATAGAACAGGTCAGGACCTTCAAGTATCTAGGCATAGACCTGGTGGGGGAAACTGATCTGCGGGAAGGAATACAAGCCCAAGTAAACAAGGCAGCTGCAATCTCTGGTGCTCTAAAATCCACAATATGGAAAAACAAAGACAAGACCATTAAGAGCAAGATGAGTATCTATAAAGCATGCGTAAGACCAATAATAACATATGGCGTCGAAGCAAGGGCAGACACAGTAAGGACCAAACAAGTTTTTTTTTAGGACTTCCGAAATGAAGACACTGAGAGATCGCGTGAGGAACACCAGTATAAGAGAGATATGTGAGGTTGAGGATATTATACGATGGAGCAGACAGCGAAAAAGGGACTGGTACGGTCATGTTCAAAGAATGGACACCACCAGACTCCCCTATATTGCATTGCATAATCAACCTCATGGGACTCGTCCTCGTGGAAAACCTCCTAAAAGATGGAAGGACATATATATAAGATTCCCACCACCACCCAAGACTGTTATAGGACGCAGCAACGCCCTTTCGTCAGTCTCGCTGCACTATCTAGGCCTGTTCCTTGTCCATCCGGGACTTACGTTCATTTAATTTAGCCTTTTCTTGTCATCAATTAAAAGGGTGACAGACCACATTTAATCTATTCTTTAACCTTATATATCTCCCGCGCGGCCTCACATCTCTTTATTATTAAATAAAACCAGAAGTAAATATTATATAAAACACACCTTAATACACAATAGGACAAATATATAACAAACTAAATTTTAAAACAGGAAGAAGATAGTGTATGAGGGAGGCGGGAAAGTGTTAAGTAAGAATGAATAAATTGGGATGGGATGGATGGAGGACAGGCTTTAGAAAGAGCAAAAATGAATTAAAAAAACAGTATATATAAAAGACACATTATAAACAGAAAAGTAGATCAGAACACACCCACCAAGGGGCAGTGTAAGATGGAAGGATAACTGGGATGGAAGGATAACTAGATCAGAACACACCCACCAAGGGGCAGTGTAAGATGGAAGGATAACTGGGATGGAAGGATAACTAGATCAGAACACACCCACCAAGGGGCAGTGTAAGATGGAAGGATAACAGGAGGAGCAACACTCTGGAGAACAGACCACATAGGTCTACAACAAGGAAGAAGCATGGGGTCATGCGCCACAAGGCTCTGTTTTAGGACCCCTTTTATTTATCATGTTTACAAATGACGTTGCCAAAATAATAGAATCCTTTGGCCTCCTCTCACATTGCTATGCTGACGATCAGCAACTTTATTTTTTCTGCAACCCTGATGACACCAAACATCTTACGTCAACAACTGTCAACTGCATTGATGCCATATCCAGATGGATGGCATCAAACAAACTTAAACTAAATCCATCCAAAACGGAATTTCTCTGGACTTCTTCCGCAAAGCGTCAACATCTTATCGATCATTCCTCAATTTCAACAGCTGACAATGATATCGTTCCCAAAAACTCCACAAAGCTTCTTGGTGTTTATCTTGACGCAAATTTGTCTCTAAAATCCCAAATTAATAACACGGTCAGCGCTAGTTTCTTCCACCTAAGACGATTAAAATCCGTCAAAAGGAGTATTCCCCATGACACTTTCAAAACTCTTGTAAATTCCTTCGTTGTGTCACGACTTGATTATTGTAATGGAATTTATGCAAACATTCCAAAACAACAAATAAACAAACTTCAATCAGCGTTCAATGCAGCAGCAAGGCTCATTAAAGGCATTCCAAAAAAGTCTCATATAACACAACATCTCAAAGAACTTCACTGGCTTAAAAGTCCAGAAAGAATCCAGTATAAACTCTGCTGGACAGTCTTCAAAGCGCTACATGGAATGGCACCAAGTTATATATCTGAACTATGTATAACGGACAGCCTAAATTCACGGAAATCCACACTTCGCTCGGCGAACTCCTCAGCAATAGGAAGATTAGTTGAGCCGAAGCGTTGCCCCAGTACAAATTTCGGGGATCGAGCGTTCGCGGTAGCCGGTCCATCAGCTTGGAACAATCTCCCTTCACACCTCAGATGCATAAATGATCTGACAGATTTCAGATCTAAATTGAAAACCCATCTTTTCCATATTTCATACCCAATTTAAACATTTATACTTTGTTCTACTATACTTTCAAACCGATCGTTTTTTAAGCGGTCACATTTAGATTTTTAAGATTTAAAACACGTCTTAATGCGCCCTTGAGGTGATTACATCACAAAAACGGCGCTTTAAAAGTTAGCATATTATTATTATTATTATTATTATGCGCTATCTGAATTTGTATTCAACGGCCCCACGGTTGGGACGGTACGCATGGAGAGGTCAATTCACCTGAAAAAACGGCATGATGGGCACGTTCTGAACCTGCGGCATGTGCTTCTGGTGCTTCTGCAGCTGCGGCGGGACCAGCAGGAGCGGCTGCGGGGCCATCGGAGGCCCCTGGCCGGGCGGCGGTGGCCTCCTCTGCTGCCTCAGCATGCAGCGCTCAATCTCCTCCACCATGCAGGCGTTCTTGAGCCAGGTCGGGGGTGCCTGTGAAGGAGAGAACTGTGCCACTGTATTGTACTGCAAAGATTAACCGATGACTAGAGCTAATCGACATAAAAAACATATTTTTTTCCTAAACTTGGCTTCCAAAAAGGAACTGCTTTTTTTTTTATCTATAGACCCCCTTTAGTCTTAGTAATTAGATAATATAAAAACATATTTCAGAGTATCAAAAACCTAGAATGGAATAATACTCCTAGCGGCTTCTAACAATATGTTAGGCGACAGCCTTCGCATTGTGTTAATAAGGTAGTTTGCTAAATGCCGAAAATCATTCTCCATAGATGGCGTTAGTGGGTCGGTTGTATAGGTTAATCTTGAAAAATTCACAAGTGCAACCAAATCTACATAGATGGCTGACTGAAACTGACACGTGAAGATAGATATGGATTTTGAAGTATATATACATCTTCCAAAAAAAATTGTCATGCATGATCACAATAACAAAGGTGGAATGGGGAATGTTGTAATTACATAAAGCGTGCGCTTAACCCAACCAATGACAGGTCATAAGTCCTGTAAACACCTTGATCATCCATGTTCAGTTTCCAGATTGCGTCTTCGTCTCTATTGAGATACAATTAAAATATCAAAAACCTATCCAAAAAAGCTAGAATGGCAGTGCACAATGGTGTTCTTCTACAGACCCTTATGTACGGAAGCGAAGCATGGAACTGGCAAAAGAAGGATGAAAGTAGAATAAATGCAGTAGAAATGAGATCTCTTATACGAATGTGTGGATACTCTGTGTATGATAGAGTGTCGAATGAAAATATAAGTGAATGGGGTGCGAATAATGGTGTCATGAACAAAATAATGAAAGGATCATTAAGATGGTTCGGACATATGGAAAGAATGGTAAAAAAATTATATGTTAATGATGTAAATGGAACCAGAAATAGAGGAAGACCGAGGAAAAGTGGCACGATCAAATAAATCAAATATTGAATGTCGGCCATGTGAGGAGTCAGAGAAATCGACGCGCGTGCATGACACGATGTATGAATATTGAGGAAGCGAAAGAAATATGTCAGGAAAGAAAAGTGTGGCAGTCCATTCTTTCTGCCTACCCCTTCGGAGAGACGGTTAGTTAGTTAGTTAGTTATTTCAGAGTACTGGTTCTGATTTTGAAAATTTGGTTTGGTTCATGTGTTGCTCCCGTAAATTTGGAGATATTTCGTGTAGAAGTGAATTGTTTTGGTCAATTTGATTGTTGCCGCACTTTATAATAGTTAATTGTGACACGTAATATGTTTGTACTGTTTTGGTGTTAAAATTACATACATGTTTTTGTATATACGAGTATAAAGAGTTTTGACAAGTGTAAAAATAAATTCTTCAATAATATTTTTAATTTCTTGGTGGTGTTAGATGGTTTTAACTCTGCTGGACAGTCTTCAAAGCGCTACATGGAATGGCTCCAAATTATACATCTGAACTCTGTATAACGGACAGCCTAAATACAAGGAAATCCACACTTCGCTCGGCGAACTCCTGGGCAATAGGAAGATTAGTTGAGCCGAAGCGTTGCCCTAGTACAAATTTCGGGGATCGAGCGTTTGCGGTAGCCGGTCCATCAGCTTGGAACAATCTCCCTTCACACCTCAGATGCATAAATGATCCGACAGACTTCAGATCTAAGCTGAAAACTCATCTCTTTCATATTTCATACCCAATTTAAAACTTGCATATTTTGTTCTATTATACTTTCTAATCGATCTACCGCAAAGGCTCGATCCCCGAAATTTGTACTAAGGCAACGCTTCGGCTCAACTAATCTTCCTCTTACCGAGGAGTTTACCCTGTAATTCTGTGGACCTAGTGGGACTTTTTTTGTGGACCGGAAAGGGTTAATGTTATTGTAATAAAAAAATTAATTATCTTGTTGTATGAACAAACTATGTCTCCTTATTAGTGATGCAATGGGTCAAGATGGCATGACATAAGAAATATTAAGATATGTCTTACCTGCACGAGTGGAGGCGCCGGGGGCGCCGGGCTGACCGCCTCGGGGGTGTAGTCCTCGTACTCCTCCAGCACCAGATGCGACAGGAAGGCCTCTGCAACAACCGCAATACATTTCATCAACACCATCCATTATCTTCGAAAGATAAAACTAAATAACTAGGAAACGCAGAAAGAATGGACTACCAAACTGTTCTTTCCTGACATACTTCTGTGGCTTCATCACCTCATATATGCACCTAGCTATATGATTACAAGCTAAAAATAACATATAAAATAGTAACATACTTCAGAGTGATAAAGCCCGGCTTCAAATCCATACCAAAAATTTTAGATATCTTCTGATATATATGCAACTAGCTATATGATTACGTACGAACGATTCATGACGTACGGAGCCGAGACGTGGACATTGACAAAAGGTCTAGTCTACAGATTCAAGGTTGCCCAATGCGCCATGGAAAGAGCCATGCTTGGAATAACCTTGAGGGACAGATTTAGAAATGAATTTATTCGACAACAAACCAAGGTGACTGAGGTGGCTCTACGGATAGGCGGACTGAAGTGGCGGTGGGCTGGCCATATCTGTCGGAGAACCGACAGCCGATGGGGAAGACGGGTTCTGGAGTGGAGACCGCGTACAGGATTCCGTAGAGTTGGACGTCCCCCTGCCCGCTGGACTGACGATCTGAAGAGGATTGCTGGACATGGATGGATGGGAGCGGCAATGGATAGGGGGCGGTGGCGTGCTTTGGGAGAGGCCTACATTCAGCAGTGGATGACAGACGGCTGATGACGATGATGATGATATGATTACAAGCCAAAAATACATATGTGTGACAAAGACCCTTCTACATTTTGCAACTCCAATATGAAGCCCATCAAAAACATGTGGACGTAGACGATTTCGCGGGCATCTCACCTACGGTACGTATGAGTGAAATAAAATACGGCGTGTATGAGTGAAACAAAACATACACTTAGGTCATTTCTGCGCATGTCAGCGGAGTCATTTGCAACGCAACTAATTAAATCGCTTTACCTCATGTGAAAATTCAAAATATTATTTTATTCGTAGACGGCTCAAAAGCGCAAAACACATCATATTATTATATTTTTTAAGGCAAGCCTGGCTTTTTTGCTTGTATGGAAGTACCGCCACTGCTTTTCGGGAGTCCGATGTAAAGAGCCATTTTAACTTCTTCTTTTTCTTGTCCTGTCACACCTCCGTGGTGCATAGGGCCTCAAAGAACCTTCTCCACCTGACTCTATCGCACGCCTGATGCCTAACATCATCCCAAGTGAAGGCTCTAGGTCTGCCTCGCTTCCTCCACCAGGGCGATGTTGGCTGGGTTCCGTCTCAATGGTTTGTTGTTGTTGATTTAGAGAAAAATACACAAACGAATGAAAAATTTTACAGTATTGCACAAAAACAACATTAATTAATTAATAATCTAAACAGGAAGTTGGATGCTTTGACGCCAATACTCAATATTCATCATTATTGCAATATTGCACATTCGTTATTTCTGACGTAATTCACCCTGTTTCTGACGTAAGCACAATTTTAGAAAAATTATAACGAGAAATACCTAATTGTCACACTACCAAAGAAGGCAGGTACGACGAAATGTGAGCAACACAGAACTCGTAGCCTAATATCCCATGCCTCAAAAATATTGACTAATATCATTTTAACCGTCGCGTTGCCATGTGGTCAATTGAGTTTCCACTGCCAATTTAAAGTTGATTTTCTTAAAACCTATGGACCCTAATATTATAAAAAATTGTAATCCTCCATTGAAGTGTTCTCAATATTTCGTAATAAAAAAAAAGCAAAAAATTACTTCCTTCATCCCAAAAAAATATATTTTCTAAGACTGCCCTCACCTTCATTCGTGTTAAGGTAGAATTTGTTTTGCTAATATTTACAACTTTATCAAAAGTGACAAATACTTACTCGCTGTTTTGAACGTATTATAAATTATATGTTTGACCTTTTCAATAGGTACGTAATAATACGACTGTGGATGGAAACGCAGCACGCAACTTAATAATATCAGAACTGTGAAAATATTAACACTTTACCAAAAGGGACAAATATTAATACGTACTCGTTGTCTTGAACGTACTATACATTTTGCCTAGGTGCCTTTATCATACGTAAAATCTCGTAAAGTCTCGCCCCGCCTGGCCGCGGCGCGGCGCGGCGGGGCAAGACAAGTTTATACTTGGTGTCAGTCGCTCGTATGCTGTGACGCATTCCATATCAGAAATCGCATGGTTCCAGAAAAAATTAATAATGATATGTTTTTCAAATAATCCATGTATGTTATAGATATCGATCTATTCCTAATGAAATTCCCTACAAGATGACATAAATTAAATTTTGATTCATCGAGTCATATGCTTGATATTTAGATAAAGTTAGCGGTAAACTGAATTGACCACATGGGAGCGAGCGTTTTGTTTTGAACACGGTACGTTAAGGGTTAAAAAGAATTACACCAAAAGTAGAGAACATCCTTTCCAGAGACCAGTGTGGCTTCAGAAGAGGTGTAGGAACCAGAGAAGCAATATTGTCATTACGAATACAACTAGAAAATAGAATAAAAAGAAACCAAAACACATACATCCCATTAATAGACCTGGAGAAGGCTTTCGACAAAGTAGAATGGAAAAGACTCTTCGAGATTTTGAAGAGAATTGATATCAAATATAGAGATAGACGAATAATCCAGGCGCTATACAAGAACGAGGTCGCCATAATCAGATGTGACGATGATACAAAGGAAGCCAGTATAAGACAAGAGGTAAGACAGGGATGCTCTCTGTCACCTGTTCTTTTTAACGCTTATATACAGAATGCGATTGACGACATGAGAGAGAGAGAATGAGTCACATAGAAGGTGTAAAGAACGGGCAAAAGGTGGATATAATAAAGTTTGCTGACAATATTGTTATGGTTGCTGAAAGTGACGAAGAGCTGCAAGAGGCCTTAACAACTATGCAAAGCATTCTTCAAAATAACTACAACATGAAGATAAATAAAGACAAAACAAAGCTGCTGACTGTAGGCCGAACGCAACATCAGATGAGAGTAGTGATGTCAGGAGTTCCACTAAAGAACACCAAGGAGTTTGTCTACCTCGGGAGCAAAATAACATGGCACGGTCGGTCTAAGAGCGAGGGCGACAGCCGTATACATCAGGCTAGGCTTGCATTTAATAAAAGGTCGAAAATAATAGAATCAAATAATACAGACCTAAAACTGAGAATACTCCTCATCAAGACCTATGTATGGAGTATCTTGATGTACGGCTGCGAGACATGGTGCCTATCCGAAAGAGATAAGCGGAGACTAGAGGCTTTTGAGATGTGGTCCTATAGGAGACTATTAGGAATTTCCTGGAGAGACCACATCACGAATGAGGAAGTTCTTCAAGGAATCGAAGGAGGAAGGCACCTGCTCAAGACCTTGTCCGAAAGGCGTGCAAGATGGATCGGCCATGTAATACGACAAGAAGGCCTCTTGCATGCCATAATGGAGGGTATGACCGAGGGGACAAACTCTAGGGGACGCCTTGGAGTAATTGATTTAACAAAATGGCGCACTTAAAATATAAGTCATCAAAATAAATAAAATAATAATAGACTCAACTAACCCAAGTCGGACTGGTGTTTGTCCGTTTCGCTGAGCATGGACAACTCCTCGTGCTGCTGCTCCCAATCTCCATCGTCGCCTAAAAATGAAAACAATTTGTAATATAAATAAATTTATTCAAAAATAATAATAATAAAGTCAAGGGATGATAGTTTTCAAATGGTCATTAACCGCCCTACCTGCAGGTAACTTTCAGAAAAATGTGCAAAAAATTCACCTATTTTATTCATTAAATTTAATTAGATATTAATTATATTTATTTATATTACGAAACGACAAATACTCGACCGCATACTTCGCCTGCCCCTTGTAAAACTATCATACTTGTGAAGACTTGTACTCAAGTGTTGTTGGCACACGCGCGTATCCCAAACGGTTTGTACATTATATTTTGTCATGCGCATCCATGATACGGGATAGCGCAGAATGGTACAGTCAAATTGTGCGTATCACGCACGTTCATATGTTTAGGGCGGTTTTTTGCATATGGTTTGGGCATATGCAAAAATAATTAATAATGTATGTTAACAATGTGAACGGAACAAGAAACAGAAAATCAAAACAAAGTGTATCGGACGTACATTATTTTAATTTTTAGATTAATAATTTAGATTTTATTCATTAATTTTATTGTTATCAAATATGTTCATTTCTATATTTTTTTACTAAAACTAACCATCACGCCGTCTCCCTAAGGGATAAGCAGAAAGAACGGATTGCCACACTTTTCTTTCCCGACATATTTCTCTCGCTTCCTCAACATTCATACATCGTGTCATGCACGCGCGTCAATATCTCTGACTCTTAACGTGCCCGACATTCAATATTCGATTTATTTGATAGTACCATGTTTTCCACGGTTTTCCTCTATTTCTTTTTCCATTTACATTTTACCATTCTTTCTTCATTTATTCTTTCCATATGTGCAAACCATCTTAATGATCCTTTCATTATTTTGTTCATAACACCATCATTCGCACCGCATTCAATTCTTATATTTTCATTCGACACCCTATCATACACAGAGTATCCACACATTCGTCTAAGAGATCTCATTTCTACTGCATTTATTCTACTTTTATCCTTCTTTTGCCAGTTCCATGCTTCACTTCCATACATAAGGGTCGGCAGAAGAACACCATTGTGCACTGCCATTCTAGCTTTTTTGGATAGGTTTTTGTTTGCAATGACAACTTTAAGTGCACCATTCACTTTGTTTGCAACCCTTCTTTCAATATCCAAAATCCATCTCTTGTAAACAGACAACCTAAATACACGAACTCAACTACTTGCTCCAAATTTTCACCATTCACGCTAATGTTGCAGACTGTCATGGTTTCTTCCTTTTCAAAAATCATTACCTTGGACTTATTAACATTTATCATCAGATCATTTCGCATGCATACCTCATACATACTATTCACCAGGACTTGTAGTTCATGCTCGTTGTCTGCAAGTAGGACAGCGTCATCCGCATACAAGAGACAGCTTACTGACACTCCGCTCATTTTGGCACCTACATCCAACCCTTTCAGCTCTTTCATACATTTCATACATTTTATAATCTTTGCAATTAAGCCGATAGCATTTTTGTTAATAAAAATGACATGTTTATTTATTTTAATGTTAGAATATATGATTGAAACATTTTTTTGGTTTTCCAATCATAAAAAAATTAAATAAAAATAGCTTCTAGATTTTTTGTAAACGCACTGTCTTTCATACTATTGCAAACGATTTCCCTGTCGTGAACGGACTCTACCAACGAAATTTAAAGCTATCAATCCAGTTTAATCGTATAAAAAAAACACTTCAAACTATAGTACGCGTCAAAATATTGAGGTTATGTCGATGGCATCTTGTTTATGAAGCCACTATGAAAATAATATATTTTTCTTACCAGAACCACCGAAGGTTTCATCATTAAGAGCGTCATATTCGTCCTCTGATCCTTCTCTCTCGCCTTCGTCTCTATTGCTCACATTCTAAAACAAAACAAAAATAAAAAAACGTGACAAAACCAAACTGAATCGTAAATATTACATACATAAAAAACATGCGAAATTATTAAGATAAAATAACTATATTTGATTGTGCATAATCACTTTTAATACCAATTAACAGCTTAGTTATATATACACCGACAGATAACATCAAACATTAAGAACAATTGCTGAAAAAACGGTTGAATTTGCAACGAATAAAACTATTAATATAACCAACAAGGAAGTCTTGTTCGACGTACTTTCATACGTAATAATAAAACAGATAATAAATACATTACTTTGCATATAAAGTAATGTATAAATATAATAAAATTGTTTGTATAAATGGCATGTTAAATTAATTGGCGTATAGAATATTTTGAAGCTCGAAAATTGTGCAAATATTCGTTAAAATTATCCGCAAATCTGTCTGAAAGAAGGCGTTTTATTTAACTTACCGATAATGATGCATCGAAGCCGAAAAACGAATCTGCCATTTGAAAATTTCTGAATTTCTAAATGAAATTGACATGACTCGTCACCCTGAGACATATGTTGCAATGGCGGACATAGTTTTGTGATGATTGATAGCGGTATGTTGCCGCGGTAAAGTCAACTTACATCAAATACATTAACCATTCACACCTTGTGCAAACAGCATTAAAGTTTGTGGTTTAATATTATGATTTTATTTCGAGTGAACTCTACCGCTTTAACACCTCGCTTTTTGTTTATTGGCTGCTTAGTTCGAAATTTTACCGCACTTCCACAAAACGAAATCTTATCTACAGGTATCGTGATATTTAAAAATAGTTCTTAGAACACATGTGTTAAGAACCATTTTAACATAAGATTTTTTCAAGGGCCTGCTTATTTTGGTACTTACGTATTTTACAAATGGGGCAAAATATAACTAACTAACTAACTAACCATCACGCCGTCTCGCCGTGAGGGTAGGCAGAAAGAATGGACTGTCACACTTTTACTGATGCGGCACTCCATTCTTCTCTTTTCACCCCGCGGGAGACGCGGTGTGATGGGTTGCGAACCTAATCGCCACCAATAGGCATCTCCCGCGCACACTTATACAAAATAAATCTTAAACAAATAATATAAAATACAATGATATAAAATAAAATAACAAAATAATAATAATTTAACACAAAATGTTCTTTTTAGATGGTGCACATATTGGCTATTTAATTTATGTTCCACGAATCCACCGTTTTTTTTTAATTTAGCATAAAATGTAATAACAAATAATGTTTTTTTCGATGTTGCACATGTTGACATGGACGATCCGGACTTTTGTGTTTATTTAATTTATGGTACACGTATCCACCGTATTTTTAATTAGCTAAAATATTTAGTTAATTAGCTAAAATATTTAGTTAGTTAAATAGAGTTAATAGATGAATATAAGAATATATTAATATTTGTGAAATGTATACTTATATCTGTATACGAATCCTGGATTTTCACCTGTGGGTGGTTAATTCAAATTTTTAATTGTATCTCAATAGAGACGAAGACGCAAACTGGAAACTGAATATGGATGATCAAGGTGTTTACAGGACTTATAGATGGCGTTAATGGGTGGATTGTATAGATTAATCTTAAAAAATTGATAAGTACAATCAAATCTACATAGATGGCTAACTGGAACTGACACGTGAAGATAGGTATGGATTTGGAGTAGGTATATATACAACTTCCAAAAATGTATCATGCATGATCATAATAACAATGGTGGAATGGGGAATGTTGTAATTACATAAAGCGTGCGCTTAACCCAACCAATGACAGGTCATAAGTCCTGTAAACACCTTGATCATCCATATTCAGTTTCCAGTTTGCGTCTTCGTCTCTATTGAGATACAATTAAAAATTTAAGAATATATTCTTTCTTCTTCCTTCGTTTCCTCATTACTGAGGTACTAATCATGGAGGTGCCCGTGGCTAAGACACAACGCATCCAATTCTTTCTATTCTCTGCAGTCCGCACCACCGAGTAAAGGTCAACAATCAACTCCATAATTTGGCCACACCATCGCATAGAAGATGTACCTCTAGTTATGTTACCTAGAACACTTCCTGTGACAATACCCAGCTCTTTCTTAAATAATGTGACCAAAGTAACTCTACACTCACCCTATCTCGAAGAGTCTTTCCTGCTATTGTCCTCAACGTCCGCATCTCTGACATTTTGACTTTACCGTTCATTTTTGTGGTATCCGCTCTGGTCTCAATGCTACACATACGAGTATAAAGATATATAAAGGTAAAATCGAAATCATTTTGTTCCTTCTTTGATTTATTAATTTTAAAAATAAGTCATAATTTTTTTTTTATAAGGATTAATTGTATTTCAATAGAGAGTACTACAATAAGACGACCCTTATGTATGGAAGTGAAGCATGGAACTGGCAAAAGAAGGATGAAAGTAGAATAAATGCAGTAGAAATGAGATCTCTAAGACGAATGTGTGGCAAATCTGTTTATGATAGAGTGACAAATGCAAGTATAAGAAATGAATGTGGTGCGAATGAAAGTGTTATGAACAAAATAAGGAAAGGGTCATTAAGATGGTTTGGACACATGGAAAGAATGAGTGAAGACAGAATGGTAAAGAAGGTATATGTAAACGGCGTGAACGGGGCTAGAAATAGAGGAAGGCCGAGGAAAACGTGGCACGATCAAATCAATCAAATATTGAATGTCGGTCACGTGAGGAGTCGGAAAAATCGGCGTGCGTGCATGACAAGATGTATGAATGTAGAGGAAGCGAGAGACGTATGTCAGGACAGAACAGTGTGGCGTTCCATTCTTTCTGCCTACCCCTCCAGAGAGACGGCGTGATGGTAAGTTAGTTAGTTAGTTAGTTCAATAGAGACGAAGATGTAAATTGTTTTCTGGGAACAGAATATGGTGGCAGAGGCGCTTACAGGACTTATGACCTGTCATTGGTTGTGTTGAGCGATCGCTTTATGTTTAACAACATTCCCCATTCCGCCCTTGTCTGACAAATTTTTGGAAGATGTATATATGCTAGGATGCTGCACTTATCTTCACATTTTTTAAAGTTCACTCTACACTAGCGTCATCTATTAAGATTGGGAAGCACTAAGCAGAAAATCTTTATTAATGCACTGTGAAAGGCTCTGCAAATCATACAGTACTAGATTACGCCTGGAGATGTCTCTTCCAATTTTTATGCTTTTAACTTGGACCAGTTATTTTATACAACATTTTGAAAGTTTACAAATACTTGTAGACAAATACTGGATTTTACCCATTGCGGATAAATTGGTGGTGGTGGACGTAAGAAGGGAGGAATGGGGAATGTTGTTAAACATAAAGCGATCGCTCAACCCAACTAATGACAGGTCATAAGTCCTGTAAGCGCCTCGGCCACCATATTCTGTTCCCAAAAATCAATTTACATCTTCGTCTCTTTTGAGATACAATTAATCCAATTAATAATTTATCCGCAATCCAGTATTTGTCTACAAGAATTTGTATACATTCAAAATGTTGTATAAAATAACTGGTCCAAGTTAAAAGGGCCATGTGCTTAGTGGAGAAAAGTACCACCTCTTTCAACAGATATTGATGGGTAAAGTGGAGGGTTGTCGGGGAGTTGGTAGAAAGCAGCTGTCCTGGCTGCGGAACATTAAAGAATGGACAGGAATTACAAGAGTTCAGAACCTGTTCCAAGTGGCGCAGGATAGATCAAATCAAATCAAATCAGTTTATTTTCTCAAAAGATATTACAAACAACAATTATAGTTTAAGGCATCTATTGAGAACAGGTAAAACATAATAAATATATAATACCAGGAACGCATGAGAGATGGTTCGACATTAGGAATACAAGATACTCTCCAAAGTCAAAAGTATTTGTCTTCTGAATGTACTTTCACGAATATGAAAGACATCGATCTCCGAAGCGATCATGTTCAGCAGTTTGATTGCTCTCCCCACCGGCATCACCAGAGGCAGGTTGGTTCTGCATGCTGGGAGATAAAACAGTCTGTGCTGACGCTGTCGAAGATAACCATCCGGAACATAAAGATGGATAGCCGGAATTCTCAAAGAATCCCCTGATAAGTCTGAAGAAATGGGTAAGTGTGAGATGGCTTTGCTGCAGTGATCGCCAACGAGCAGTCGATCACTGCAGCAAGCCGTCTGATCCAGTGACCTGACACGGCACCGAAATAAGAAGATGCTAAGTTTAAATTTAATTTTTTGTTTAATTCAGAGTGCTTAAATTTTATTAAAGACAGGATAATCATAATATGTATTCAAAATTCTCGAATTATAATTATATTCCATTTGAATCAACTTCGCAGCTGCGCCAAATATGGCATAAACCTCTTCAAACAGCTGAGGCAAAAGATTCTGTGGATATTCGAAGCCGTATCCTTTCGTGAGCTCGAGAGTAAACGAATACGGTATACCAACGCTCCCATACGCGTAATCATCGCTTCCACCAGCCCCAGGATACCATTCGCCAGCGCTCATGATGGAATATCCATCGGGATTGATAAAATCAGCTTCCCTTGTGACTTTCTCGGCGAAGCTGCGTAGCTTTTTCCAGTTTGCGGGTAGGGTTTTGCCAGTGTATCCGAACGGATACACCATGTACCGTCCGTACGCGTGAAGCGAGATGTATAACTTTATTCTGTCTACGTTTGACAGCATCACGGAACTGACAGCTCTTGTCTCTGCTTCGGATAATGCCGACGGTCCAGCGTATGTTTCAACATCGCAAGGGTTAAGGCTAACTCCGGACTCAGCCCAATGAAAGGGGTAATTTCGGTTTAAATCTGTTCCTATGCAATTCGAGCCGGGATGTCTAGATCTGTTCTTTCTCCACTCACGATCCTGGAAGAAAGTGAAATTAGCTTATTTAAAAAACACTTCAAAATCAGTATGAATATTAATTTTTTAAGATATTTCCCATTTGGAATACGGTAGTTATCCGTGGCTCTATCCCACGGCATTTCTTTTGGGAATGCTCGGGACCAATTCCCTGCAGCTTCGAAGAGATGATCTAATAAACTATTTCTGTACATTAATCAAGGGATATTTCGATAAGAGAGAGAATTATCAAGTATGTTTAAAAAGGATAGGAGGGTGGAGAAGGATATTGAAAGGTTTGGGGCAGGCAACAGAGTAAATGGTGCACTTAAAGTTGTCATCGCAAACAAAAGCCTATCCAAAAAAGCTAAGATGGCAGTGCATAATGGTGTTCTTGTGCCGAACATAAGGTTCGGTACAAGGTATGGAAGTGAAGCATGAAACTGGCCAAAGAAGGATGAAAGCAGAATAAATGCAGTAGAAATGAGATCTCTTAGACGAATGTATGGATACTCTGTGTATGATAGAGTGTCGAATGAAAATATAAGAAGCGAATGCGGTGCGAATGATGATGTCATGAACAAAATAATGAAAGGATTATTAAGATGGTGTGGACACATGAAAAGAATGAATGAAGAAAGAATGGTAAAAAAATTATATGTTGATGATGTAAATGGAATCAGAAATAGAGGAAGACCGAGGAAAACGTGGCACGGTCAAATAAATCAAATATTGAATGTCGGCCATGTGAGGAGATATGAATGTTGAGTAAGCGAGAGAAATATGTCAGGAAAGAAAAGTGTGGCAGTCCATTCTTTCTGCCTACCCCTTCGGAGAAATGGCGTGATGGTTAGTTAGTTAGTTAGTTTATCTCTACATAAAGGAGTATGGTAGTTATCCGTGGCTCTATCCCACGGCATTTCTTTTGGGAATACTCACTGGCTTCATTGGCGTAAAATTCGAGAGCGAGTGAAATATAAATTGTGTTTGACAGTGTTGGCTCGACATCAGAGGTCATCAGTATATATCGGACCTCTGCGTGACACCCATGCCAATGGAAAGGCAACGTTCACTCCGATCAGTAGAAACAAGTGCAACATAACAAACCCAGTCAGAGCCAATAAAGCAAGTTTCTATGATCATGCTTTCAGCGTTGCGGGTCCATTGGCGTGGAATAGCCTCCATGTTAAAATTAAGTATAAAACTTCTCAAGACTGCACTGTTGGGTCAGTCATTTCCTAGTGCGCCCTTGGAGCAATTGATTTTACAAAACGGCGCACTTAAAATACAAGTCATCAGAATAATAATAATATTCATAATAATGCTCGGGAACTATTCTGATATCTCCGACAGCGACAGCACAGATTGTTTCACCTACCGGCCTCCAGAACCAATTTGCCTCTGGTGACAACGGTGGGAAGAGCAATTAGTCTCGGATATCGATGTCGTTCATATTAGTGAAGGTACGTTCAGAAGACAAATACTCTCTAATTTAGAGAGTATCTTGTCTTCCGATTGTCATACCACCTCTCATGCGTTTCTGGTAGTACACAATATATTATTTTACCTGTTCTCAATAGATGCCTTTAATCTTCATTTTGTAATGTCTATTGATGAAATAAACTGAATCGATTTGATTTGATGATTTCTGTGTCACAGATCGTCAGATCTATTAAAAGAGAAAGACAAACAATTTTATTCATATAATTATTCATACCACGTTTCTGGAGTACTCGTATCCATCAGGGTTGACTACAGGAATGTATAGCCAGTCTGTTCCGTTGAGTAATCCTCGGTTTCCATTCACAAGCTCCGAGAACAGAGCCAAGCCAGCGGCTATGCTCGCCCACTCTCGAGCATGAGCCCCCGCGTCCACCATTATTGCAGGGTTGCCAGCTTCGAAATTGGACGAAATCTGCAGAAAAATCAAACATTTATATATAAAATTGGAGCAAATGAAGATGTCTGTATTCTAGAAATTTTAGATTATGGGAATTACGTGTTTCGCTTTTATATGGCATTTTCATTATTATTATTATTATTATTTTGGTGAAAAAACTCCTTACATCATTACAGCGCGAGCCAAATCGATGTAAAGGGTGAAAAAAATATATTAAAGGAAATATACATAGAACCTTATGAATAGAAAAAGCCAGTTATTTGCTTGCTGCCTTTATCGTAAGGGTATTGAGGAATTCGCCATAATTGCATCCAAAGAGGTTTATCTCTTTTGCAACCTCATATAAAAGACGAATCGCTTTCAATACAGGAGAACTTCGAAGGGCCTCTGTGCGGCAATTTGGGGCATAAAATAATATATGCCCCCTTGCTCTGCTATGACTATGGGGAACGTATAGATTTAGCTCTCTCAGTATTCCTGGATTGTAAATACCTCCGGATAATAGTTTAAAAAAATGCTTTCCTAGAAAGATCACTCGACAAGTTTCAAGAGTGTTGAAATCCAACACTCCTGAGAGAAACAGTGAGGGGTACAAAAAAGGATAATAGTTATACTCCCCGAGGTATAAATATCTTAAAAATCGTTTCTGGATTCTTTCTAGTTCCAAGATGACTGTTCTTTCTCTGGGGTCCCAAATGATAGAGCAGTACTCCAAGTTACTACAAACCAGCGCTTCATACAGTCGACGAATCGCCGTTGTGTTGTCATAATGTCCACTGCCCGTGAGTACGAGTATAAGCAATGCAAAAGTATTAAAATCTGTCTTTTGTGGCCACCTGAACTTCTGCTGAACGCGGTCTCCTCGGAGATCGACGTCTTTCATATTAGTGAAGATGCATTCAGGGGACAAATACTCTTGACTTTAGAAAGTATCTTGTCTTCCTAATGTCGAACCATCACTAATGCGTCCCTGGTATTATGTTGTATTTGTATAATATCTTACCTGTACTCAATAGATGCCTTAAACATTTATGCTGTTTCTAATGTCTTTTGAGTAAATAAACTGATTTGATTTGATTTGAAAAGACAAATTACCCTCAATAAAATTGTAAAGAATTTAAATTTAATTAATTTAATTTAAAAAACTTTATTTCATTTTATAGAATTTTAATTTAATTTAATCTAAATTGTAAGACTAATTACCCTTAATAAAATCAGATTCCTGTTCTCGCTGGTTTGACCGATAATCTCTCCACGTACTATATGGCTGTTTGCTCTCATCGTGTTGTATATGTAATCCAATATCTAAAACAGAAAAATCCACCATTCAATTTAATCATAATTTAACACGTTGACTGAAGTCCTGACCGTGACAGGGGTAAGTTTGGTTTTAAGTAAGTAAGAGGAAGTTTAGCTTTTAAGGAAAGGTTCATCAGTTCACGTAACCTATTCACATTGGTAGCCATCATATTAAGTGTAAGATTTCCTAACTGTTAACATTGGTAGCCGTGATATATCGTTTTGCGAATTTTCAGTACTCGTAGTGACATTTATTGAAAGAATTTGGAACCACAAATTACTACAATACTTACCTACATCTATCTGTAAAGATAATAAATTAAATGTGTTTTACTTCGTTATAATTACATTTTACATGCGCGCTGTCGGTAAATCACATCTGTGAAGTATCCCATCAGCTGCCATTATACTATATTCGCTTGTACTGCTTCGTGCATGCATTTGATTTTCGATATTTCGTTATATTATTATTTGTTATTTTTTATTATCAATTGTGATAAATTCTACTCTGAATATTTTTAATCAATTTCTATTATTTTTGTGTGGTACAGAAAACAAACAGTGAATTATGAATGTGTGTTATTATATAAAGTACTTTTTTATTCATCATCTGATAGCTAAAGGATCACCGAACAAATATAATATGCGAAAATAGATCTGGTTAGTACATTTATCATTCAAATAATGTAAAGGGTATTATAGCTATCATAGTGATTCTCGTGACATGTGATAAGTAGCTAATCTATCGCCATTTTATTGTCATGTGAATTCTACACCAGACCAAAGGGGCTAACGCTGTAATGATATAAAGAGCGATTTAATAAAATAATGATTATTATTATTATATTGTTAAATAGCTCTTTACATAATTACAACTCGAGCCAAATCAATGTAAAGGTATAGCTTTTATTTTGATTTTCATGACATGTGATAGGTAGTTAATCTATCGCCATTTGTTTGTCGCTTGTCACACTGTGATCGCTGTAAATCAAACCCGGACCTTTGGTGTAACAATCAAAGCTGTGGTCACTCTACCACGGAGGCTAGCTAATGTTATATAACCCCTTTAGTATATTTCATTACTGCAAATAGAAAGCAAATAGAAAGAAAAGTCATTGCTGCAAATAGAAATATATCCACAGAAGTAAAGATGGCAGTACACAATGGAGTTCTAGTGCCAACCCTCATGTATGGAGGTGAAGCTTGGAGCTGGTAAAAGAAGGATGAAAGTAGGAAAAACGCCATAGAAATGAGATCACTAAGAAGAATATGCGGGAAAACGTTGTATGATAGAATACCGAGCGATGAAATAAGAAAGAAATGTAAGGCAGATGACTGCATCATGAATAAAATTAAAAAAGGATCCCTGAGATGGTTTGGACATATGGAACGAATGGATGAGAGTAGAATGGTTAAAAAGTTGTACACAAGCAGCGTGAGTGGGAAAAGAAGCCGAGGACGACCGAGGAAAACATGGCATGACCAAATTAATCAATTACTAAAAGGCGGCCACATTCGAAGTCGGAATAATCGACGTGCGTGCATGGTACGATGTATGAATGTAGAGGAAGCCCGAGAGGTATGCCAGGACAGGCCAGTGTGGCGATCCATCCTCTCTGCCTACCCGTCCGGGGAAATGGCGTGATGGTTAGTTAGTTAGTTTTTTTAGTATATGTTTGTGTCTTGATAATTACCTGATTGTACGAATGATATCTATATATGTCGAATGGTTCTCTGAAACAACAAGAAAGTTTGTACAATCTTATTTAATTAAAAATATTAAAATATCTCATTTATTCTTAACAATAACGAGTGCTTAACGAAACCAAAAGAGCCGCTCAGATGTAAACTGATCATCGATAACACACCTATTGAGCAAGTCATGCGATTCACTTTCCTAGGCACAGAGATCGGTAGCTGCAGTGACCTATATGACGAGGTGCGAGCACAAACCAACAAAGCGACAGCCGTGGCACCATATGGAGGAACAAAATGATCTTGTCAGTGAAACAATAGGACAAGTCAACAAGGCTTCGGCGGTATCAGGTTGTCTCAAGGATATAATATGGAAAAACAAGTATATGAGAACTGACAGTAAGGACAGAATATATAAAATCTGCGTAAGGCCTATACTGACATATAGCATTGAGACCAGAGCGGATACCACAAGAACGAAGGCTAAAGTACGGGTGGTAGAGATGAGGACGCTGAGGATGATAGCAGGAAGGACTATTCGAGATAGGGTGAGGAACACGGCCATCCGCGAGATCTGCAAGGTGGAGGATGTCGTGAGATGGGGCAGACAACACAGAAGATACTGGAATGCGCACGTGCAGAGGATGGATCCCACCAGAATCCCACACGCTGTGGCGCATCAGATTCCTGCCGGCTGCCGTCCCCCCGGAAGACCGCCGAAGAGATGGAGAGATAATTGGGCGTCAACCTCCCAAGAGAGGCCAGGGGGTTTCAAGAATAGACCAAAGGTCTATAAGAAAGAAGAAGAAAATTTTAACGTGCAAGAATGACTTGCACATGCGTAGATTCGTTATTACGGCGTGTCGAGCTTGCGCAGATGTGCGTAATCTATTTCAAAAGGTAAACCAAGCGTTATGTTACAGAAATAAATGGAAAACTCGTTATCTTTTGTTTTTTTTGTTTTACGGTTTATGAGTTACGCTTAACTACGGTGTAATTTGAAAATAAACAGTGTTCCAAGTTATGTAACATAAATATTAATCTATGAATTGCAAAACGAATTACACGCCATTGCCAAGACAACAACGAAGAAATATAATACAGTTAAAAATCATAATAAACTTCTCTTACCGTCCCGTGTAATAACTTAATTGTAGTACACATTGCTTCTTAAAACTTTTCAAATCAAATCAGTTTATTCCATCAATAGATATTACAAAATTAATTTTTAAGGCATCTATTGAGAACACTTAAAATAATATATAACCCAACCAATGACAGGTCATAAGACCTGTAAACGCCTCGACCTCCATATTCTGTTTCAAATTTGCATCTTCGTCTCTATTAAGATACAATTAATCCTTAAAATGATAACCCGCAATGGGTAAAATCCAGTATTCGTCTACAAGTATTTGTATACATTCAAAATGTTGTATAAAATAACTGGTCCAAGTTGAAAATAGCATAAAAATTGGAGAGACATCTCCAGGCGTTATCTAGCAATACGTTAATGGCGGTAGGCTTTCACATTGCGTTAATAAAGATCTTCTGCTTAGTGCTTATTCCAATCTTAATAGATGGTGCTAGTGTAGATTGAACTAAAAATGTAAAGTGTGGTGTTACATTGTAGCATATATACATCTTCCAAAAATGTGTCAGACGTGGTGGTCGTAAGAAGGGCGAAATGGGGAATGTTGTATTACATAAAGCGTGCGTTTAACCCAACCAATGACAGGTCATAAGTCCTGTAAACGCCTTGACCACCATATTCTGTCTCTATTGAGATACAATTAATCCTTAAAATGATAACCTGCAATGGGTAAAATCCAGTATTCGTCTACAAGAATTTATATACATTCAAAATGTTGTAATATATTGTGTATTTATACTACCAGAAACGCATGAGAGATGGTTCAACATTAGGAAGACAGGATACTCTCCAGAATTAAGAGTATTTTCCTTCTGAACGTACTTTCACTAATATGAAAGACGTCCATCTCCGAGGAGACCGCGTTCAGCAGATTAATCGCTCTTCCCGCCTATGTCACCAGAGGCAGGTTGGTTCTGGCGGCCGATAGATAGAACAATCTGTGCTGTCGCTGTCGGAGATATCTATCAGGGACAAAAAGCCGAACACCCTCCAGCATGCCCGAGTTCTCGAAATATCCCCCGAGTAATCTAAAGAAATGGGTTATGAGATGCCCATCTCTTCGAAGCTGTAGAGAGTAGGTCCCAAGCATTTCCAAAAGAAATGCCATGCTACTAGCTAGTACACATTGTTTCTAAAGCAGTGCTAACGCATGGAAAAGAAAATTTTTAATGTGATTCAAAACATTAATTTAATAGAAGAGCTATCAGATTAAAATCGTATCAAATATATTTTAAGTAGAGACGAAGATGCAAATTGGAAACAGAATATGGTGGTCGAGGCGTTTACAGGACTTATGACCTGTCATTGGTTGGGTTAAGCGAACGCTTTATGTAATACAACATTCCCCATTCCGCCCTTCTTATGACCACCATGTGTGTCAAATTTTTGGAACTTGTATATATGCTACAATGTAACACCACACTTCACATTTTTTAGTTCAATCTACACTAGCGCCATCTATTAAAATTAGATTAAGCACTAGGCAGAAGATCTTTATTAACGCAATGTGAAAGGCTAACGCCATTAACGTATTGCTAGATAACGTTTGGAGATGTCTCTCCAATTTTTATGCTATTTTTAACTTAGTAGACTTAGTGGTTCAAATATATTAATAAAATAAATAATTACCGCCAATTTCTATGTAGTTTCACTCCATTTGTCACCGTTATTCCTAAAAATAACACAGTTTTTTTTAATAGACAACCCTTGTTTGTGCTTAAAAGTGAGGTTAGTTAAAACTTTAGTATCAGAATTTGATTTACAATCTCCAATATGAATGGAAAATTGCTCATTCTTATGAAGAAGGAATCCGGTCATGTCCAGACATGAACCCAAATCCCTTGGATCATTAGCCAAGCGCTCTGTCCCCTAGATCACCATATTATACGGTCTATAATAATAGAAAATTTGAAGAAGGTGAAAATTTGGAGCAAGTAGTTGAGTTTGTGTATTTAGGTAGTATGTTTACAAGAGATGGGCGAGTGGAGAGGGATATTGAAAGAAGGGTTGGGGCAGGCAACAAAGTGAATGGTGCACTTAAAGTTGTCATCGCAAACAAAAACCTATCAAAAAAGCTAGAATGGCAGTGCACAATGGTGTTCTTCTACCGACCCTTATGTATGGAAGCGAAGCATGGAACTGGCAAAAGAAGGATGAAAGTAGAATAAATGCAGTAGAAATGAGATCTCTTAGAAGAATGTGTGGATATTCTGTGTATGATAGAGTGTCGAATGAAAATATAAGAAGTGAATGCGGTGCGAATGATGGTGTCATGAACAAAATAATGAAAGGATCATTAAGATGGTTTGGACATATGGAAAGAATGAATGAAGAAAGAATGGTAAAAAAATTATATGTTAATGATGTAAATGGAACCAGAAATAGAGGAAGACCAAGGAAAACGTGGCACGATCAAATAAATCAAATATTGAATGTCGGCCATGTGAGGAGTCAGAGAAATCGACGCGCGTGCATGACACAATGTATGAATGTTGAGGAATCGAATTGAGAAATATGTCAGGAAAGAAAAGTGTGGCAGTCCATTCTTTCTGCCTACCCCTTCGGGGAGACGGCGTGATGGTTAGTTAGTTATAATAATAGATTTTTAAAATTCTCTAAAATTATACATTTAAGCACCTCATTGCCCCCTTTTTACTTCCCGGGGCTCCCCTACTCCCCCAAGACCAGTATTACCCCCTCAGCTCCCTCCAGGCCCTCTGGGGGGCCACCTATGGCAACCATTCTTAAAATTAGGATAAACGCCATAGAAATGATATCATTGAGAAGAATGTGCATAAAAACGATATAAGAATACCGAACGACGAAATAAGGAAGAAATATAAGAGCCAAATTGATGTATTATATTGCCTATTGAGGGACCACGTTACAAACGAGGAGGTTCTCAGCAGAGTTGAAGAGAACAGACACGTATTAATTCAAATCAGTTTATTTTCTCAAAAGACATTACAAACATTTTTTATAGTTAAAAGCATCTATTGAGAACAGGTAAAACATAATAAATATATAATACCAGGAACGCATGAGAGATGGTTCGACATTAGGAATACAAGATACTCTCCAAAGTCAAGAGTATTTGTCTTCTGAACGTACTTTCACAAATATGAAAGACATCGATCTCCGAAGCGATCATGTGCAGCAGTTTGATTGCTCTCCCCACCGGCATCACCAGAGGCAGGTTGGTTCTGCATGTTGGGAGATAAAACAGTCTGTGCTGACGCTGTCGAAGAAAATCATCCGGAACATAAAGATGGATAGCCTCCAAGATGGCGGAATTCTCAAAGAATCCCCTGATAAGTGAACACCATAGCGGAGAGGTGCGCGAGATGGATTGGTCATGTGTTGCTGCACGAATGTTTCCTGCATGATGTGTTGGAGGGAATAATCGAAGGATCGATTAGCAGAGGACGAACTCGCCAGGAGTACCTAGACCAGATATGCCGAGATATGGGCTGCACTTCTTATGTGGAGTTGAAGAGAGTTGTTGAGGACCGAACAAAATGGAATAAAAAATGGATCACCAATCTTTAGATTGAGACCGGAGAAGACGATTGATTCTCGTGACATGTGATAAGTAGCTAATCTATCGCCATTTTACTGTCACGTAAATTCTACACTAGACCATAGACAGTGTGACAATCACACTGCCATCGCCGGGAATCGAACCCAGGACCTTTGGTGTGATAGTCATAGAACTTGCCACTCCACCACGAAGGTCATCAACTTCTTCTTCTTCTTCCTCAGCCTATTACCATCCACTCCTGGACAAAGGCCTCCTATTCGCTTCCATGTCACTCTGTCTTGTGCAGACTGCATCCAGGTTATACCGACATGTCTGTTCAGGTCATCCTTCCACCACTTCTCTTTGCCGTCCACGGTCTCCAAGTCAGCAGTCTTCTTGTCCATTTTTCATCTGATCTTCTGGCTACGTGACCTGCCCATTGCCATTTTAGAGTCGCCACCCGGTGGACGATGTCAGTGACCATTGTTTTTTTCTCTCACCGTATCGTTTCTGACTCTGTCTCTTAGGCTTATTCCTAACATGACTCTTTCCAAGGCTCTTTGGGACGATGGGACACGATGTATGAATGTTGAGGAAGCGAGAGAAATATGTCAGGAAAGAAAAGTGTGGCAGTCCATTCTTTCTGCCTACCCCTTCGGGGAGACGGCGTGATGGTTAGTTAGTTAGTTAACATAAAAACAATTCTTCACCCCTCTGACCAACTATACGATGAAATCGCCTGTGACAATTTGGCTTAAATATTCGTCACACTTCAGCATTATAACGCTAAAGAAAAGTCAGGCGGCAAACCTCTATCATGACGGAATACAAAAGCTTGTAGTTAGATATGACAAGTGTCTTAATATTGGTGGGAATTATGTGGAAAAGTCAAAGAAACTGTGGTTTTTCATTTAAAAATAAAATTGGACTTGGACTTCTAGCTTACAGAGGTTCAGCTCATATGGCTATTCCTCTTACATCTGATGGGAACATTGTTGGAAGGTGATTTGGTGGATTGTTCGTTTATGCGGGGACATGATTTGTGTGGCCCGGAGTGTTCCTCTGAAGGAGCATCGATTTTGGGCGATTGTTCCTACTTCGAACATGGCCGCCTTTCAGTAATTGATTAATTTGGTCATGCCATGTCTTCCTTGCCCTTCCTCACTTCTTTTTCCATTCACACTACTTGTATATATCTTTTTAACCATTCTTTCCTCATCCATTTGTTTCATACATCCAAACCATCTTAGTGAGCCTTTCTTGATTTTATTTATCACGTATTCATCCGCTTTACATTCCTTTCTTACTTCATCATTAGATATTCTATCATATTATACATTGGTTTTCCGCCCATCCTTCTTAGTGACCTCATTTCTACGGCATTTATCCTACTTTCATCCTTCTTCCTCAGTTAGTGGCGGCTGGAGGTGTTTGAGTCGTAATTTGAGAGGTCTTTTATTGTGAGGTTAGGGTGTGAAAGGCGTCCTTTATAAAAACGTTCGGCAAGTTTCAGAATGAATTCATCTATCATCGGGATTCCTGATTCTAGGTGCAGTTGTGTGATCCTGGTCCATGAAGCGATAAACGGATAGCCTTTTGTTACCCAAAGTTTTCTAGTTTTTATTTTTTAATAACAAAACGGTCTCTTGCAATACTCTTGCAACAAACCTGCAGGACTCTTCTCCAGGTGGCTCTAGGTCTGCCTCGCTTTCTCTTTCCCCCCATAGGGGACCAGTCAAGTGCGCCCTGAGCGATGTAGGCTGGGTTCCGTCTCAGAGTATGACTGATCCGCTGCCATTTGCGTCTAGCGGCTCGTTCTCTAATTGGCTTTTCGCCTGCCATGGTCCAGAGAACGGCATTTGATACTGTTTGGGGCCAACAGATTTTGAATATTGAGCGAAGGCACCTATTTCTAAACACCTGGAGTTTACCTATAACGTCCGCGGTAGACTTCCAAGTCTCACATCCGTACAGCAGTACGCTTTTAACGCTACTGCTGAATACTTGGAGCTTGAGCTTTCTCGAAATGATATCAAAACGGTACTTAATGAAAAATCACGCTGATAAATATAATATTGATTTTAAATACCTGCTAGTATGAAAAATATTCCTAAGATATCCATGTCGCTAGAAGCCAGTCAAATGATAATGTTTATATTCTCAGTAGTTAGATATTACGCAAAATGAAATAATGGAATATTTTTTAACGTTTATTTTACACGGTTCATATTTAAAAGCGAGCACGTAAAAAAAATCAAATACCGTCGAATGCATGATCGTAACGAAAGAGACTCAAACCTTTTTGTATCATCATCATCGCCGTCTGTCATCCACTGCTGAATGTAGGCCTCTCCCAAAGCACGCCACCGCCCCCTATCCATTGCCCATCCATCCATGTCCAGCAATCCTCTTCAGATCGTCGGTCCAGCGGGCAGGGGGACATCCAACTCTACGGAATCCTGTACGCGGTCTCCACTCCAGAACCCGTCTTCCCCATCAGCCGTCCGGTTCTCAGACAGATATGGCCAGCCCATCGCCACTTCAGTCTGCCCATCCTCAGAGCCACCTCAGTCACCTTGGTTTGTTGACGAATAAATTCGTTTCTAAATCTGTTCCTCAAGGTTATTCCAAGCATGGCTCTTTCCATGGTGCGCTGGGTGCCTTGAATCTATAGACTAGACCTTTTGTCAGTGTCCACGTCTCGGCTTTTTCAGCCTTTTTGAATGATTTCTTCGATTAGCACGAAGGAGATGGAATTGAAATGCATGACGGGTGGACAAACGTATACGTCCTGTCAGGACAAGCGACTGAAAACAGATCCGAAGTAATATGATACATTGTTAGAACTGGAAATCTAAAGCTGAGGTTATTGGTAAACTCCAAATAGGTGCCTTCGCTCAATATTCAAGATGTATTGGCCCCAAACAGTGTCAAATGCCGTTCTCTGGACCATGGCAGGCGAAAAGCCAATTAGAGAACGAGTCGCTAGACGCAAATGGCAGCGGATCGGTCACACTCTGAGACGGAACCCAGCCTGCATCACTCAGGGCGCACTAGACTGGTCCCCTATGGGGGGAAAGAGAAAGCGAGGCAGACCTAGAGCCACCTGGAGAAGAGTCCTGCAGGACGTGGTTAAAGCAGCATTCACTTGGGATGATGTTAGGCATCAGGCATGCGATAGAGCTGGGCAAAGAAGGTTCCTTGAGGCCCTATGCACCACGGAGGTGTGACAGGACAAAAAGAAGAAGAAATTGGAAATATATTTAAATATAACTAACTAACATCACGCCATTTCTCCGGAGGGGTAGGCAGAGAGGATGGATCGCCACAATGCTCTGTCCAGGCATACCTCTCGGGCTTCCTCTACATTCATACATCGTACCATGCACGCACGTTGATTATTCCGACTTCGAATGTGGCCGCCTTTTAGTAATTGATTAATTTGGTCATGCCATGTTTTCCTCGGTCGTCCTCGGCTTCTTTTTCCACTCACGCTGCTTGTGTACAATTTTTTAACCATTCTACTCTCGTCCATTGGTTCCATATGTCCAAACCATCTCAGGGATCCTTTTTTAATTTTATCCATGATGCAGTCATCTGCCTTACATTTCTTTCTTATTTCATCGTTCGGTATTCTATCATACAACGTTTTCCCGCACAATCTTTTTAGTGATCTCATTTCTACGGCATTTATAGCTTTCATCCTTCTTTTGCCAGCTCCAAGCTTCACTTCCATACATGAGGGTTGGCACTAGAACTCCATTGTGTACTGCCATTTTTGCTTCTGTGGATATATTTCTGTTTGCAGTAATGACTTTGAGTAATATCTTCCATCTTCTTTAATTCTATTTTTTTTTATTTGAGTTTGCACCTACGTAAAATAATTTAAAATAACAATATTATACTTACGTACTCGTGCTGTGCATTCGTAGTTCCATGCGTAACAAATGTGTGATAACCAAATCCGATAAAATTCAGGTGCTTGCGGACATAATCCACGTATAAATCGTTTGAAAAATAGAATATATGTTATAGTACTTATGCAGTAGAAATGAGATCTCTTAGATGAATGGGTGGATACTCTGTACATGATAGAGAAACAAACAAACAAACCATCACGCCGTTTCCCCGCAGGGATAGGCAGAGAGAATGGACCACCATACTACTCTATCCTGGCACACCTCTCTAGCTTCCTCCACATTCATACAACGAGTCATACACGCACATCGATTCCTCCGACTTCTAACATGACCAACCTTTAAAATTTGATTAATTTGGTCATGTCATGTTTTCCTCGGTCTGCGTCAACTTTGTACCCCATTTACATCATTAACGTATACTTTCTTAACCATTCTTTCTCCATCCATGCGTTCCATATGTCCGAACCAACGCAGGGATCCTTTCATAATTTTGTTCATAATACCTTCTACATTCCTTTGTGATTCTGTCGTATATCGTACTACCAAACATACGTCTTAGGGACCTCATCTCTACCGCATTTATTCTGCTCTCATCCTTCTTCTGCCAGTTCCATGCTTCGCTTCCATTAGGGTTGGGACCAGAACTCCATTGTAAACGGCCGTTTACGATAGAGAATCAAATGAAAATATAATAAGTGAATGCGGTGCGAATAATGGTGTTATGAAAGGATCATTAAGATGGTTTGGACACATGACAAGAATGAATGAAGAAAGAGTGGTAAAAAATCAAATCAAATCGGTTTATTTCATCAATAGACATTACAAAATTAATTTTTAAGGCATCTATTGAGAACTGGTAAAATAATATATTGTGTATAGTATACTACCAGAAACGCATGAGAGATGGTTCCACATTAGGAAGACAGGATACTCTCCAGAATTAAGAGTATTTGCCTTCTGAACGTACTTCACTAATATGAAAAACGTCGATCTCCGAGGAGACCGCGTTCAGCAGATTAATTGCTCTTCCCACTGGTGTCACCAGAGGCAGGTTGGTTCTGGTGGCCGGTAGGTAAAACAATCTATGCTGTCGCTGTCGGAGATATCTATCGGGGACAAAAAGCCGAACACCCTCCAGCACGGCCAAGTTCTCGAAATATCCGCTGAGTAATCTAAAGAAATGGGTTATGAGATGCCCATCTCTTCGAAGCTGTAGAGAATCGGTTCCGAGCATCCCCAAAAGAAATGCCGTGGGATAGAGCCACGGAGAGCTAGGATAAAATTATATGTTAATGATGTAAATGGAACTATAGATAGAATCGGAAGACCGAGGAAAATGTGGCACGATCAAATAAATCAAATATTGAATGTCGGCCATGTGAGGAGTCAGAGAATCCACGCGCGTGCATGATACGATGTATGAATGTTGAGGAAGCGAGAGAAATGTGTCAGGAAAGAAAAGTTTGGCAGTCCATTCTTTCTGCCTACCCCTTCGGTGAGACGGCGTGATGGTTAGTTAGTTAGTATTTATATAAGGAAGAGAAGCATAGAACAGATTAAGAATTATGAAACTAATTGTCTAACGAATCATCACGCCGTTTCCCGGAGCGGCAGGCAAAGAGACATACCTCTCTAGCTTCCTCCACATTCATACATCGTAACATGAACGCTCGTCGATTTTTCTGACTTCGAATGTGGCCACCTTTCATTATTTGATTAATTTTGTCATGCCATGATTCCCTTGGTCTTCCACGGCTTCTCTTTACACTCACACTACTTGTATACAACATTTTAACCATTCCTTTCTCGTCCATTCGTTTCATATGTCCAAACCATCTCAGGGATCCTTTTTTAATTTTACTTATAACGCAATCTCAGCCTTACATTTTTATCGTATATCGTTTTTACGGGTTCTTCTTAGTGATCTCATTTCTACGGCATTTATCCTACTTTCATCTTTTTTATGCCAGCTCCGAGCTTCATTATTATTTTGTTGAATCGCTCTATACTTCATGAAGTGTGGAGGAGTGTCGTACTTTGAACAAGAAGTCGAAAGAATGTACACGAGGAAGCTAGAGAGATGTGTCCTTTATCCTGATAAAGTGGTGTCTGCCTACCCTAGTGGTAAAATGGCATGATGATTTGTTGTTGTTGTTTTCATTCTGTATATAATACGTATTTTTTTTCCAACTCGTACAACTTTCGTTATCGTTTAGTTTAGAAATGTAATTTTTACGGTTCTGCTGATTGGATCGTAAATTTCATTGATCGTAAAACCAACCATTAATCTTTAATAAATCTGAAATACACTGTGTTACATTTTATCGATTAATTCATAGACGAACGCGTGGAAAATATGTATCGGCACATGGAAAGAATAAATGAAGAAAGAATGGTAAAGAAATTCCCTGGTAGGAAGTTGGCTGGAATATAGTTCCGTTATTTGGTCACCGCCTGGGATCCGATATTCTCTGATGGTGGAGCGAGCTTTCTTTACCTCAGGGAGCGCGGTTATTACCCGTGGCTCTTTCCGACTGAATTCTTGCTAGGTATGCTGAGCTACCAATCATTGGAGAGAAGGAGGAACATTCACTTGGGAGTTCACTTCTTTCAGCTGATTGGCGGCCGTATACAGAACTCGGATGTCCTGAGTGATGTAGGTCTATTTGTCCCTGATAATTACCATTGTCAAAGACAGCACAGATTGTCTTATTTGCCGCGCTGCAGAACCAACCTGCAAATGGTACTGCCTAGATACGGCAATCTTATTGCTTAATCGGATCGCCTCGGAGGTGGACATATTTCGTGATAGTGTGAGTTGCCTCAGGGATGCAATATCAATGTTGTGATACTTACTAATTCTTATTTTTAATTTGTTTTTTTATGCTTCTCTTTTGAATTCTAATAATGTAATTGCAAACGATCTGGAAATATGTCTGTTATGTGTGTAATTTTTATTAAAATAAATTAAATGAAATCCTACGCCACTTGGAACAGGTTCTGAACTCTTGTTATTCCTGTCCACTCTTTGATGTTCTGCAGCCAGAACAGCTGTCTTCTACCAACTCCCCGATGTCCCTCAACTCCCATTAACATCTATTCAAGGAGCTGGTATTTTTATCCCCTTAGCACATCACCCAAATATGAGAACAAATTTTCACACTCGACAACAGCTCTCTATTGGCTCTGGCTCTCTGCAGTACGTCTGCATTACTGACCCTATCGATCCACGGTATACGGAGCATTCTGCGGTATATCCACATCTCAAACGCTTCCAACCGGTTCATTACATTCACTTTCAGAGTCCAGGTTTCGCAGTCATATAGTAAAACAGACCGTATATAACATTAACATATGAACTTTAATTGTATTTGTTTAGTGTGTATTTATATACCCGAATAAAGCAATAGCGAAGCGTTGCCGGGTCAGCTAGTAAATTATATAACACATTTTGCTTTTGAAATATTTCTCTAAAATCAGGGCTATTTTGGCATAATAAAAAAGTTTTAAATATTCAAAAATCAAGGGTTGAACACTCTTTCCACTGGGCAGCTGGTAACTTTAATTTTCTTCGGACAATCTTCTCCGTCTCTGCTTCTCCACAACGATCCTGGGCTCCGCTTGTTTTCCAATTTTCTTAGCGCGGTGAAGGTCGTACTGCGTGGCGATGTTATTCCTCATCCTCGTTAATCCGTCCGTTCCCACGTGCTGCCGAATACACTTGAAGAATTCCAAATAATGATGGAGGTTATGTCTGAAAGAACATCAAAGAAGAATCAATTAATATGATTATTTCAACGGGCATAAAGACACAGACGACCCTCGTTCAAATTCTCACATTGTCTTTGGTCTGATGCACAAGGTGCGGCAAAACAGACAGTGCATTTTTGAAGGGCTATTGAAAAAAAACGGCGCAACTTACAGAAATGAGATTATTAATATTTTATTTGGTACATCATTAAATCAAATCAAATCAGTTTATTTTCTCAAAAGATATTACAAACAATTATTATAGTTTAAGACATCTATTGAGAACAGGTAAAATATAATAAATATATAATACCAGGAACGCATGAGAGATGGTTCGACATTAGGAATACAAGATACTCTCCAAAGTCAAGAGTATTTGTCTTCTGAACGAATATGAAAGACATCGATCTCCGAAGCGATCGTGTTCAGCAGTTTGATTGCTCTCCCCACCGGCATCACCAGAGGCAAGCTGGTTCTGCATGCTGGGAGATAAAACAGGCTGTGCTGACGCTGTCAAAGATAACCATCCGGAACATAAAGATGGATAGCCTCCAAGATGACGGAATTCTCAAAGAATCCCCTGATAAGTCTGAAGAAATGGGTAAGTGTGCACCCATCCCTTCTTATCTGTAAACTATTGGTCCCCAGCATGCCCAAGAGGAATGCAGTGGGATAAAGCCACGGATAGCTACCAAACTCCTTCATGTAGAGATATCTTTTCTGAACCCTCTGAGTATCTCGCCTCGTGGGGACTCCATATCACCGAGCCACACTCGAGCCGGCTCCGGACCAATGAGTTATAAAGTATTCACATAACATAGGGATTCCTTATAACTCTACCAGTTGAGAGAATAAATCCCAACATTTTCAGTGCAACTCCACATATTCTCTCAATGTGAGTATGGAAAGTCAGCCTACTTTCATAAACAATACCAAGATCACCAGTAATATGACGGCCACGAAGGTCGTTATATTACTATATTTTAATTCAATGAAAGTCAAGGTTGTATTGCTTACATCATGAGGAGAACGCTGGACAGCAACTCCCTGGTGTTAAGAAGATGATGGACGTACGCCCTGGAGTATTTCTTGCAGCAAAGGCAAGAGCATCCTTCAAAAATAGGACGGAAATCTTCCGCGTATCTGAAATGTATTTAAAATAATATAATCAGTTTATCACTTATTAACTAACTAACCATCACACCGTCTCCTCGAAGGGGTAGGCAGAATGAATAGACTGCCACACTTTTCTTTCCTGACATATTTCTCAATTCGCTTTCTCAACATTCATACATCGTGTCGTGCACGCGCGTCGATTTCTCTGACTTCTCAAGAGTACATAAGGATTTGCACTAAAACTCCATTATATACTGCCATCTTTGCTTTAGTGGATATATTTGTAATATTAGTGACAACTTTGAGAAAGCTATTTATTTTGGTAATAAGTGTTAAAGGAAGGATGAAAGTAGAATAAATGCAGTAGAAATGAGATCTCTTAGACGAATGTGTGATACTCTGTGTATGATAGAGTGTCGAATGAAAATATAATAAGTGAATGCGATGCGAATGATGGTGTTATAAACAAAATAATGAAAAGATCATTAAGATGGTTTGGACATATTGAAAGAATGAATGGTAAAAAAAATTATATGTAACGATGTAAATGGAACTAGAAATAGAATCGGAAGACCGAGCAAAACGTGGCACGATAAAATAAATTAAATATTGAATGTCGGCCACGTGAGGAGTCAGATAAATCGACGTGGGTGCATGAAACGATGTATGAATGTAGAGAAAGCTAGAGAGGTATGTCAGGACAGAGCAGTATGGCGGTCCATCCTCTCTGCCTACCCCTCCAGACGGTGCTCTTTCATTTAAAAAATTTCACTTTTTTTTTTTTAAATGGTAGCTAATTAAAAAAACACAACTCGTGTATAATACTAAAAAATAACCCACTGAGTTTCGTGCAAATCTATTTCGTAGCTGTCTTCAGGAGTGTTTTCCGCCGCGAACCGGAAGGCGAATGCAGTTCCTCGATCGGAAGCCAGACAGGCAGCAGACGAGTCCAACAGGTCCCAGCCAGCCGTCACGAGGTCCAGCACGGTCACGGCGTTCCAACATCCTGGAGCCACGCGCAATCTGTCAGGCGGAAGGAGATTCTGTTGATAAAAGACACTTTTAATCACTTTAACAATATTTTTATTCAAGACTCAATTGTATCTCAATAGAGACGAAGATGCAAATTGGAAACAGAATATGGTTGATCGAGGTGTTTACAGGACTTATGACCTGTCATTGGTTGGGTTAAGCGCACGCTTTATGTACAACATTCCCCATTCCACATTTTTTCTTATGACCACCTTCTTCTTCTTCTTCACTTTTGGTAGACTCAGGAGTCTGTTGTTTCAGGCGGGTCCTCTTGAGACGCTGAACTCCAGCTTTCTCTCCACCGTTTCGGGGGTCTTCCTGGTCGGCGTTGTCCGTTTGGCGTTCCATGGAGAGCTATGTGTGGTATCCTATTTGAGCTCATCCTTTCTACGTATTGATGCCAGTATCGCGCGTCTTTGACGTCCCCATCTGACCACATCTTCGACCTCGCAGATCTTATGACCACCATGTCTGACAAATTTTTGGAAGTTGTATATATGTTAATCTGCAACACCACCCTTTGCATGGTAGTTTATTCAATCTACACACTAACGCCATCTATGAAGATTGTATTTTAAGCATTAAGCAGAAGATCTTTTTAACGCCTTTAAACGCTTTTTAACCCTTTTTAACGCAGATATTTTTATTAATTAACCGCCCTAAGCATATGAACCAATAATCTAAACTTGAGTCAATAATAAATCTAAACATTTGCAAGAGACGGAAAAATGGAGAAAGACATCGAAAGAAGGGTTGGTGCTGGGAATAAAATAAATGGCGCACTCAAAGTCATTGCTGCAAATAGAAATATATCCGCAGAAGCAAAGATGGCAGTACACAATGGGGTTCTAGTGCCAGCCCTCATGTATGGAAGTGAAGCTTGGAGCTGGCAAAGATAAACAAGGATAAAGCTAAAAAAAGAAGGATGAAAGCAGGATAAACGCCGTAGAAATGAGATCACTAAGAAGAATGTGCGGGAAAACGTTGTATGATAGAATACCGAACGATGAAATAAGAAAGAAATGTAAGGCAGATGACTGCATCATGATGCTCTGTATGCCGTGGACCGATAGGGTCAGTAATGCAGTATTGCAGAGAGCTCTTGTCCAGTGTAAAGGTTAGAAAGGTCTCATATTTTGGTCATGTGCAGTGAGATAAACTGTTTGCTCTCATTCGATAGCTAATAAAACAACTAACGTGATACTCACCGTGATAGATTCAACAATTGTAGAGATGCTTTCGAACGAGCGGTCTTCCAGCAACGGCCCGTTATTCTCGATTCCGTCTAGCACGAAGCCTCCTATATGCTCCACGTTATCCAGGAGTTGAGCTAGAGACCGCTTTCTCTCCTCTGGACTGTATCCACCTTCGATAACACCTTAGTAGAGAAAAAATTATATAAATACAACCAAATAACATCTGTTTTCTTTAAGATTTATTATACGAAGTGTGGCAATTAAATTCTGAGAATTTAGTTGCGGCGTGCAAACCAGCAACATTGCATATCTGGTGCGCATGCGCCTGGTTAGATAGGTCCTTTCACTCAGTCGCAGTGAAGATTTCATGGTAATCGGGCGTCTGGTTCGTTTTTTACGAGTGTTTTTCGGATACAAGTTTTTTAACTCGATCGCAGAAATTACTGACTCAGTTTTATTTTAGTAATCAGATTTTTGGGCGTAACTGGTGTAAAACCTACAGAAATCCTACCTAAATTACGGCAGGTGTATGGAGATGAGTGTCTGTAGACCCGTAGACAAAGCCTACAGTCGGTGGAAGAGCGTAGGGAGCGCCCAACGAAAGCAAGGATGTCAAAATCACGGCTGAAGGCAATGCTGATCATTTTCTTCAATATTCATGGCATTATTCACCGTGAATACGTTCCTGAGGACCAGACAGTGACTGGAAAGTTCTATGTTGAAGTCATGGAGCGGACTTCCCCCGAAACCATTTCACCCGGTTTGAGGAGTTCATTTTTCGGTCAAACTCTTTCGATTTTCCAGGGCGATCTTTGCCGTCAACGCTAAAATCAACTCCTTTGAAGCGTCTATACCATTCACTGCATGATTTATCCGATGGGGAATGATCGCCATAAACTTCCACAAGAATTTTATGCACCTCTTCCTCTTCCTTCTTCCAATTAAAACAGAACAGCAGAACTTCGCGCAAATGCTTTTTATTTACCATGAAATTCAACATTTTAAGGAGCAAACCAATGTTGTTGTGACAAACATTAGCGAACTGAACTTAATGGACAGTTGCTTTAAAAAAAAATGGCCGCCAGATTTGAAGACTTGAAGCAGCCAGAGCCCTCTGTTGTAAAACAGGCTGAACTTTCCGAAACACCTTATATTTTTTGTGAATGTATACTTATACTTGTACACGAATCCTGGATTTTCACTCATGGTGGGTGATTAATTCATGAAATTTAATTGTATCTCAATAGAGACGAAGATGCAAACTGGAAACTGAATATGGTTGATCAAGGTGTTTACAGGACTTATGGCCTGTCATTGGTTGGGTTAAGCACACGCTTTATGTAATTGAGATACAATTAAATTTTATGAATTAATCACCCATCATGGGTGAAAATCCAGGATTCGTGTACAAGTATAAGTATACATTCACAAAAAATATTTGTAATCATTCTGGTCAATTCTTTGGCATATAGATAGGAATGATATTCCAGGCGGCTTCTAAACAATGCGCTAACGGCGATAGCCTTCACATTGTGTTAATAAAGTAGTTTGCTAAATGCTAAAAATCAATCTCCATAGATGGCGTTAGTGGGTGGATTGTATAGGTTGATCTTAAAAAGATTAACATGTGTAATCAAATCTACATAGATGGCCAATTGAAACTGACATGTGAAGATAAGTATAGATTTGGAGCATATATACAACTTCCAAAAATTTGTCATGCATGATCATAAACAAAGGTGGAATGGGGAACGTTGTAATTACATAAAGCGTGCGCTTAACCCAACCAATGAGAGGTCATAAGTCCTGTAAACACCTTGATCATCCATATTCAGTCTCCAGTTTGCATCTTCGTCTCTATTGAGATACAATTAAACCTTATATTTTATTATTAATATAAGATTTCTTAATACTTACCCATAATACTGCTGTTTTTGCTTAGGTATTCCGAGTTCCTGTGTCTCTCTAGGCATCGGGAAAACATGGCTTCTGTTCTCACGAGAGATTTCACTACTCTCTTCTTGGAACTCGACTCATTGGTGCACCCATCGCAGAGCGGGGCGTACATATCGGGTTTGAAAGTTTCCACAATATCCATATACCTAAATGAGTTGTTGGAAACTTTAAAAGTAGAAACAAGAATCTTCAAAGGCAGTTATTGGAAACTTAACTAACTAACTAACTAACTAACCATCACGCCGTCTCCCCGAAGGGGTAGGCAGAAAGAATGGACTGCCACACCTTTCTTTCCTGACATATTTCTCTCGCTTCCTCAACATTCATACATCGTGTCATGCACGCGCGTCGATTTCTCTGACTCCTCACATGGCCGACATTCAATATTTGATTTATTTGATCGTGCCACGTTTTCCTCGGTCTTCCTCTATTTCTGGTTCCATTTACATCATTAACATATAATTTTTTTACCATTCTTTCTTCATTCATTCTTTCCATATGTCCAAACCATCTTAATGATCCTTTCATTATTTTGTTCATGACACCATCATTCGCACCGCATTCACTTCTTATATTTTCATTCGACACTCTATCATACACAGAATATCCACACATTCGTCTAAGAGATCTCATTTCTACTGCATTTATTCTACTTTCATCCTTCCTTTGCCAGTTCCATGCTTCGCTTCCATACATAAGGGTCGGTAGAAGAACACCATTGTGCACTGCCATTCTAGCTTTTTTGGATAGGTTTTTGTTTGCGATGACAACTTTAAGTGCACCATTCACTTTGTTACCTGCCCCAACCCTTCTTTCAATATCCCTCTCCACTCTCCCATCTCTTGTAAACATACTACCTAAATACACAAACTCAACTACTTGCTCCAAGTTTTTTATTGGAAACATTAAAAGCAGTTATTGGAAACTTTAAAAGCAGTTATTGGAAACTTTAAAAGCAGTTATTGGAAACTTTAAAAGCAGTTATTGGAAACTTTAAAAGCAGTTCGTTCTATGTTCGCCATACTTTGTGTTGTAGAAGTGTTATTTGAAACTAACTAACTAATTAACCATCACGCTGTCTCTCCGAAGGGGTAGGCAGAAAGAATGGACTGCCACCCTATTCTTTCCCGACATATTTCTCTCGCTTCCTCAACATTCATACATCGTGTCATGCACGCACGTCAATTTCTCTGACTCCTCACATGACCGACATTCAGTATTTGATTTATTTTATCGTGCCACGTTTTCCTCGGTCTTCCTCTATTTCTGGTTCCATTTAAATCATTAACATATAATTTTTTAACCATTCTTTCTTCATTCATTCTTTCCATATGTCCAAACCATCTTAATGATCCTTTCATTTTTTTGTTCATGACACCATCATTCGCACCGCATTCGATTATTATATTTTCATTCGACATTCTATCATACACAGAGTATCCACACATTCGTCTAAGAGATCTCATTTCTACTGCATTTATTCTACTTTCATTTATTATGCTTTGTATTGTAGATGTTTTATTTGTCTTTTTCCTTTTTATATATAATACTTTGTATATACAACACAATTTTTTTTTAAATAAATCATTATTAAATCTGTCAAAACTGATCAAATTTGTAAACAATTTTATAATATTTTAAATATCTTTATAATATCACTGAGGATCGACCTTTTTTAACCCTCCTTTCCTGTGATGGGTATCTTCTACACGTTGCTTCTAATAACCATCAATATCTCTATACATTTAATAAATACAAGGTTAAGATTTTAGGTATTCCTCCATCATATATTTACGCATTGATTAAAAAAATAATATTAATAATAATCAGAATTCATCGGGTACATCGGAGGTATTTTGTGAACATCGGAAACAAAATTCGTAGCGCTGATTACGCGACACTATATTCGCATCTCACTCTTGCATATGTTCTAGCTCAATGTTCTCACTCTCGCCGTCCCGCCGCGCCGGCGGCAGTCGCTTTCGGGCTTGCAACCAGAGCGGACCTATGCCCGTTCCGTGAGCGTTGCCAGATGTTTTTTTTTTAATGTTTTTAGCAATTAAATCTCAATTATTATAATTTTTGACTTCAATTATAATTCTATAAGGGGATTAGCTATGAATGTTCCTATTTTTCCGATTTAAAATCGCTAATTTTTTAACGCGTACTGACTACCCTAAACCGGAACGCACGTTTTTATTTTAGCACCGTAAGGGAAAGGTTAAATAAGCATTTAAATTCAAAAGACATACTTGTCAGCATCCACTTCCTTCTTCCCCATCCGCGTCCAGAGCGGCATGTGATACTTCTCCAGCTTCAGCTGCGGGATTTCCGCCAGGGGATCCTGCAGTCCCAGGAATGAAACGTGTTCAGGAAGACCGGAGAACTTGACTAACCCTTCGCCCTGAGCCTCCACTCCGGCCTCCATGTGAAGAGTGGTTAAGAGAGGCACCTGGAGGATCTGCGCCTCGCTCGAGAGCATTTCCATCACTTCGTGTGTTAAATGTGGAATACTGGCACCCTTCAATACAAAGAAAATACTAAAACTATATAATATTGCAACCATTTTGCCTACCCACAGAATAATATTGGTTATTTGAATAAATAGAATTACACTTTTTATTTTACATTTTGAATGTATACAAATACTTGTAGACAAATACTGGATTTTACCCATTGCGGGTAAATTATTTTTTTATAAGGATTAATTGTATCTCAATAGAGACGAAGATGTAAATTGTTTTCTGGGAACAGAATATGGTGGCCGAGGCACTTACAGGACTTATGACCTGTTAACAACATTTCCCATTCCGCCCTTCTTACGACCACGTCTGACAAATTTTTGGAAGATGTGTATATGCTACAATGTTGAGGAACACTTCACTTTTTTTTTTAGTTCAAACTACACTAGTGCCATCCATTAAGATTGATTGTCTACAAGTATTTGTAAACATTCAAAAAGTTGTGTAAAAACTGGTCCAAGTTAAAAGCATAAAAATTGGAGAGACATCTCCAGGCGTAGTCTAGTACTGTATGATAATTGCAAAGCCTTTCACAGTGCGTTAATAAAAATGTTCTGCTTAATGCTTGCACCCAATATTAATGGATGGTAGATCGTATCTCCCCTCTCCTCAATCCTAATTGTACCCCTTCCACTTTTATACATAACTCGATCTCCATTTAGTATATAAGTGACTGTTACTCGTAACCGAAACATGTCTGAGTTCAGTGAAAATAAAAAGGTTTCAATCTTCTTCTTCGATGGCCCTACAGCCCATATCGAGCCTTAGCCTCCAGTATTCTTCGCCTCCAACTCCTCCTGTCCTCCGCTTCGACCCTCCAATCTGACACTCTTAACAATCTTGTTCCATCTCTCCCAACTTCATCCTCCCGTCGCAGCCTTGGTCGTCCAATTGGTCTTCTACCACCTGGGTGCCACTCCAGCAATCTTTTTGGGGTTCGCGATGACGGCATCCTCTGCACGTGACCGGCCCATCTCAGTCTATTCAGTCTGACCTGTGTGGAGAGACTGGGAGCTTTGTAAATATTGTACAGCTCGTCATTATGCCGCACTCTCCAGCCTTCACCGTCATTCACAGGCCCCAGAATTCTGCGCAGCACCCTTCTCTCAAAAGTATCCAGTCGCTCTGCAGATTTCGCTGTCATTGTCCACGCCTCACACCCATAGGTCACTACTGTTCGGATGATTGTTTTATACAGGGTGATTTTGGTTTTCCAGTGTACGTTTCTTGATTTGAGCGCTGGTAGTAGAGAGAAGAATGTTTTGTTACCAATTGTGATTCTTCTTTCGATTTCCTTGTGATCTTCGTTTTCTTTTGTTATAGACGAACCCAGGTAAGTGAAGCGAAGTGAAAAAAAGGTTTCAATACAAAGTATAATTATTATTTATTCAGACATGTTTCAGTTGTGACCCAACCTTTTTCTATTTACAAATTTTAACTGAGACTTTGGGTTAGTTACTCCTTTCCAATGATCGTAACAATAAAATTAATCAACTCAAGAAAGAAGAGATTGAATAATTAGATTTACGTGCGTTTAAATAAGATACCTTGGTATATAACATCAAAGCCGGTGTTTCAAAAGAAACATTAGGAAGTCTTGGGATATCTGTTATGTTTCCGGTTCTTCCGCAACCAAGTGAGGCTTGTTTTACTGCAAACTTCATTGTTTTCATTTATAATCATAAGACTTATTAATTATGATAACAAATTACAAAATTTAAATGTTAAAACCGCGGTAAAACTGTCTTAATTTGAGGTTATGTTTATATAGTATCTGTCAAGAAGATCAAGTTGTCAAACACGTTTGCAAAGTGTTGCCATAATTCAGACTATTTGTATTTATTTAAAAAATAATGACAAGTACTTACTTAACTTTTCAAATTACCTGCTTTCAGTTGTAAAATATGTTTTCCTAATAACAGAGCGATTTACCAAAAAAAAACTCACTTCTCTAGGTATTCTCAGCAATAAGGTACATCTAAAATGGAACTAAGCGAGTACAGCTGTTCTGAAGAGGATCTACAAGTCTCCAAATAAGAAGAGTAGTAGAATACTATTAAATATAATAAATATAATGAGGCTCTCACGACCGGATGGATTTTATTTTCGACATGTTGGCTACACTTCCGTGTAGCCTGACCCTTCCCCTCCGCAACGAAACCGGTTTGAGGTCAGTACGTTGAGAAGTGTCGACGCGACAACACGTTTCGTGAAACATGTCAATCCAATCTCCCGCCAAGTGCGAAATACGCGGCGCCGCACAGTGGGGCCAAAATATGAAAACGTGTCATTAACTCATAGAAGCTATATATATAGCTATAAATCAAAGGATTTAATGTAATTAGGTAGGTTAATGGAAATAAGAGACAATGTCACGAATATTAACACTTTATTTTTCCAATAACAATGAAATATGTGTCAAATACTGTCTTATTTTTATATGCTCGTTAAAGTCATTTTTTATTATTTTTAATAACGTAAAATGCAGCTTAGTTTTACATAATATATACGTTTCTTGAAAGAACGTCCATTTTACCCTTCATAAATACACACCAATATATTTTTTTTACTCGTTATCAGATATTTGTGAGACACCATCATTGTCATCGGATTCATCATTTTCGCTTTGGCTGGAGGACCCTGTAGATGGAGGTATTATCAGATCCAAAACGTCTTTGGGGAATCTAGTTAGTTCCTCTTTCGGTAATTTCCTCTTACTAGTTAAAAAGGATCTGATGAGAGTAAAAGAAAATTTAAAATATCCGTGTTTGAATTCGTTCTGCTGGATTTCCTCGAGTGGTACTCCCTAAACTTTTTGAAATCTTTGTTACGTGCTTCCTGCGCTTCTTCGGTTAATTGACCAATCGGCAATATTGACGTTTTTATTATTTCAGGTCCGTGTATTAAATATTCGTGAAGTGTGGGTGGCATATTACACCACGGATATTTTTCTTCAAAACATCTGGCTGTATGTAACGCATACTCCCGGTATTTTTCCACACTAATTTCATGACCACATGATATAACTATTAAAATGGTGTGCATTTTTCTTATTAATTCTACATCTAAATTGGTTATTTCTGCAGACACCTCTGCACTTAAAAAAAAACGCCTGGCGGTATTTCCATCGTTTGTGTTACCAAAGCCCAGCTTGGTTTGTCCACGATCAAACCTAGTTTTTCTTTGAACTGAGCTTGAATTTTTTTCTTAGTTTCTTCAACGATTTCCTTGTCTGTCCCTCGAACTTTTATAGGCAGTTTGTACGTCAAATGGAGAAGACACTAAAAAAAGCGTATCCATCCGTGCAAGACCGAAATGCCGAATTCTAAATTTTCTGTTTTTATTTATTTTGTTAGCAATGCATCTATATATTATAATTCAATTGTTTAGATGTGGCACCACGTATGTAACATTTTTGGGTAGAAGAAGTATGTGTGATAGCATTACATACTTTGCCATCAATCATTGCGAATATGAAATGATGTTTGATGACGATAACGCGCCCATCTAGTCTGACTATGGTTGTGGTAATATTTTTTATTTCTTCATCTACCTTTCGTTTCTCTTCCAAAGGTACTGCTGTGCATTCCTTAATAAATTCTATTTTCAGAGGTCTGCAATACCTCGTTGAACCAGGTCTTGGATTTTGCCAAATAATTTTGGCACCAGACACTAGGCGTAAGGGGGCAAATGATGTGATAAAAACCGCTGCATCATCGGCATCTGCGTCAAAAAAAGCCTGTTTATGTGAACTGTGCCCCGAACTTCCATCAACTCCCCATTTGGAATATAATATCATATTATTTAATTCTTTGGGTTTGAGTGTAAAATCAAAACATCTTGATGGGTGATAATTAAACGCTCAATCGTGAGATTAAGCATGATCTGCAAATCAACATATACCAAAGTATCCGTGACATGTATATTTTCTGGCTCTGAATAACATCGTCTTTTTTAGGCCTGTACAGTTTTATACGAAGGATATAAGTTTTTAGATTTCAACTTAATAGCGTTATACTGATGTGGAGGCAAGTCCGCTTCTATTAAAAGTGCTAAAGCATCTCCTGCTGACATGAACACGTTTCCAAAAGACTCCCTGGAAGTTTGATGAGATTTACCTGAACCTGTTGGAACAGATAAAATACCTCGAACCAACTTTGAGGCATCTGCCTGTCATGCAGCTCTAAGTTCCATTTGTGTTGCGTAGAGTAAGTCTGGCAGAGATGCAGAATTCCTCAGATTAACCGTCTTTTGCCGCTTCACCCTTTCTGTACTCTCCTCAAAAGGAATCATCGGGCGACCGCCACATGTTTTTGTAGCGCGAATGAAAGAAATGGATGTATCAAGCCACGTTTTATTAACATCGAGAAATCTTTCTTTCATCCAGTGAGCTGATTCCCATCATGATTTATAATCAAATTTAAACCGAATAAAATTTTTAACACACGTAACACTTTTTCCTAACTCATCAACACACCCTGTCCGTTTTATGATTTCTTTTTGCAGGAAATCAATCTGATCCTCCAATTTTTCTTTTCCGAAACTCTTCATAAGCGTTATTAATTGATGCTTTGTCATGAACAAAGTGCTGGAGCTGGTACCTAGGTATGCGAGAAAAGGAAAAACAGAATAAGATACAAAATTGGTGTATTTTTTTTTCATTTTTGGTTATTCGAAATGTGCTGTTATTATAAAAAAGTGCAAAAAGTGGCAAAAAATAACATCATATCAATAAAGTACAACAATTACTTATTATAAATCAATTAAAATACTTGCGGAATTCATCGGGATTCTATACTAAATCTCTAAATGTTTTTTTGATATTACAAAAACCTCTGTATCATTTTAATGCGAAATCGGTTTAATTTTTTTACATTTAAAACAAGCCGTAATTACAATTAATTTAACTCGAAAAAGAGGATACATACCTGACGTGTAAGGCTCCATACTAAAACTTTAATTTTTTTATCAATAATACAACTAAAGAAATGTTAGAAACTAGGTGTTGCGCTGACTTGAAATAACGGACGTGTAACCTCTACGAGTAATCGGCTCCGATTGAGGGATGCTAGAGCGAACGTGTCACAGTCTAGCTTGTCTATCTGCTCGTGATCATATGCTTAATATATCTGAGTCATCATATAATAACAAAGCGTTTAAAGAATTATAATTTTTATTTTTTGGGTTATTGTATGAGAAATCTGAATCCTGCCCCATTGTGCGCCGCCCCGGAGGGCGAGCGAGACGGACACGGAGAGAGCCCGGGCGCGCCCCGAGAGGCGCGCCGGACGCATAGCGTTTCATGTTCAACGCGGCGGAGTCACCCGCCGCGCCGACGCTACGTCATCCATTCGGAGAAACGAGACAACAGACACGCACGCACGCACGCACGACAGCACCGAGCGCGACACGGCGACAAACACGGCACAGCGCACACGCAGCGCGGTCTATTTCAACATTTTCTCTTTTCATTCAATCGCCATACGTATAAATACGCAAGCAATATCATCGTTCACGGACCGATACGGAGCGCCCTGTCAAAGAACGCCCGCCGCGCCGCCCGGCGATGTGATTCCCATTCGTAAAACGTGTACACTGAGAGCTCACGCCTGCGGCGCGGCAACGGTGAGACGGGGACGATAGCCCTCCGCCCGTTCGTTCTCTATAGTGTGTTTAGGTCATTCTTCTGCTCGCGCGGAACGCCGCGCCAGAGTGTATATTTTATACATTAGCGCCGACGCCCGCACATAAGCCGGGCGCGACGTACCATCTCGCAAATATACCGCCGACACGGCCGTGCGGCCACCGCGGTTTGCGAACGCCGAGTATCGAGAGAACTACCCTAGCGGGTCGCCCATGATGTTACGCCGGCCGCGCGCCTCGGCCGCTTCGCTCGGTTCGCTCTCTCGCCGGCGCAGACCCTAAGGCCGCAACATAAAGCGATCGCGCAGACGGGTACAGGCGCACGCCGCCCGGCAGATGGTTAAATCCGATATTCCCGTCGGCCCACAGTGGACGAAATGACCAAAAAACGCGAATTAAGTGCTTTTTGAAAATTTCATTAATTGGCTTTTTTTTTTTTTTTTAGTGTAGCATTATAGCCAGTCTAAACTTTGTGTTTCTTGGATTTTGTCAAAAGCTCGTAACGGCAAGTTGGCAACGTCGCAAAATGGGCCTACGCTGGAAGTTCAGCAGGACATTTTTTAGTTCGCTTCTGCGCCCGAGCAATGACGGTTGTGTATTTAGTGTTTTTTTGAAGAAATCTATCTATCTATCTATCTATATAAATAAAAGGCAATCTTCCGGGTGTGTGTGGACTGATTCCGGGGTTATTCCTGGGCAGATCGTTTTCAAATTGATACACTTCCTTAATAGATAGACATAGGTGGGCATAGGCATATTTTTGTTATTAATCGAGCTCTAATTAACTTTGTAAATTTATAAATTTTCGTAGTGCGAGCGAGTATAGACCTTCATGTTCGTATCACCTGAGTATCGATCTTTAGAGTCTATATTCGCTTGGCGTGATAAGATGCAAATTAGTGGCTTTTTTGACTCTTTGCGTGGTCAGATATGAAATTAGTCGCTCCTTTGAACTGAAAAATATACGCACGTATAGGGATGGGCAAAACGACTCATCTCAGGGATCTGATCTGAACGGTTCCGCTCAGCAAAGTGAGCCGACTCTTTTTAACGATCCACGGTTCACCATTTTGAGTCGTTCAAAGTTTGAAATTATTTTAGTGACCTTTTTTTTTGCTCCTCGACCAAAAAAGTTGATTCCGGTAAATAAAATAAAAATTCACAACGACAAACAACTTTTTTGACAAACGACTCCGATAATTATCAAGAAGAATCGGCTCACTTTACTGAGCGGAACCATTCAGCTCAGATCCCTTAAAGAGATCACTAAAAATAGTCGACTCTTTTGCAATAATATACGATTCACCGAGCGCAGAGGTCGGCAAAATGCGGCTCCGGAGCCGCTCGATAATTATCAAGAAGAATCGGCTCACTTTACTGAGCGGAACCGTTCGTCGACTCTTTTGCAATAATATATGATTCACCTAGCGCAGAGGTCGGCAAAATGCGGCTCCGGAGCCGAAGGGGTTTGTTGAAAGAAAAAATAATCGCGAGATACTTGCTTACCATCGCATCATTCATCAAGAACGCTCTGTCCGCAGACATTTCCAGAAGAAATTTGTAAAGTTATGGAATTGGCGATTACGATTATCAATTCCGGTTTAGCTAAAACTCTTAATCATCATCGCCAATTCAAAGATTTTTAGTCATCATCTTCAACGCCTGAAATAGTATTACATATTCATGCGGACAATTTTATTCAAGCATGAATTTTAACAAGAGTAAACTACGAAGTCGTCTTATTGATGAGAACATGGAATTGTGCCTAAAATTAAGAATAACAACAAACAAACATGCATCAGGTCCATAATAACATACGGAATCAAAGCAAGAGCAGACACTGTCAGAACCAGACTGCGACCTATTGTGGGGAGAACCGTTAGAGATAGGATACCCAACGAATAAATTCGCAAATCCTGCAACATTGAAGACATAGTGAGATGGAGTAGGCAGAGACATCGAGAGAATGGATCCAGCAAGAATTCCTAATATCGTGATGCAAGAGACTCCAGAGGGCCGTCGACCACCAGGATGACCACCAAAGAGATGGAGAGAAGGCTGGTCGCCTTCATCACAGGAAGAAGTATGAAATAATGTTTTATTCAGTGTACCCGTAATTGAATGAAGTGCAAAAATTATAATAAAGGTTATCTAAATCAATAAACATATTTGGCTCTCAATTTTTTTTTAAATCGTTGTAAAGTACGCATTTGGCTCTTTGGCTAATAATTTTGCCGACCCCCCTGACCTAGCGGATCATTGAGCTGCCGCTCTTTTTTTTATGGATCATCGCTCACCCGCTCACCAAAAAGATTCGAATCTTTGAGTCGACTCGTGAGCGGATTGCCCATCCCTATCTCTGAAATGTCAAATTTGAATTGCGTGTTACAGTTTCGTAAGTAAAATATTTATATTTCTAATTCATATATATCTTCAGTTTATTCTATTTTGCCGTTGAAATGAATACAGATTATATTTCCGCATTACATATTTCAAAGTTTTAGTTCTAAATTATATCGAATAGAAATGAAATTACATACCTATCGTTTTACTTACGTATTATTTTAGGTTATGTTATGACTACATGGAAAAACGTTAAATTCTAAGTAACAATTCTATGAATTGGTATAATCTATTTTAATAATGTTATTTTATTGTGGGGAGAACCGTTAGAGATAGGATACCCAACGAATAAATTCGCAAATCCTGCAAGGAATCTGGTTCTGGTTCTGATTTTAAAAAAATGGTTTGATTCATGTGGTGCTCCTGTCAATTTGGAGATATTTCCTGTATAAGTGAATTGTTTTGGTCAATTTGATTGTTGCCGCACTTTGTGATAGTTATTTGTGACACGAAATACGTTTTCACTCTTCTGATGTTAAAATAATACAAGTTTTTTCGTTTATAAAAAGAATTTTGACAGGTGTAAAAATAAATTTTTCATTTGTTCCAATGACAATTTGAATAAATTCTTCAATCAAATTTTCAAGTTTTTGCTGGTGTTGGATTGTTTTAAGTGCCTAATTAAAATTAAAACAGTGGAATAAAAAATTAAATAAACACAAATGTCCGGATCGTCCAGCTGACGACAAGTGCACCATCTAAAAGAACATTATGTGTTAAATTATTTTTATGTGTTATTTAATTTTATATCATTGTATTTTGTATAATTTGTTTTAGATTTATTATGTAGACGTTGAATGATTGAAGTGTGCGCGGGAGATGCCTATTGGTGGCGATGAGGTTCGCAACCCATCACACCGCGTCTCTCGCGTTGGCGAAAAGAGAAGAATGGAGTGCAGCATCGATTAAAATGTTGCAGTCCATTCTTTCTGTCTACCCTTTCGGGGAAACGGCGTGATGGTTAGTTAGTTAGTTAGTTATTTTAATGTAAAATTGTTCTGGCAGGGCGATAACCTATAATATCTTTTGGATTAGACGATTTACTTCAGCTGTTTTAGTTTTTCTCTGTTATGCTGTGATAGGTAAACATATCCTTACATACAGCATTAGCTGCCTCAGTTGGAAAAATCCAGTAATATAACATTTCCAAATGGTCTGATGTTCCCACGCCAATCTTACAATGATCGATCAAGAGCCTCGAGTGTTTTTTTTTTTAATATACTGCTCATTTTAATATAATTATTTGATTTTTGCAGAGATGCCGACGCTAAGGATGATACCAGGAAAGACTCTTTGAGATAGGGTGAGGAACACGGCTATCCACGATATCTCCAAGGTGGAAGATGTCGTGAGATGGGGCACACAACGCAAGACTGGCATGGACGGATCCCACACCTCGATATGTGCAAGACAGATTGTTATATTTATGAACTAATTTTGAAATGGTATGTACAGGTTGGATTAATTGGTTTAATTCCACTATTAGAGGCAGAACAGGAGTGTCGGACATCATCGGAAGAGTGGCAGCGCTAAAATGGCATGCCGCTCGCAGCCCTGATGATAGATGAACTGCAACCCGAAACCCAGGACGTCCTCAACTTCGATGGAGGGACGACATTGGATGCGTGTTGCCCAGGATCGACAGACATTGAATCAGATGGAGGAGGCCTACGCCCAGGAGTGAACGGATATAGGCTCATGATGATGATGATACAAAACATTGAAACACCTACATGCAACATTTTAAATATTTCTGGAATGGGTAAAATTCTGCAACAATGAAAGTTCATTGTATGGAATGAATGCTTTAAATTATCAACTGATTTCTGTAGAATCACACTCCAAAGGAGAATTGATTCAATGTATATTTCCAGACATCACACAAATTTACAAATTTCGTCATTGGTTAAGTGAATGTGCATTATTAGCTTCATCTAATGGACATCAAAATCAAGAGTTTTGTTTCTCTAAACATTGTATTTCTAAGAGCATTATTATGACCTTGAATGGTATATGTATGAATGTTTCATGCAAATGTGATATAGTATATTTATTTGTTTTTTTAATTTCACTTAAAATATTAAGGAAAAAAATTAAGACTGGACGTTTAATGGTTTAAACATTAAGCTGAAAAAGATACATATTAACTTTTTTTTGGGTGGCATCTTTAGGGTAACATTTGAACTACACTATATTAATTTAATATTTTTCCTTTTATTTCTAGGTAACATGAAACGGTGAAATCTGCAAGCTGAAAGATGTCATGAGATGAGGCAGACAACCCAGAAGATGGATGGATCCCACACCTCGATTGCCCAGGATCGACAGACATTGAAGCAGATGGAGGAGGCCTACGCCCAGGAGTGAACGGATATGAATTGTATATGTATGAATGTTTTATGCAAATGTGATATAGTATATTTATTTGTTTTTTTAATTTCACTTAAAATATTGAGGAAAAAAATTAAGACTGGACGTTTAATGGTTTAAACATAAAGCTGAAAAAGATATATATAAACTTTTTTTTGGGTGGCATCTTTAGGGTAACGTTTGAACTACACTATATTATTAAATCATAACGCGCTTTTGCACAGCTATGTTTAAGACCAATTGGCATCAAAAACTCATTTCAGACTTTTTGCAAACTTGCCACCTTGGTAATGCCCAGCCTTCAATTGTTCAATTCACATTAGTATTATTCAAGTTCACAGCAAGTTTGCTTGGATTAAACAAATGTTTTAAAGATATGAACTGAATTAGGATACACACATTCTTGCACCTATACACATGTCATTTTATCCAATAAAATAATTGATATTGAACTTTCATTGTATTTCTTTTATATATATTGGGTGCTTTTATATATATTGTTCTCTAATATAGCAATAGCGAAGCGTTGCCGGGTCAGCTAGTTTACAAAATAAATAAATGGCCGATGTTTCTCAAGGTACTTTCTATTCAATTTATAAAACTATGCTGATTTATCATATACGCGTGAGATATAAACTAACATAAAGTAAACCTCTAATTTTGACATTTTTTGAGTTTTAAACTCATATTTCAATTAGAGATTAGAAACGAAGCATTCGTTGCACCCATTTGACAATAATCACATCTTATAGACTGTAGTTTATACTTAAATGCAATATATAAATGTTTCTCCTCTTTTGTCCTTTTTTGATACTCTTGTTGTTTTTAGGGAGGGCTGTTTGCGTTTCACGCAAAGAATTATTAGCATTAAATGCTAATTGTGGGAAAGCAATTGTGTTCTTAATAACATATATCGCAAATTTAAATATTTCCAGAACCAAATTATGCAAGATCATTAAAAAAATTTCAATACAATTAATGAAGAGGTGGAAAAGAGTCGCAGTTACATTGTGAAGTTCGAAGAAGAAAATTTAGCGTGGTGAGAAGAAAAAATAGTGTTTTCGAAATCTTAAGGCAGGCCAACAAAATCATTTACAGAAAGCGGTGTCAGACTAGACAGAAAATAATACAAGATCTGCTGCAGAATCGCAGTACTGATGAACTACGATTAGCAAATGAAATGAGTTTACGTAGCACAGCGAAAAATGATGCTGCAAAATTATTAAACAAATAACATTTTCACCACGTCGAGCATCAAGGATACGCGAAGCTTTCATCGTATACACCAGAGGAGCCTTTAGCGCTTATCGTCAGCTCAAAATTGACCAAAGATCAACACAAAGGTTTAAGAAAGGAAGCAAAACTCAGGTGTCCGGAAACGTTTTATCCGTCTTACGATTAAATATAAAACAAAAGTGCTTCCCTAAAAAAGAAGCAATCATAGTGACTGATCGATTGATGGAAGTAAAACTTTTATCCCTGTAATTTCTTCTATTAGACCATTGCCTATGTTTTAAGTTTACTAAAATTTCCGTCCAATGACTCTGAAAATTTAAGTGATGATTCTGATGATAACGAAGACTCTTTGAACACTTAGATTTGTATCATTTTTCTATGCGTGTTGATAAGTTTGTTTGTTTTTTTTTAAATCGGTGGGGTTGCAGATAGTCAGGTTGTTTGTTGGTTTGATGAAGTATTAAAGTTGCAGAGGAGTGTGCTAGCAGTGCGGAAGCTGCTCAATGTTGTTTTTTAAACTTTTCAACTTGTGATTGTATTATAATTCTCTGACGAGCTAAATTTACGAGCACTTGTAATTGTCTTTCAATTTTAATTTCCTAACTGTGTGCGATTTTTCTCATGTATAAGCTGCATGTTCTCTAATAAAATAAATAATACATAATAAATAAATAAATAAATTTTGTCTATATGATTACAATTCTCTTCTCTTACAGAGCTTTTTGGGATGGTTGGCAGAAATCACATCTAGGCAATTAATTTGGTCTTATGTATCATTTTAGTATATATAAATACACGTTTATATAAGAGTCATGTTTGTGAATGTGTAGATTATTTTAATAAATAACAATAAAATATATTAAAATAATATGTGACCTGCATAATATACTGTTAATATTTGTTCACCTGCAAAATCCCATATTATTTTTTTGCCAATTTAAATATAAGATTTTTTGATTAAATTTTACTTTAAAATAATAATTATGTATAAATACAACTAGCAAAAATTTTTTTTTTCAATACCTTACCAACAAACAATTAATTCGCGTTTTTTGGTCATTTCGTCCACTGTGCGGCCGTTATTCTTTTAATAATTTGCAAGATAAATAATATTTAAGGGAATTATTAATTATTTGTTATTATTAAAATTGCTTTTTTATATATTTTATATATATATATATATATATATATATATAGATATATATATATATATATATATATATATATATATATATATATATATATATATATATATATATATATATATATATATATATATATATATATATATATATATATATATATATATATATATATATATATATATATATATATATATATATATATATATATATATATATATATATATATATATATATATATATATATATATATATATATATATATATATATATTTCTTTAATTCTTTCTTCTCTCTCTCTTTCTCTCTTTCTTTCTTTCTTTCTTTCTTTCTTTCTTTCTTTCTTTCTCGCACATACGGTATATATAATACAATAAATAAATAAAAATAATATTTTTTTTGTCTTTTTTTCTTTAACTCTCTCTCTCTCTCTCTCTCTCTCTCTCTCTCTCTCTCTCTCTCTCTCTCTCTCTCTCTCTCTCTCTCTCTCTCTCTCTCTCTCTCTCTCTCTCTCTCTCTCTCTCTCTCTCTCTCTCTCTCTCTCTCTTTATATAATTTTAAAATTATATACTTAGTATAATAATTGAAGCAATAGTGTCAAAATGTTGGTTGCAAGTCATAGATAACTAATTATTACACGTACGATATACCCCGCAACAATGGTTAGTGCTAAAACTAGATATATATCTCACTATTTTAATTGTTAAAAAATAATGAAGCCATTTTTGGTCAAGTTTATACATTTAGTGGCTTCCTTGAACTCTAAGCTTTGTTTTTCAACAATAAACTACGTGTTAATTACTATCCTCCTGAAAGTAATGTGTAGCCAAAAACTTGAATTGCCATTATCCCAAAACTGTGTATTTAGAGTTATCTAGTGCAAGTATTGAACCCACGATATGGTAATGTGTCATTTCATAAAGTGCCCAGTTCGAAATATTAAATTAAACGTGTCACTTTTGAAATATGCAAACATGTAAATTAAACTCATTAACCTAATTAAAATCGACTAGATTCTGATGGAATAATATATCTAAACTAATATATATATATTTCTACTCGCAGTCGAGTCGTTGACCTCACAAAAACTCTAAATGGCCGCACTGAAAAATTGAGATTTTTGCATAGCGTCACTTTTGTTTTCAACGTGCGATATACCTTTATATGTATGGTTGGGTTGGTTTCGCGAGGATTTGGTTAGGTTAGGTTTTAACCTAGCCTAACAATTAGGTCAGTTCGGGTCACGATAGGTTAGGTTCAGGTTTGGTTGTGTCCGGGGGGGGGGGGGGGGGAATACGGGGGCACACTTTTCGGGGCTGACTGCGACTTCCGCAGTCTCGGCGTATTTTTTCGGCACGAAATAAATATATGCATACCGGAAAAATAAAACTCGTCATATTGGAAGCCCTTTATATTCAACTAGCTGACCCGGCAACGCTTCGCTATTGCTAAATTCGAGTATATAAATAAATCCAATATATATTCAACAAATACAATAGAAGTTCAATATCAATTAGTTTATTTATTGGATTAAATGACGTGTGGATGTAAAAATGTGTGTCTATATCTATAATATAAAACAATGTTTCACTCCAAGCAAACTCGCTGTGAATTTTAAACTTGAATACATATTACTAATGTAATTGAAAAACTAATAATCAAATAAACAATATTATATCACATTTGCACAAAACATTTATTTGTTTAGAGAAATAAAACTCTTGATTTTGTTGTCCAAGAAATTCACTTTAGAGCCAATAAAGTAAGTTTCTACGATCGTGATTTCGGCACTGCGAGTCCGTTGGCGTGGAATAGTAATATAGATGATAATACTACATAAGCCTCCCTTCCCGACTTCCACAACTCTCTATCCCTCGCCGTTCTGCGCCATTGACCTCCTGCCACTCGTTTAATGTCATCAGACCATCTTGCTTGTGGTCTGCCAGAATTTGTGTAGCTGTTTCTCTTATCATCCGTTGCCCTTGCTTTATGACCGATCCCATTCCATTTAAACATTGGTAGATGTAGATTCGACTCTAATACGAGGATACAGACAATAACGGAAGAACTTGACATATCAGATCTTTACAATTATTCAGGCCCGCCCGGACATTGGATCGGAAATCGTAAGATGTCTTCCAAAGTGAATGGAGCTTTAAAAATAGTTATTGGAAACAAGAATTTATCAATGAAAGCGAAAACGGCCGTTCACAATGGAGTTCTGGTCCCAACCCTAATGTATGGAAGCGAAGCATGGAACTGGCAGAAGAAGGATGAGAGTAGAATAAATGCGGTAGAGATGAGGTCCCTGAGACGTATGTGTGGTAGAACGATATATGACAGAATCTCAAATGCTGATATAAGAAAGGAATGTAGAGCGGAAGAAGGTATTATGAACAAAATTGTGAAAGGATCGCTGCGTTGGTTCGGACATATGGAACGCATGGATGGAGAAAGAATGGTTAAGATAGTATACGTTAATGATGTAAATGGGGTACGAAGTCGAGGCAGACCGAGGAAAACATGGCATGACCAAATTAATCAAAATTTAAAGGTGATGACCAAATTAATCAAATGTAAGAAGTCGGAGGAATCGACGTGCGTGTATGACTCGTTATATGAATGTGGAGGAAGCTAGAGAGGTTTGCTAGGATAGAGTAGTGTGGCGGTCCATTCTCTCTGCCTACCCCTGCGGGGAAACGGCGTGATGGTTTGTTGTTGTTGTTGTGTTCCTATATATAAAATGAGTTCTTTCTCTTTCGACCTAAGATATGCGTTCGCCGTCCGTCACGAGGTCGACTTTCCAGTATGCGCGATAAAAGACTAAAATTGCACATGGCCTTACAAGCACTCGGCAAATTTCCAACGCGAAAAAAAAATTAAATTGAAACCGTCATGAGCTCAAAAAAATAATTTTTTTTTTCGAAACCGTCATGAGCTTAAAAAAATTTCATCTTGAAACCGTCATGAGCTTAAGAAAATGTATTTTATAAAAAAAAAATTAACACCCTCCTTGGGAGGGTCCCCCGTCACTCCGAACTGCAGTTTCTCATTACTCTCCAAAAAACATAATAATGAAACAGAAAGAAGACCGTCCACGCCACGCTAGGAAATTTTTTCAAGCCTCAAAGTCGGGTCCGAACCGTCACGAGCCGCCTGGACTTGGAAAAATTTAAAAAAAAACTTTAACATAAAAATTAAATGAAAAAAAAAGAGGGAAATAAAAAATACACACACACATATATTCACCTCCGCCAAACTGACACGACCTCCAGGGACTCTGCCGAAAAAACGGAAAAAAGTGAAAAAAAAAAATTGCAAAAAAAAAGGCGAACGCTCCCGCCTGACGGCTGACCGTCAGGCGGGAGGCGTCCGCCTCTGGGGTACACACACACGGATGTGTCGCGTGTCTCTCGCACATCGTTTTCGTAATATACATATAATATAATACACATCTCTCTCTCTCTCTCTCTCTCATGTATATTCTCGCGGGCCGACGCTCCGTGGAGGCGATCGGACGAATCTCTTGGCGTAGGGCTGAGTCTCAACGGATCGCAGCATGACGCTGCTCTACCGGGCACAACACCCTGCCAGGTACGAAGGTCGTCTGCGGACGATTCCGAGTTCCGACGTCGAACTTAAGCTTAGTCGGGGGCGGGACGCCATCGCGCCGGGACATTTAACCGCGCAGCGCGGCACTCGTCCCGCCCCGTCGGGCTTCGACGGAGGCCCCCGCGGACGGGGGCCGCCTGATAGATGTCACATTGTTTAGAGAGCCTTTCGACTCGCGGAACTCACATCACGTATCACCGCCCGATTTGCCTAGGCGGGATACGGCCTTAGAGGCGTTCAGGCCTAATCCTGTGGATGGTAGCATCGCACCACCGGCCGGTCGACCGAGTGCGTGAACCAAATGTCCAAAACTGCCGTTCCTCTCGTACTGAGCAGGATTACTAATGCTGAATAACAAAGGGGCCCTACAGGGTGCGCGGGGTTCCCTCCCTGTATCATGGCCTTCTGCTCCTAGCGTGTCTCCTACTAAAGTCGTAAAGTGAGTTGGCAACTCCGTAGGTACTAGCCGGCTCGTTTATGAAGTGAAACGGTTCTTCGATTCCGATCATCAGGGCGGACGGACTTCTCTTTCCTTAGCTTGGCCAGCCGAGGGAAGGACATTAAGAAGAAACTGGTGCATCGCGCAGCGGCCACGTGGAGCCACGGTCGGCCTTGTGATGGCCTCGCTCGCCACAGAAGAAAGGACATAGAAGCTGTCCCGCCATCAGCCTCTAGTAGCCGGCCCGGGCCCCTTCCGCGTGGTGTCATTGTACCCACTAGCTGATAATTAGATGTAAGCTTTTAGTAAGCAAGTCATTTTAATTTTATAATTGAAGGGTTTGTTTCCTGTATCAATAAATTGTCAAAAAATTAAATATATTGGTTATCATTTACACCCACGTATCCCGAAACCAGGTCAGGAACCAAAACTTTCAAAATACGGTCAGAATTAAATAATAATTTGTCTTATCATTCTGACGTCAAGTCATTTAAATGTTCAGCCCGCTCCAAACAGTTTAAAACGAAATCATATTAAAACAAAACATTTTGTTACATATTCGGATGTAAAACAATTTGAATGTTTAACGTGCTACAAAGCGTTTAAAACAAAAGCAGATTTAAAACGCCATTTGCTTTGTCTTTCTGATGTAACAACATTTGATAGTTCAACTTGCAACAAAATACCTAAAACGTTATTTCTTAAAAATATTTACTCCATTATAATAATCATAAAATTTACCTTACTTTAAATGTAAAACACATCATGGAGGAGATTAGAGTCGAGTAGGCTCTTAGAGCAGGGCACCAATCAATTATTCACCAGTTTATTATCTTAAAATAGTGTGTGATGGTATGAACATCGTATTTTTTTAATCATAACTTACTAAATATGATTATACTTATTCTCTAGTACCATATTATTAACATACGAGGGGCGTTCAATACATTCTCGGTATCGATATGAAGCAGTGCAACTATGGATGAATTGTTAATTTCCTCGTTATATTGCAAGTTTCATAACAAACGGATCATTAGTTATTGAGTAGCTGTCCCCGAAACGTAAGCAAGATAAGTCATTTCGCAAAGTTAATAAAACTGGAGTAGTGTGCCATTATAAAATTCCTCACCAAACAAGGAAAAAATCAGAAAACCATCCACAAAGAGATATCAGAAGTTTACGGGTAGTCTGCTCCTTCATTATCAACAGTTCAAAAGTGGTCCAGTGAATTGAAGAGAGGCAGAGAGAGCATTGAGCGATCCGGTTGGCCAATCGAGGCCAATAATGAAGAAAATGTGGAAAAAATAGAAAATTTTGTATTAGAGGATGCCAAAATGAAGGTAAAAAGGATAGTCAAGATTACTAGCCTATCCACTGGTACCATTGTTTCAATTTTACACGACCGCCTACACATAGTCAGTGCAAGATGGGTGCCGAGGTTCCTAACGCCACTTCAATAATCTTACCGCGCACAGAGTTGCAAAGGGTTTTAGGAACTCGGTGGTGAAAATTCTAAAGAAACTATTGACAAAATTGTTACTGGGGATGAAAACTGGGTTCATTACTATGATTTTGTGAGTAAGTAGGAGTCCATGCAGTGGCACCGAAAAGATACAGAGCACCCAAAGATATTCAAGGTGACACAATCCGCAGAGAAGGTCATGGCTACAGTTTACTGGGATTCCCAGGGAATTTTGCTGATAGATTACAAGAAAAATGGTATCAATATCACCGAGGAATACTACTCTAGAACCCTTTATCAATTCAGGTAGGCGATCAAAGAGAAAAGGCGGGGGAAATTGGCCAGAGGGATCCTCTCCTCCCCGACAATGCACCGGTGCACAAGGCTCAAGTCCCAAAGGCTGCATTTCGTGAATGTGGTTTTGCAGAAATCAACGACCCACCGTTTAGTTCAGACCTGGCACCAAGTGATTTTTTTCTGTTCCCAAATCTAAAGAAATGCGTTCATTGGAAACGATTTGACGACGATGACTCGATAAAAGCGGCAATTTTGATAACAAACCGGAATCACATTTTTTTGAGGGCTTAAATAAATTAATTGCTATACTACGGCCGTTTAGAACGGAGTCGTAGGGCCATAAATGTCAATAGAAATAGGGATGGGAGGCCCCAGGACCGTTATCGGTATACGGCTACCTGCTCTCGTGGTGTCGATGGGTCACTATAATGATTTTATAATAATATGTACGATGAGTCACTAATGATTGGTTTTTACCGAATGCAGTGCTTTTTTGTTATAAATGTGTTTACTGCAATTAAATGAATTCATTCGTGTGTCACCACTCGTTACGCACTATGGATACTTTATTTTCCAACATTGATTTGAAGAAATTACATGGCGATATTAGCCCTCAAACTCGAACAGTGATTCACAACGTATTCTTGTTTGTCAATGAATTGAAAAGTGATCCGAATAAAATAGCTTTTCTTAATTTCAACAAACCACGTGAAAATGGCCGCGTTTATTTGTGGTGTGAGTAGAGTGACAGTGGACCGAATAAAGACTGAATTATTGCAATCAAGCAGCCCCTGTACACCAAGAGCAAATTTTAAGAAACAAGAAACTGTCACCAATATTGACGATTTTGATAAAAGTGTATTGAAGCGGACTGTAGGTTCATTTTATGATAGTGGAGAGTATCCGTCCGTGGCGAAAATATTAGAAAAATACCGAGAGCAATTACCTGATTTTAAATGCGGAAAAACTTCGATGAGAACACTCATGAAGGAGATTGGGTTCAAGTATAAGAAAAATGCCGAAGGACGTAAATATTTAATGGAAAGAACAGATATTGTTTGTGCCAGAATGGACTTTTTAAGGAAATTGGATTTACTTAGAAGAACTAACGATCAGCGGCCGCGTTTCTATCTGGATGAAACATGGATTAATCAAAACCATTCAAGAAAGCGTATGTGGCTTGGAAGCAACGATGAAGGAGGTTTCAAGAATCAGCCTGTAGGAAAAGGTCAAAGATTGATAGTTTGCCATGCTGGTTCCGCAAGGACTGGCTTTGTTCCAGAAGCGAAGCTAATATTTAAAGCGGTAAAATCGAAGGATGCTGATTATCACACAGAAATGGATGGCGATACATATATGGCATGGTTTTCCGCATTCCTAAATATACTTGAAGAGCCCTCAGTTATAATCGTCGATCACTGATGAAGAAGACTCCGATGAGGATTGATACATTTTTTTGTAATATAAACGGCTCTTTTAAGGGCCACAATATGATCTACTTTGTTTTTTATACTTAACTTTCTTTCTGGGTTTATAGACATACGGTATACAAATTTTAAAATTAAACAATTTTTCTGTTTTTACTGGTATTTAATTTAGTATCTGGTAGTCACTAATTTCATACTAATTTAAACGCACGTAAAACCCATAAATAAAGTTTAATATCAAAACTTTGTTAACTCGTTAAAGTTTATGAACAAGATACGATAATAAACGTTACTTATCGATATATTTATTTTATTGTTACGCCCATCCCTAAACCGCTCCATAAGGCCCGTAAGTGCAAGCGAGATAGACATAGGGAAATGATTTATGGCCCCAAGACTCACTTCTGAGCGGCTCTAGTATAGAAGTAAGAAGTGCATAGATATTAAAAATGACTATATTGAGAATAGTGTGAGAAGAAGAATAGTGTATAGGAAAAACAATGATATTGATAGTGACAATTTTATGAGTGGCAACACTTTGGGGGCGTGATCTTACCCCCACCCTGCGGGCTTTTTGAATGTGACAGTCCCGGACAGCGACGCGAGAGTTAGACCGGACTGGAGTCTGGAGGCAACATCTCCCGGCGCTCGGCGGCGTCCGAACGCCGGGGAGATAATCTGAAGGAAAAGATCGCGACATACGCGCCACATGGCGTCAGATTATCGGCATTGAGGCCTGATGCTGGCCACTGCTGTCGCTGCGAAGAAGACCACGTTTCTGAAGGACCTGAGACCAGACCGCCTTTCGCTTCTATGATCTTCTCTATCGTCCGCCTCGCACGCCCCTCCGAGGAGGATGCCAAGCCGCCTGACACGGTCTGTCGCCGTCCAGATCGATACCATTAGCCACCAGGTGCCGGCTGCCTCAGATCCGGCCAGCCTCCACGTCACCAGCATCCACGGCTCTCCCCCATCGTCCGCCTCGTACGTTCCTCGTTCGCGGACGGATGAACGCAGCCCCAACTCTGCGCTGTTGTCCCGAGGATAGCATTACGCAGTAAAATCAAGTAAGCTGACCAGCTTTTAGCAAGTAAGTCTTTGATTGTAATTTACTAATATTAGGTCCTTACATATGAAATTGGCGTTTTGCCGTACTGGCAACTTTGATCTCAAATATCTTCTCTTTGGTTAGGAATTCCAAATTCAAATTTATACAGCTATTTACTCAAGTATTTGTGTTTCGAAAATTATGATTCATTTGTTTTTTCCTCAATTGTTTTTTCCTCAGTTTACAAAATTGAAAACTTGAAATATCGCGTTATTTACGAGTACGAGTTCCACCGTGGCACCAGTGCTGCAGAAACGGTTCGAAGGATTAATGATGTGTATGGCGACGGTGCCGCAAAAGAAAACACAGTGCGTTTTTGGTTCCAACGTTTTCGTTCTGGAAATTTCGACCTGCAGAACAAGCCCCGTGGACGGCCGGAGACCAAAGTTGATAATGAAGAATTGAAGGCTATTGTGGAAGCGGATCCATCGCAAACCACGTCCGAGTTAGCTGCAGGCTGCGGTATTAGTGATAAAACTGTTTTAATCCACTTGAAGCAAATTGGGAAAGTGAAAAAGCTTGAAAGGTGGGTACCTCACGAATTGAGTGAAGCAAATCAACAAACGCGCGTTGACTGCTGCGTTGCATTACTCAACCGGCACAATAATGAAGGGATTTTGAATCGAATCATTACCTGTGATGAAAAGTGGATCCTGTATGATAATCGAAAGCGCTCATCGCAATGGCTGAACCCTGCCGAACCAGCCAAACCATGCCCCAAGCGAAAATTGACTCCAAAAAAGTTACTTGTGAGCGTTTGGTGGACTAGTGCTGATTTCGTTTACTACAGCTTTCTTAAATCTGGCCAGACGATTACAGCAGATGTCTATTGTCAGCAAGTGCAAACCATGATGAAAAAGCTAGCTGCTAAACAACCGAGGCTGGTTAATCGCTCTAGGCCACTGCTGCTTCATGATAACGCTAGACCACACGCTGCACAACAGACGGCTACCAAATTAGAAGAGCTTCAATTGGAATGTCTAAGACATCCACCGTACTCTCCGGACCTTGCCCCAATAGATTACTATTTTTTCGAAATTTGGATAACTTCTTGCAAGGGAAAAAATTCAACTCCGATGGAGCATCCAAACCGACTTCAAAGATTTTATTGATTGCCGTCCGAATGGTTTTTTAGTAAATGGATCGATGAACTACCTATGAGATGGCAAAAGTGCATAGATAGCTATGGTACATACTTTGATTAAATAAATATATTATATTTAAAAAAATCAACTTTATGTTCCTCCCATACAAAACGCCAATTTCATATGTAAGGACCTAATATTAAGGTGTTCCTCCCGTGTAAATTTAATTTCTAAGTCACTTGGCCTTTACTTAATAATCATCCATAAATCATGGGCATTTGGCGCCGAGGCAACGGGAGATGATCTCGCCAATCTCGAGTCTAGATTCCCCGCATCTCCTCGTTCATGGACCCCGTTCCATCATCAGACTCCGTCAATGTTCCTGAAGGGAAAATGACAATTTAACTTTAACTAGGCCAATAGACCCTTATGTATGGAAGTGAAGCATGGAACTGGCAAAAGAAGGATGAAAGTGGAATAAATGCAGTAGAAATGAGATCTCTAAGACGAATGTGTGCCAAGTCTGTATATGATAAAGTGACAAATGCAAGTATAAGAAGTGAATGTGTTGCGAATGTTATGAACAAAATAAGGAAAGGGTCATTAAGATGGTTTGGACACAGTATATGTAAACGGCGTGAACGGAGCAAGAAATAGAGGAAGGCCGAGGAAAACGTGGCACGATCAAATCAATAAAATATTGAACGTCGGTCACGTGAGGAGTCGGAGAAAACGACGTGCGTGCATGACAAGATATATGATTGTAGAGGAATCGAGAGAAGTATGTCAGGACAGAACAGTGTGGCGTTCTATTCTTTCTGCCTACCCCTCCGGCAGACGGCGCACAGTGGGCTGAAAATGAGGGCTCCATAGACTTGGCGTCACTCGAAAATCAAGTACCTAATTTTGAAAAAAAAAATATTCCCGCGTATTTCTTTTCTAAATACCAATATTTTATGTCAAGTAACTTTTTTTGATAAAGCTATTATTTAATAAGTTATTTGCGATTTTCTTTTTTTATGTATTGAGACAGTTTTTTTAAGTTTTTTTCCTAATTCTTAAAATTTCTTTAAAAATTGCTTTCTGAATCATAAAATTCATCACATAAGCTATATTATCACTAAAGCCTGAATCTCGGAAACCTTCGGAACATTGTCATTTTCAACATTAAAAATAAAAAAAACGATTTTTAAAATTTTATTCCTTATTCTTAAGCTTTCTTAAAAATTTGCTTTCTGTATCATAAAATGCTTAAAACTTAAAGACTTAAAACTTAAAGACTTAAAACTAATCCGTAACGTTATCCTCGGGACAGCAGTGCCGAGTTGGGTCTGCCTTCATCCCGCCGCGGAGCTCGGGCGAGGCAGACGACGATGAAGGGTGACGTGGAGGCTGGCCGGATCTGAGGCAGCCGGCACCTGGCGCCTAATGGTGACGATGTGGACGGCGACGGACCGTGTCAGGCGGCTTGGCATCCTCCTCCATCCGCACCACGAGGGATGTGCGAGGCGGGCGCGAGGACGGGCGAGGAGCGAGAGGCGGCGCCTGGTTTCATTCGCTGAGACAGCCGTGGTCAGCATCAGGTCCCAATGATGATGAGCTGACGCCATGGTTACTGACGCCATGCGGCGATATCGCGATCTTTTCCAGAATCACTTCCCGGCGTTCGGTATAACACTTCGCGATCTTTTAAGATTATCTCCCCCCCGGCGCGCGTCCGCCGAGGGAGAGATGTTCCTTTACCCCAGGCCGGTGGTAGACTCGCTACTGGCGACTCGAGCTCCAATCGCAGGGTGAGGACTCGATGTATGAATGTGGAGGAAGTTAGAAAGGTGTGCCAGGATAGAGTAGTGTGGCGGTCCATTCTCTCTGCCTACCCCTGCGGGGAAACGGCGTGATGGTTTGTTGTTGTTGTTGCAAATATTCTCTGTTCATCTTCACAACAGCCTGGTTTGATATCAATAAAGGTGTCAAACAGTAAGCTGTCTATTGTATGCGGACGACGCTGTGCTACTTGCAGACAACGAGCATGAACTACAAGCCCTGGCGTCTAGTATGTATGAGGTATGCAAGCAATACGATTTGATGATGAATGTGAATAAGTCCAAGGTAATGATTTTCGAAAAAGAAGGAAGCATGACAGTCTGCAACATTAGTGTAAACGGTGAAAATCTGTAACAAGTGGATGAATTTGTTTATTTAAGAAGTATGATTACAAAGGATGGGAGAATGGAGAAGGTATTGAAAGAAGGGTTGGGGCAATTTTTCGATTCGTAAAACTGTCCTTACTAGGTTATTTGGTATTTTTCATGTAAACTGAATAAGTATTTTTAACATCCGATACTTCCTAGCAATCCTTGAACTCCTGGTGTTTAATATTATCATTTTGTATGGAGAAATTGGGATTTATTGCATTGAATTTTTTTTTTCAACATTCTCTAACTAATTTATTACCGAATATTTTATTTATACCGAATAATACGTTTTTGATTTTAATAATTTTTAATTTAATAAAGTTGAAAAACGCGAAATTCTCCATACAAAAAGTTTTAAAATTTAATCTTGGTATCAGGATAGCAGAACGGCCAAGAAGGTGTGAAGCATGAAAATTACGGTTTTTAAAATCGTCCTTACTGTATAATGTTGATTGCACTGCCCGATAAAATGTTACAGAAAATTTTTTATTGTCAATATGCTCTCCTGATACTCAATAATTTTAATGCTAAAATGATTAAATTGTTGATTAATAAAAATAGACATGAATTAGGCTCAAAGGAATATTCGATGATATCTGATCTTGATGAAGAACAGTTTTAATTATTTTTTTATTACCAATGAAATATTATATAAAGATAACTAACTAACTAACCATCACGCCGTCTCCCCGAAGAAAGAATGGACTGCCACACTTTTATTTCGTGGCATATTTCTCTCGCATCCTCAATATTCATACATCTTGTCATGCACGCGCGTCGATTTCTCTGATATTGTGATAATTACAACATTCTTTGCAAGTCCTCCTCAGATTTAGCTGGAGATTCAGGGCAGACACAGTAAGGACCAACATGTTTTGAGGACTTCCGATATGAAGACACTGAGGACGAAAGCAGGACAGCAAGACACTGAGAGATCGCGTGAGGAACACCAGAATTAGAGAGATATGGGAGTTTGAGATTGGTTTTATAAGATGGCGTAGACAGCGTAGAAGGGACTGATACGGTCATGCTCAAAGGATGGACACCCCCGTACTCCCCTATATTGCATTATATAATCAGCCTCACGGGACTCCTCATCGTGGAAGACCTCCTAAAATATTCTTCACAAAGTTGCTCTTCTCTAGTTATTTTTTTCTCAATACTGTTAGGCTCGTTCTCAATTTCCTAAAATGTTTTTAGTATCTCGTCTTCGTTTATTTTCACGTTTAAGGTTTTAATGTTTTCAGTACTTAGTTCTTGTGATACTCTTCCAGATAAAATCCACCCGAATAAAGTGTTTTGTGCTATTAGGTTTCCGTATTGACTCTTCTTAATCCCGTCTAGCAATATTTCTCCATATACGTCAGCTCCGAGTAATGAATCAACCTTACCTGGTGAGGTGAATCCTGGATCTGCAAGAGGTAAATTGGTCAGCTCCAGCCAATCGGGGATCGGTCGGTACTTCGCGTGAGGGTAAAACCGAAGTAAGTGATTTTAGTACATATGCATTAACTCGTATTATTTTTCTAGGCTCGATACGCGATTCGACTTTGAGACTAACTACGTGTTTGACCACCATTTGACCATCTCCCAAACCTGACCTTACCTTACCATTTACATTTGTTCGTTTCAGACCTAACAATTGCACAGTATCTTCAGAAACAAAGGAGGCTTGCGAGCCTCGATCAAGTAAAGCCCTAATCACAAAATAAGAACCGTTTTTACAACATGTTTTAACAACAGCAGTCGCTAATAGTACATTACTCGTATTAGTTTTTAAATCTCCTCTCGAAAAATTTGCTACTACAGTTGCGTCGTTTATTTTGTTAGTTGTTTCACTCTTAGGTTGTTGTGCTTCTCCTCTGGAACCCTCATTTTGCCTCAAGTTATTATATGCTTGTTTATCCTCGTCCTCGAAATGCAGCAACGTGTGATGTTTCCTACCGCATTTACGGCAAGAAGTAGTTTGACGACACTTATACACTGGATGCGTTGGTGCAAGACAATTAAAACAAAGTTTCTTGGCTTGTACTATATTCTGCCTCTCAAATGCTGGCTGCTTCTTGAATTGATTACAATAGTATATGTAATGTGGCCCGTCACACATCGCACATAGCTGTTCAGACAAACTTGGCTTCACATTCACGGCGGAATGAAACGCTCTAGCTTTCACTATTTGATTTGGATTTTTATTTTGCATGGTTGTTTTAGCAGTCGCAGGGTTTTTACTTGTATCTACCATTTCCAAACTTCGAAATCTTGTTTCCATAAACTTCTCCGATTGTGACCATTCTGGTAGGTCCTGTTCTACAGTACTCACATGATTCTCCCGTTGTCTGTGTGACTCAGTGTCTAATTTTGACACAACCAAGAATATTATTATCGCGTCCCATTCTTTCGTGTTAATTTCAAGATTATATAATGCCTTTAGACATGATGTTGTAGTGTCTAAAAGTTGTTTTATGGAGCTTGCAGACTCGTGTTGTAGACTTTTTTGAGCAAATAAAGTCTTCAGAATGGCATTGCAATTGTACCTTTTATTGTTATAACGTTTGGTTAATAGATCCCATGCTTCTTGATAATTTGCTGAGGTAGTCGGAAAATTTCTCAACAGCAGTTCAGGCTCTCCAGATAAGCTCGTTTTTAAATAATGTAGTTTCTCTGCTGGCGAAAGCGAGCTGTTTTCATGGATTAATGAAACAAACATGTCGTAAAAGGATTGCCACTCGGTATATTTCCCTGCAAAAACGGGAAGTTTAATTTGCGGCAAGTGAGCCTCAGAAGTACTTTCCTTAGTCTTGGGCACTGTCGTATTATTTGCCTTAGTAGTACTTGGGTTGTTCATAGTGAGGTAATCCTTAAGAAGGGTTTTGTAAGTGATAACACCTTCTTGAAACGTATCCTGCACATCATCAGTGAAATATGGTAATGTTGCCTTCTGCTCTTTTGTAATCGATGCGACAATTTTAAAATGATTTTTGTTAAATGCTTCTTCTAATTTATCCAACGTTTCCATTCTAGCTGTTAAATAACTAGATTTTGCTCGAGTCTCGTAACTTGCTTTTTTAAGATTCCGCTCAGCCTTTTTCAATTGTTCAAGAATCTCCATTTGACCTTCAATTAAATTTTCCATTTTGATTTTCAAGTACACAAATTTTTATTTTTAAAAGTAAGTTCTAGTTTGTTACTAAATTAATTAAGTTCTCAAACGTCACCAAGATTCAATGCACTTTTCGATTCATATAAATTTAAAAAGTTTTGCAAGTCCAATTTGAATCACTTCACAAATTGTAACAAGTATTTGGAGTCCAAAAAATGGAATTTTACAAGTCCAATGTTTTTGTCACTGGTTCACAACACTTATTTCTGTCTCACTTGTTCCCTGGTTTCGGCACCATGTTAAAAATGAATACTCGCACTCGTGAAGGTACTCGTTTATTGGGGTGAACAAATATATAAGTGTTAAGTAAAAAGTAATAAGTGCAAAGTAAGCAATAAGTACGACTCGTTAGAACTACACGTTATGATAACTCGATAAAAACTGCACATTAATAGTTACACGTTCATATAATAGATGTAAAACAAAATATAATACTCTTTTTTTTAAATTACTATTGCGCTGCAGTTCATGAGTAGGTACGTTGTGACACATACTAGCATGATAAACCTTAGTAAATAGTCCTGCTCTACGTTTTACACAAGGGATAAAAGTTTTACTTCCATCAATCGATCAGTCACTATGATTGCTTCTTTTTTAGGGAAGCACTTTTGTTTTATATTTAATCGTAAGACGGATAAAACGTTTCCGGACACCTGAGTTTTGCTTCCTTTCTTAAACCTTTGTGTTGATCTTTGGTCAATTTTGAGCTGACGATAAGCGCTAAAGGCTCCTCTGGTGTATACGATGAAAGCTTCGCGTATCCCTGATGCTCGACGTGGTGAAAATGTTATTTGTTTAATAATTTTGCAGCATCATTTTTCGCTGTGCTACGTGAACTCATTTCATTTGCTAATCGTAGTTCATCAGTACTGCGATTCTGCAGCAGATCTTGTATTATTTTCTGTCTAGTCTGACACCGCTTTCTGTAAATGATTTTGTTGGCCTGCCTTAAGATTTCGAAAACACTATTTTTTCTTCTCACCACGCTAAATTTTCTTCTTCGAACTTCACAATGTAACTGCGACTCTTTTCCACCTCTTCATTAATTGTATTGAAATTTTTTTAATGATCTTGCATAATTTGGTTCTGGAAATATTTAAATTTGAATACTGCGTGGTATTTGTGTGCGATATATGTTATTAAGAACACAATTGCTTTCCCACAATTGGCGCATTTAATGCTCTTCGTTCTCTTAATTTTTCAAATAATTCTTTGCGTGAAACGCAAACAGCCCTCCCTGAAAACAACAAGAGTATCAAAAAAGGACAAAAGAGGAGAAACATTTATATATTGCATTTAAGTATTACACTACAGTCTATAAGATGTGATTATTGTCAAATGGGTGCAACGAATGCTTCGTTTCTAATCTCTAATTGAAATATGAGTTTAAAACTCAAAAAATGTCAAAATTAGAGGTTTACTTTATGTTAGTTTATATCTCACGCGTATATGATAAATCAGCATAGTTTTATAAATTGAATAGAAAGTACCTTGAGAAACATCGGCCATTTATTTATTTTGTAAATTTCTTCAAAAAAACACTAAATACACAACCGTCATTGCTCGGGCGCAGAAGCGAACTAAAAAATGTCCTGCTGAACTTCCAGCGTAGGCCCATTTTGCGACGTTGCCAACTTGCCGTTACGAGCTTTTGACAAAATCCAAGAAACACAAAGTTTAGACTGGCTATAATGCTACACTAAAAAAAAAAAAAAAAAAGCCAATTAATGAAATTTTCAAAAAGCACTTAATTCGCGTTTTTTGGTCATTTCGTCCACTGTGGGCCGACGGGAATATTGGATTTAACCATCTGCCGGGCGGCGTGCGCCTGTACCCGTCTGCGCGATCGCTTTATGTTGCGGCCTTAAGGTCTGCGCCGGCGAGAGAGCGAACCGAGCGAAGCGGCCGAGGCGCGCGGCCGGCGTAACATCATGGGCGACCCGCTAGGGTAGTTCTCTCGATACTCGGCGTTCGCAAACCGCGGTGGCCGCACGGCCGTGTCGGCGGTATATTTGCGAGATGGTACGTGCCGGGTCTAGCCGGGCACTGGTGCGACCTCCCATCTCACTTGCATCAACGTCCCCAACACTAGACCTTAGCGAAGGCCGATATTTGGTAACTTGAGCTATATTCCTGCGCACTACGCCCTCGAGTGAGTGGAACCGCGGCCCACGCACACCACAACTAAAATAATGAAGTAACAAGTACAAAAATAGGAATCCGCACGTAATTCAATTCTTTATTCATCTCAATAATAAATATGATACAAAAACAAAACAGTCGGTCCCAAACTATTTCCAGGAAACTGGCCGCAGTCGGCGCAGCATCGGGCACCAAATATTAATGATGTGATGATGGAGTCTGTCTGAGGAGACGGAGACTGTGCGAGCTGGTCCCCACTCAGAGCAGGCGGTGGCGCCTCGGACGCTCCGGGGAGGACATGAAGGAGGAGTCCCCGTACACGGAGGACGCCCGAGCGAAGGGTACGGGGGAGGGGTGAGAGTCACGGAAAGGGGGAGACAAGGGGGAGCGCGACACGCCGATGGGGGTGGAGTCCAGCAGGGGGCCCGGAGCAGATGCTGAGGAATAGACACAATTACAGAGTCAGAGTTGCACACTTGTAGAGCACTACATAGTATGTAGTTGAGAGTTTAGCTGGCTCCGTGGCACGTACCTTGCGAGGGAGACGTCTCCTACTGCAGACGGAAGAAGTAGGATTTGTACACTGAAAGGGGCAGGCGAGGTTAGGTTAGGTTATTGCAGAAAATACAAAATCTAGTTAACTACGCGGCTGGCTTCGTGTACAGCTCGGACAGAGTACAACTTAGTCATGCGAGGTGAATGTGAGCTGCAATGTAACCAGCCGCACTATTGGCATAATTAATATATATGTTGTGGTTACCCCATATGGGCAGCAACATGACCCCGAGGGCAAACACCACGGTGACCAGCAGCAGCGGCAGTTTGACCTGCACGAGCCTCAGGAGCGGGGAGCCCTCGCCCCAGGAGCCCACGGCAACACGCAGCTCCTGGCTCGTGAGCGGGGACAGCACGCGCACTGTGCCTACCCCCACGGAGCGGGCGCGCACCACGTAACGGTGCACGCCTTCCCCAACTCGCTCCGGGCCCGCCACCTCCAGCCAGTCCTCCGAGGGGAGGACCTGTGCCTGGCGGAGCACCTCAGGGGCCCCGAGCAGCAAGAGGGGGGCCGCAGGGGAGAGCAGCAAAGTGGAGGAGGGGGGAGGGGACAGGCGCAGGGCGGGCAGGGTGCGCAGGGACAGCGGATTGCTGCGCAGCCCCCCCGCGTGCGCCACCAACCGCACCTGCACCCCCGCGCCGTTCAGCGCCTCCACAGCCTCCTCTCGCCAGGACACCCGGCACGCGTAGCCTCCTGAATCATTAACAACATCATTAGCACAAGTGAGCGTCAGCAGAGTGAGAGTGTTGTCAGAAGAGTAGAGAGGCTATGTAGAGAGTTACCTTTCTCTGTGTCTAGGATGGGTTCGGCTACGAGTAGAAGTTTTAGGCGGGCTTCAGAGAGGGGGCCCGCGGGGGCCTGCAGCTCGCAGGCGAAGGGGAAGTGTTCCAGCCGGGAGAGGCACTCCGCACTGCCGGGCAGCTGCAACACGCACCGAACACCCTCAGTCTAGACACTACACTACACTCCGACAGTCTTCACTTACTTAGGGGAACTACAAAGGGGGAGTACACCAACCAGGTTGGTGACCTTGCTGGTCTCGTGGGCGGCGACCAACACCACCGGCAGACGCAGCCCCTCCTCCGTCACCACGTTCTCGCTCTCCGATTCCAGGAAGTAAATCTGCACAACGTGACACAGAAGGATCAAAACATTGTGGTGTATTTAGTATAGCACCCCGCAGAGTATAGGGAACATTTCCAACCTTGTCAGCGGGCCGGACCACAACGGGCAGGGAGGCGTGCAGCTGCTGGCCGGGGACGTGCAGCTGCAGGTTGGCGGGGGCAGGGCGCGGGGCTCGCGCCTGGACCGCACCCCCCTTCCCGTCCACCCAGAGGGCCTCCGCGTCCGAGCTACTCCACTCGGCTCCGCGCACCCCGCTGCGGGCGCACCACACGTCGCCCACGGTGGCAGTCATCTGCACACAGGGGGTATTACACTACTACAGCAGATTGGAGAGTGCAGGAGCCAGAGCAAGTGCCAAGGATAATATTTTATTTTACCTTCTGAGGATATATTGCCGGCTGCATACGGAGGGCCACGTAATCGGTGAAGAGAGGGTCCTCCCCCTCTGCAGTGGCCTCCAACCGCAGCACAGTGCGGCCCACCTCCGCCAGCTGCGCCTGCAGGGAGGAGTTCTGTCCGGGGGAGGGAGCGAGGCGAGCCAGGCCGGGGCGCGAGGAGAGGAGAACGAGGCCAGCGGCGGGGCCTGCGAGGCGCCGCCCGAGGGCGTCGTGACGCGAGGCGGAGACACGCAGCGTCAGGCCCTGCGGCAGGGCCTGCAGACCCTCCCCCGCTCCCTCCCCGCCTAGCAGTTCCAGCATCACGTAGCCCACCGGGCACACCTGTCAACCACATAACTGTCTTCATTAAGGTGTCTGAACTGGTAGACATTTGAAGAATTTCTATAATTTGTGTATAACTCATTGGTCCGGAGAAGGCTCAGTAATGTGGAGTCTCACGAGGCGGTACTCGCTCATGTCAGAGAGAGTTCAGACAGAATAAAACATGTAAAGATTGAAGGTACCTCGACAGGCAGCGTGATCCTCTGGTCCCGGCCGGAGAGGGTGAGGAGGGCCCGGCCAGGACGTCCCCGCGCAGTGAGCTCCCCTCCAGGGGACACCTCCACCAGCGCCCCACCGCTCACTGCTCCCTCGTCTTCTGATACCCTGAAATGTAACACTCTGCATCCAGTAAAATACTTCTAATGTTAAAGTTTGCAACTGCAGTACTGGCATGGTTGCGCTGCAGACCTGTATGTGACGGGGAAGTTGGTCTCCAGTCGGGTGGTGGAGTCTGGCGCCAGCAGCAGGGGGACGGTCGTGGGCGCCAGCAGGCGCAGAGGCTCCTCCACGCGCAGCTCCAGGGTGGCGCCCCACGAGGCCGCACGGCCCGCCACGCCGGCCCTCTCGCTCTGCAACAGACATCCTGTTACACATCCTGTTACACTCACGTCGCGCACTTTCCGCTAATGAGCACAGCGCCCGAGGACTCACCGTGACGTTGAGGAGGACGGTGACTTTGCCCGCGCTGACGGCGTTGAAGCGCACCGCCACCCGGTCAGTGTTGTCCAGCTGCACGCCTGAAAACACGCCATGGTTAGGTCACTGGAAGTGAGACACAATGTAAGGATGTGCAGGACACGGATGCAGGGACTGACCTGTGTCCCCGATCACATCGGAGATGGTGGCCACTCCGTCGCCCTGCACTGCCCAGGAGAAGTGCAAGGAGGGCTGCAGGGCCCCGAGCTGAGCGGGCCCGATGCCCTCCGGACTGCCGGTGACCCAGAGGGGAGCCGAGGTTCCCGCCAGGAGCGAGGAGAGGGGGGCGTGGATGGCGACCCCCTCCAGCCGGCGTACGCGCACGGAAGCGCTGGCGCGGCCCAACGCGACGCCATTGAGGTCCGCGCGAGCTTCCACCAAGACGGTGCCCGGCTCCAGGGCCTCCACCGTGCCGTCTGTTCCCACCTCTATGGATACAAAAACATTATTAACTCGGCACCATAGTCTCGGGTCTCGGATTCTGTATGAACCGCAGGCCACTCACTCGCTACTCCCGCAGGAGATGTGTCAGCCGAAAAGAAGCGTACGGTGGCAGGGGGCGGGGGTCCCCCCAGGGCAGAGAGTCCGGCAGCGCCGCCGGGCAGGAGCACAGTGGTGCGCGGGACCACACGCAGAGGCGGGTACACTGTGGCCAGTGAAGTGCCCCTCGTGGCCCCGGCAGAGAAGTCCAAGCGCACGGGGCCCTCTTCCAAACCTGCACACACGCACTCCAGTTATTGGGGAAACTATTCCATCGAGGCGTATGCCCTCACACAATAATGCGACGACTCACCAACGAGGACACACTTGGCCCCGGTGGGCAGTAGCTCCAGAGAGAGGATCTTGATGCCAGGACTGGCCAGAACGGTGACCTCGGGGGCCCCGGCGGTGTCGGGAAGCAGGCAGGTGCCCCCGCGCTCCTGCAGACACACCAGCACCTCCAGCTGCTTGCCACGCTCCAGCAGCGGCGGCAGGTCGGAGGTGATGCCGGAGGCTGACACGACCACCACCTGCACACGCCGTGGATGTATTTAAATAAAGTGGTGTATAAAGGCGTTAAAATACTGTAAAGGCGTTAAAATACTAAACATTGGGTTTGGAAAAGTTTGAAAATACATGTGTGTGTTTGAAATACAAGGACAAGATATTGTTCCTACCTCAATGGTGGCCAGGGGGTTGTCCAGGCACTGGTCGTAGGCGGAGACGGTGGCCCGGCCCTCCTGCAGGGGCTGCACGCGGAGGGAGCGCAGCAGGGCCCCCTCCAGGGCCAGCCGCGCCAGGTCGGGGAAAGAGCTCTGCAGCCGCACGTGGCCAGAGCCGTGCAGCAGCGGCGCGTGGCCCTCCGCCCCCTCGCGCAGGTACACCACCACCTGGAACATCATCTTCCCGGTTAGCTCGCTCCTCGGCGCGCTACACTTCCATCAGAGAGAACGGTATTGTTCCCGGTACCTTGGATGTGGAGGTGGAGAGTGGCCGCACGAAGCGAAGGGTGAGGACGGCGCGAGGGGTGTGCGGGAGGGGGGGCGTGTGGCCCGCCCCCACGCCCCTCAGCACGCTGTTCCGGTACCCCGTCACCTCCGCAATCAGCTGCGCCGACTCTGTCTCCGGAGTGCTCAGCGTCAGTTGCTGCGTAGCATTAGTCATATTGGATAAGACAATGTTGACTGCAGACAACATATTGTTTTATTGAATGACAAGACACACCTGCAGGTGCACTGCCACCACGGGCACGGGTGCATAGGAGCCGTTCAGCCGGAATGTCAGGGGGGGCACCGGAGCCGGCTCGGAGCCCAGCAGCAGGGAGGGGGGAGAAGACTTCCAGGAGAGACGCAGGGAGGAGGCGTTGTGGAAAGCGTTCCCGCGGGCGTCTGACACTATCACCTCCAGCTCCATAAGTCCTCCACCGCTCAGCACCGGCACCTGCGAAGAGGCGAGCAGGGGACAGGAGGAGCCGGGCTCACGGCTCACGGAGAGGCGCAGGCCGTGGGGGCTGCTGCACTGCACACTCAGCAGCGCCTCCACCAGCTCCGTCCCGCCACTGCCGCGGAAGATCTTCAGGCTCATTTCAGTTTGCCCCAGCTGCGACACAAATCCCACTCAATATATTATTTTTAGGATAATTGACGAGTCTGATGAAGGAGTCCGAGATGGCTAGCGGAGACAATACCTTCAGGCAGGTCACGCTGTAGGCGTACAGCGGTCCTCCGAGGTAGGGCACCACCACGGGCCGCACGGCCGCCACCTCTCCCTCCAGCACCGCGGCCACCGGGCGGGGCTCCTCCGCGCCCGCCCACACCTGTGGCCCCCCTGCGCACACAATCGCATGTTCCTATCATTCACGTCCGCAATTATTTGGGCAACTAGAAACAACATCCAAAACAAAAATACCAACCGCGAAAGATGGCGTTGGCGGAGGAGCCTACGGCGAGAAGGAGCGCAAGGGCCTCGGGGGGGGGGAAGATGCGCAGCAGCGGCGCGTGGCACGCCAGGGCCACCTCCTGCGCCATGGAGCCGTAGCGCACCGTCGCGCGCCCCGCGCCCGCCCCCGGGCACACCAGCCGCAGGACCGCGCACGCCTCACCTGCAATGTTCCCGTAAACCTCCCGTCATCCGACACAGAAGCTATGCTGATTGTTTACCACGTATTGCGCTAGTTAGTCACCGTAAAGTTCCTCGGACCCATCAGGGTCGGCCAACACGAAGTGCAGGCCCTCCCCGCTGGTCACTCGGAAGGGGATGTCGGCGCAGCTGCAAGAGCAAGATGGAAGGGATGAGTCACGAGGGCCGTGCTGCCGGCCAAGTCTATCAGAAGGGAGAGCGAATGGAGAGCTGACCTGGTGTAGGGGATGTTTGCGTACGGCCCCGCCCCGTAGAGGGCCACGTGCAGGGGCAGGAGATCGCCCACGGCTGCCTCGCGCCCGCTGTGCACCACCTCCAGCCGGGCCGGCGCCACCACCTGGACACTACGGAGGGAGGTGGGTTACTGTGCCGCCCGGCATGACCTTACATTACAACACATGTGATACCACTACTGCGGGGGTCACCTGGCAGTGGCGGAGATGTGCGGGCTGGAGGGCACGGCGGCCGTGACCGAGGCGGCGCCCACGGCCTTCAGCTGGAACCTGGTTGATGGAACATTTGGAACGTTAAAATGTTTCATCGAGACAATTGATAAGCCGCAAGGTGTCAGTGTGAGGGGCTGAGGGGAGCTACCTGTGGTCGCGGCTGTAGGGCAGCACCACCCGCGGGGGGATGATCTCGATCTTCTGGTAGATCCGTATGTCTTGAGTCCTGGAAATCTGCACAACCGGTAAAAGGCACGTTATACATTGCTGTGAGAATCAACCGTTACAACTGTATTCATGGAGACACACGAACCTTGGGCGAAAAGCCCTTGCCGGCCACGGAGAGCAGGGTGGCGGTGGCGGTGAGCAGGCCAGGCCGCAGCGCTGTCCCGGTCACTACGGAGCCGTTGTTGCTGCGCCACGACACAGCGAAGAGGGTCTCGTCCAGCTCCAAGCTAATGCGCGTGTTGGGGCCCACGGAGATGCTGCGACCCTCGCTGCAATCACCAGTGAGTGAGTCGTACTGTACCCCCCTCCCGTGTACTTAAGCAACTCACCCGACGGGTTGGATCAGACATGAAGCAATACACACAAACTTTGAACATGAAAGATGCCAATTTATTAAAAGATCAGTTTGTGTTGCGAGCAATGAGATCGCTCTACCCACAGGCATAACCATTGTGCAGGTTTGTTCTGCAGCGTGACAAATAAAACGATCTGTGCTATTTTTTTTACTAAGGTAATTATTAGGAACAAATAGACCTACATCACTCAGGACGTCCGAGTTATGTTCACGGCCGCCCATCAGCTGAAGGAAGTGAACTCAGAAGTAGATATTCCTCCTTCTCCCCAATGATTGGTAGCTTAGCATACCTAGCAAGAATTCTGAGCCGTGGGTAATAAACGCGCTCCCCGAGGTAAAGAAAGATATTATTAGAGAGACGACACGTCGTGCATCTTGTGTGACCCGCATGCAGCTACGAGCAATCATTGCATTTCAGTTTATACTTTGTCCTCTAGACTACGGCAGTGGGAATGAGTAGCTACCTGTCGGCCATGGAGACTGTCAGGGTGCAGCCGGCCCCGGTGTGCAGGGCGGGCGGTGAAGCCCGCAGCAGGAGGGCGGCGGCGCGGGCGACGCGCAGCAGCGCCTGCGTGCTCCCCTCCCTCAGGCCCTCCCCCTCGCCCGCGTCACGCAGCCTCACCAGCGTGCTGCCTTCCTTCAGGCCCACCGCCAGACCTGCGAGGCAGCCCGCACGTTACTCTCCGTCACTCTACCCACTACCACTCTGTCTGGAGCTGGGATACTGCCATTGCTAGTTACCCGTGGGATGCAGCTGGACAAGGGTGGGATGGTCCACGTGCAGGGAGTACTGCGGCGAGGGCTGCGCCAGGGGCAGCAGGCGGCCCCCGCGCACCTGCACCAGCTGCAGGTTGAGCGCGTCCCCGGGCTGCAGAGTCGCCTCCAAGGGCAGCAGCAGCAGGTTGGCCACCACCCGGAGGGCCACCTCCACTGCGCGCACGTGGCCGTACTCCGCCTGGCCCAGCCGCACCGACACCTGCAACCAACACCACCAGTGACCGTGTCTGTAAAGGCAGAACAATCAAGCGCAGGGCGCGGGGGCTACCTTGGCAGAGCCGGTCTTGTCTCCTTCGATCAGGGCCGTGTGCCCGTGCTGGCCCTGCGCCTCCAGCTGCTGCAGGGACGCGCTGGCCTCGTAGGAGGACTGCGAGAAGGATATGATTCTGAAACAAAACACCGTTGTGTAATAGCAGCAATACTAGCAGCACTGCCACAATCACAACACCCGAGCTCTGCACCACGACTCACCTGATGACGTCGTTATCCTTGAGCGGAGACTCCAAGGTCCATTGGAAGGGGATGCCCTCCAGGGTGGTGAACTCATTGCCTGCAACAACACACCGAGCATTCAGTAGAGGGCAAGTTTCATCTGGCAGAGGTTTATAGAATAGCCCAACCCACCTTGGTCATCGTGCGCGCGAATCTCAAAGGCCTCGGGCGCTTCTTCTACATAGAGCTCGCGAGTGGTGGTCACCAGCTCCAAGGAGGCCACCTGGTCCACGATCACGTCGCACCGCAGGACCTGGCAACACCAACTTTCAATACTCATCTCTTTCTCAGATATTCCGACTTCAATGGACAATAAATAATGCAAGAATAATGACAAAAGAGAAAAACACAAAGCAATGCAGTTTAGAAGTATGTATTATTGCCCTGAATCAATTTCCAATCTCCGCTAGTCCAGAATACCCAACCTGTAACCTCTCAGTCAACAGATAATATTTTGTGCATAGAAAATATGGGAGAAGCACCTGCTTGGTGCGCAGGTCCTCGGCCAGGATGACGGCCGTGGTGCGGTGGCGGGCGTGCGGGGCGCTGCTCACGCGCGCGCGCTGCGAGCACCCGGCCTGCTCCTGCCCGGGCCCCTCCAGGGCACGCACCACCGCCACGTCTTCGCGGGATGTGCTCCTGCAACCGTGGAATACTCTCTCAGTACAATCCATGTGTGGGCACAGACAGCATCATTTCATTGATGAAAGCAAAAGTGTGCAGTGTGCAAAAGACTAATATGGAGTTGTTAAGGTTAGTTTCTCCGTTTATTGCGAAAACTGATACTGTAATGAGAAGAGCGATATCTCCGCATGAAAGACTTGTGATTCCTTGCCACCGGAAGAAGCTCGAAGGACAGAAATTGATGCCAGCCGGTATGACCCATGTCCTGTTTACACACAACGACAAATCGTAACAATTCGATCGTAGCGTGTAAACGGGCCGCATGTTTCGTCTATATCTTAAGATGTTTATGCAAATGGCATATTAAAATGACTGGAAAGATTCTATGTCGTAGCTTTCGAAAAATAATTAATAGTTGAAATGGTAATACATTCGGTACCCCTTATTTTATATTAAATGTGGAATAATGTTACATTTTTTCGGTTGGTCCGTCAAATGTGAAGTTAAGAGGAGCTCACCATTTGTAGCAACCGCCTTCGGATACCTCCAACGTAAAGTTAACTTGCACAGAATTAAATAAGGGAATAAGAACTCTGGGCACATTCAATTTTGCCGAATGAAGTATTCCAATACAAATTAATAATATTATTATAATCAAACGATCTTTAAACCGCGCCATAACTAAAGAGAACAAGAGAAGCGCGGTAGAAATTTGTATTTCACTTTTATTTTTCTCTCTGATTTTGATTAAGGTTGTGAGTAGGTACTCAAATTGATATTGTAAGTAAGAAGCTTTCCGACACGGGGCGAAACATGACGATTAGTCGTATCTCACTCCATATCTCGAAGCACCTTCTCACACGTATTGCCCAGTGTTTATTCGCTAATGTGATTATTATTCGATCTCTAAGATGCTCCGGGAGGTATAGTGATATGAGATTGAAACCAATATTTGCTATTTACACTTATATTTAAACACAAACATACAAAACAAATAAACAAGATCACTTATAAACTAAAGATGACTTACTTCTATTCGTTGGCCAACGACTTAAAGCTACTCCGTCATTGAATTAACACTACTTGATCTGATCTGCGAAGTCGTCGATCCAGCCGGCACGTGGCGTCCACACCACGACGGACGTCCGAGGCGGAAGAGCGAAGGAGAGCGAGGAGCGAGTGGTCTCCATCGCTGAGACAGCCGTGGTCAGCATCAGGTCCCAATGATGATGAGCTGACGCCATGCGGCGATATCGCGATCTTCTTCAGAATCACGTCCCGGCGTTCGGTATAACACTTCGCGATCTTTTTAGACAACACTTCGCGATCTCCCCTACAGCGCGCGTCCGCGCGAGGGGGAGATGCTCCTTTCCCGGAGGCCGGTGATAGACTGGGGGCGAGAGCTGACCGGAACTCTCCAGGGCGGAGGGTTGAATCGTCCCCTCTCAAGTGCGGCCACTCTCGAAAATTGGGCCCGGCAGTACCTAACTGCTTTGCGATACCGGGGCAGAACGCTATTTATTTTCACTCACAGAATTGTCATTATCACGATTAGTGTTTTAAAATGTCTTTCATTATCTTATCACTAATTAAAATTAAACTTAACTAAGATCAAACAAGCCTCCAGAGAGAAAACGCCTTTTCGGTCGTGTAAAACTTGTCTAGTGCAACCTCACCTATTATGCCATGAAACATGGCTATATCAATCCCCACTACTCAAAATGAGATTGCACTAGACTAAGAAAAAAACATTGGAAAAAAAAAAGCTTTAAAAGAAAATTTATTGCATTGAAATTTTTGAAATTGCGCAATCCAACTAGATTTTTCGCGTATGGCGATCACTAATGGAATCCCTATCTTGTGCTGAACGCTGTCCCTCCTACTCCACTTATAGGAAAGCTCGCGATTCGCGCGAGGCAGCATAAAACATGTAACAGGTACGAATTGAAAAAATATTGCGGTATGTGAACAGAATTACATTCTTCATTAGCACCTCTATACATTTGATTCGACTTGCCTCCCCTCGTCATTTACACAAAAACCGTTTTTCTAAACGCTATCTATCTTATAACTAATTGCCGGGTATTTCTCTTCCGGAACTGAGAAACTCGTTTTTCTCTCATTACATGGTAGGAGATTCCATCATCCCATATCGTACCATCTCTTTCTCGCCGATCAAAGGCCATTCGGGAATTCCGTCATCCGATGCCTGGTCGGGGAGCTTCCGCTTCTTCGCACTGTCTTCGACTCTCATAGAGTACTATCTCCCTCTCGCCGATTGAAGGCTGCCCGGGAATTGCGTCATCCGGGGAACTAATCAGAAAGCCTGGAGCTATCGCTTTTTCGCACTGTCTTATCTCTACATCGTGTTCTTTCTTGCATCGCCTTACACTACTATCTAAAACAAAACTAAATTATCGACACTTAATTCGTGCGAATTGGTGGTGATATGAATCGAATTTAAAAAAAATTCAAAACAAAATCTCGTGTCGGTAAGTTTAGGATTGAACTTGTTTTTCTTAAAATTTTGAAAGCGGCAGTCTAATCGCATGTAACGTCTTCCTTTTCTCAAAAGCCAATGTTGGGATCTAGTCTGCTATGTCGCTTAGTCATCTTAATTTAATGGTTATTAAATTAAGTGTTAGACTGGTGGAAGGATAAAAATATCACATGGCACGACATACAAGTAGATTACTTTACAAATGTACAACCGATACATCCAACCCCTATTGCTTTGAACTACAAACAAGACGCTTCTTTAATACCTAATCCATTCACATACTAATTATAACTCACGGAGAACTAATTTAAATTTTCTCCCTGGATGGCTGTTTAAAATTATTATAAAAATGTAGTTGCATTCGTGAAAACTTGATATTATTACAGATATTATTGGGCGCCAGCAAATTTTTGTTACTTTGTTAACCCTTAGGACACTGGGCGAATTTTCAAAAACTGTCCTCCTGGAACGGCGTAAATTTTGACATTCCGAACGCTCTCATACAATAATTAATTATGAGTAAAATAAGACTTTCAACGAAAAAATAAAAATGGCAAATGAACTATTAACTTATAATCTATCTTTATAAATAATAAAAGATGTACTTTCAATACTTAAACAAGTTTTTTTTAAGTGTTTTTATCTAAAAAAATACCATATTACGCAGCATCCACAAAAAGAAACACTCATATCTAATCAACGATATGGATTATCGTAAAAATTCCTTCACAAGACCCGAGAACGTAGTTCTCACTAAAATAATGAGTCCTTTGAATATCATGTTACTATTTCGGTAATTAATTATAGAATTTTTAAATAAACACTACGAAATTATTGCCGCGTACACACACACTATCGCAGCCGCGCTGTGTAAACATACGAGTAGGTGACTACACGTCGTTCGTGTTTGGACTTGTTTCGGGCGGGCGTTGTGATATACTCTCGTATACGTAAAATTCCAAGAACAACGATTTTTTTTTTGTATTAGGAGTCAAGGGAATATTACGCCAGAAATGTCATCCGGTTAGTATTAATGTTTTTTTTTTCGTTTTTTACAATTTCAACCAAGAAATTTAAAATAATAAAAAAATATTTTTTTAAGAAAAATCTTTTAATCTCATCATTATCAATTGGTAAAATTTAAATTATTGAAATAACACTGTCATCAATTTTTAATAAATTAAAACAATAATTTTTCCACTTCTTACTTTATTTATCTCGACATGTTTGGATGGTTTTATACCTATATATAACCTTCGAAACATGTCGATATAATTTTTCATACCGTTTATATTTTTTTCCAATGAATTCTTTGAAACATATCGAAAAAAAATTAACCAACAAAAATATTTTTTTAATTCATAAAAAATCGTCTTGGATGGAATGGAAATCCAAAACGTTAATGCTTCAATTTTTTTTTAATTAACACAATCGTAGTTATAAATACCAAAACTGTCAGATTACACATATTTTCAAATCACATCATTTCAAGCAATACATTACAAACTTTACCATTTAGAAAAATCTAAACAGTTTCTTGCTCTCGGTTCTCGTCCATAACATATGGGCACCCTAAAGATAACGAAAACATTGAAATCTGACTCGTACCGCCATACACTCAAGCCCGCGCGTGACTGTGTTAGTATTCCAGTTCAGCCCGTACGATTTACATCTGACAAAAAATATTTATTTAAATTAAACCCTGAGTATAAAGAAAAATCTGTGAATGCCAACATAAAGCCAAGACCATACTTGATGAAATGACATTTTTACTTTTGTTTTAAACTAACTGGTAGAGATGTTACATGATGACAAAACCAAGTACAGATCTAACACTGCAATTGCAGTGTACAGGACCGCGGGCACGCTTTTTCGCCACTGCAAATGCAGTGTATAGGATTCTAAGAGTTAAAAAAAAATGCAAAAAAATACACATATTTGTCAAAGGCTCATATTCCGAACAATAAAACGGCCGAATTCTAAAGAGCAATTAAAGGATTAAAATTTGAAATTTTAACGCACCGTTGGTCGGCCGCTAGACCCTTAATATTTACGATGTTTGTCTAAACGTATACCTGGTCCATCCGCCGCAAGCTTATCTAGCCAGGGAACAAAAGAAATTCGGCTGGGGAATTTCCTTAAAACTTTCTTTCTTATCAGTTGACTTTACAACGGTATGAGATTATAATTTGTATTTGCTTACTCGTTTGAAATTCGAAATTCAAAATTAACCGACGTACGAGTAAATAAACAAAATGACATATCGGTTTTCACAAATGCTTACAAATAAAATATTAAATTATGAATTGGCTTCAATCTCGACATCACACCATCCCGGAACAATCAGAAAACAAATATCAACATCAGCGAATCTACAATATTTATTGCTAGCTCAGATTTTAGCATTCAACTCTTCTCTAGGTCGCGTGTTCGTCTGATCTCACTTAACCAGACAGCGTCTGAATTATTAATTATATTTAATTAACATTCAAATACGCCGAGTCCCACGCTATGGCGCCATTTGTAAGTAAGATGCTCTCCGACACGGGGCGAAACATGACGATTAGTCGTATCTCACTCCATATCTCGAAGCACTCTCTCACACGTATTGCCCAGTGTTTATTCGCTAATGTGATTATTATTCGATCTCTAAGATGCTCCGGGAGGTATAGTGATATGAGATTGAAACCAATATTTGCTATTTACACTTATATTTAAACACAAACATACAAAAACAAATACACAAGATCACTTATAAACTAAAGATGACTTACTTCTATTCGTTGGCCAACGACTTAAAACTACTCCGTCACTGAATTAACACTACTTGATCTGATCTGAGAAGTCGACGATCCAGCCGACACGTGGCGTCCACACCCCGACGGACGTCCGAGGCGGAAGAGCGAAGGAGAGCGAGGAGCGAGTGGTCTCCATCGCTGAGACAGCCGTGGTCAGCATCAGGTCCCGATGATGAGCTGACGCCATGCGGCGATATCGCGATCTCTTTTTCGGATTCACTTCCCGGCGTTCGGTATAACACTTCGCGATCTTTTGGGACTATTGTCTCCGGCGCGTGGCCGGGGCAGAGACACTTCTCCTACCGAGGGCGGAGGCGGACTGGGGCCGAGAGCTGCCCGGAACTCTGCAGGGCGGAGGGTTAGATCCCCTCTCAAGTGTGGCCACTCTCGAAAATTGGGCCCGGCAGTACTTAACTGCTTTGCGGTACCGGGCAGAACGCTATTTTTTTCACTCACAGAATTGTCTTTAAAATGTCTTTCATAATCTTATCACTAATTAAAATTAAACTTAACTAAGATCAAACAAGCCTCCAGAGAGAAAACGCCTTTTCGGTCGTGTAAAACCTGTCTAGTGCAACCTCACCTATTATGCCATGAAACATGGCTATATCATAGTAGTGTTTAAAGAAGTGAATTGACAATTTTCGTGAGTGGCCACACTTGGGGGGGGGGGAGGGATGACCTAACCCCCTACCCTGCGGATTGGCAAATCCGGACTCGACAGTTTAGTCGGGAGTCAGTCCGTCCCCGACCCCAGTAGAAGCAGCATCTCTCCCCGGCCGCGCGCCGGGGAGATATTCTAAAAAGATCGCGAAGTGTTATACCGGACTTCGGGGAGATAATCTCAAAAGTTAGCGATACGTGCCGCATGGCGCCAGCTAATCGCCATTGGGGCTTGATGCTGGCCACCGCTGTCGCTGTGAAGGAGACCCGTGCCCTCCGCGGTCCATCATCTGCGTGATGCCCCTCAGCCTGGGAGATAGAAGTGGACGCCGGGCATCCTTCTGTGCCGTGCAGCCTGTGGCAGTCCTCGTGCTGGCCAACCCGCCGCCGCGCCGGCCTCCGCCTTCGTTAGTTACGTTAGTTTTAATTCGTTGGCCAACGAATAGCATGTAAGCCCCCTTTAATTCACAAGTAATCTTGTTTCTTTATTTTGTGTCATTAAATATAATTGTAAATAGTAAATATTGGTTTCAATCTTATATCACTATACATCCCGGAGCAATCTCAATTAACATAATAATAATTACATTAGCGAATAAACACTGGGCAACACGTTGTGAGGAGTTGCTTCGAGATCGGGAGTGAGATACGAGTAATCTTCATTTTCACCCCGTGACAGCGACTAGTTCGTAACACCTTCACCATTTTCATATAAGGAGAAATCTTAAGTACGGCCACACCGAAGTGCCAGAGTAGAAGTCAAAATGAACACCCGGCGAACCAACGCATGCCGCACTATGGGACCGGCCACACTACTCTCCGCGCAACATGGCGTGATTACAAGCGAACTGTGTCTTAACTCTCCTACCCAGGCACTCCGGTGTGGCTGTCCCTTACTAATTCAAGTCCCCTCATAAATCAACAACCTTAGTCTAGTCTAGGATTAGCAATAGCTGATACTAGACTAAGGATCGTTTCTATACATATTTTATAATGAGCCCAGAGAGTTTTGAAGAATTACATAATCTTTTGAAGCCACATATTACAAAACAAAATACAAGGTTTAGGGAAGCTATTTCTAGCAGAGAAAGTTTAGCCTTAACTTTGAGGTAAATAAATTATTTATTTATTAATCATTAATACAAAAAATAATTATGCACGTTATAACTCCACGATCAGTGAAGCATAAGTTATTACAGTAAAGGATTTTTTTCAGCTTAATTATTTATTTTTATAGTTATTATATATTATATAAATTATTTTTAGTCTGGATGATTTAATAAACAGAGAATAGGTCTATTTCTGACCTCTTGAATTAATTTTTCTGTAAAATCAATGTCCATTTTATGAAAAAAATGTAGTTTCGCTTTTTATTTTTGTCGATTTCCACAAACACTGCGGACACAACGCGGCACTGCAACTAAATGGCGGCCGGAGCGCGGAGGTGTGGCCGGCGTCGCCGTCGCGTCGGAGCAGATCGGCGAAATCACGCGGGGAAAGAGATAGAATTATAGTCAAATGTATGCGTTAGAACAGGCAGCTGCGCTAGTGTTCCGTTTCTCCTACATACGGGCAAGACATGGCGAAATTATTGCGGCTCCGCTGTTATGGTTTCGCAGCGGAGGTGTGCTACGGGCATATATGTAGTTAAAACCAAATGTATTTTTGCCAAAATTTTTCTTCAAGTTCGGAGCAGAAAATAGTCACAAGTAGCTAAATCTGGTGAATGTGACAGCAATTGATATCCAAATGAAATAATTTTTCAATGACTTCCCACATTTTTGTCTGTTCATACTGATTAAAGTTTTTATTTATTTATTGTAAAATGCGAACATTTTTTCTAATGATTGAATAATTCCATGTTAACACTATAAGCCCCGGCCCATTACACATAACTGTACCCGACCCATTTTTGTGAAGGGTTTCTTAAAAGTTATGAAAATACTGGGTTAAATAAATTGAAACTTCTCGTATTTATTTAAAACACTTTAATATAACATTTTTGTGTGATAATTTTGCCAAAATTGGCCTTAATGGAGAGCCACATTGCAATGTTTGCACATATACCGGGTCTCACTACTTTCACTACACTCACTACTACAACTTGCAGGTTCGACAGGGTTTTTCTTATTAAAGTTATTAAAATATGCTTGGACATATCCCCTGACAACCTGCTTGGTGGACCCTTCAAGTTTCGCACTCGGAGTGGACCCGGTGACTGCAAAATGTGGTCTCCAGAAAGCGAAAAATTATTTTTTAAAACTAAAGATAGAACTGCTGTTCATTTTTACCAGAAAATGTAAAATACCTGGCTTTGGAATGGTTCGAGTAGTTGCTATTCATAGAACTACAAAAAATTTATAATATCAATAAAATGCACATTTTTAGACTAGTAAACCCGTGAAAACACGGGGAGCGGAATACAACACGCTTGGTTATACACTAAATGATGGTGGATAACTTGGTGGTAAAGGGTAATTGTGGATAAGGCAGATGGTAATAATTTAGGTCGTGGTCTAGAAATGAAAGAGATGAAGTTGGAGTAGTGCATGGAATAATAGAACTGGAGTCGCAGTATTCCGATGTACCAAAGGAGTGTGGTAACGGTAGTCTGTCGTCATGCAAGGACGCTAACATTATTCATTAAATGATATGGACCTGTATTTCCTCAAGGTCGACCTGGTGGATTATGCAGATTATTAATAAAAAAAAATGCAGACCTTGTTCAGCACTGATTGGTCGTTAGAAGTCCACCGTTCCTTAATCTCTGGTGTACTGTGATGGATTCATGTATTGTCCAGTTATAAATAGATGTCAAAAAACCTCCGGCTTACGCTTTTCTCAGCCATTCTTGATGTAATGATCTCGTCTGGGTAACCTAAACGTTCAACACAACTTGGATGGCCACCCTTAAATTCAACTGTTCTATACTTTAATGTTTATATTAAAGGTGTTACTTATTATCCTATATTTCCCAGTCTCTTTCAAAAACAAGAATTTTATCACTACCCGATACTTTTGTATGAAGACATTTGAAGCATGAAAATTACAAAAAATATTAAATAGTTGCCATTTAGTTTCCACGTAAGGCCCATGAATGGTCGTCATGCGTAGTGAAGGTGTTCTGCGTCATATACGGTTCCTTGGCACCAAGTTACTTGTTTATTTCCACTGGCACTCTCCTGCCTTGGTAAGTGCTTTATGCACGGAGGCTGGTGTTCCAGGGACCCACCTCCGCCACCTCAATATGTAGCGTCGAACATTGTAAAAGTATTATTGTATTCCCACAGACGTATTTTCGCCAAGATTTACCTCTTTAAAAAATAAAACAATCTATTTTACCTCCATACAAAAACACTAACATGTCCCTCTTTTGCTGCAGCAAACACAGAGACTGCGAAAACTAAACGAAAGGTATATGTTATTGTAATAAAAATACAAATAGACACATAACAATGTGAGGTTTATTAGTTTAAACTAGTACATAAAAAATGCAGATCCTTAAAAAGACTAAACAAGCAATAATAATAAATATGTTACAAAACACAATATCATTTTCAGGGAATAAGAGTAATGTTCAATGGGGAGGATTTTTTTACAATTCACGAATATACATACATAGTTGGTGTATAAAATGCATAATTTACTCTTCATAACACTGTTCACAGAGAAAAGATTAAAATTTACACTAATATAATTTATAGTTTGATGTTCCCTGCAATAATCTAAATAAAAATAAAACGGTTTAAAAAAAAAACTCGACGCTATCACAGAAAGTATGATAAAATGAAATAAAAATAGGAGATAACTTACAGTAGACTTAATAAAGAGTTATTAATTACACACACTTCACCGTCAGTGACAGGGTACACCAGTAGCTGCAGTCTATCGGGAATATTATTCAATTCCTCCGAGAGTAAGCGTATGCCAACGTGGCCACTAGTGCTTGCGGCGAGAAGACCAAGGTCAGGAGGGCGGTGCAGGCTGCTCCAGGCGGGCTGCGGCGGCAGCGCGTGCAGCCGCGGCGGCCGCTTGCCGCCCTGCGCTGGAGCGCAGCTCCCTCTTCCTCTCGCTCGGGACCTCTACCTCCTCACGTTGCTTTCTACCGCGAGTTTTCTTGCTTGCACTTTTCTTCGCATCCGAGTTTTCTTGTGAGGACGGCTCTGAAGAGGAAGCATCCTCAGCCGCGCTTGTTTTCCCATCTTCTTCCTTGTTCTCGTGAGATATGGGTGAGTTTTGTTTTTCTTCCAAAACCTCTGGAGTTGCCGCCACCGTCGGGGTCATGACGAGTGATATCGGCACCTGAGATTGTTTTTCCTCCTCCATCACCATTCCTCCAGCGCGAATCACAGTTGAGGGCGCAATGAGGTCCTCTAAATCCATGTCGTTGGTGTTGGGGGTGTGCACAGGAGGTGGCGGAAGTTGAGGTGACGGTGTTTGTACTTTTTTAACTTCAGAAACCTCACTTCGAACTTGCTTGTCTTTATTAGTGTCTACAACTAAATTCTCAGCTTCCATTATTTGATCTCTTGGCTGTGTTAAACAGACTGCGGCTGTATGCTGATCTTCCAGAGTTCTGGCCATAAATTCAGCTGAGGATTTACTTAATTTATCATATGACTCTCGAGAATCACTTTCCTTTCGTTTCGAAGATCCTGGACTTACGAGACTTGCGCTCAGAGCACCAGAAGCCATCTGTTCAAATAATATTTTACTAATGTCTGTTTCCTTTTTATCCCACTTTGCCGACTTCAAAAGTTGTTCTTGAACGGCTGAAAATTCCACAGGGAGACGGGATCTCAAACTGTCTGGTGTTTTCGACTTATCTAATTTCGATAAATCTGCTGAATCCCTTTTTTCTGACTCTCTCGATCTTCTTTCAGAACCCTTCATAATGGCATCATAAGATGAACCTTTACTGAGTGATTCCAACAAGTAAGTGTCATGTGGAAGCAACAGATGCTGGAGTTGGGCTTGTCTGTCAGATACGGCCTTCTGATGTCCTTTGGAAGAAGTAAATGTAGATGAAGACATACTCGGTACTCGAGAGGTACTCACTTTCCCAGAAGTTCTGGATGTGGTGTGGGGCGTGTTACTGTGTGATGTCGCAGACGCTGAACTCACTCCCAGACCGCCGTTAATCAATCCGCACTGAGCGAGAGCATCATATGCAGAGGACATCCCAGACTGAACTCCAAAAGGATTTAAGCCACCCAAACCCATAGGTGGATATAAGAGTCCCGGATTTGGAAACATAAATGGAGGAAATTGTGATGCATTACCAGAGGATTGCTTCCCTGACGATGTGTGTGTTTCAGCAGCTTTTCGGGATTTAGATTTGTTAATAGATGCGGATGTAGCGCTCTCTGCCGCTGATGTGGCCACCCCGAGATTAGCCATATCCATTCCAGAAAAACCTGACAAGCCTAATCCGGCTAAATTTGCAAACATACTACTGGTACTCAGGTTTCCTAGCATGTTACCCATATTGGGCATTCCGGCAAATGGCAAAAGTAATGGATTTTTAGGATCAAACCCACTGAGACTTGCCAATAACTTCGGATCAAAACCACCCAAGCTCTTGGGATCAAAGTTAGCCAAATTAGACAATGTGTTGGCCAGAGTTTTAGGGTCAAAACCACTTAAACCTGATAGACCCGAAAGTAGAGATGTATTTAGACCGGCTATATTGGATGCAGAAAGTCCACCAAATCCCATATTGGAGCCCATACCCGTTGAAACATTGCTCGAAGAATCTATTAGTGGGGGTCTTCCTTTCTTTCTTTCTGGAACACTCGTACTGGGAGCAACGGACGAGGATCGAGGAGGTCTCGAATCTTGAGACAGTTTCACAGATTCTTTTATACTCTCTGTCCATTTAGGATCAATGTCATACATGGGATTCTCCGATATCCATTGTGTTAAATGCTTCAGCTGGGGAGCTTTGGGGCCATTTAGCCGTTTGCCATTTAACCTATGCACCACGGGAACATGCTCTTCCCCAGTGAGTCGTTTGAGATCTAGCGAAGGTTCAGGGCGCCGGCGACGGCGCTGGGCCATGTAATCGGCTAGAGAGTCACTCACCCCCGCAGCAGCTGCATTTTGTTCTGCCAGCCATTTGTTTACTTTAGCTTCGTGAGAATACGCGTTCATTTTTGCACTTGAAAGATCGGCAACTTTGTTAATATCCGCAATCAGGGCTTCATAAGATTTCTTCTGGGAAATAGAGGATGATGATGCAGATGTTTTTTGATGTTTCAATAATAAATTCTGTTGTTCCAATGACTGTGACAAAAAGGCTGAAAAGTCTTTGGGTGGCAGTTGGGGTGAAGGAACACTCGTAACAGTTATGGAGAAGGGCTTCTGAGTTGCAGATGACACCGGAGAAGAAGAAGGTGGCGCTGCCGGTGTGAGCGTGATACTAGCTGGCACTGGAGGCTTCTTGCTAATCTCTGGGTGTGGGGACATGCCCTGGCTCCTAATTTCCAGTTGTGGAGAAACCCCACTCGGCCTCTGAATCCTCGAATCAGCTTGAGTAAGCGAAAGCGAAATGGTGTTGCTGGTAGAGCTCACACTCTTATTTGGACTGGTTGCTTGGCCCTTTGCTGCCGAGAGTCCTAATACTATTTCATCCAGTTTTCTTCGTTTCTTCTCTTTACCTATAACAGGCTCTGGTTCAGGCTGAAACATTTACATATAAATCAATATAAGATTATAATAAGATGTACTAAAAACTAATGCTAACTAACTAACTAACCATCATGCCGTCTCACCGAAGGGGTAGGCAGAATGAATGGACTACCACACTTTTTTTTCCTGACATATTTCTCTCACTTCCTCAACATTCATACATCGTGTCATGCATGCGCGTCGATTTCTCTGACTCCTCACATGGCCGCAAAAACTAATGCACATTTGATATATGAGAAAAGGGAAAATAATTAATATATTTCACATTTCAAAAGTTGAGGACCCCTTATATTCTTTGTGATTTTATCAGGAAGCGAGTGATTAAAGTAATCAAAAGTTTTTAGGAACGTAACTGATTTCCATGTAATCATGCAGGTGACATTAAATGCATGCTCATTTTCTAATCAATCAATTTAAAACTCACCACATTTTTCCTCTTCATAAGTTTGCTGAGGGTATCATCTAGTTTCCGTTTAGACTGTTGAGCTTGTGGGGGTGGCGCAGGTTCAGGCTTGCGGGCCATGGAGAAGTCCTGCACCTCGCTGAGATCCAGCGGAGCCGAGAGGTCCAGGGCAGGCTGTGACGGGGAGGGTGCGGGAGGGGCACGTTGATGTGCGGGCGGCGGAGCAGGCGGGACGGGTGCCGGTGTAGAGCGCCGAGACGAGTCGCTCGAGTCTTCTCTCTCCCAGCCACTCGACTTGGATAGGTTAGTTACTTGATCTAAAAAATTAATAACCATTTCAATCCGAGGCAGATACTTAGGTCTGCGAGTGGTGAATGTGATGTTAAGCTATCACTTTAAATCATTTCATTTGTAAAAACAATAGAAATACATATAAAATGTTCTATATTCAATAACATCATTTGTTAACTACTTAAACTAAAATATTCATGTATTTTGAATAGGTGGAGCATACTTTGCAAATGAGCGGTGTGTGGTGGTGGCGTTGATAGGAGGGCATGCAGCTTGGCACGCTCCGTCTCCACATCAATGGCGATGTGCAGCTTCCTCTTCTTGGGCTGCGATACTTGCGGAGGCTGAGGTGTTTCCACCACCTTTTCCGCAATTTCACTAGTTGTACTCGGAGTTATATGCGGCCACTCGTTATTTTGAACTGCGTGAACTATATGGTGAAGCCTCGCCTCCAAAGTATTGTCCTTAAACCAGTGGACGGAAGTCAGCCCCTGAGAGGGCTCCGGCTCTGGCTCTGCTCGCACAGATCTTGCCAAGGACTCCAGCTCAGACAGGGCGCTGGTGACTTCCTCCTCCTCCATTCTTTTCTCCGAGTGGGTAGAATGCCGTTTACTGCGTCTTCTGGCGGGTTTGTCTCCATCTGCAGAACCTTCCTGACTGGAATCCTCATCTCGCTTGGGAGTGGCAGGCCTCTTGCGCCTGGACTCGACCCACTTGCGCGCACTGTCAGCGTATGGTAATTTAGGATCACAGAATAACTTATGATAAGAATCTCCAAGTCCATGTCTGAAAGATAAAAAATTATAATTTATATATTTGAAAACGAAAAAAATATATATATTTAACCCCATGAAGAATGACTCCTTACTTGCAAACTCCGACAACCAAATGTTTGTCATATGCACCCGGCACCCACCAGGGCGGGGTGTCCTCATTCTTCTCACAGTGCCCCAGGCGGGAGTCTAGCAGGGGGTGGCACACTATCTCCTCTCTCAGCACTCTCAGTAGGTCAATTCTGCAATTGACAGTTCATTTGTTACGTATAGAAACAACATTCAAGCTGCATGCAATACATTTGGTCACTTTTAAGATTCAATGAATATCCTAATTAGATGGAATTATAATGTTTACATTGATTGTAATATGTTACCATTTGCGCAAGATTTCAGCACTTGGGATAGATGTCATACGTTGTGGTTCAATAAAAAATTAAATAAATATAATCAAAAATGACCTTTCTAAAGTAGTGATAGCACGATCCTCGCCGATAGGCTCAGCGGTGATGTCATTCATGGGCATTTCTTCCTGGTTGACATTGAGACCACATTGGTGCTTGCACATGACCATGAAGGCTTTGAGGTAGTCCGTGAGAATCTCATCGGACTTGTCCAGCCGCGCCAAGGCCCGGAATCGGCCCCAACGCAAGCTCTTGGTGGAGGGGTCAAACTCCACCCCGTATGAGCCCACAGTTCTGCAGAAGGCTTCTTCCTCTGGCTTAGTCCATCTCCATTGATTCTCTTCACGTTCTCTTTCTCGTACAATCTGCTCCATTTTTTCACGTCTCTCCATTTTCTAGAAAATGAAAGTAAATAATATTATTTTCGGTCTAATGATAATAAGGCAAAGTAATATGTAGACTTGCAGACTAGGCTTGGCAATGTAGAAACTGTGAATCTGATCTTCTAAATATTAAGTGATGGTTTACTCTTGCACGCTGCTGCATCTTGAGTTCCTCCCTCTTGTAATTCCTCTGGTAGGAGGTGATGAGGCGACGCAGGCGGGTGTTGAGGTCCTGCATGGATGGCCACTGCGAGGCGGGCCCGCTGCTACCCCCCGCCACGCCCTCCTCGGGGACGGGTGCCGGAGACCCGGGTGGCGAGGACAAGGGCGTGTCGTGCCCGCCTTCCTCCCCTTCTCCCTCTCCTTCGCCTTGATCCATTATGCTCTTCATCATGTCTTCATTTCTAAATTCAATTTCATATCAAATATGTCAGTAAATTGGCTTCATAAATGATCAGTGCAGGCATTATCTGATACCACTAACAACAATCTGCCTAGGCCAAGAGCACTATTCCAGCATAACAAGTGCCTACCTATAGAAATTACACCAACCACTAACATTGTACAAGTTACAAACAACACTTACTTGGATCTATTATGCATTCAGCAATTTTTCAGCTGGATGTGTCGGAATCAAGATTTCTCAGTAGAAAATCTCTATTCCGACACATCTGGATGAAGACTTTTCTGAACTAAACTTATCGCAAGTATATAAATTGACGTTTGTTGAAAATTTGAATGATTTAATAATGGAGAATGATTCATGGGAAGATAATTGATAGATTCCAACGGTTCTATGCTTGGAGAAACCTTCAATTTAATTGACTGCAGTTATTTCAAGATCCGTAAGGTAAAACTCTTCCGAGACATGCAAGCGGACTCCAATCAAATACGAGCCTAAATTACTGTATAACAACTTGTCGTTAAGAACAAATCAGAAATCCGTTCTTACCACCTATCAATAAGTTACAGAGTCAAACATTTCTATCTTATGAAAATATAATACAGAATGTACACCCGAGTTATCCACCTTCCATTCCATATATGAAATCAAACATTGTTACATAATTAAAAAGTTGATATTTTCACTTACCAGATTCAGTATGGACAAAGAGACAAAACGTGGACAAAAAAGTGAACGGGCAGAGATAGCAAACAGCCCAAATGATAAATGAGCAATGGGTATTATCAGAACTGTAAAAGGTTGAAGAAAAAGCTAAAAAGAAGAAAATGGCAATACAATTGGCCCATTCTGAACACGACAGTTGACAAAAAAATGAAAATGCAAGCGTAAGTATAATAAAATGAGAATGTATTATTAAACAAGCGGTGTCTGAACATGACAGAGAGGTAAGGTAAGGTTAGTGAGGAAGGGGCAGGCGAGATCCTATCCGAGCGCACACGGGGCAGTACTCACTTGATGGTGGTACATTCGGCATCATCCGGGGGGCCCAAGCGCTGCATGTACACGAGCTGTGGATCGGTGCGCATGGAGAGGTAGTTCTCGTAGCCATGCAAGTAGGTGCCCACCAGCAGGGACACGTCGCACGAGGCGTCCCACCAGGCGCGCGGGGCCGGGCTGTCGGCGGGCGGCACGCGCATCGGCAGGGCACTGCCACACACAACACAAGCTGTATACCTACGCTCCCTGCTCCACCGCCCACGGTCTACACTCCACTGCCCGCTGTACAACCCGGCAACTGTGCCCACAACAGCCAACCACACTGCTTAATCCAGTATTAACAAGGAAAGCGGGAAATCAAAAACCCAAAGCGTTACAATGAATATTTGTGTAAAAAATCATGCAAAATGACGCATGACCTGATAAAAATGAATGGTTTAAGATGAATAACTAGCTCAAAAGTCATTAAAATGGTTATAAAAGCGAAGCAATATGGTGAAAATGGACAATACAAGACAAATATACATATATACCTGGCATTCACTCCTTCCGATATCTGGCCGGCCAGGTCTCCGATCACCTCATGCTTAATGTAGTACATGAGGCGCACTCGCAACAATACTCTGTAAACAATTCCAAACCCGTCATTCCAGCTGCCCATCATCGCCGATCGTCACACTTTACCAAAAACATTGTGTTCATATTGGAATAAATTCATATAAATTTATCTGATAAGGAATTGACCATTGAAGACCGTCAAAAAAGAAACAAGAACATACTTGTTGGCATGGCGGAAGAGATGCCTCTTATAGCTACTCTCTAAGAACGCATCGCAGTCATATTTCTCCCCTGAACTCCAATGGCCGGGGTCCTCCCACTTCTGCGGGCTGGTTGCCTTGGGCTCCTTCACATCCTTGAGCTTGAGTTTCTTCTTAGCGTTGCGCCCTCGAGGTACTGGATTATGAAGACCACTGTGGTTGTGGGAGATGGTCACTTCCCCGTTTTCACTTGGCTGGATCAAGTCCCAAATGAAGTTCCTTATCTTCTCATCACCCTTGTAATGACGTAGGCAGAATAAGATCTGAGGAAATTTATACAATTAGATCAAACCGAAAATCTAAGGCGGGACACGGTGAGAGTTAAGAATGGAATCAGATTTGTTATTAACTCAGCGAGGACCTACATCCTCTCGGTATTAGCATGGTTGATCATCATATGAAAATAATTTTTCACGATAATTTAATAATTCAGATTTGAAAGATGATTTGGTCAGATGAAAATGAAATGTACGTACAATCACTCTGGCGCAGTCTTCGACATCCACTGTTGTCCACCCTCGCCTGAATTGGTTCTTACTCAGGATTTCATCCCACCTGGACCATCTGCAACAAGAAATAATGGTTTTACTCAGGGTTGTGGGCCTTATATTTTAACCTTAGTACCTTCCAAAATTGACGTGCGCAATTAAAAATATTCTAGTTATATATGCTGCTAAATATAAATATTTTGAGAATCAGGAAATTAAGACAAGGTGCCAACTTAAAACAGAAGTGAAATCTTTGATATTCAATCTCAAATAAGATATTGCATTTATTGTAAAATATATATATTAAAACACCTTTTATTTTCAAGAAAATCAATATATTCAAGAATTTTACATTTACACAAAAAAAACCAACAATAGTTAGTTATCTTACATACAGAGATAAGATTTACGCTAGATACGGAAGTGCATACAGAGATGTAGTGTAGAGTGAATGATTAACATAAGATTTGTAGTGTTTACAATTTGGTGGACTGTTAAACTGAATGTATTCTCATGTTGAGATTTTTAATACTATTTTGAACATCGTACAAGTCAGATTTAATCTTAATATAGGCTGCAACCTGAGGAATGGTATGGCTTTGTCGCAGGGCAGAGATGGTGGCGTACTTCTTATTCAGCTTCCTCAAGACGCTCTCCATCTTCTCCACTTCTTTGTTTACCTCTTTCGTTTGGTTTCTCCTCTGGTCGGTAGAATCGTGCAAAGATTTCAAATATAAAAACTTCCCCGTCAATAAACCCTTTTGAATATTATAGGCCAAATATATTTCAGATGCCATCTTTTTAACTTCAATTATCTGCAAGCTTTTTTGCTCGATGCACTTAAGGAAACCATTATTCTCTATTATAATTTTCTCAAAATCGATTGGTCGCAAAGACTTGCCCAATTCCTCTTTTCTCAGTAAAATTGTTTTCAGTTTGTGAAATTGGGTTTTTAGTGTGCTTATAAGGAGTCTGATCTTTCCAATTTGGGCATTTGTCAAACTGAGCCACTCATTTATGTTCTTGACCCATGCTTCGGCAGGAATCTTCTTGGAAACTGGATCGATAGCATTAATGACTTGATCCTGGAATCTTTCTTTAGCTTCATTTAATTCTTCTATGCGTAACTGAATTTCTTCCAGATGCGCTTTGAGCAAGCTCTTCGTTTTATCGGACCGCTCTTGCAAGGTGCTCAGAGATGTCTCGAAGAAGTCTAATTCTTTTCTAATCATTTCAGATTTATGAGCAAATGTAATTTTTGGTCCCGCGCCCAAAGTAAGGCGGCCTTGCGAGCCTACCTTGGACGAGCTCATCATCATCATGCTGGACATGGCAAGATACCGGGAAGATACACCCCCTGATATCAATGACATGTTCCCTTGGGGTTGAGAGGACGCTTCCAGAAGCTGTTGTACTGCCACTAACACGGAGGGGTCTTGTCTCGTGAAGAACCTCTCAAATACTTCATTCTCCAAGCTAATTATTTTGTTTTGAGCAACCAAATTACTTACAGCTTGAACTAAAAACTCATCGGAGAATTCTTCAACATATAAATTAACATCTCCAGAAAGTGCCACGTCCTGAGTGGAATCCGGTTTACTCATACCTTTTTCAAATATTAATACACAATGAACTATAATTACAAATAGAGCAGGAGGAAAAAGAATTTGAACTCAAATAACAAATAGGGTAGGAAAGTAAACAAACTACGGTTACCAAGGAGAAAGAATCAATACTCTAGAATGAGGAAAGCTATTTGATTAGTGCACAAGTACCTACTAACAAGAAGCATGTACAAACCCAAATGTCAAGAGTCCCCTCTCCACCTTGAAGCACTCGGAGCGCGCCCAGTTGCCGTAGATCACATCCTCGCCTGTTAGGAGGCCCTCGTGGCGAGGGACATAATCATCGTTGCACCTGCGACCCCGCCGACCCAGTTTATCTCGACGCTTTTTATTCCGTAAACTAATTCCTGGGAACAAATAAACAATATATTAAAGATCAAATATTGATGCTTTCAATGAAATTCTCATTTGATGAATGTACGATCACAACCAGAACCCTATCAAAATACAATTAGCGATAGAATATTGTCACACCTAGCAGCGTAGTCCAATCAAAATATATAATGGTATAAATAATAAATGAGTTAAAAAGAAAGTGCTAAGCATATGGTCGGTACCTTCTACTTCCTCATCAGACATGTCGGGGGTGGAGTCGATGTCGGACATCTCGAGGGCGCCGTCGTCATGTCCATAGCGCTTGATCTGGGTACGCCTGCGGGGCTCTGACATAACTAAAACTTCTTCCACTTTTTTCTCTGTTGTGTCAATTTCGGCTTTTTTGGCCCATTTCTTCCAGAAATCTGGATCATCTATATCAATATCAGAACGGATTCCCGACGAGGAGAAACTGGCCTTGGAGAATGTGGAGCCCTTCTCAGCCTCCATTAGGATGACTTGGGTTCGTCGGGCTAGAATTATGTCAATATCCTCTTCACAAAACTTGTCACCGGCATTATCTTCATCCATAACAGCTCCGTATGCTCCTTTCTTCAACAAGTCTTCGATTTCTTTCTTAGAAAGCTGTTTAGTATTCCCTTCTTTGCCCCCTTGCGATGTATTCATACTCTGCAAGATAGCTTTGTCAAGTCCGAGCTTCATGGAAGCTTTATCAAACATTTCCCTTTCGTAAGTATTGCGGCAGAGCAGACGATATATTTTCACCATTTTCTGTTGACCGATCCGATGACAACGGGCTTGGGCTTGCAAATCGTTCTGGGGGTTCCAGTCGCTGTCGTATATGATCACAGTGTCAGCCGCCGTGAGGTTGATCCCTAGCCCGCCGGCTTTCGTGCACAGTAAGAACACAAACCTATCGGAATCTGGCTTAGAAAAGCGATCTATAGCTTCTTGCCGCAAATTTCCTCTGATTCTTCCGTCAATCCTCTCAAAGGGATATTTTTTATACATTAAGTAATCTTCTAATATATCTAAGCACCTAACCATTTGGCTAAATATTAACACTCTGTGTCCATTTGCTCTTAACTTTGGCAACAACTTATCTACGAGGACCATTTTACCGGACGACTGAATAAGTGCTTTATAGTACGCTTGGAGATCTTCTCCGTGAGATTGCTTGTAGTCGTATTGGATCTGCTCCTCCGCCCCGTTTAGTAGGTAGGGGTGGATGCAGCACTTGCGCAACTCCATCATTGTATTCATTAGGTTGGGGATATTTGCCGCAGAGGCAGTGCCCTTAGAGAGAAAAGTGAAATTACGTTCCAAAATTCCTCTATAATATTTCTTCTGAATATTCGTTAATTCTACTTCAACAACCGTCTCTTCTTTCGGAGCTAGAGACTTCTCGACGTCCTCTTTCAAACGCCTCAACATCATAGGTTTCAAAAGAGCTTGTAGTTTCACAACTTCAGACTCAGATTTGAGTTGCCCAAATTCAGTTAAGAAAGCATCACTACTGGAAAACTGAGAAGGTTCCAAAAAATTAAGCAACGAAAAGAGTTCGTTGACGTTGTTCTGCAACGGTGTACCAGAGAGTAGGACGCGGTGCTCCAAGTGAAGTTGCCGGAGCCCTTCCAATAACTTGCAATTTCTGTTCTTCAACCTGTGAGCTTCGTCTATCACACACAGCCTCCAATTGAATATGCTGAGGTCCTGGAAGTCCGTGACGATCACTTCAAACGTTGTTATTAATACATTGAATTTTGTTATTTCTTTTATAAATGCACCTTTCTCATTCTTAAAGAATAATTCATATTCTTGAAGCATACTTCTGCTCTGTTGCGATCCATGATAGACAACAACGTTCATATCGGTCCACCCTTCAAGCTCTCGCTGCCAATTGGGGATGGTGGATAACGGTGCAATCACCAAAAAGGGACCACGAATCCCGAGTTCCCAAACAGCGTGAATAAATGTTAAACTTTGGATTGTTTTTCCTAAGCCCATCTCATCTGCCAATATACAATTGCGGCCATTATACCATGAGAACAATAACCAATTCAACCCTTCCAGCTGGTAAGGCCGGAGGGTGTTACCAGATTTATAAATAGGAGATTCGTCCAGCTGCTCCCACTGCTCGGGCGGGGGGCGCCGCTTGAACTTCCATTTCTCCTTGGGTGGGATGCTTCGGAAAATCTCAAACTGTTTGATTTTTATAGGATCTATGTCTTCTTCTAATTCCCACGTACTATCTTCATGCTGTAAACTCTTCCATTTCACCAAATAATGTTTTACTGACTCAGATGTGGCAGGGTCAACGTGCTCCGATACATCTAAAATTCTCTCGACTTCTACATAATCTGGATTAAACGGTTCTTCATCCAAATATTCAAATATGTTCATTTGCTGCGCTTGTTTCTGTTTAAATCTTTTAATTTTTGAGAAAATTCGTTTATCACCCTTATACAGCTCATCTTCCGTCTTCCACTCGCAGTGCAAATATGAAAAGTTACGGTACTTCACAAAGTACTCTTCTACGTCTATCATCACCGGCGGCAATTTTTCTGAATCGACACAATTTGCAGAATCTTTGATGATTTCAGGTTTAAAAACATGCATTTTAGGTAGATCTTTAATTTCTATTTCTTTAACGTCAACCACTTTATCTTCAATGTCAACCTCCGCTTCAACATTAGTTTTGGTTGTTTCATTCTCTATTGTAGAATCTATTATGTCTTCAGTTTTTATTGTATTTAGAGTGTCCGCAATAGTCTTCTCTTTTTCTGCTGCACCGTTCGTTTCAACTTTGTTCACAGTTTCTGCAGTAGTATCAATTTCTGGAATATCTTTTATTTCCACATCTTTTATCTTTGCCATATCTACATTTTCTATTACGCTTAGCTTAGTTTCAGTTTTGTCTTCAACATTAGTTTCCGATTTCACTTCATTTTCAGTTTCCATTTTTGTAATAGTTTCATCTTTAACAGACTCATCTTTCACACTGATAGATGAATTTTCCCCATCTTCTTGAATTGCTTCAGGCTTTACAGATGCATCTGTTAGTTTGTGATTGTCTATTTCAAGTTCGGTGGTATCTGCTGCTGGAGCGATTGGTTTAGAAATTTCTGGCTCAGATTTAGGAGATTTTGGGTCCACCATTGATGTATCAGCATCAGCGTTTTGAGATTCAGTAATATCCATCTTGGTATTGGCGCCTTCCTCGATAATTTCACTTTTTACAGTTATTTCAAGACCGTCATTAGTAGCATCGGGGTCACTTTTTTTAATTTCTTCATCATTTTCCATTTCTGGCTTAACTTCAACTTCCAGTTTGATTTCAACTGGTTTAGGAACTTCTGGAATAAGTTCTCTTTTTCCCATGCGTGATGCCAGCACATACTGTACAACCATAGAATCTTCATCGGTGGTGTTAATGTACACATAATTGGGTTTGGTCACTACTTCGCCACCCTCCACTGCTTCGGTTTCTTTGACAGGAGTTGTTTTACAAACTTCTTTTGGTTTAACATCTTTTTCTACTTTGGATGTAGTCACAATTGCAAATTCATCATCAGATAATCTGAGCATTACGTCATCTGTATATTTTTTCCTCTGTGTATGTCGAGCGGAACGACGTTTAGAACTATCACAATCACCCTCAGGTGGTGGTGAGGGAGGAGGCGTAGTAATGAGATCATCTGGCTCTCCGTCTGAATCTGGAACAATACCGCCTCGTTTTTTACGCTTTCCACCAGAAATACGTTTGGACAGTTTTTTAACTGGACCACTGGATGTAGCACTTTTGTTACGACTTTTACTGCTTTTCTTTTTAGTTGGCGAACTAGTATAAATATCATCGTCTAAATCATAGACACTCTCATCTCTTTCTTTTTTGGCAGCTGCAGCTTCTTCTAATAATTCCTTGATGGGGATTTTAGATACGGGAATATCGTCAAAATCTGTCACCCCCATTTCATTGACAGCTAAATTACCACTGTCATCGTTAAAAGCAGGCGGTGGACTGTTTTCACTGGTTGTGACCTTTTCTGAGCTAAGAGTTTGGATATCTGAGCTTGGAATCGATTGATCTAACTCAACTTCACTGGATCCTTTCTTTTTTGTTCTTTTGCGTTTAGGTGTATTCGGATCCTTTGGTTCTCTTTTTTTTCTTTCCTTGGGTATCTTGGGAGTTTTTGGTTCTTTGACTTTAGGTTCCTTCGGAGGTTTGGGTTCTTTTGGTGGCTTCGGTTCTTTGGGTTTCTTTTCCCTCGGTTTGCGGACCTTCGCTTTTTTATTTTTGGGATCTAATAAATCTATATCACTACTGATAACTGAATTATCCAGTAGAGTATCATTTGATTCAATACAATCGGAAGTCGTAATTGACTTTAAGCCGGTACCCGGAGTAACACAGTCTTCAGACACAGGCAGGTGTTCTGGAGTTTGGGTTATTAAACCTGCTGCAATTTTATCAGCCTTCTTCACTCTAGGCTTACGAGGCTTAGGTGGCCCCTTGGCCCTACCTCTTCCAGTTGTACTGGAAACTTGAGGACTATCAATCATGGACGAGCCGTACATGGGATTTTGCAGAATACATTGTGGTCCACCAGTGCATTTGTCGTTGGTTTCATGCTGTTGGAGAATATTAAGTCTTTCTTGTAAATGCATAACCTTTTCTTGATTTTCCGGAGATGGTGGCATACAAAATATTTCTTGGATTTGCTGTTGAAGGGCAGCCCTCTCTTGATGGTGTGTGATGGGTGCTTGATAGACATTGGTCATGCCGGGATGAGGCACCATGCCTGGACCCATCATAGGAATTACCCCGGGAGGAATCTGCCCTAGAGGTGCACTAGGTCCCCGGGGTCCCATGCCCATATTTCCTATCATGGGGTTTGAACCATCATACTGACCTTGAGGAGGCATTCCCATTTGACCCAAGTTTGGTGCAATTCCAAGGTGAGTTTGCATATTTGGATGCATTGCAAGTCCGGGCTGCATATTGGGATTCATTTGAGATTGGTTCATTTGCATTTGAGGAGGCAATTGAATGGAATTTGCAGGTATATTGGTTCCAGGTAAGAGAGACTGGACTTGGTTGGGAGGAAGGCTATGCGGTGTGATATGTGGCATGTTGTTTATGGTGGACATGGGAGACATGGTAGACATGGTAGATGAGGCAACATTCATTTGTTGCGGAATACTAATACCGGCTTTCCCTTGTAGTGCCATGGTTGCGAGGCCTATAGGATGCTGAGTTGGGATATTCATAATATTTTGATTTTGACCAGTAATTACTTGAGATTGGACTGGCTGCATCATGACAGCGGGAGATAAATCTCTGCCTATTACAACAGGAGTACAGTTTGGCTCCTGAACTTTGTCTACAGAGGTTATTTCTTTGTTTTCAGAGGTCTCAATTTTCTCGTGAGATGCGCTTATAACATCGTTGGAGGTTTCAGTTGTGACACGCGGAACTGTATTATTTTCCAAAACAGGTTTAAAGGAATCTTCCTTATTGATGTTGGCATCAGCTGAATCCACTGTGGATTCGGGAGATTTGTTCTTTTCAGTAGTTGTTATAATTTCTGATTCCGTTGTTGTAGAGGAATCAGGATTACATTCCACTTTACTTTCAACAACTTCTATTTTGGGTTCTTCGTTTGGCTTTGCAAAATTTGCCTCACTAGACGAGGTTTGTACAGGCGGTGGTAGTTGATCGCAGTTCTCTTTGACGCTCAAAGCCGAAGCATCAGATAATACCCCTTCTTCTGGCTGCACAATATGTGCAGGCAGGGTTGAATGGGCAGTTACAGCGGGAGCCGACTGTGGGATGGGTTCTGGAGTAGACCCATTCAAACTGATTCCGGGCCTATGAGTGGGATTATGTTGCCACGGTTGGGGAGACAAGGGCATACGTGGACCAACCACTGGAGACATGGGATTTCGCAAACCTTGGAAAGGATACTCGTTAGTAGAGTTAACAGATCCGGGAAGTACCATTTGTTCGAGTGCTTGTAGAGTAGTTTGTTGAGGATATGTGGATGTAGGGACAGGAGACGAAGTTTTGTTAGTTGGTGGTGGGCGAGGACTCAGTGTGTTCTGCATGTGAGGATGTGGGGACATGTTAGGTGGTTTTGCCGGGGACATGACCGGACGAGGAGACATTTGAGATGCTTGCGGCCGAGGTGACATCTGGGCTCTAGGAGACATTTGAGGCGATAACTGCGGGTATGGAGCCCTGTACTGAGGACTGGAAGCATCTAGAGCAGATATGGATTTTCCTGAAGAATACTGATTGCTTGTGCTCACATTAATATCCAAAGACCTCTGCATGGGATGTTGTCCATAACCCATCGAGTTGGGAAGTGGCACTTGATGAGGGGAATTTTGAGAATAATTACCCATGTGCATTAATTGCTGTTGAGGACCAGAAATCCCTGGGTGAGGCTGTGTTAAATGCATCAACGGTTGGTTTGGATGATTCTGAATAGGAGCATTCACCCCATGAACACTTGGATGGGAAGAATTAGGGATGTTTCCAACACCTTGATGAGAAGATCCAGGATGGCCTTGATGAGGTCCACTTCCATGCAACCCCTGGTGAGGTTGGTTTTGTAAATTGGCAATATTCTGTTGAGAAACCTGCCCACCATGGCTGGGAGGATGGGACGGGTGTGGACCAGGATGGCTCGGTATGTTCGAATGTGATTGGCCTGGGTGAGGAGAGTTTGAGTGGTTTACACTGCCAGGCACTTGAATATTGGGGTTGATATGATTGGGCATATTCTGGTTCAGGTGAACTGGGACATTTTGGCCGGGATGAGTGGGAGCCATGGCCTGGTGGGGGTGGTTTTGGTGCACAGGCTGCACATTGGGATGCGGCTGCCCGGGGTGACCTGAGGGCCCCTGGTGTAGCTGATTTGAGTGTCCTGTTAAATTAGGATGTGGAGGCTGATTAGGGTGGTTGGGTAGACTCTGATGTTGCGAAGGATTTTGAGGGATAGGTTGGTTAGGATGAGCAGGGTGAGTGGAATGAGAGGAATGAGTGGGAACAGCCTGTAAGGGTTGGCTCGGGTGAGGCTGGCCTTGCGGCGGCAAGGTTCCTTGATGCGGAGGAATCCCCTGGTGCATGGGATAATGCGCTCCCATTTCCATCTGGTGATACGGCATGTGTTGACTCATTCTCCCTGGCGCTTGTTGATGCATAGGAGAATATCCTTGATACGCCTGAAATGTTAACAATTTTATAAGAAAACATTGTATTGAGAATAATAAATTTTACTTGAAAAACAAATCAAGATCTAAAATGAAAATAGTTACCTGTTGGTGCGGAGTGTGCTGCTGCTGAGGGTAGAGATGCTGGTGAGGGGTGTAGTGTGGCTGTCGCTGCAGATAACCACTCTGAACTCCCACCTTGATATAATAAAATATGTGAACACTCCTTTCATTTACTACATTCTTTACAATTTTATCTTATAATTTCAGAATAGATATTTAAACACAGAGTTTTCCATATTCTTCTCCGGTCTCAATCTAATGATTGGTCTGCAGCAAGGCGACGCATCTCCTCTTCCACTCCATTCGGTTCTCGGCAACTCTCTTCAACTCTTTGAGTTTTTCAAGTTTTCTGTATAAGACGATTATTGTCAGTGAAAAAATAATCTACCTGCTGTTGGGGATATTGCGGCATCTTCTGGGGTTCATAGCTGTGTGGATGACGGTACCCCGGACCAGGGGGCAGGTAGCCCCGCACAGCCCCCGAAGCGCCAGCCCAGCCTAGTTCCCCCATACCTGCTATAAAATATATTCATTTTACATTCATTTTGAGGGTTATTTCAGATATGTGACTATATATAATAAGTAAACTTAATCACTTTTCGTTATATGATCAAATATATTATCCATAATCTGCTAGGCAAATGATATTTCAGGTTTATCAAAATAAATCTTTCGGTGAAAGGTCAGTGCTATGATTATTATATTGAAAACCAATTATCACAGAATAATACGCATATCAAATGTCTACTTCACCACAAATACACAATTGGAGAAGTTATCTCAAATATAGTTCTGATTCCTGACTCTTATTAGATTCTAATCCCTGTTGGTATATATTTTAATAGAAAAGAACTTCATTGGGCAAGCAAAACGTACCGTTATGCAGGGTTGGCGCATGTTATACAATTGCACTTTATATTTTGAGAATTATAAGAATCTCCGTTTGTTGAAATTCGCATTCGTCTGGTGATACGGTGATAGCAGGGTTGGCAAATGTTATTCACTTGCACTCTATATTTTGAGAATTATAAGAATCCCCGTTTGTTGAAATCACATTCGTGCTTGGCGTGTTTGATTTCATTTCATAGTTTTGCTGCTGGAATATTGAGATTTTTATAGATTACTCAAAGAGTTGTATTCTATTTTCTTAGTTTTAAAATTTTATTTTTATAATTGCTATTGGATAAATGACCACATAAACAACGCACTGAGTATATACTCGGTAAATCTTTACCACTTTATTTATTAGGTTTTGATTTGTCAAAGAAATTGCCGGTCCTCTGGGTCCCGCCATATAAATTGCTCCCGCTTTTTAACAACAACAACAAACCATCACGCCGTTTCTCCGCAGGGGTAGGTAGAGAGAATGGACCGCCACACTACTCTATCCTGACATACCTCTCTAGCTTCCTTCACATTTATACAGCGAGTCATACAGGCACGTCAATTCTTCCGGCTTCTGACATGACCAACCTTTAAAATTTTATTAATTTGGTCATGCCATGTTTTCCTCGGTCTACCTCGACTCCGTACTCCATTTACATCGTTAATGTATACTTTTTAACCATTCTTTCTTCACCCATGCGCTCCATATATCCGAACCACCGCAGCGATCCTATCATAATTTTGTTCATAATACCTTCTTTCGCTCTACATTCCTTTCTAATATCAGCATTTGAGTCGTACATTGTTCTACCACACATACGTGTTAGGGACCTCATCTCTACCACATTTATTCTGCTCTCATCTTTCTTCTGCCAGTTCCATGCTTCGCTTTCATACATAAGGGTTGGGACCAGAACTCTATTGTGAAGAGCCATTTTCGCTTTCATTGATAAATTCTTGTTTCCAATAACTATTTTTAAAGCTCCATTCGCTTTGTTACCCGCACCAACTCTTCTTTCAACATCACTGTCCGTTCGGCCATCCGCTGTGAACATGCTACCTAAATACACTAATTCCCTCACCTGTTCCAAGTTCTCTTCATTTACACTTATATTACAAACTGTCATTTGCTCTTCCTTTTCAAAAACTAACACCTTTGACTTTCCGACATTAATCATTTAATCGTTCGACTCGCATACCTCATACATTCTTCACACCAAAACTTGTAATTCGTCCGCACTATCCGCAACGAGAACGGCATCGTCCGCGTAAAGCAGACAATTTACAGATTTTTATTATCGTTACTGCTTTTTAAAATGTTAATTATCATGAATTATTCTCATAATACATTTGTATTTGCCATATTCATAATGAAAAATCACACACGAATGCAACAGTTGAAGGGAAGAGGGAAGTGACTGACCGTGGTGGTGGTGAGGCATGGAGTAGAGCACAGGATCGGGCGGTGTCTGGTACTGCGGGGGGTATTGCGCGGGGCGCGCTTGGGCCCTGAATCCGCGTCCCTCCCCCCAGCCCGCCCCCGCCTCCATGTCCGGCCCGAACTTCTGCAGAGGCCCTCCCGCCTCTTCTTGGGCCGGCTGGCTGTAGCCGCTAGCCGGGTACCTGCACCATCTCAATACACTTAAACACGCTGGTCTAACTCTCCTAAAGTATTCATTCTAAAGATTATGAAGATGTATAAATAAATTGATACATTATTAACACCTTCCAAGTGCATATCAATAAATGATAATTAATACGAGCTAAAAGTGACGTTACTTTAGTGTATTTGAGAAAAATATAGTAATTTTTTTTACACGTCACTTTGTTTGGTAAAATATATTAACATCACGAGTAGTAAGATATTAACCCTTACCACTCCATTATTTTTTTATGTTGTTTGTCAGCCAACTCTAATTTAAATATTGTCAAAATATTTTTATTGATAGGTAGTTACGAAAAAAATCGTTAAAAATTCATTTGTAATGATTTATTCTTCAAATATAAAACAATTTACAAAAAACATTATGGACTACTTATAGTTTTGCATAGTGTGGTACTTTTTAAAACCATCTCCAGGATGGAGACCAGGTTTTCTGGAACAGGTCTCACAAAACCACATTGTTTCCCGTCTTCCCCCTGGAATCTTTCTGTAACTGCACACAGTACAGTCTTTAGAACCTTTGTCCAGTTTCGCAATGAAGTGGGACTTGTACTCTAATCGGTCCTCTGCACGACCTATCACGCGAAGTTCCCACCATTTTAGGTTATGTGAATTTGCAAGGATTATTTTATAGTAAAATAAAAATGGAAAACAGTCGAAATCTTATTAAAATGTGAAATTAAATGTATTTTTAAGGAATAATCACAAGAAACAACGACACGTGTCAAGTTTTGCGCGTGCGAAAATACACCGCGTGCACAGGTCTTATCTTGTCGGCCGCCAGCCGACAACTGAGTTGTAGCGTACATATAGCGATGTCGGCTGGCATTCGACAAAGGAATGGTAAGGGTTAATGCTATTAACGAAACATCATTTTTTCAGTTTGTAAAACATGTAACAAGCCGATAAATTATTTAATTTTGTATATACCAATAGATGTCACTGGTAGTTTAAATTTTGGCACAATCTGGGAAATGTTTTAGAAATTATAAATGAGCCCCAAGCATGGGGCCATATGCTATCTAAGCATGTATTAAACAGCCTTTCCAGTATGCATGGAGAGGTTAATAATTAAAATATTAAATCATTGTCCACCGAAAAGGGTATTAATACCCGTGTACTGGTTTGGTGGTGGCCGGCGGAAAGGGTATAAATACCTCATTCGAGGACTCGACATAAACATTCAGAAGTGTTTTTAGACAACTTTAGTGACATATTTTTAATAAATTTTAATGTATACATAAAATTAAATGTTATAATTGTATTTCAATTTCAAGCTACGCATGTTAAGAAGTGCCGCAATGTGTTAGTTAAATCTCAAATTCAATAAAGCAACAACATTAAAATTATGTAAACAAATACATTTCAAAAATATAAATATTTCTTGGTATACCAATCTTGCTGAACAAAGTAAAATTTGGGATACTGCAAGGTTCGGGATTTTCAAAATATTGGTTAGATGAAATAAATAAAAATAATAAATTTATTTTTCTGGAAAAGGATGTAAATAAAAATAATAAATTTATTTTTCTTGAATAAGGATGTAAAACTCCATATTAAATAATTAATACGAATTAAAACATCTGTTTTCTAGAAGTTTTATTATATTTTATGGGAATGACATATTTCACCTTGCTAAGGCATTATCAAATGTCATTTTTAAAAACATTTGTAAATGCTTTAGCAAGGCGAACATGTTATTCGTATAAAATATAATAAAACTTCTAGGAAAGAGATGTTTTCATTTGTATTATTTAAAAAGAATGAATCTGAAACTTACCCGGGCTGGTTGGGCGCATCTCTGGGAGCGCCACCTACTGGTGCCGCATTATCGTCAAAATTATCTGACCCGAGATCTGCGAGGCCTTCGAGCATTCCGGTGCCATCTTCTCCAAATAAGTCGTACGAGTCCATTGCTCTACACCGAGCATTTCACAGCCGGAGTGCACTGAGACTCCCGTACGAGGGCTGCCATCATTCCATCAAAATCTACAAATACATTATTTCTGTTGAAAATACTGCTGTTATAAACATTAACACAATTTTCTAACATGACACTGTGCCATTATTTATGTCCGAGTTGGATAAACGGCAAAACACTGTGGCATTATTTGAATCCAAGCTGGATCAACAGATACAGCAATATTATATCCTAACATATCACAATATTTTCTTCTTTCCCCATCCATTCTCATTCCCTTAAAAAATATACTTAATGATATCCATGAGGCCTCTAAGATACTTAAGACTGATAAAATAAATAATACAATGAAACTCCTCAGAGTAGGCCTCTCCTAAATGGGCCAATAATAATATGCGTACTTTTATTATTTGATATTTGCGATCCATAAAAAAAATCCTAATAAAAACAAACATACAAATAGAATTATAATTTGGGTGTGAAAGATATTAAAACTTTGAATTTATTTTATATACGCCTTCACTTTATGTTGCATTAATACAATGCTTTATATAAACAAACAGGCTTTGGATGTACTCTCTTTACCCATTAACTGGGTTTGACGAAATATTAAATCATTCCAAGTAAGCAACAGTTATTCTGTCAAGACCTTATTATATTACCTTATAATGGGGATGACGATATAGTTTATTTTTTTAATAACATATATAATATATAGCCAGATTCCTAGTTGCAGGGACACTCATATTTAAAAAAATAAAATTACTTGGTTAAAGGGTTATTTGTTTTGTTTTTTTTTTTTTTGTTAAAAATAAATCATAAGTATGCGCTTCATATGAAACATGTTTGTTTAAATAAATGTATTTTATTAATGCTGCAAAGTTTCAAACATGTAAAGAAAATTTACGTGATTCTTGATTGCCTATTAATTATGATAAATATATATTTTTTAAATTGTGAAATTATTCAAAATGAATTTTGTCAACATGGCCATAATTTAATTTATTTTGATAAATACAATACAATGAAGAAAGAAAAAATACATAAGTGAATCTGGATCTCTATTCTCTCAAATCAAAGTGATATTCTACACAAGTGATAACCTATTTAAAAAAAACTTTAGTTAACAACAACAACAAAAACATTCGACCATTACACATTATGTTTTCAAGGGTTGTATATTTGTATTATGATTCATATTGAATCTTTAAGTAACAATTAAAATGGGTAATTCAAAATGCATATCCTTTTGCAGAAATCTCATCAGAGCAAATACATAAAAAGGCACCTCACTCAAGGGGAAAAGCTATACGCTTATGATTCAAATATAACATAAAGCAGCACAGTCTTTCCCCTTGAGAAAGGTGCACTCGCAGCAGCTGTCCTTTGGATCTACTCACACCTTTGTAGAGGGTACCTATTGGAAAACTAAACAAATTATGGTTTGAACTAAGCAGATAAAGTAGGTACTTGCGCTATAAAAATAATGACAGAACAGAAACATTGGATGAGAAAAATCGGTTCTGGTAAACTTTAACATGTTCTTTAAACATTAAGGATTTCAGTTAGTTATGTACTTAAAATAACTTCAGGATAACTCAAATTATTATAAATATAATACTTAAGTAACAATCAATAAAGTGCCATCACTTAAATACTAACAAACCATTATAATACAATTTTTGATGTATTTTTTGGGGATTATAGTTATTCATTGTGGTGAAGGGGGCTGATTAGGCAAGAATGTTTTTTTAATAAAAAAAATTCTCAATACTCCAACATTTAATCAAAGGTTCATTATTTTGGTATATAGTTTAGATTAAGAAAAAAAACGTCAGAACAATGAACTCTAAATCATTGACGTGCCTCGCCGACAAGAGCTACAGAGATGGCGACCGGACACTAATTATAGAAGAAGTGCACAATGTCAGGCAAACAATAAATAATAAATACGTTGAATTAGCCTTTTCACAACATAACATAAAACTCTACACGTTACAGTAATTATTTAAAGTCAAATGATGTAAATTATTAAACCAATATTGATACTGACAACAGTCGATGGAACGAAACCAATCGCGAGATTTTTCCCAATCGTATACGAGGCACAGAAATTTCATTCGACCAATGGCAGAAGCTTAGTGTTGAAAACATCAAATAAGATTTTTTAATAACATTAAATACTGAAAAATAAAATAAGCTTCCAATAAACATTGATTGCGATACACCAAGAAAAAAAATCCGATAAATTATGTACTCACAAACAGCGGGGCGTCGGACCAAAGCCAGACCACAAGATGGACACCGCTAACTTGTCAAAAATTCAAAACACTCGATTTATGCAACTTTACTAACACAATTACTCAAATAATGCACATATATCCTCAAAAAATGTTAACTCGTATTAGTGAAGAGAGGTACACCTTAATTCATGTTCAATTAAAATAATTATTTTGGGCCTAACACCCCACAATCACCAAAAACTCCATCTTGATTCGATGCAATACCTATAGGTATTCAGTGTTGATATACGCGGTGCAAAATATTCGGGTCAACATAAAAAAGATTTATTTTGTAAATACGGGGTACGTTGTACAAAATATGTGTATTTGTTTGTCGTCCTTAACAAAAATTGACAAACTTATCACCACGCAGTTTCTCCTATGGGGTAGGCAGAGTGGATGGGCCATCATAGTTCTATCCTGATATAGTTCTCGCTCTTTCCTATATACATACATTGTAACACAAGCTTCCATTGTGACTAATGAGATTTATTTCTTAAATAAAGGAAATACATGTTTCTTGGGATATTGGAAAAATTCTCGGGAAACTCGTCTTTCTCGACTGACTTTCGGAGATCGTGGCCGTCTCCGTCTTCAGGGTAGTTAATTAGGGCAATTAAATTCTCTGAAGATGGAGACTGTTCTTTGAGAATTTTCCTGAGATCTTAAACCTATTGCTACCAAATGTGAAAATTTATCAAATTATTTCAAGGAAATACAGTTTTGTCGTCTATTTACATAAACTAAGAACTCTTACGGTGAAATTTTGATACAAACTATAAAAACATCATATTCACTACGATATTAAGACAACCCCTAGATCCTTCTTCAGAGGTTTAGTGCTTTCTTTTTTTAGTTTATTTTGAAGACGATTAAAATGAATAAAATATGACGCTCTTCTCATACAAAATATTTTTCCAATTATACCTCTGAGTAGGTTAATATTTTCAATCTCAAAAATATTGTAATGACTCATTGTATTTAGTTACATAAATAATACAAACAAACCTATTAAATGGGCTTATTTAGAAAATATTATATTAATTTATTTGTATATTACAATTATTGGGCGAATATGGAAGAAATGTAAATTGTATCGAATTTGAAATATAATTTTTTATTTATTTAAAATGATACTTAAGATATTGTTGAAATGATTAAAAAGAATACATGGAAATAATAAATTAATAAAATATAACAAAGAATGTCATTTTGAACGATGTGAAAGGAGCATGAATTAGAATTAATGTAAGAAAAATGTGCACGATCAAATAAATGAAATTTTAATATCGGTCACTAGAGAAATCGGGGCAATTGATGTAGGTCCATGACACGGCGTATGGATGTTGAGGATCGAAGATGATTATGTCAGGATAGAACAATAATAAAAGATTTCTAAACGTTTTATATTATTAACTCTCAGAAAAAGAATCACCGCAATTTATGAAAAACTTTGTATGCAGCCACCATAAACTTAATACATAACCAATACCGTCTTGATAAATTAAAACGACGTAATAACTTCAAGACGGCGCGGCATTGGCATTGTCAAAACAGTTCCGAAATCACTGTATTTGCTATCAAGACGCCACTGGTATTGACATTACTAAAAAAAAGAAGAAAACATTTCTAGGCGCTCGGGTAATGTCAAATGTCAATTTAACCTATGATCCATCATATCTTTATTCTATGGTATTTTTTCAAGATTCGATTACAAAAGTGAAGTCCACTATATTTTAGCATTATATTAATTTATTTCCCCTTTGAATTTATAAAATGTCTTCTTCTCATCATAAATTAGCATTGGTGATTGGTTTTATATCTATATTCCACGCCGCATACTCTGCAGCTCAACGTGAGTAATAACATACATTGTTTACCAGTTTTCTTTAACTTGTCAATGAATATGTTTCATGAATGCATTTACTTTTTAGATCGCTCATATTTACGGATAACCCAGCAAGAATTTACTAGACTACCGATCGATGTAAGTAACTTAGAATTTGTAAATAGTTGAACTTCATACATATATATGTTTTTATTCAATGCAAGACATCAATTAAATAACAGGCCTATGTAATCATCCAAGAATCTGTCTTATAATTATTGTTAATTGTGAATCTTCATATTAATTAATTTACATAAATGTTTTATTATATTTTATGGGAATGACATGTTTGGCCTGGTAAGTCATTATCACATTTGATAAAGGCTTCACAAGGCGAATAATGTCATTCCTATAAAATATAATTAAACTTCTAGAAAATTTATGATTTCATTAATATTATTTTTTAATTATTTGTCATGCATTTCTTCTCACCAATTAATGTGGCCCATTTCACAGTCGTTTCATGACAAAAATTCACAGACTGAACATCTGAAAGAGTAAATTATCTTACATTGGATACTTGTCCACCAAAGGCCATAATTTTAAGAAAATAAATTCTGTTGACAGAAACTAGTTTTCTTAGCATAATTATATAACAATTAAGCTATACGGAGTAGATGATTTCGCTTGTTTTTTTTTTAGTTAAAATACTAAAAGAACTTTTAATTAATCATAAATGATACGTATCATATCCTGTCTATCGGAGTATCTAAGTTCTTTGACGTAACTTTAGCGACAATTTCTTCTATATTTGTGTTAAGAAACAATCACAATGTTGAATAGCATCTTTTATGGAGAAATTCCATCAGGTTAGTTTGGAAAAATTCTATAAAATATATTGGACACTGAGAAATATCCTGAGTATTTGGAAACACTTATACATATTTGAACAGCTTTTTAATTAAATGAAACCCAATTAATCTCAAATGAAAACACAAATTGCTGATATTAATTTTTAAAACTATTTGCATTTTTTCTATTAATTTTAATTATTCAAATTGTCTAATAACTCTGATCTAACAAATATGTTTGATTCTCAGTTTTGTTTTATTTTCTTTAAAAATACATACAAATAAATGGCCTTATTTTGATTAACAAAAAAAACGGATGTGCCCCGACAAGATATCTAATTTAATTTGTCGTGGGATTCTAAATTTGAAAGATATTAAAAAGGTTGGCCACTCGTGCTTCAGTTGGCAATTTTGATAAGATTTTATTTATTTAAAAATTAAATTGATAAATAAAGAAGTATTCTATTATGTTTTAGATAATTTGCCAAGGAATACTAAGCCTGTTTCTGGTGATGTATGGCGTTCTGCAAGTAGCTGGAAACTTTAGCGAAATCCGTGCCACCGTAGGGCTGGAAAAGAAGTCCTGGGAAGACCAGAGGAATATTCCATCATTTTACACCTTTAACCACAGAGGAAGAATTTTTAACCCTAATTATTCCCCACAACTTCTTAAGACAGATTTGGAAGATCTGGAATAGTTATTATTTATAACAATATATTATTACTATGTACTATGACTTGTTAATTAAATCAAATGTGTCTCTTATATTAAAATCATACGACTTACGAAGTTAATAAAATATTTATCATTAACACATTTTTAAGACATTCATTGATTGATACCTTTGAACATAATTTTACGATACTGTTTCTTGAACAATGATGTTAAACTCCATATTAAATAAATAATACAAATGGATATGTGTGTTTTCTAATAAAAAATCTTGATAATGTTTCGGCAAGGCAAAACACGTCATTCCCATAAAATAAAATAAAACTTCAAGAAAACAGACATATCTTGGGTTGTATAGCAAAACAAAAAAATGAACCCTCATCATTTAAGATTCCTTCTCTGATTGCACATAACAAAGTTTATTTTTAATTCAAGAGTACTCAAATAGGATACATAATATTAAAACCATCCTCAATATTTTATTTTTATTTATAGTCTTCTTATAAATTTATTATTGAAGACTTATGATTGATTTACTTACATCAATTTCATTAGAGATTTCAAAGAAATCAGAAATTTCTTATATTAAAATGGAAAGTAATGAGTTTTTTCTTTTAATTTTCATATGAAGCACTCACTTTGTGGTTAGACATTTTAATAATATAAAAAACTTTGTTTTTAACCACAGTATAGTTATTATAATTGATGCCAACTAGTTTTGGTTGAACCCAACCTTCATCAGGGCAGCATAACAACTTAACGAAAACACCAAATTTACATTTACAGGCGGCCCTCGACTTTAGAACGTTCAACTTTCGCACATTTTTCGATTGTCATTTTTTGTTCGATAAACGATTGCTCACTTGTGTCTCACGTACGGTCGTACTTATCTCCATTTGTACGTTTGAAACAACTTGCTTTGCAGTACGGACTGACACTGCGCGTTTTGCGAGGATGTTGATGATTTAATCGAATCGCGTTCAGAACCATTGTCGAATGAATACCTTGTTGAACAACAAGAAGCAAATAAAATAGAAAAAGAAGGCGAAGAATAGGTTGAAATCGTTATGACTTTGACAAAAAAAATATAAATGAAGTCTTCATGCGTCTTGATAAAATTTTGGCTATCATGGATGAATGTGATCCCACCCAATAGAGCGTATACCATATCTGAAGTATGTAGGGCAATCGAAAAAGAGACTCTCTATCAGGAAAAGAAAAAAAAGGAGGTTCTAATTCGTTTTGTTTTTCCATTATGTATGTATGTACTCGTATGTGGTTGATAAATAAATATAGAACTGAAAATTCACCATTTTGCTGTTTTTTAACATGACCTCTACTTTTGCACACATTTTCAGGATCAATTAAGTGCGAAAGTCGAGGGCTGCCTGTACACATAATAATAAACGGTGGTGAAATCAAAGTAGGGGGTGTCAGAGGGAAAGGGATAATCCTTTAAAATAGCACAGTAATTTTCTAGGAAATGCAAATGAATGTAATTAGGTACAAATAATGCATAGTCCAAACATTGCATCCTTCTCCACAAATCAAGTAATTTTTCAATTTTTTTTATGAATTTAACCGCCCGTACGCATGATATGAACGTACGTGATATGCACACTTTTACTGTACCATTCTGTGCTATCCCGTATCACGTACGCGCTTGAGAAAAAGTAATGTAGGTACCGAAAATGTACAACCTGTTAGGGATATGCGCATGTGCCAACAGCACTTGAGTACAAGTCTTCACAAATATGATAGTTTTACAAGGGGCAAGCGAAGTGTGCGGTCGAATTTTTGACGTTTCGTAATTTAAAAAAATAAAATGAATATATTTTTTTAATAGTTTTTCTAAACATGTTTCAAAGACTTTACACCTTCATCATCGGGAGAATGATATAAATGCAAGTTTATCAAAAAATTGTTTTTCCAAGTATTTTTGTAGAATTTTTTTAAAATTAAAAACTGAATACAAGTGAAAATATTATTTCAAAGTGAATCTTCAGATGATAAAACGGTCATCCGAATGGCGCAATATCCGGTTAATATGAATTTTCTGTGATTATGCTGGGTGTGGTTTTGCAGTATCATCTTTGATTATTCACTAAAATTTTATATTTTTTGTTGTAATTTCCTCTTTAAATTTTTATAATTATGCACAATAAATCTGAGCCATAACTATTTGGCTAGGTTTTTATAATTCATAAAAAAATATTTACTTACTTTACTTAATTAGACAGCCGTTGTCGTCCACTGCTGGACACAGGCCTCCCCCATACTTCTCCACGTATTCCTGTCTTGTGCCTTTTGTATCCAATCACCAGCAATTCTTTGAATGTCGTCGGACCATCGTGTGGGGGTCTCCTTTTAGCTTCGTGGGATCTCCACTCCACCACCCTTCTGGTCCATCTATCGTCTACCAATCTAGTAACATGTTCCGCATAATAAATTACTCCTTAAAATATCCTACCAAACACAAAATAACCTCTTTTCTATGATGGTCGAGGGGTTGAAATAGAACTTGATTTTAAGAAAATCAATGTTTTTTCTGTTTAGATTATTTTACAGCATCCACTTTTCATCTTCTCTTCTCCCGATGCCCTCAGGTTGCCTCAACATTGTCAGTAGGCACCTCTGTCCCAGGCAGCACGAACAATAAGGGGCCGTCAGGGACATGGGACCATGGCTTGATTCCTTTTAACAGTGATGACTTGGGCTCTGAATTGACATAAAAAGCATATTTTTTTCCTGTGCTTAGCTTCCAAATAGTTTTTCTTGTATTTTGCCATCTAAAGCGCCCTTGAGACGAGTAATTCATAAAAATAGCGCTTCATAAATTATCCAATTTATTATTATTATTATTATTATGAAAGACCCGCTTTAGCCCTAGTAATTTGAGAATATAAAAATATATTTCAGGGTTTTCGGGATGAGAGCAATTGAGTGGCATATTTTTACTTTACCCAAATTGTATTTAATCTCCTTTTCAAACTTAAATGATGATAGAATTGACAAGCAAAAAGTAAACAATACGTTGTGAGTTTAGGTGTATGTGACTATATGTATATGTACGAGTATGTCACATCGGCTGTGAGTATAGGTGCGTCACATTTTGACTACGCTTTTTGAAATTGTTTAGCAACTATAAAAAACAACAGTTTACGTGACCAGGATAAAAGGTAGACCTTTTCAGGAAAAATCTGGAAGCTGTGTGCGCCGAATCCCGAGTAGAATTTAAAAAAAAAAATGAGAACATGTGGACGACGCCATCATTGATTGCACAATCTACAAGTTCTTACTTATTGTTTTGACTGACGTCGAGGTCATTCTACCATCTAAAGAATTCTTGCAAAAAAGATCCACTGAGTCACCCCCAAAAATATAGGAAAAAATGTACTGTAATATATAAATTGGTAAATGCAATAAAGAGTTTGTCGCACATAAGACCTTATTTATTCTAGTAAACAATAAATATGAGGTTAGAGAATTTAAATGAATATTTAAAGTTTTTTAGTGAATATAAACCCAAGCCCTGATGACCTTCAAACATGAGTTGCGGCATACTCGACAGGGCGCAATGTGAAATTCATATCGTTTGGAAATGCCACAAAAGTTACGCTAGGTTATATTAGGCTTCTTAGATTGTCACAACTATTTTTTTTTACTCTGTGAGCATTGTCATTTTTTGAGCAGAGATGTTGGTTTCAAATATGCACATGTTCAGGTTAAAATACAACACTTTAGTTTTGATTAAATCCAAAGTATGAAAATCTGCCATCAAATGCCTGAATAATAAATAAATTAATTAATATAAATGAAAATGTCAGTTTTCTAGGAGTTTTATTATATTTTAGATGGAATGATATGGTTCACCCATCTAAGGCATTATCAAATCAAATGAGACATTTGATAATCCCTTAGAAGGGCGAAACATGTCATTCCATCTAAAATGTAATAAAATTCTAGAAGACCGACATTTTCATTCATATTAATTATTTAATATGGAGTTTTACACCATTGTTCAAGAAACAATAAATAAAACATTAATATGTCAAAATAGTATATAAATTTATTTCAATTAGAATCGCTTACACAATACAATAACCTATTAATGCTATATACAAAGATTTTTAAAATGAGATAAGAAAACAAATGATAATTTATGAATAATTAACTTTATTCAACAATTCAATATTAAAAACTAAAAATTAAAATTACAACGGTCATTCTTACTCAAAAACTTAAGCAAATTGACAACATATTACGTAAACCAAGTGTGTTTATAAATACATATACATATGTATAATCTTTTATTTTACATTATTTTGTATCCCATACATATCCATGGAGATATTATTCAAATTTATAAAATTAAGCCAATTTGAATAACATGTAATCTGACAAAGTAGATTCATAAATTTAACTATTCAGCAAGCGCACCAGTTTATTCCAAAAGAAAAGTAAAAGCAAATTTGAGATTATTCAGAATCTGATACAGAAATCATCAATTCTTATAGTCAAACATAAAAATAATGGGAAGAAAATGTGTGGTATAATATTTAAACCTAAATGTAGTTGTGAGTAATTTTTTCACTCCGCACATTGCATTAAACATCAGAAATGACTTGTCGTTTCATTTAACCTATTTAACGAAAAAGAAAAATTAAGCGCGTAGTCATTCATCCTTAAGAAATGTAAACATACGTTTTTGTTAATGATTAATGGTCAAAGTGTAGCTTGCAGTATGTATAGGATACATATAATTGTTGTATATACAGCTGGGAGTTGAAAGATTTGTGGAATTAAAATAAAGTATTGCCAAGTCTCAAGAAAAAGATAACTTTTGAAGCATAATATTAAAACAATGCAAATACTGAATTAAACAACATTAAAAACAGATTCTCTAAACTCAGACTTGGACATCCAGATGGCAAAGGAATGTTGAATGAATGAAGGTTAACAGGTTCGCTGCCACCGGTTCACAATCGGAACCATTCAACATTGTCAACAAAAAGGATTCTGTTTTGGAGGTTTAAAAAAAAATATACATTTAATTTTTGCTTAATAGATGAGTGGCAGCTAACCTGATAACCGAAAGTAAGACATCTGTCAAATGACATATAATACAATTGAGATAAATTTTCTACCCAAAAACAGATAAATGCGTAGATTTTCACAGTTTGTAGTAATATTTTTTGGGATCTTGGTATATCTGTGTACCTCGTTATCTTATTCGACTGACGTTTCGGAGATCCCACATGGTATCTAATGCCACAGGCAACACAACCTCCCTCCCTAAGCCCGCTGCCAATGAACTGCGCATCGCCACCTGGGAATGACGCATCACCGTCAATGAGCCGGCAAGCGCAGCCCAGCGATACATAAGAGAACTAAACACGGGTATTTCTTTTTCGCTCTCATACTACCCGCAACACAACACAGGGTAGGAGGTTAGGATGCATTACCCACAACATATAACTACCCTGAAAATGGAGACTGCAACGAATTCCGAAACGATGGTCGAAGAAGATAACAAGATACACAAATATACCTAAGATCTCAAAAACAAAATAACAGATGCGTAAAAAAACATTGCAATAAGTCAATAACAAATACCCGATAAACACTTGACAATTTTTTTCTTAGTTGAATGTTAAAATAAAATTGAAACGTTTCCAAAATCAATAGGCTTAAAATAAAATTGTCAAATAATGATTCAAAATGTCTTCACAATCAAGACAACTAGAATGTTTTACAGCTGATCAAAACCTTCCTCGTCCTCCGCCACCCCGGCCACGACTGAAGCCGCCTCCGCCGCCCCTTCCTCCGCCACCGCGACCGCCGAATCCGCCGCCACCTCCCCGGCCTCGGAAGCCGCCGCCTCCACCTCGGCCCCCACCGCCCCGGCCGCCGCGACCACCGCCGCCACGACCGCCGCCACGGCCTCGGCTGCCGCCCCTACCGGAGCCGGGGGGTTGAGGTAAAAACCGGCGAAGAGGGAGCAACTTCGCCGGATCAATAAACAGTTCTTGGTTTTCCTGGAAACTTTTGGCTTTGATGTTATCGCCTAACTTTACAGATACGTAATAGTCGCGAATATTGCCAAATATTTCGTCTATTTTACCAATTTGTTCTTTGTTTTCCAGATAAATTGGAGCATTGAAATACGGTACATCTTCTATTTTTACTTTGCAAACGAGATCGTCTTGGACGGTGTAAGCGAATTGGCCTAGAGAAACGACTTGCTCTGGTGGACCCTGGTCATAACCTCGGTTACCGCCGAATCCGCCGCCGCCGCCACGACCGCGGCTGCCTCCTCGACCGCCGTATCCTCCTCCTCCTCCACCTCCACCGCCCCCGTAGCCTCCTCCGCCTCCGCCGTAGCCGCCTCCGCCATATCCACCACCGCCGCCGCCGCCGCCACTATAACCTCTACCGCCTCCGCCACGACCGCGAAATGACATTTGAAGGTCTCTGTTATTTTAACAACTATTCAATTAAACTACACAGTTTCCAAAAAATGTTTAAAATTCATTAAAATGAAATGACTATTAAGATAATTGAAAACGCGACCGATTCGAATTCTTGACATGCGGGAGAATAGCGACGACAACAGAAAACGAGAACACGTGCTGAAACCATAGAACATTGAGACTTTTAATCCACAGAAAAACTTATTCGTCCACCACAATGCCGTCTCGAAATCCCTGTTTACCGGGCTGTAAGGTTGAGTAAAATGTGGGGCCGGTTTGATCTGACAGCTGTCAAATGTAAAAAAAAAAAATTAAACAAATATTGCGACTTTCACAACAATTAATAAATATTAAACAATGTTATTTCATTATTAATGTTGGTACTTTACAAACGGGGGAGATTCTTAATTTCATTCTTTGAAAATGCTATGCAGAATTTTCAGTGGAGAGAGGTTAGGCAGGCAAATTGATTTGACAGCACTGCGGATACACAAATTATCTCTACATGAGGGAGTTTGGTAGCTATCCATGGCTCTATCCCACTGCATTCCTCTTAGGCATGGTGGGGACCAATAGCTTACAGATAAGAAGGGATAGGTGCACACTTACCCATTTCTTCAGACTTATCAGGGGATTCTTTGAGAATTCCGTCATCTTGGAGGCTATCCATCTTTATGTTCCGGATAGTTATCTTCGACAGCGTCAGCACAGACTGTTTTATCTCCCAGCATGCAGAACCAACCTGCCACAGGTGATGCCGGTGGGGAGAGCAATCAAACTGCTGAACATGATCGCTTCGGAGATCGATGTCTTTCATATTCGCTAAAGTACGTTCAGAAGACAAATACTCTTGACTTTGGAGAGTATCTTGTATTCCTAATGTCGAATCATCTTTCATGCGTTCTTGGTATTAAATAAATATATTTATTAAATTTTACCTGTTCGCAATAGATGTCTTAAACAATAATTTTCGTTTGTAATATCTTTTAAGAAAATAAACTGATTTGATTGATTATTACATTAAAGAGTAATAATACAATCATAGAGAACTTAATATAGATAACAATACATTTTAATATGACCTAATTTCACATTTATCGAAATAAAATGAGATCACGGCACGAGACGCATAGTAACTTCACTACTACATATGGCCCCATAAATCTCCATGTTGCAAATTAGTTTATGGTGCTTACGGTCTGGTAAATATGTATTTTCAAAACGGCATTGGTCAACCAGAATGAAAAAATATTTTATATCCGTAAAGATTTTTTTAAATATATATTTCATAACACATTTTTTTTCGTGTTTTATACACACGTATTAAATTACAGTTGTGAACCCCATTGAACTGTCCTATCTCTCCGTACTGTGTATTCTATATATTGATAAACGAACTAACTAACTAACCATTGCGCCATCTCTCCGAAGGGGTACGCAGAAATAATGGACCACTACATTGCACTTACCGAGATACTTCTCTTGAGTCCTCGACATTCATATATCATCCCAGAAGATGGCAGCGAGCTTCCGAAACCGATCCAAGACGATATACTCGTATACATTTTAGCAAGAGGGCCTGGAGAACACTGGCGAGAAACCGCGAGGGATGGCGTGGGGGTAGAGAGGCTTACGTCCAGCAGTGGATGGATCCAAGCTGATGAAAATTAATTTTTAAAATTGTTTTTACAAAAAAAATAATAAAAAAGTATTATTCGTGTATTATACATATGTTGTGTCATGCACGCACATTGATTTCTTCGACTCCTCACGTGGTCGACATTCAATATTTGATGTATTTGATCGCGCCGTTTTCCCGGTCTTCCCTATTTCTGGTTCCGTTTGTTTGTTAACAAATATTTAATAATCCTTTCATTATTTGGTCAAAAAATTCATTCGCACTGCTTTCACTTATTATATTTTCATTCAACTTTCTATCATACACAGATTTTCCTCACATTCTAAGATATTTCATTTTTACTGTATTTATTCTAAATTCATCATTCTTTTACCAGTTCTTTGTATTACTTTAATACATTAGAAAATTTTGGTATATTGATGTGGCATACTTATCTGTATGCTGAATAAATTCAAGCCAGAAGTTGACCATTGCCCATTAATTTCGTTAAATTTAATTTTTCGTTATTACAGCTGGAAAAAATGTCTAACTAAATATTTAAATTTTATAACCCAAATGAAGAATATATTAATACTATGAAGATAAAAAGCGTTATTTTATGCATTCGTGTATTGTATTTACTGGATCTATAAAAAATATATTATATTATGTTATTCAATTTTACAGTTTTAATAATGTTTTAATTCAAACACTTTTGAAATTTGGATGAACATATTTATATAAGTTGACATTAGAGTTCCAGAAATAAAAATACACAGTGTTCAGGAACATACCATTTTCTCTAAAATTAATAACGTTACTTTGACCAAGTGGTTTGCTAATATAAACTGCAGCTTTATATACTTTCTGTGGGATTTTGGATTAGGGTTAAAAGCTTGAAAAAATGTTGTTCTTAATTTTATATTTTAGAATGAGTCGGTCCATGTCGGGCACAATATTTTTTTTTATATGTGTCAATGATCATTGTTGATAGAATAACTCTTTAAATCTTAGGTACGAACGTGTTTTATGAATTCTTATTCAACCAATATTTTGACGATATTTCAATTTAAAAAAATCAATGCTTGTCAATTTCATAAAACTTTCTTATTTGTTCAGTTCATTAATAATACATCATGCTCATTGCGAAGGTTTATAATATCGAGCCTTTCCCGGCAGAAGATCGTAAGCGTAAAAAGTGCATTTTTCAGGAGGAAGTTTTTTTTAAATATCTAAGGCTATGTTTAATGAATCAATTAAAAAAAAAACTAGTTCTTTAATTTTGTAACTCTTAATTGTGGTTGAAGAAAAACCCAATAATTGTCTCAAATTCAAGTACTTTTGGCGCTTACGATGTTTTGCCGTACCCATTGAAGTTCTCCGTGAATGCGCTGTACGCTTACGATGTTTTGCTTGTCACAAATTAATGTGAATTTCTAAGGAAGCTGAATCATAATTGAAAGAGATTTTATTTTTATTTTTATAAAAAAGGTATCACTCCGCTATTCATTTTAATTTACCATTCTATGATTGCTTAAATTTTTTTTGTCAAAAGTTGCTAATCAAATTATAAATATTTTTACTAAGGTGAAGTTTTGAGGGAAACTTTTACGCTACAAACACAAAGCAATGACATTTCTAGTTCACTTATTTCAGAATTAGGTGGAGGAATGTTTACGTTTTTTTTCAGGATAAATTGAAGATGATGATGTAAGCACATTCTCTAAAATATTGTCAGTTGTTATGAAGCAATCATTATTATTAATTGCATTATCACCTCTCATTTCATCAAATGCCATTTTCATAATTTGCTGGACTCGAGAATTACGTACGTGCCCCGGACCCACCAGTCTGGAAATTATTCATTCACTTGTAAAGTTTTATACTGTTATTTGTTAAAGATGTAGTATTAAATACTATGTATAATTAATGTTATGCCTACGTTGTTTTTCGAATAACGGCTTTAAATTTTATTTTAAAAACAAAATATGAAAACTTTTCTCGTTACACTAAATTATTCGGTGTACCTATTGACTACTAGTAGGGTATGTTTCAGTATGGACGGTAAAAATTAATTAGCATTAGATATCCAGAATAAATGTTTAATCAATTTTTTTTAAAAACCTTCTATAATAATCGACAAAATAAAAACGAAATAATCACATTTTCGCGCTACAAAACGGAAAATTCTAACATCCACATGAAGTATGCTTAAACTACCTCATAATAAAACAAGTGTATTCTATACTATAGGTACCATACCTATCGAATAATTTAGTGGAAAAACAATGATTTCTAATTTGTATATATTATTATATTCTAAATGATAATTAAATGCACACAAAATAACCATTACAAAATTATTGTAAACTGCTTAACTTGCCTTAAAGTTTTATCCATTTTAATTAATTATAATCTCCCTAAGCAAGCAAACATAGTCCACTTTTATCTATTTTTAGAAACCCAAAACAATGACACAAGTGTCGTCTCAAGTAAATTCAAATTTATAATGAATATTATTTTTATTTTTTACTGATGACCGGAAGACGAATATTATTATTATTATGGATCATGTTTGAACTTTCTCGCTATATATTTTTGTCGTAAGCGGTGAGTTTTGGAATATACAATAAAATTACACTCTTTTATAGGACGCTTACGATGTTTTGCTTAGCTGATTTTTTTCAATTTAAATCATACGATAAAGTGAAACATGCATTTATTTTTACTTCTGCTGATCCATTTCTTATGATATTTTGCCAGTCGGTGGGGATATTTATTTGGAACGGAAAAAACCGAAAAAACGAAAATGCTCAAATTGTCGCTTACGATGTTCTGCCGGGAAAGGCTCGATATATCGTTAAATAATTACGATATGTTTTTGGGATTTGGGTATATCCATGTAACTTGTCTTCCTCGTACGATGTTTCGGATATTGTTGCAGAGTCTGTCTTTAGGCTTGTTATGACAACTATGTTACATACATGGGCGCCCGCAGAAAATTTTCTAGGGAGGGGGGGGGGCGGCAAAATATTTTTAGTAATGTTTTAATGTAGTTTTAATTTACTGTAGCGTATTTGTATGGTGAACGAACGGATAGGACACTGTAGTAATTAAGGGCATACTGTAGCAACAATTTTTTTATTAACACAATATATGTATATAACATTATTTGACTATTTTCAATCAATCCAGGGAGGGGCAAGTGCCCCCCCCCCCTGCGGGCGCCCATGGTTACATAACTATCCTAAAGATGGAGACTGCAACGATCTCCGAAATGTAGACAGAGGAAGCCAAATTACATCTTTATACCCAAGATTCGAAAAAACTTATTCCTTCCAACCGTGAAAATATAAGCGCTTGAATAATTGTGAGACTTTTAAATTTCCCCCAACTCTATTAGATAGAAAAAAATAGTATTTTGTTCTTTTCTCGTTTATTAAATATTAATTTGAAAGAAACATATTATGTATAACATCCTTACACGAAGTCTTAAATGTAAATAAACTACTTTATGACGAATACTAAATCAGTGAATTAAATATATAGATATTTATAAAATTAATCATATTGTATCCAAATTGTTACGAAGATGCTATCGTCACGGGGTGAAACATGAAGATTACTCGTGCTCCACTCCCGATCTCGAAGCAATTTCTCACAACGTGTTCATGCCCATGTGATTCGCTAATGACTCATTACTATTATGTTAATTGAGATTGCTCCGGGATGTATAGTGATATGAGATTGAAACCAATATTTACTATTTACAATTATATTTAAACATACAATATACAAAAATAAAGAAACAAGATTACTTATAAACTAAACGGGAATTACTTGCTATTCGTTGGCCAACGACTTAAAACTACTCCGTCACTGAATAACGCTACTTGATCTGCGGCGAGGACCGACGCTGACGCTGTCGTGGCCAGCATCAAGGACTGCCGGAGGCTGCATAACACAGAAGCATCACGCGGATGATGGACCGCGGATGGCGCGGGTTCCCTTCGCAGCATCAAGCCCCAATGGTGATTAGCTGGCGCGGCTGGTTAGCACGAGGACGGTGATCTGCGAAGCCAGCGTGGTGGCGAGTCGGCCGCTAATGGCGTCCGCGCCAAGAGGGACGTGCGAGGCGGGAATGGCCATTGGCCGGGCGCCGCGCCGGCGGCCAGCGGGCGCTGGGAAGCCGCACGTCCGCCTCCTCTGAAGTCTGATTTTCCACTGTCGAGCATCGCTACATGCAGCCCTCTCGAGTCTGCTCCGCAGGGTGAGGGGTTAGGTCATCCCTTCCCAAAGTGTGGCCACTCACGAAAATTCGGCCCGGCAGTACCCAACTGAATTGCGATACCGGGGCAGAACGCTATTTTGTTATTATCACCAAATTGTCAATTCACTTCCTTAAACACTATTATTGTTTTTAAATTGTCTTTCATAGTCTTATTACTAATTAAAATTAAACTTAACTAAGATCAAACAAGCCTCCAAAGAGAAAACGTATTTTCGGTCATGTAAAATTTGTCTAGTGCAATCTCACCTGTTATGCCATGAAACATGGCTATATCAAAATCATTGAAAATTTATTTATCTGACTTATTCCAGCAACCAGAGATAATTTTTGAATACATATATTGTACTTATACTTACTTTATCTTCTTTGTTTTGACTGGACTAGTTTTGACGGTTGATTCTTGATAATTAGTTGTTCGCAGTCGACCTTTAGTGTAAACATAACTAGTTATTTAGTTAACACTAAGAATAATAAGGTATTTAAAAAAAAGATTTGTTAATTGAAGTATATGCGTTAAATATGAAAAATAAAATAAATAAAAATAAGTAGACGAAAGAAACGTCAGTGTACACTTTCTTGTGTGATTTTTCTACTTTTATCTTTTAATAAAATAGTCATTTTATTATTTAATATGGGTATTATCTACTATGTTTATTCTTGAAGACTAAATATAGCTGAATCGGTGATTTTATTTGCAGGGCGTATTTGATGTGCAAGTAATTTATGTAATATTTTAGCATGGAAGACAATACTTCTCTTGAAGAAATAAACCGACAACTTAAAATTCAGAATTCAGAGTTGGCACAAAGATTACAATTCTGGCGGGTTGAATATTCTAAGTTAGAAAAAGAAAAGGCGGATTTGGTGAGGGAGAACACGGAGATAACATATGAATACAATGTAAGTTCATAGGATTTGATGCATGTATTTAGTATTATCAACGTCTGAAATAATATATATTATTTTATTTATTTATGGTCACAACAATGTTTTCTCTCTCTCTTTTTTTTACAGAAATCTAAAGATCAGTTGTCAAAGTTCAAAAATATTGAATTTATTATAAAACAAGGTTTAACCCGATCTCTGACTAATATTGTGAGAGGATCTGAGGATATAAGAAAAGTTCTTGAATTATACAAGGAGCATTTTTCTGGTAAGTAAAAAATCTCCATTTTATGTTTTGGAAAGATTGCGAAATATTGTCAATTGTGAATTTATTTTACGTATTTTTTTAAGTTGATAAATGTTTTGATGGTAAAAAAAAGTCAATGACAATCAATTCGCCTAGATATTTGTACTTTAGAGAAAGATTGATGGTCCTCCCTTGATGTCATATTTGAGATGTGATTTCGAAATATCAGTGAAACTTTAGTCCATACATATTGCATTTATAATACAATAAGTATCTAAAATAAAACCATTTCCCACTACATATGTAATTTAATGAATACCTTTTTTTAACAAACATATTTCTAGATGTGGTTGAAAATACTTCCCCTAAACGGAATAGCAACCAGGGTTCACCCATTTCCAACAATGTGAATCATGTACATCCTATGATTAAAGGAGTAACAATAAAGAAACCTGTCATTAGAATATCTCGCGCAGTGTTCGAGCCTATTGAGCCACAAGCAAATGGTAAGAAATCTGTTATGTTTGCCTGTTAACATGTTCATTTTATTAAATTTCGGTTTTATCATTGAATATAAAATTGATATATCTAAAAGAGGATTTTTATGATTGTCTTGAGAACAACTTCCCAGTACACAATATATAAAACATTTTTGAAAAAAGACGTGCAGTTAACCAAATTTACCAGATCATCTCATTGACAGCCAAACTATCAAATCATATCATTGAGGAGCATGAGTCGGACCACTCCATGGTTTGCACACTAATAAGGGTGTGTATATCAAACTAAGAAAAAACTATCAAGGGCAGGATTGAGAAGGTTCATCATGGTCAATTTATAATAAGAGCCAGAACCGATGCATTAAGCAAAATTGGTATGTGGCCAACTAACAGACATCAATAGTCGGAAACCAAATGAGCCTAGCGGTGTTGACCAGCTTTGGAGTATTTGCCCTCAGACCTATTGGACAGAGGATCAAATGATTTAAAATACCATAGAATGGTTTAGTCAGATATCTAGGCATAGACCTGGTTGGAGGAGCTAATCTGTGTGAACAAACCCAAGTCATTAGGCAGCTGCCATCTATGGTGCTTTAAAATCCATAATTTGTAAAAATAAAGACACAATCATTAAAAGTAAGATAATAATTTATAAAGCATGCGTAAGATCAATAATAACATATGGCATTGAAGCAAGGGCAAATACAGTCAGGACCAAAAAAGTTTTAAGGACTTCCGAGATGACGAGAGACAGGATGATAGCAGGCAAGACACTAAAAGATCGCATGAGGAACACCAGAATAAGAGAGATATGGGAGACTGAGGATATTATAAGATATATAAGTTATACTGTACTGTCCCTTCTCACTTGATGTTGCACTCTTTGACTAACATTTATTTGAGTCACTGAAGATTTTTTTATGGATAAGGATACACAAAAATGTAAACTGTTATAATGCCAACTGTGAATCCATTTATTAAAAGAATGAAGAATTTAGTTAATGAATATTTTTATAAATAGAGTTAAATAAATAATTATAAAATGTTTAATCCAATAAAGTTCACCTTTTTTCTCTGAGTTAATATTTTATTGGAATAAAAAATAATTGAAATATTTTCACTTACTCTTACATCATGTAATAAATTCCTCATTAATAGTATTTAAGTCTCTATGATTTTCATAGTTGAATATTTTGTTCTTTAATTTAATGATAGTATTTGGTGTTATTACAGTGTCTTCTGTGTCTCCTGAAAATGATATCTTACCTGAGAATATAGCCAGTGCTAATGACTCTGAACAAGTAGTGACTGCATCACCAGTTCAGCAAGTGGAGTTACTTGGTAAGTTATTATGGTGGATTATTTAAACAACTCGGTGGTAAATTTTGTTTTATTAATAAAGGTTAATTTAGTTGCTGAAAATGGAAATAATACCCTTACCCAAGGGCCACAAGCCGACAAGTTCCAAGTGAATTTGCTTTATGCTGCAAGCGTTATCTTCCAAACTTCGTGAATTGAAACTTCAAGTGTGACAATATTTTCATTACCATCTGGTTAATTATATAATTAAATAGTTATATAATTGAAATTCATCTACTGTCTTTTTTTACTCTTAATGGATGAGTGTCTATGGTATTTTAAAGTTATATCTTTTGTTAATTTAATCAAAAATGATTTATTTTAGATCTTTACGTTTCTCTGGCTCGAGTAGACAGTCCTGGTAGCAAAAAGTGTCAGACTCCACAAAAAGTGCTATTCCCACCTCTAGCAGCTAACAGTATTACTGATAAACAAACTGCAATTCCTGTACAAAATCTGATCCCCACACAATTAAGACAAGGTAAGTTTATGTTTGAAAGAGTTTTCTATTTCTATGTTTTTTGTAAAAATGTATATAACAGTTGAAAACCTCAAGCATTCGGCTGCTTTAAACTTCAACCACATGTTATTACTAGTTATTATGTGTGGTGCGATTATTATTTGATTTGTGCTGAGTGCAATTCAATATTGACAATAATCTAAGTAAGCCACATGTATTTCTTTATTTATTTCTTTACTGCAGGCATAACCATTGACAAGTTAGTTCTACAGTGTGGTAAATAAGAAAACTGTGTTGTCATTGATGTAGATAATTATCAGGGACAGATAGACCTGTATCACTCAGGACATCCAAGTTATGTGTACAACCGTCAATCAATTGAAAGAAGTGAATATGTTTTTTTGGGATCTTGAGTATATCCATGTATCTTTATTGTCCTCCTTGATTTGATATTTTGGAGGTTGTTCCAATGTTCAGGGTAGTATATGTGTGTGGTAGGTAATGCAGGCTTATTTCCTGTGCTGCGCTCTGCCCCCGTCAGTATCAGAGTGATAGAGATCAGTGGCGGTACTCCCATAGAAGCCCAGAAGCCCGGCTTGCGTAAGAAAGTTTGAATTAAAACCTCTTCTGGCTTACAGAGGTTCAGCTCTTGTGGCTATTCCTCTTACGTCTGATGGGAACATTGTTGGAAGATTATTTGGTGGGTTGTTGGTTTATGTGAGGGCATAATTACTTAGATTTGGGGGTTTTGTTCCAAATTTCTTACGCAAGCCGGGCTTCTGGGCTTCTATGGGAGTACCGCCACTGATAGAGATATCTGTGTGACGGCTGACTGCCGGACAGGCAGCATTGGACAGCTATGCCTGGGTTGTCTCAATCTAACTCGCCCTGACAATGTGGAAACAGAGCTAAATAATAATAAAAACAAATGTCATTTTACTACAGTTTATTTTTCCTCTTACACAGGTACTGGAAGTGGTGTTTTTACAATCGAGAACCCAAATACTGCAAATTTTCTACCTGAAGGATCTTTTGAGTATCGATCAAGGTGAGTCAAGTTCATGCGTAGATTTGAGGTTGTTTTTGCAATTTTTTATTTTGATATAGTTCACAATTTTATGAGTATTAAATTTATTTGCTAACCTGATGAATTATTGTTCTAGATTGGAGTGTGTCGTAGAAGAAACTGATAGTGCAAAAGTAAGCATCTCTATGAAATAAATGTTGATTATTCCCTTTTAATCTATTTAACGATTGTTTAATTAATGAATTATTTTTGCTTTAATATTTATATAATATTTTTAAATTAATTCAAATATTGCAAGAACAAAAACATACCGGTGAAAATTTGAAATGTTAATTATGTGGTAAATGTTGTTTCAGTGGGATTCTTCGCAAAAGTTAAATCCATTTGTTGTGCTAAGCAGAAGTCTGGGTGAAGACACAAGTAAAAGGTAAATGTTCAGATATTTCATTACAATCATTAAACATATACTCGTATGTTGCTAGCTGGTTCAATATTGGACATATCTTTGTCAGGGTATTTACATAAGCCATGGTTCTGTAAGATAAGTCTGACAAAGATTGATAGTTCATGTATTTCTTTGTTTCAACTTTATTTGGAAATTTATTACCATGACTAAAAATTAATTTAATTATACATATTTAGTGAGGAAAGACAGTCATCCGTTGCTGATGACCCTTTAGAAGGTCCGAGCTGGCGTTATGACCATGTGACTACTCGTAAGGTTAGTTTTATCTAATATATCTAGTTTTATTTTCAAATACAAACTTATTAAGTGAATAAAACCAGTTATTATTTTATCAACATTTGTGAAATGTATTATAAACCCTTAATTAAACTTGATTATTCTTGATTTGATTACTAGAAAAAGAAATCGCAACCAGATGATGACCAGTTACCAGACTTGACAACTAATGGCTCTAACAAGGATGCTTCAGCTGAACAAACCATTTTTGATAAAACCTTTCCTTCTTCTCCCGAATACCAATCTACACCTGTTAGTAAATTGCACGGCAATAACAAGAAAGTGGAGGAGACACCTGAGACAGAAACCAATGAACCAAGTCCGGAAAATAAGGTTTTAGAGCATTTTGTGTAAGTCTTTATGATAGAATTAAAACAATTAGTACATAATGAAATTAAATAAATGATGTAAGTCAACATGGTTTGTTGTCTAAAAAAGTGTATTTATTTAAAGGATTCTATGGTATAGTTTATAGACATTTAATGTATGTGTTTCCTATACACTGAGGAGTATTATTTTTGCAGGTCGAAATCCAGAAAAAAATCGCAAAAAAATAAAGCTGTACTTGTAAAAACGGAAAAAGAAAAGGACTTTATACAGAAAAAATCTCCACGTATACAGCAATCAAAGATAAATAAAATGAACAGACAAAGAATGTCTTCCAAGTATGACCTGGATGAAGCTCCTCCAAAGAAAATAAGCAAACTTCAGTCACTGAACTCCTCCAGTCCACGGGGTTCTACTTTATTGTAAGTTTTATTTTTAAATTTGTATGATGTGTAACTCAATTGTATCCAGATCACTTTTTCGTTTCTTTTTCTTTCACAGAATATTTTTTTTTGTTGTAAATACATACAATTCTTTCTGAATTGACATTATTTTGTGTTTAGGTGATATTTTGCCATCGTTATGAAAAAAATGAAATGCTGTGTTTTACACTTGTGAGTTTATTTACGAGGGTTGTCCATAACATAAGTTTCCCTGTTTACCACGGGCGCGTGGATCGCTGTTACGTGCGATCCGGCAACACTGGATCGTAGCTTGGTCTTCCCCCTCCACATCCCCACCCAGCCGAATTCACTGCGACGCTCAGTGTTGGTTTGGCAGCCGTAAATAATGGAACCCCCGATCGCATCGCCCGCGAGGTGTGAAGACTTCTCGTGATTCGTTTTTTGTCTGCCAAAGGCCATTCGGCGACGGAAATTCATTCTCAACTGACAGAAGCGTATGGAGAAACGTGCATGAGTGTTCAAATGGTGCGCAAGTGGTGCAAAGAATTCAAATAAGGGTGCACAGACGTCCATGACGAACAGCGGTCAGAACGGCCATCGGTCAGTGACGAAACAATTGCGAAAGTGGAAGCGCCAATGCTGACAGATCGAAGACTGAGTTCGGGAGCTTAGCGAGATGATCCTAGATGTCAGTAAGACAACTATAGACAAGATCCTAACAGAACATTTAGGTTATTCTAAGGTTTGTGCAAGGCGCTCATTGAAAAATTCGGATGGGAGAACGTCCTACACCCACCATACAGTCCGGACTTGGCCCCGAGCGACTACCATTTCTTCCCTGATTTGAAGAAACACTTCGGTGGAACGCATTTTGCAAACGAAGAGGAGCTGAAAGAAGAGGTCCTGAGCTACCTTCACGGCCTGGCGGGAGACTTCTATGACCAGGGAATCAAAAAAATGGCGACCCGGATGAAAAAGTGCATCAAAGTCAACGGGGACTACTCGTATGTAGAAAAATAGCTGAAAGTCTAAACTTTCCAATGATGTATTGCTCGTTGTAAATAAAAACGGTTTTCATTGTGAAAAAAAATAGGGAAATTCTTTTACGGACAATCCTCGTATCTCAACATGTTTTAAAGATTGCTTACCTACATCATCGGGAGAACTATATATTCTTTAAAAAATATGGGATTTCACAGTATTTAAACCTTAAGTTTGTTTATAAAAAAATATATAAAAATAATAATTTTACCTGTAATATTATGTTTACAGACAAACTTCAACCGAAACCAGTAGTGTCTGTGTTTCTGCTCGACCACGCCGAGGGGAGGCGAAGAATTATACAGAAAAGCCCTTAAATAAGTTAGTTATTTGTCTACAAAAACATGCTTCAAACTTTCCACAATATTTTCAGTTTATTACTTCTAACACAATTACTTTTTACCGTTTTTATGAATTATTTATTTAGCTCTTATATATTTTTTACAATCCACAAGCTGTGAGATTATTAAACCCATAATTATAACTGATATTGTAACTCTGTATTAATGTTTTTAATGTAAATTTATACTGCCATATATTAAGGTGATAAATTAGATAATTTTATTTATTAGGTATTTGAAGTACCAAAGTTGGTGTGCTTTACCAGCTGAATATATTAACGTAATTCGGCATGCTGGGGACCAATAGTTTGCAGATAAGAAGGGATGGGTTAACACTTAGTCATTTCTTCAGACTTAATAGGGGATTCTTTAAGACCTCCGCTATCTAGAAGAGTGTCCATCTTTATGTTGGTTATCTTCGACAGCGTCAGCACATACTGTTTTATCTCTCAACATGCCTTTGGTGATGCTGGTGGGCAGAGCAATCAAACTATTGAACATGATCACTTCAGAGATCAATATTTTTCATGTTGATGGAACAATGTTCAAAATTAAAATACTCGTAATATTGGGAAGTATTCAACCTCTTTAGCGTCATACTTGTTCATGTGTTACTATGTCGATGCATTCTTCCAAATTGGCGACTTAAATGTATTTATATTTGTATTGTCTATTTGGAAATTAAAGAATTTGAATAATGTACATAATTACTTTCTATGTATTATACATTATTCTTTTGAAGGTGTTTGTAATTTTACACACAATCTCATAGTAATGAATTTTTGATTTCAGAAAATTACGACGTAACGGCAATGAAGCATAACTGACTGAAATGATGCCTGCAGTTGATTCATCATAGATTTTTTAAGTCAATTGGATCATTTGTATTAATTTATAATATTTTATAATAATTTATTATTTATGAAATTTCACTGAAGTTTGCATAACAGAATCATGATTATTTTGATAGTTTAGCTTTTAGTGATGTTTTTATATTTTTATTTGAACCATTAGTTGAAATAACAAAATAAGCTGTATAAAAATAGTAACTTTTAAAGAAAGTTTTAATGCATTTGTGCTTTTTATACAATTGCATGCTTTTATGATAATGTCTTCTCACACAATGTCTTTACTTGCATTTACAATGCATTAATGTCATTGTCTAAGTATTGATTACTTCACTTATTCTATAAACTATGTATCTGCTGTTAAGCATTTCAAATAACAAATGTAATTTCCCTGCTAAGCTTTATAAAATAATTAAAAACAATTTTTATTATTACATTTCTTTGTTTTATTTCATTATTTTTTTTCACTCTATGCTACATATTTATATTATGTGAATGTGAAACTGATAAAAAATTTAATACTGTTTTTATTTTGAAACACTTATAATACATATAATATCACAACTTATTAATTAATTCCTATTAATGAAATCACACTAATGAGTTTTGTACCCTACATAAAGTCTTTCTAGTTGTATCTTTAGTTGTTTGTAACACTTGATGATACCAACATAGGTTGGTGAAACAGCTATCATGACAATTTCATAAAAAATAATAAATAAATTGTGATATGTTTATAAATATTATAACAGTGTTAAAAATTAAAACAGTTAATAATGCTGAAGTATAATAGTGTTTCGGTCAAAACAATAGATTATCTTAAAATTAAAGAATATAAATTTTGGACATGGTCACAATTACTGAAATTTCAGGATTAATGGTGATTTAGAATAAATTGTAAATTTTCAAAATAATATTTTATTAATAAAATAAACATCAATGAGACAAAAAAGACATACAAAATCTTACATTATTTGAATAACTCGTAAAAAAACATTGTATTTAACACAACAATTTATTACACTCTTCACCAACATGTTTTGAATGGTTCTCAACCTTCTTCAGGGAACAAATTTAAACTTATAAGTAGTTCCACTATTATATTCCGATTACATTCATACATTCTAAATTAGATAACAATTACTCAGACCTCTAGACTTAACTCCGCCTGTATCATTTAGTATGAGTAACTATGTAGACGCAGATGTCCTGCGCGGTGGTGTGGCCAGATTAAGGAGATGGCTGGGGGAGACGTCTACTTAGCGGTGCAGGCTGTGGAGAACAGAGAGGATTGGAGGCGTTTTCTTTCATGGATCACGAGTCTCAGTAATGAGTAACTATTTTTTCCCATTTTATTGTATAGAGACTGCGGAAATATCCAGAAGAATTGCCATGGATTAGGTAGCATTTGGAAAACTAGATCATGTACTAAAGGCTAAAGACATTCCCATGAATCTCAAAAGAAAAGTCTATGAGACATGCATCCTCCCGGTGATTACATAGAGATTGGAAACTGGTATTCACAGCCAATACCATTTATAAGCTGAAAAGTACACAATGGGCTACGGAGAGACAAATGCTTGGTATATGTCTGCGGACCAAAATACCCAATACCAAAATCAGGCGCGGAATAAAGCTTGTCGATATAATGGACTGTGTTATCAAACTAAAGTAGAAATAGGCAGGACATGTCGCCAGACAGGGAACAAAGAGATGGCAACCCAGAGTCTTGACGTGGAGACAGTGGGAGGAAAAAAGGAGCATCAGTCAAACCCAAAAAAGATGGGCTAACGACCTAATACCAGTCAGGGGAAGAAGATGGATGAGAGTCGCACAGGATAGAGAAAAATGGAGAATGTTTGAAGAGGCCTACATCCAGCATTGGAGAGGTGTTACAACGTTACCGCATCCTCCCTACAGCCCCGACTTGGCTCCCTGTGACTTCTTCTTGTTCCCTAAAATGAAGAGTCACCTCAAAGGAACCCATCATGGCAGCGTAGAGGTCGTCCAGGCAACCGTCGTCTTGAAAGGCCTAACTTTAGAGGACTATCAAGGCTGCTTCCAATCATGGGAGAAACGTTGTTCTGAGTTAGGAGGGGACTACTGTGAAGGCCGTTAAAATAATTTGGTTGCTAACTTTATTTGCCTGTTTTATTTACAAATTCTCGGAATTTAATTGCCCCACCTCGTATAAGCACCTAGATATTTGATTACAAGCCAAAAATACATAAGTGCGACAAAGACCCTTTTACATTTTGCAAGCCCGATATGAAGCCCATTGAAAACAAGAAACAAAACATGTGGAATTATTGATGTTGTTGATTGAAATTTCTTGGTAGAAGTTCATTGTAAATAATGAAAATAAAATAAAAATTATTAAGAATTTTTCTATGTTTATTTTTAGTGTAAAATCTACTTATTATAATAATACTACTTTAGTGTAAAATCTACTTATTATAATAATACTACTTTAGTGTAAAATCTACTTATTATAATAATACTACTTTAGTGTAAAATCTACTTATTATAATAATAAGTAGATTTTACACTAAAAATAAACATAGAAAAATTCTTAATGATTTTATTTTTATTTTCATTAAAACATGTGGACATAGGCGATTTGGCGGGCATCTCACCTACGGTACGTATGAGTGAAATAAAATACGGCGTGTATTAGTGAAACAAAACATACACGTAGGTCATTTCTGCGCATGTTAGCGGAGTCATTTGCAACGTAATGAATTAAACTATAATACTTTAACTCGTGCGAAATTCAAAATATATTTTTATTCGTAGATGGCTCAAACGCCCAAAAAATATTGTTATATTATAGATTTTTTAAGGCAAGCCCGGCTTTCGCCTTGTATGGACGTACCGCCACTGAATGTGAATCAACAACACATAGTGAAAATGAATGTATAGACGGAAGATATTCTAGATTATCATGTTTGGCCTCTACATTAGTTTTTTTTTCCAATAACTGTCAAATAATCCATTACAACCATGCTTTCTATCCCTCACTCACTCGTAACCTTCGTAATTTTCTTCTAACAGGGGGAATGTATATTTTATATGTTGAAAGAATTAATTTGCACATTTACGCATTCAGCCTGAGAATATATAAGGCATTCATTTAAAACTATTTTAATTTGAAATGCTATCTAAAACAACGGTAACCTTATTAAAATAATGGTGAATGGTTCCTGATTGAATCATGTTAACAATATTATCAGATAAAGTCTTCAACTCTTCTTGGTCCAGACCTTGGAGGAGTTGTTTCAAATTCTCTTTAGTTAAGGGTTCAAATATCCTCACAAAATATTGCGGCAACAATTGTTTTAGTTCCTTACTCAAATTAATGTTTTCATCAAAATCAGAACTATTATCACTTTCTGGTTTTAAATTTACTGTGTTTTTCCATAAACTCAGAATACTGTTAAAAAGTTCTTTTGACTCTTCCGATTCTGAGTCATATAATATGGGCAAACAAGTAGTAAGATATTCAATAATGTCCACAAGTGCTGGATTGTTGGATTCCACATACTTTCTGATGATAGTATTGATGACTTTGAGAATACTGGGCAAGCTCTCTTGGTAAGCGTTGTGAGAATCTACTTGGAAACCTGTTAGGATTGAGTGTATAGAGAGGAAAACATTCTCAATTCTTTCAAGCGCTTCACTATCATCTGCTTGGGATACCTTTGTTAATTCTTCAAATCCTATTAGTAAAGATTTCACAAAATCTCTGTTGACAAACATTCTCTTTAACAATGTTTTGCTTGAGCTATCTTTTACGGTACAGCACAAGCAGTTTATAACTTCGAAGGTGTTAGACAATAAGCTTTCATTCGTGGAATTAGATAAAATATACGAAGTCGTTGCAGAAAAATCATTTTCAATTAAGAACTGAACCCAAGATTCTAAATATTCAGAACTATCGTAAATGTTTGAAGAAATGAATCTCATTATTTGTAATATGGTTAAACTGTCATCACAAGTGATGTAATTATAAACAGATTTCCTAATATTGACATTTGTGTTCATTTCTCGAATGGCACCTTGACTGCTGCACATGTTAGCCAAGGTTCCTATAAGCACTTCTGTTATCCTTGGACTATAACGTTCAGTTAAAATATTGTTAAAAATTCCAATTGCATTCTGGGTGAGTAAAAAATCAATTACATCTTTTTCCGAAGTCATATCCCATAGAATGCAAAGGTCTTTTTCAACAAATTCATTTAAATCATCTTCACTTAATTTTTCAATTGAAATAAGCTTAATCAACATACTTAAAACAAATCTTTGGCTGTATGCTGTATCGCCGATGGTATCACCTTTGACATCATAAGATGCATCTTCTGGTAGCTGTTCGGTGTTATTTGAAGAATCCATGGTTTGTAAACAATTTGACTCAATTCAAATAAACATCTGCTGTCACCTTAAAACATATCGTAGAATTTTACAATAAACACATAAAAAACAAATGAAAGATATTGAATTTGTAATTAAAGGAAATTTGAATTCTATATACACAATTTACTAAAAAAATCACCTCAAAAAAAAAAGTTACAGTAAAAACTATGGTGGTTAGAAAAAAGCATAATATTCATGTTTTTCTCTCACACATTTTGATATTACTCAGTGTTATTTATTTTTTGAGGTTATATTAGCCACTCTCTTAAAAGTCAAATTCAAATAATATATATTGTATTGTATCTAATTCGTAGCTGTCATATAATAATTCGTTTTATCCCTTTCAGACCTCTTCTCTATGGATCAAAAGCCACATAATAATAACAATGCCGTCTTGAAAGTATTTACCAGGTCGTCAGCACCGTAAACAATTATTGCGACATGGAAATTTATGGGGCCGTATGTACCGTCTCAGCACTGGAATCCGAAAAGTTACTCTCTGTCTCGTGCCGTGATCTCGTTTAATTTCGATTATAAATGTAAAAATAATGTCATACCTGTATACTACTGCGATAGTATAATAATTCCTTATATACGTACTACAAACAATTTAATATAATACATTTGTGTTTCCGGAGTGCTGGTTTATCAATTTGGCTGCTTAACCTCTACACTGAAATTTTCAGATATTTCTCATTTGTAAAGTACCAACAATATTAATAAAATAACATTCTTAAAAATGTTTATGTTTTCTAATTGTTTAAAAAAGTCGCGACATTTAAAAAAAAAAAAAATGGACATTTGACAGCTGTGAGATAAAACCGGCCCCACATTTAATTCAATATTACGGCCCGGTAAACAGGGATTTCGAAACGGCATTGGATACATCTAAATTGAATATTATATTATTATAATAACACAGGAATATTTATAAAGATTCATTGATTCCAACGTATTCAAATTTAAAAAGTATTTGCTATTTTGAAATAGCACGGATTTTCATAAACGGAATATATATAAAGAGAATTATACGAATAATTTTATGAAACCACGAGAAAATCACTATTTTTATAATGGCAGCCTCAATAATAAAAATAAAATGCCTACTTTTAAGGCGCCGTTCTTTATCACCTCAAGGGCGCATTGAGACGTGTTATAAATCTAAAAATCTAAATATGAAAGCTGCACCTGATATTCGCGATCGGTTAGAAAGTATAATAGAACAAAAAAAAAATTAAATTGGGTATGAAATTTCTCAACTTCTATGCAATTTTTCCTACATTATGAAAATTTGATAATATATAGTTGATAACATCGCCTTATACTTTATCACAGCAGCTAAATATCGATATTTAATAGCTTCCTTGTTACGTGGAAGTAATTTTTTTTTTTACTTGTATAAAATGGAATAATGAGCATAAAAAATATTTATTATGAAAAAAACTATACATATCACAAATTAATTGGTCGACGATTACATTTACTTATTTCATGGCGACCCACTCGCGCGGTTACATCCTTGAATCTGGGATAAGCTTCCTTATTAGGCGATGCTTGGTGCTGGTTATTGTATCGTATGACGGTACAATATCGTTTCGGGTGGACTGCATATACATATATGGACTTTAGTCCACTTACTTCTTCATCTTCGGCTATTGACTGATGATGTTAATCTTTGGCTGGTGGAGGAACGCTTTTCCGGTGTGCCAACGCATCTCGTGGATGGTGGTGGAATTCATTGATCTGGGTTTCCGCATTTAATAATTTGGAATCAAATGTATAGAACATTTATAAGCCAACTTTTACAAAGAAAATATTTATTCATTTAACACTTACAATAGTTTCAACTGACCCCGATAATTTTACTCTAACTGTGTCCAAGGCAGGAAATAAACATTTTATGGCTAATAACTACTTCAATCAGTCTAGGTGCGCAAGCGCTCTCCTGTGAACTTTTTCAGAAACACAACGAGCAATTTTCTCGATAGCTTTTCGCGAGAGTCGCCCGGTGGACCGTGTCGCGTGTTGTCAGTCGGTATTGTTTTATAAATATGTGTTTTAGTTTACGTCTTATGAATTTTCCAAGATATGCGTAAGAAGATTCAAAATATTGTTTATTTTCCGGCAAGTGCAAATCAAAGTTTAGCGGTTTTTAATGTATGCGGTGCTGTGTTTATTACAAAACACTACAGTGTATAGTCAATTTTGGCTTTTGAAGTGTTGACTTTTCTTAAATTTTTCATATAATATTTCAGAAAATATTCTATTGAATTATTTCAAGATAGAGGTACGTAATTATCATACATTAAAATATTAAATAGTTTTTATAAATGTTTTATTTTTTGTGTCATATTTAAAAATAAATTTAAGTGGACTTCTTAGCTGTCATGGGTAGGGCATTTCAAGTGATTTGTCATTAAAATAAATCATGTCATTAGTTACAAAAATGTTAATGTTTGATATGTTGTCTATATACATATATATTTTATCTAATAATAGACCGAATCGTAGAGTTGGCATCGCGATCGGCGATCAGCTGAGACGCTGTGTCAATTGGTAAAATAGCCCCTGCTCCACAACAATTGCACAACATGACTCTAGATTGTATTTAATGTTCATTTTGAGTTGAATAATCCCATTTACGTATAATGCAAGCTCGAATTTTGATGATACATTCTTTCATTGTTTATTTTTATCTTAAAACATATAATAAAATAATTAATTATCATCTAGTCATGCCTTATCAAAGATAATGTTCTTATGTCACATTTTTTCAATTTGATTTCACTCATATGTAAAGGTTCTTAATACTCAATGGAGTTTATTAACTATGTTATTTTATTTTCAGGTTAAAAATGGTGCAACAAGATTTGACTTAAAGCGAAGAAAGATGAGGCCACCTTTGGGTGCTGTGTGAGGGCGCCGATGGATTGCGGATAAAGGGAGTACTAGGAGCCTCCGCCCCAGCCGGCCCCCTTCCCCGCCCCCAGCCCCAGGATGCTGTCGGCCGTGGTGGAGGAGGAGCCCGACCTGTACGAGGCCTTCCCTCCTCACGTGGACCCCAGCAACATCACCATCCTCTCTGAAAGCCCGCCAGGTTAATATCACCTTGTTCTCTATTGCAATTAACGTGAACTCCGATAATATATTTCTGTTAATAATTTCCATCACATTTCATATGCAAAGGATAAGGATTAAGACACATTATATGACATTGAAATACTTAAATTATTATAACAGCCAAAAAAACATTTGTATTGGGCAGAGTGAAATCTTTAGATAATGGATTATCTAATTTTCTTCTTGTCCGTGGTATGTATATAGATACATATATTTTACATTCATCTTTCTTATTCTCTTGCTACTAAGGCTAGAGGTATGGCTGACTTTGTGCCATTTCTAGGGACACCGGTGTTTTAGTAAGATCATACATGGAGGTGCCTTCTTTGCCCCATTATCTAATTTCATGCTATAATGGTTCTTCAACATTCTCAATATTATGCTTTTAATTGTTCTTGTAACTATCCCATTACAAGAACAATTTTAATAAACTTATATTCATAAATGCTTACATTTATATATGTAAATTATTTTGTTTATTATGCTTAATATAATATATTCTGGTTTATAACTTATTTTTACCACTGATTATTATTTACTAATAACCAATCGGCTTTGATACTGACTATATTTGCTTCAGTGAAAATTCAAAAGAAAAATCACACCATTGGTAAATGGCAAATGATATAAGAATAAACTAAGCCTTTCATTATTGCTAGTTGTGTATACCATGACTTAATCATTGCCTGCTGTTTTATATATTATACATAAAATTATAATATGAATGTATCGCTGGTTTGTGCAGATGCAAAGTTAGGGTATTTTAGTCATTATCTAATATGTTACCTTCCAGCAATTAATGTTTTTTTAATTTTTTTTTTAAATTAAATCAGTAGATTAATACAACTTATATTCTATATGTATTTCATTAATGTACAAAAATATATTTATTGTTTATTTTAGATATTGTTTATTTAAATATATTAAGAACCTTTTTTTTTGGGTAAACTTAAGACGATAACACTTGAGTGTATATATAAACTGTGGAGGTGTAAAACCTTTGAAACACGTTGACTGAAAAATAATCTCTAAAGTGGAAAAAAAGTATTTTAATTCATTAAAAATTCTTCATTAAGAACTTAATTTTTATTAACCATTTAATCTATTTAGTTTGTAAAGCTCCCACCTGGGTCAAAACTAAGGAAGAGTAATTTTTACTTCTTGAGGCATGAGTTCTGTTCCCCGACATGGTCTAAATATTTCTTTATAACAGAAAATATCTGTCGCCATAACATAAAAAGAAAACGCTTTATTTATCAAGCAATAGTTTCTTAAAAATCAAAATATTTTTTTTATCTGACTACAATTACAATTATTTTGTATTATCAGTTTTATTCTAAAATAAAATTATCAGAAAAAGGAGGAATATAATATATTTTCCCTCTTTCACAATGATGCTTTTACTTTTCCACATAAAAATGTTTTTATTGAGTCATATTTAGAAAATTCATTTTGCACACAATATTTCATAATATATATAAATAGAAAAATTGCTTTTGTAGGAAGATATACCTTTGACCTTTGACACTAAGTCAATGAAAATATATATTTTAATCATATAACTATTTTCATCATCATAAGTAGTATAATAAAAATATATTTTCTGATAGGATCGAACTTATAATATAAAGGTAGACCGAGAAGCTTAATTTGTATGCTCTATACGAAAGGCACCCACGATTGTATATTAATAGTTATGTTTAATAATCAAGTTAGTCATAATATTTCAAATAAATATAGTTTAACATCTCAGTTTTTTCAAGATTTTAAATTTTATGATATAATGTATATATCCTATAACAAAAATATTTGTATTAAACCTTATTGTTAGTATGTCATATTTTTATGCTTTTTCTAATGTTAACATATTAATTTATTCCAATTTGTATATAATATATTGTTTGTCCATACAGCATACATTTTTTTACTTATATATTAATAATAAAACTATTAATATATATTTTTTAAACTAACTAACTATCCATCACGCCGTTTCTCCAAATGGGTAGGGAGAGAGGATGGAGCGCCACATTGTTCTGTCCTGACATACCCTCGAGATTTCTCTACATTCATACTCGTACAACGTTACACACACGTTTGTCGATTTTTCCGACTTTGAATGTGACTGGCTTTTAGTAATTGATTTATTTGGTCATGCCATGTTTTCCTTGGCCTTCCTTGACTTATCTTTCCATTCAAACTGCTTGTATACAATTTTTAACCGTTCTTCTCTCATCTTTTTATTTTATATGTAAAAAAATCTAAGTGATCCTTTTTATTTTTACTTTGGATGCGATTGTCTGCCTTGCATTTCTTCTTTATGTTTTTTCCTGGTATTATTGTTTTTTTTTCTTTCTGTAACCTTTAATTTAGAATGATGTGCTTGTTGTATGAAAATAATCATATTTTTACAGGGAATTTAAAACACACCACAATTATCTCCTTATGTCATAATAGATTTAATTATTTTATTTCTGTTTGACAAGTGAAAAAATTCAATTTTTTTCATTGTTAGCTTTGCTAATTATACTGTTGCAAGTTCAAAATAAATCCATCATCATAATTCAGTTATTTGATTTTATATATTATTTATAATGTATGTGTGGTAGAACGATATACGACAGAATCTGAAATGCTGATATAAGAAAGGAATGTAGAGCGGAAGAAAGCATTATGAACAAAATTATGAAAGGATCGCTGCGTTGGTTCGGACATATGGAGCGCATGGATGGAGAAAGAATGGTTAAGAAGATAACTTCTAGAACGTATAAATGTTAATGATGTAAATGGAGTACGGAGTCGAGGCAGACCGAGGAAAACATGGCATGACCAAATTAATCAAATTTTAAAGGTTGGTCATGCTTGAAGTCTGAAGAATCAATGTGCGTGTATGGCTCGCTGTATGAATGTGGAGGAAGATAGAGAGGTGTGCCAGGATAGAGTAGTGTGGCAGTCCATTCTCTCTGCCTACCCCTACGGGGAAACGGCGTGATGGTTTGTTGTTGTTGTTATAATGTTGATAACTATGAATATTTATTGTTGATATTAAAATATTTGAATTAAAAAAATATGTATTTTGATTATCTTTTTCAAAATGTAAGTTTTGGTAGTCACATTCCTTCTGCTGTAAGGACTTTCAAGAGGGAAACAAAGTTTAAAATCAAGATTAATTATGGAGTCAATAACCTTTGATTGACAATAACTATTTTGATACTCCACATCACTCATGAAGTTTAGAATTTATAATATTTATGTATTTTTATTTGCAATTGCACAATACGTACATGAGTTCATTATTGTGAGAAAAGACTCATTCCCAAATTGGAACCATCTCCTCATGTCAGAACTAAGCATTTTGCCACATAAAGTGTCATCTAGATTTATCAAGATTAAACTAACGATCATCTGCATTGATTAACAAATTAATCTTTAGATTAGAACCACTTATCCACCGAGTTAACTAGAATTATATCTGTTGTTTTTTTATTGTCTGGATATAATGTATATTCTGCATCGCTAGTATCGTTTTTTTAGTAGGATAAACCAGTTTATTTCCTGTGAACATTGTTTATTTTTACCATTACACACTTGTTTATATTTTTCTCTGTCTTTACATTTTATGCGACATATTTCCACCAAATTTTAATAATTAACCGCTAGAGTCGTCTAACCAAAGTTATTATTCTTGAGATAGTTAGTGTTGAAACCTATTGGGTGATTATTAAAAATAATTCTGTGGTTTAAACAGGAATGCGTTAAAGTCGTTTTTGATTGTAAGACCTGACGATGTTAACATCGGTTAGCGAAACAGCTGTCACGACAAAATATAATCAATTGTGATATTTTTAACAAAGTTTTTATTTATTTATTTAAACAGTTAATAAAGTTGTTTTAATGCATATTTTTTCACTTTTAATTTGATTTTTTCCGATTGTTATCTCATTTGAAAGTGAGTATGTTCATTGTTCATATTATCAGAAGTAATAAGTTATAAAAAAAAAACCGCTTCCAATAGTTTGAATATTTACGTTATATCCATATAATTAAACAATATTTTTCAACTTTTTCCGCATTTTGTTATGTTTGATATTAAAATAAAACAAGTGAACTTTTCGTTACAATTTTATTTTATATGAAAGACCACAGTTTTATTTACTTTTGCACATAATTACTACCAATATTAAGACACTTGTCATGTCGAACTATAGGGTGTTTTTTTCAGAGGTCAGTACTTTTTGCCATTTTACCATGAATAGACTGACGTCAGAATAGCGCTTACAAATTGTGCAAATTTATTTTGAAAATCATGGTTCGGTTTGCCAAACTTATCGTGCACTACGTCCATTTTACGGTCGACATAATCGTCCATCTGAGTAAGTTATTCGGAAGACCATGGATCGTTTTCGCACCACGTACACTCTAGTGGAAAATACGCATTCACAAAGACGACAAACAGTGCGCACAGAAGAAGTTATTGCTGCTGTACAGCGTAGTGTTGAGGAGAATCCGAAAGAGTCGATTCGCCATCGTGCATATCAATTGGAGCTGTGGCCATTCACTTTATGGAAGATTCTGCGGAAAGATCTTGGCTTAAAAGCTTACAATATCCAGCTTGTGCAAGAGTTGAAACCGCGTGACCATTATGCGCGTCGTAGGTTCGGTGAATGGGCCGAAAACAATATTCAGCTTGATCCTCTTTTTCAACGCAAAATTTTGTTCACCGATGAGGCACAGTTTTGGTTAAATGGCTATGTCAATAAGCAGAATTCCCGAATTGGGAGTGGAGAAAACCCAGAAGCCTTTGTCGAGACGCCCTTACAACCATTAAAAGTCACTGTTTGGTGTGCTTTATAGGCAGGTGGAATCATTAGCCCATATTTTTTTTAAGACGATGCCGGCCAGAATGTTACGGTCAATGGAGAGCGCTACAGAACCATGATTACTGGCTTCTTCGTACCTCAGTTGAATGGCATTGATGTGACAGATCTGTGGCTTCAACAAGATGGCGCAACATACGACACGGCGGGTGCTTCCATCAATTTATTGCGGGAAACATTTGGTGAGCGCATAATTTCACTAATGGACCTGTGAACTGGCCTTCACGATCGTGTGATCTTACACCATTAGATTACTTTCTTTGGGGGTATGTGAAGTCACTAGTGTATGCTGATAAACCAGAGACGTTGGACCATTTGGAAGTCAACATTCGCCGTGTTATTGCCGATATACGGCCCCAGTTGCTCGATAAAGTTGGCGAAAGTTGGACTTCACGATTGCGCTTCATTCGAGCCAGCCGTGGCGCCCATATCCCCGAAATCATATTTAAACAATAATGGCATAAAATTATCTATTAAATAAAGCCCATATCATAGATATTAACATTATTTTAATGTGTTTTTATTTATTTAGAATTTTTATACCTCTAAAAAAAACACCCTTTACAAGAATTTGTACTCCATCGTGATAGAAGTGTACCGCCAGACTTTTCTTGAGCGTTTTAATGCTGAAAGTGACGATTATTTAAGCCAAATTGTCACAGGCAATGAAACATGGGTGGCCTACGTTACACCAGAAACAAAACAACAATCCATGGAATGGAGGCATTCAACATCACCCAAGAAAGTGGAGGCAAAAAATCAACAAGCAACACCCTCTTCCTGTCCCAAAACACGGTACCCTTGATTTTCCGGGCTGAAATTGTCTGCTTAAACATCACTTTCTTGAGTTGAATGTCGCCATTCCATGAATTGTAGTTTTGTTTTGCATTGCCTGTGACAATTTGGCTTAAATAATCGCCACCTTCAGCATTATAAAGCTCACGAAAAGTCAGGCGATATACTTCTATCACGACGGAATACAAAAGCTTATATTATGTAGTTCGACATGACAAGTGTCTTAATATTGGTGGAATTTAAGTGCAAAAGTAAATAAAACTGGTATTTCATATAAAAATAAAATTGTTACAAATAGTTTACTTGTTTTTTTTTTAATGTGAAAACAGTACTTGCTTAAAAAACACGCCTCGTATATCCCCGAAGTGCCCCTTTACACAACGGCATGCCACAGTGTAATAAGAGGTACGGGAAAGGGAGAAGGAGATTAGAAATAATCCATTCTTATAAAGTACTTAATTTGTGGGTGCAAATTTAAAAAATAAAATGAGTAATTTATATGGTTCGTTTTCACACCATATCATTGATTTTTCACCCTGTCATATTATTCTCTACCCTAAAATAATGACGAGTTGTATTTTTTAAAAAGATTTTAGAGGTCGCAACTATTCAGAAAAAATATCTTAAAAACCATCTAAATAAGGGATTTTAATATTAAAAGGGTATCCTTATTTGCAATGTAAACATTAATTTTGCATGTAAATATTCTAAATCTATAAATACAAGTTAGTGATCAATACTTGCTTTTATTATTAAAAATACAGAAAGAAATATCCGGATAGAAAAAAAAAATAACGCTTGTAAACTAACTAACCATCACGCCGTCTCCCCGAAAGGGTAGGCAGAAAGAATGGACTGCCACACTTTAACCGATCCGGTACTCAATCCTCTTTTCGCCACCGCGTGAGACGCGGTGTGATGGGTTGCGAACCACATCGCCACCATTAGACATCTCCCGCTCACACTTTGATCCTCCAAGGTCCACAAAGTAATCTAAAACAAATAATATAAAGCAAAATAACAAAATAAAATAATATTATTTTAAATTGTGCTCATGTTGTCAGCTGGATGATCCGGACTTTTGTGCTTATATAATTTTTATTGCACGTGTCCACTGTTCTTTTAAAATACTGTAATTAGCAAGAACTTCAAAATGTTATTAAATTTTGAATTTAATTAAATATATTTTTTTACTCTATGGTCCACCGTTTTTTTAATCCACTGTAATTAGGCACTTAAAACAATCTAACACCAGCAAGAACTTAGAAATATTATTGAAGAAATTATTCAAATTGTCAATGGAACAAATGAAAAATTTATTTGAACACCTGTCAAAAAAACGTATTACGTGTCACAATTAACTATTATAAAGTGCGGCAAAAATCAAATTGACCAAAATAATTCACTTATACACGAAATATCTCAAAATTTACGGGAGCACCACATGAACCAAAAATCAGAACTAGAAAAATAAAATAAATAGTGCTAGTAAAAAAAAATTAAACGTTATCCGAATTGGTAATCTGAACATCAATAATAAATGTTTTATATAAATGGTAATTACAAGTTAGCAATGAATGCAGCGCTTTATTTAAAAAAAAATCAAATTCAAATCAAGGTAGCGACCCTTAAATGTTATTAAAACAATAGAATAAACGAAATAGTTTTTTATGGTACAAAATCAAATAAGATGGTGTTCGGTCGAAATTTTGATTTTTTACCCATACAAGGACCATTCTAGTGTACATATATTATATGGTAACAATTTATCAAAAATCTTAAAATCGATGATAATTGCTGGCTGAGTTCCAACAAACAATATTTGTCCATTTAGAAATTATTCTGGGACAATTTGGGATATGCATATTTATAATTGGGTATGCTTTAACGACGAGTAAAATGTTTTTATCAATTTTAATTATTTTTGATATCTTCCTTTAACAATAAAAAATATTTAAAATATAATATGTATTATAGAATTTCATAATATAATATATGTAATAGGAGTGGCACCCAGGTGGTAGAATACCAATTGGACGACCAAGGCTGCGATGGGAGGATGAAGTTGGGAGAGATGGAGCAAGATTGTTAAGAGTGTCAGATTGGAGGGTCGAAGCGGAGGACAGGAGGAGTTGGAGGCGAAGAATACTGGAGGCTAAGGCTCGATATGGGCTGTAGGGCCATCGAAGAAGAAGAAGAAAGAAGAAGATTATAGAATTTCATAAAGAAAACCTAAATTGATGACGTCTTCGCGATTACGTACCAATTGTATTTTATTTTCTCCATAAATATGAAATTTTAAAATCCCTAGTTTAAAGGTACCGTATTTATGATGTTCATGACGCCACCTCGATTTTCCGTGAACAAATTTTCAAATGTTACATTTATAATTGCCCCATGTGCAGACTCAGCATTTCTTCAATGTCCATATGAAATGAAGCATATTTAGATGTTCCTTTTTCGAATTCCGCGCCATTCGCGCGGCGCATGCGTTAAGTATCCGGCACGTGCGCCTGCGCAGGTTCGTCTGCAAGTCGTCATCCAGATAATCCGCGAACTTCTCAATTATTTGTGTCAGATTTCAAAAATAAATTCAAACTAAATATTAAATGTTATGTGCTATTTGCCTTTAGTTTTTCTTACAATCCTCAAATATCATAGGGCCTCAAATCCTACAATTATGAATATATTTTAATGGTTTAATCCCACACTCCTTCATAACACATAACTCGTGGCGTTTAAGTGTTATATCTTCTCGTAAATATTTTATTTGCGAATAACTTTTGAACAGCAATATTAAATCAAATTGCGGTTAGTTAGTTATTCAAGGTCCATACTTGCATATAATAATCCTCCTCTTTAAGTCTTTTTTATTGCTCCATTCAACGTTAACGGTTTTTTCGAACATCATGAAAAAGCAGAAAAAGGTGATTTAGTAATTTAAACTGCATATGTTTTACACGGAACCACATAATATAATATGTAAAATTCATTTATTTAAAAAAAAATTAAATGAATACATACATTTTTATTGAGGAATTATAATCAAATTATTTGACTAAAATTAATCATGTTTTGATGTTTTATTTTATTTCTTCCACAAATTTATTATTATTATGACTGGTTTCGTTTTATTGTCTACAGTAAAATAATAGGTTTTTGTTTCCACAAGAATTTTGTTATTTTTTAAATTCCACATAACCTTCATTACACAATTAACCCGTATAATTAATTTGTTAATTAATGGTTTAATTTGGAGCACTGTCATAATATCGCAATTTATTAGGTCCTTACATATGAAATTGGCGTTTTGTATGGGAGGAACATAAAGTTTTTTTTTTAATGTAATATATTTATTTAATCAAAGTATGTATCATTGCTATCTATGCACTTTTGCCATCTCATAGGTAGTTCATCGATCCCTTTACTAAAAAAACTATTCGGACGGGAATCAATAAAATCTTTGAAGTCGGTTTGGACTGCCCCATCGGAGTTGAATTTTTTCCCTTGCAAGAAGTTATCCAAATTTCGAAAAAAATAGTAGGTAGCCGTCTGTTGTGCAGTGTGTGGTCTAGCGTTATCATGAAGCAGCGGTGGCCTAGAGCGATTAACCAGCCTCGGTTGTTTAGCAGCTAGCTTTTCCATCATGGTTTGCAGTTGCTGACAATAGACATCTGCCGTAATCGTCTGGCCAGATTTAAGAAAGCTGTAGTGAACGACACCAGCACTAGACCACCAAACGCTCACAAGTAACTTTTTTGGAGTCAATTTTCGTTTGGGGCATGGTTTGACTGGTTCGGCAGGGTTCAGCCATTGCGATGAGCGCTTCCGATTATCATACAGGATCCACTTTTCATCACAGGTTCGATTCAAAATCCCTTCATTATTGTGCCGGTTGAGTAATGCAACGCAGCAGTCAATGCGCGTTTGTTGATTTGCTTCACTCAATTCGTGAGGTTCCCACCTTTCAAGCTTTTTCACCTTCCCAATTTGCTTCAAGTGGATTAAAACAGTTTTATCACTAACACCGCAGCCTGCAGCTAACTCGGACGTGGTTTGCGATGGATCCGCTTCCACAATAGCCTTCAATTCTTCATTATCAACTTTGGTCTCCGGCCGTCCACGGGGCTTGTTCTGCAGGTCGAAATTTCCAGAACGAAAACGTTGGAACCAAAAACGCACTGTGTTTTCTTTTTCGGCACCGTCGCCATACACATCATTAATCCTTCGAGCCGTTTCTGCAGCACTGGTGCCACGGTGGAACTCGTACTCGTAAATAACGCGATATTTCAAGTTTTCCATTTTGTAAACTGATTGACGCAAAGAAAAAAAACAATTGAGGAAAAAACAAATGACTTATAATTTTCGAAACACAAGTACTTGAGTAAATAGCTGTATAAATTAGAATTTGGAATTCTTAACCAAAGAGAAGATATTTGAGATCAAAGTTGCCAGTACGGCAAAACGCCAATTTCATATGTAAGGACCTAATGTTGGAAGATCGGGCGTGTCTTGTTGGCGAAACAGGTGTCGCGACAAATTCATTGACATATACTCGTACATTGTGATATTATAACAGTTAATATTGTTGGAGTATCATAGTGCTTCCACCAAAACAATGGATTATCTTATTTGTTTATATTAACGATAACACACATTTGTTGTGATAATCTTCTAATTACTCCAAGAAACTTTTCTTCCTATTTTATATTTTACCATTATCACAAGTTAATGTTTGGTATGTATGAGGTATGCATGCGAAATGATCTGATGATGAATGTTAATAAGTCCAAGGTAATGATTTTTGAAAAGGAAGAAACCACGACAGTCTGCAACATTAGCGTGAATGGTGAAAATTTGGAGCAAGTAGTTGAGTTCGTGTATTTAGGTAGTATGTTTACAAGAGATGGGCGAGTGGAGAGGGATATTGAAAGAAGGGTTGGGGCAGGCAACAAAGTGAATGGTGCACTTAAAGTTGTCATCGCAAACAAAAACCTATCAAAAAAAGCTAGAATGGCAGTGCACAATGGTGTTCTTCTACCGACCCTTATGCATGGAAGCGAAGCATGGAACTGGCAAAAGAAGGATGAAAGTAGAATAAATGCAGTTGAAATGAGATCTCTTAGAAGAATGTGTGGATACTCTGTGTATGATAGAGTGCCGAATGAAAATATAAGAAGTGAATGCGGTGCGAATGATGGTGTCATGAACAAAATAATGAAAGGATCATTAAGATGGTTTGGACATATGGAAAGAATGAATGAAGAAAGAATGGTAAAAAAATTATATGTTAATGATGTAAATGGTACCAGAAATAGAGGAAGACCGAGGAAAACGTGGCACGATCAAATAAATCAAATATTGAATGTCGGCCATGTGAGGAGTCAGAGAAATCGACGCGCGTGCATGACACGATGTATGAATGTTGAAGAAGCGAGAGAAATATGTCAGGAGAGAAAAGTGTGGCAGTCCATTCTTTCTGCCTACCCCTTCGGGGAGACGGCGTGATGGTTAGTTAGTTAGTTAGTTAGTTAATGTTTGGTACAATTTGTACTGATTTTTTTTACTTTACACTGTTGAAATACATATTTTAATCAAATTATTTCTAAATAATAATTAAATAAAACGATGTTTTTTAACAAATTATTTCTTATTCTTCCAATGGTGCTACAGTCCATATCGATCCTTGGCCTCCGTCAACTTTCTCCTCCAGCAGTCCCTGTTCTCAGCAGTCGTCCTCCAATTCGGCACCATAAGAAGTTGTGCATTATCCCTCTTTACTTCGTCCTCCCACCTCAGCCTTGGTCTTCCCACCCTTCTACTTCTTCCCGGGTGTCCAGTCATAATTCGTTTGGTTACCCATGAGTTCGGTACATGTCATCCTCTGTACATGTCCAGCCCATCTCAATATTTGTAGCTTTATGTGTGTGGAGATGTTAGGGGCCTGGTACATGGAATACAGCTCATCGTTGCGTCGAATACGCCATTGCTCTCCTTCTCTCACGGGTCCACAAATCCGTCGCAGCACCTTCTTTTGAATCAAATTATTTTATTATTTAATTTTATAAAATTTTTAAATGTACTATGTTCGTTTTTTATTTACAGATTTGAAATTCAACCACTAAAAGATTTTGTTCGGTTTCATTGTTTAATAAATTTATTAGGATGTCTAATATTAATTTGTCTCATTACTCGGAAAGCGATATCTGCATTGACGATTGGAAATTTATATTGTTATTAATTGTACAATTTTCACAAGCTGTATGTCTTATAGGAATGGGGTTACTGAGTCATAGTAGAAATTAAATAATAATATGTACTCTGAATTCGGTCCTGGATCACAAAACGGTCGTTTTTAGTAACATTAAATTTTATATCGGATCGCTGCGTTGGTTCGGACATATGGAGCGCATGGATGGAGAAATAATGTTTAAAAAATAAACGTTAACCGTGTAAATGAAGTACGGAGTAGAGGTAGACCGAGAAAAACATGGCATGACCAAATTAATCAAATTTAAAGGTTGGTCATGTTAGAAGTCTGGAGAATCGACGTGCGTGTATGATTTGTTGTAATGTGGAGGAAGCTAGAGAGGTGTGTCAGGATGGTGTAGTGTGGCGGTCCATTCTCTCTGCTTATCCCTGCGGAGAAACGGCGTGATGGTTTGTTGTTATAATTTTTATATAAATTTAACTATACAAACTGATCATCATGACGTTTCCTTGGGGAGTTGGGCAGAAATCGTATACCATGCACGCATGTCGATTTCACCTGATGAAAGATGAAAATAAAATAAACGTGTGGAAAATCTTTGTATGCTACAATGTCAAGTATAAATATAAACTGTGAATCGAGTGCAAACGAATTCGTTATGAACTAATATAAATAATCATTAATATGGCTTAGACACATGGAAATAATGAATGAAGAAATATTACTAACTATACGAATGGAGCACGAGATAGAGGTAGACCCCGGAAAACATGATCATATTAGTTAAAAGTATACCACTTATTGTATTAGGTTTATTTCATATATAATTAATATTTTTAATTGAAACTTCTTGGTAGAAGTTCATTGTAAATAATATTTTTTTTGTAAAAAATCTTTTTAAAATGTATATTTAGTTGAAATCCACTGATGTTTATGTCTTCGACCGGTTTCGGTAGCTCGCTGGCGTCTTCTGACCAGAAAGATACTTGAAATGAAATGTTTATGAAATATAATATATTTTTGTGTTATATTTTTTGTTATGTTACCGATGTAAATAGAACTAGAAATATAGGAAAACCGAGGAATACGTGGCACGATAAAATTAATCAAATATTGAATGTGGGAGTCTAAGAAATCGACGCGCATGCATGACACGATGTATGAATGTTTAAGAATCGAGAGAAATATGTCAGGAAAGAAATGTGTGGCAGTCCACTATTTCTGCCTACCCCTTCGGGGAGACGGCGTGATGGTTAGTTAGTTAGTTTTTACTTTTAAAATGTAATTTAGATTTGATAATGTAGCTAGAAACATGTCACTCCCATAAAATGAAATATTTTTTAGAAATGCTTGTCCAGAGTTAAGTCCCTTTACGAGTATTCAACCGTCCCCAACCAACGGAACGTTGAGATTCAACTCTTATTATACCAAGTATACAATTACCTTGAACGGGGTTCCTAGTTCTGCCCTCGCACGTCATAATGTTATTTAATTTAAGGAAACTGAGCACTGGGAATTTACAATACTTTTCTTGAAAATATTCTGCGCATATTATTACGTTTTATTGTATTGTGATCATCGACGTTAATTTGTGACAGTTTTATTATACACCGCTCGATTGTTTATGCCGACTATGTGGTTGGTGTCGCCGCGTTGCCCTTCGTACTACCGTCCACACGACAACAGGTGTGTGGACTAAAACATACTATTTTCTATTATATTCTCTCTGTGTAGTTTCCATTATCAGCGGCGACATATCTTATCAGACCGTTGTCAGTCGGCGGCCGTAGCCGGGCGTGACACTCCGTGACCGCCGCTGCACAGGTGAGGTAGTCCGCTGCCTGCGCCTGGATGCTGGTGCACGTGCATGCTCCCTCAGCCCGCCGGGTGCGACCCTTCCCGGCGCTCCGGTAGAGGCGCCTCCGCCCTCGAAAGAGCTCTCGGCTCGATCGCGACCTTCGGTCCTTTGTCCGATTTATCTCGCTTCTTGAACCCCGCGAACTCTCGATATTTAAGTTCAGTTGTTTACTCGAATGTCCGTGTTTACACTTGTTATCGCGCGATAATAATTCCGTGTCTCGTTAGACCGAGCGGGGCTCCGGCCGCCAGTGGCGGGTCTCGGGTCTCGCCTCACGCAACAGGCAACAGTATCCGCCGAGACAGCACCTCGAGAGGTTCGGGGCCAGCGACGCAGTCGAGATAATGCGCGATTCATTGTTCACCGAATCTATTGTGGCCGGAAAATTCCGAGTGTAATGTTCATTGTTTAGTGCGCTCCTTGGTGCGGTGCAAGATGTAGTAGCGAGTACGCGCGCGGTGTAGCTATTGTGTTTCTCGGGCCTGCGTGCCCGCACCCGCACCCGCACCCGCCCAGATGACGATGTTCATAGAGCTGACCGCGGCGGGGGAGGAGGAACCGAAGCGCATCTCGGCCTCCGTGTACCCCAGCTGCACGGAGCTGCCGGCGCCCGACAAGTGGACTAATTGTTTGCCTCTCTCTCCTAAAGGCAAGCGGCCGCCGCTCAAGACGTTCGCGGAGATCCAGACGCTGCTGCAGCAGGGGCGCAAGAGGGACGCCAAGCTCCTGATCCGAGAGAACTCGTGGCCCATCAACAGTAGCGTGCGCGCGCAGCTTTGGCCCGCGCTATGTCGCCAGCACCAGCAAGGCAAGTCCATGCTGGACGGCTTTTACTGGGACATGGTCAATCAGGTCAGTCCAATATTAGTATTTGTATTTATATATATTCACCGATCTGTTTGCTGAATTGTTTATTACGTTAAAGTTTGTTACATTCAAAGTTTTATTCCACCGTCGTCACAGCAGTATTTTTAATTCAGTTACATAAATAATAACTGCCACCGACCACTCATCTGTGTCAGTGTGCTGCAAGTAATGACCTGCTACGTAATTATGCAATATTTTCTTATCTTTTCTATTTCTAACGTTGAGATTGTTTTTGGTTTTCCTACATCAAAGCTGATCAAAACGTACACATGTATTTAAACAATTGCAATTACTAAACGTACAATTGTTTTAATATAATATTATGCTAAAGCTAATACTCTGCCACTTTTTTCTATTTTTCTATCTTTCTGAATTTAAAAATTATTCATAATTACAATCTTTAATTACCCGTGTGTCTCTTTTTTCTAAATTTGTGTGTGAAACCAATTTTTAACATGTTATTGATTACATCACCAAAAATATTATGATTTCTGCATTAATCCACTTTTTATTTCAAATCTTTGTACTTAAAAATATACATTTCTATGCTTCCGAAATAATTGTAGCCAGATCCGGTGACGGGTGTGTCAGTATATATAATTATTATTGTCGTTCGAACAATGAAATGGTTTTGTATGTCCTGCAAGAAATTGCGTTCTACGCCAAAAATGGTTCTGGTAATATACTTATACAACAATTATCACCTCCTATAAAATTGAACGTTCGTGCTGGATACAACTGGTTATTAGTTTCATGACGGTGGCAACAGGCGACTCCCAAATGAGTATTGTAAATTTCACTAGTATTTATAGGTTCGTCTCGATATCTCGTGAGTTAGTTAAAATATCAACAATGACAATTTTGGTCTCCCAATTTAAATTGCCTTACGGCGTATTTTTATCACCCTTACTAGGTCAATTGCGCCATTCGATAAACAATTTTGCAAAAAAAAAAACAGAATTGTTTTCACAACGTAAATACTTGAGATATCGCTGTAAAGTGAACATTTTGTATCAGCACAGCGAGTGACTTTAACTCAAACGCAAGGTAAAGAAACAATATGCGCACGTGGATGCATATACAGATAATATAATAGATTCTTTATTTTAATAATCTATTTTACATATTTGTGTGTTGCGTTGGATAGCTTAACCTTTTTATTTATAATGTTAAAGCATCAGGCACTAATGATTCTGGGATGTTACATTGCTCTCGGTACTTTAATTACTATCCATCAGATGTACTTGAAAAGGAAATACACCTTGAATATTCAGTTTCACCTTCGAGTTGATCTCTGTTTCATGTGTACGTCTAATTTTGACAATGTGCTTTAAGACGTTTTCTATTATGGGAATTAGCGTAAACAAAAATGACGTACTCAAATAGGATCGATTTTTGTCCTACACGTATAACATGTGTTTGTGTATTTTCGCGAGGTTTGGTACAAAAGGCGCAAACGATAACACTTGCACGAACAATTGATTACTGACTAATTATAAGTTGCAGCGAGTTAAATGGGCCTAGCTTCCGGCCATCGCGAGATAAAAGTATTGATATTTTTTAAAGCTGTAATCTAATTGGATACGTATTTTTACACATTACTTACGGCAATTAACTTTTTTGTCGAATGTTTCTGAAGCGCTATAAACAAACAATAGAACCATCCCATTACTGGTTTGGGTTCGTAAATAGCGACGTGACGTACGCCGGTTTTATATTATTTTTTGTAAAAAAAAATAGACGTAGACTTTTATTTATTGTTCCATGTTTGTGTAGGGTCCTTAGACCATATAAAATATATTTCTTATATAAGCCATTTAAGATTTTCTCAATTTTCGAGGATCGCCACTGCTGTTTCGACACATCCTCCAGGTGGTTCTTTCAAAGATTTTTCCTTTTCATCTCTTGTATGCTTTATGGCATTCCGGTATATTGTACCAAGTGTTATGCTTATATTTTAATATTATATTTCGCTATGAGTTCTAGGGATGTTATATTTCTGAATGTGATAAAACTATCGATGTGCATAAGTAAATCACAAGAAATTATGATTTTCCGCCATTCTAAATAAAAGCATGATTTTTTTCTCTCTCCATGGTTTTAGTAGTTTGATCTCATCTTCAAACCCACCACCTATCAAATGTCACTTATTTATCGTCTATAGTTTGATAACTAAGAAGAAGCATAATTGAAGGCTGGCTATTACAAAAATAATTTTAAAAAACGTGCAATTTTATTTATTGTTCCATATGTTATGTACTACGGATTGCGTCTTTAGGGTGACGTTTGAAGTACACTATAATTATTATTCAATTACTTTGCACCTTTGTGAAGATATTGGTCTTTGTGTTTCGCCCAATTGGCATCATAAATTTTAACTTTTTTGATGCTTGTAATTTCCAGCCCTCAATTTTTAGTAGCGACTAAGATAGTTAAATCGAATATTAAAATTTTCCATATTCCTAATTTGCGATGTATTGCATCAGGTGTTCGGGACTACGGAGCTTCCCGACAAGCCGATCATGCTGCCGCCATTCGTGGAGTCCACGCACTGCCTGGGCTACCACCTCACGCGCAAGGGCCGCGCGGTGGCGGACCGCGTGGTGTCCGTGGTGGGTTACGCCTGCCCTGACATCACCTACAGCCCCTCGCTCTACCCCATCACCGCCATCCTGCTGCACTTCATGCCCGGTGAGTCTCTCTCTGAGTTCATAACCCAGCGTTTGGCCAATAAAGGTTCTTTTCCAGGAGGGATAATGAATAAACAAATCGCGCTGATTTTTAAAAAAAATATTAAATTACGTATATTATTAAAAATTTATTTATTTTCATTTCTCTTACTCTCCTTATGAAAAAAAAAAGTTTCTTGTGTTAAGGCCTAGGTTCTCAAAGTGGGCGATAACGGGGCAGTAGAAGATCCAGAAAAAATAGAGTCTAAAAGGACAAAAAAAAACACGCTAATCACGTAGGTACTAATAAAGCAAATTAAACTTAAATATTGGTTTATTATGTTATTGTATGTATTGTAATCATTTTCCCATATTTCGAATAACTTTTCTGGGATGGGGGCGTTGAACGTTTATTTTTCTTGTAAAGGGGCGGTGGCCCAGAAAAGATTGGAAACCTATGTTTTAAGGAAAGGAGTATCTGGAGGATTTCTCTTAAATGTCACTAAATTCTTGTCACTACAGAGTCAAAGTTCACTGAGTTTTCAGGTTTTTGATTTTTCTTTCCTTCATTAGTTTCTATAATATTATACTTGCTGGTGATTATCTCAAGGAAATCACTAATTGCAATATTATATTATAAAATTTTATTTCTGTATTTTTTCGTTTAATTTAAGTCCACCGAGCTGACACAGTCAAGGTCTGGTTTATAATGTTTATAATTAAAGTTATTTGCACCAATTTTATTTGTTAATTAATGTTTCGCTCAATAGGTTTTTACATACACATTTACGTACAAAAATATGTTTCACGTATGACGAATATACTCGTACAGTATTTTTTTACAAATAAATTAAATGAAAATCGTATGAAGTAAAACACACGAATAAAAGAATTGTGATTAAAAGTATATATTAGTAATATACTTATGTTTTTGGAAAATATACACTTTAAAAGATTTTAAATTTGTTATTACGATTAAAAATGTATATAAATATATTATAACCTTTACGTATGGTAACACCTGCTTATATACATTTTTATAATAAAAAAAACTTTATTCTATATTCGCCATACTTTGTGTTGTGAATGTTTTATTTGTCTTTTTCTTTTTTTATATACTTTGCATATACAGCACTAACTTTAAAAAAATCAATTAAATATCAGATATGTTTCGGACAACCCGGACCTTCCTCAGTGATATTATAAAGATATTTAAAATGTTATAAAATTGTTTACAAATATGATCATTTTTGACAGATGTTATAAAGATTTATGTGTAAACGTTCCAAAATAAATCTGTATAACATCTATCAAAACTGATCGTATTTGTAAACAATTTTATAATTTTTAAAATATCGCTGAGGAAGGACCGGGTTGTCCGAAACATATCTGATATTTAATTTATTTTTTAAAGTCAGTGCTGTATATACAAAGTATATAAAAAAGATAAAGACAAATAAAAAACTTTGTTTTAAAAATAGAGTTTTTTTTAAAAAGATTTGATACGCCTTCAAAATGAAGTCATTGCTTTTAGGATGTTGGAAATACATTTATTTATTTTCTTTTGCCATGATTTAATAACATTTCTACCATCAATGCTGGATCTATCTACACAAATATATCTGATAGATTTAAAAAATCTTATGTTCATATTAGCTTAATGACACCAATGTGTCCCTTTTTAACAATTGCTTTCCTACTGCGTAAAGTGGATGACATATTTGTGAAAAGAAATAGATTCTCCCCAATTGTTATGACGGCTTGTTTATTTTGTTAGTTGACTCATACATATATCATATTAATTGCTTATTTTGTATTTTAAATAAACGTATCTCGTTTACATTAAATTATAAATAAAAAGTTGTTTACATTGTCAGTAGCAGACTGAAACACTGATTTTGGTAACGCGAATACTGTGTCACACTTATCAATCAAATGAGACAGTTTTGTTTGTTTAATCTACATTTCTTTCGTAAGCTCAATGACTATCCGAATTGGTTTTAACCCACATGTCAATATAAACGAATTTGATGAAACTGTTAATGGTAAAAATAAAAAGAGTTAATTATTTATTTTTTTGCCATGACCGTTGTTTTTTAATAAAATAAAATATCTTAAAATTAAACGATGTTTTTTAAGAACTACTTTTGTCTTTATTTCGACAGCGACCGGTTTCGTCAGGCTTACTGGCATTGACGGACTGGTTTTCCAACTGGTTATCAGGATGGTTATATCAGACTGGTTTTCTGGTAGATTAGTCTGTCGATGTTAGAGAACATGGCGAAACCGGTAGCTATCGAAATAAAGACAAAAGTGGAAATAAATTTTAAAAATACATCGTTTTATTTAATTATTATTCAAAATAAACTTCCATCAAGAAAATTCAGTGAAATCATTAGATTATTTAAAAAATATAATATATAATCATCCCCATCATGACGTATGGAATAGAGGTCAGAACCGATATCAATAGAACTAAGAACCTTCTTAGAGTAGCAGAAATGCGAAACCTGCGCTCCATCGCAGGCAAAACCCTCAGAGATCGGATCAGAAATGAAACGATAAGGTCTGTCTGTGGTGTTGAAGACATAGTGAGATGGGGAAGAAGCAGAAGGCGCTTTTGGAGAGACCACGTGGACCGCATGGAGAATACAAGAATTGCAAAAATTGTTAAAGATGAAAACCCAAGCAGCAAGAGATTACCAGGAAGGCCGCCGAAGAGATGGAAAGATGACTGGACATCATCATCCCAGGAAGCCCACCGTCACAAACAGGTCACACGACCTAAACTAAGAGAAAGAAGAAGAAGAAAGAAGAAGAATATATAATAGTATAAAATAGTTAATTGTATAGAATTTCATATTGGCTCAGCTGTCAATTACGCGGTCATTAATGTGTAAATAATAAAATCCACATAAATTGATGTTTGTTTGGACGTGATCAGAATTATCTTGTGAATAGGCGATTGAAATTATCCGATGATTTTATAAGATTAAAGTCAATGCTCGTCAATCGGGCGAATGATAACACCTCGTGACCCGCTGAGGGCGCGCTCGGCGCCGATCGATCGCGGAATCTTATTTAGATTATCTGCATACCGAATATTGACTATCTGATTATCTCTAGCGTCACATCTGGCTATGGGCTCTCGGCTGGGTGTTTACATTTTGTCATTGAAAAATTTTCCCTACTCTCCAAACCGCCTACCTTTATAATTTGATCTTGTTTATGATTATGATGATACTTGATTATGTTTGTGTCTGAAATTAAAAACGATTATTCAAAGATAAATAATAAATTTTAGTTTCAGTCACTTTTTTCTAGGAGTGACATATTTCACCTTATTCTCAATATTGAGCATTATTAAAAATCTAATCCAGTAGACGCTCTCTTAACCGGCCTTGACGGGACCGACCCAGGGCCGAATAACGAAAAAGTCGGTTAAAGAGAAGGTAGTGAAAAACACATTTAAAAAAACACTTTCACAAGGAAGAAAAAAAAAACACATTTTTTTCAAAATACTAAGAAAACAGAATTTTTATTCTGTATTAGAAACTCACACCTTAAAAATTAACATTTCACTAACTGTAAAAAATGCGTACAGGAAAAAGCCACACATCAGTCCAATTTTTTTTTAAAAAATAGGCCTACAATGGATTTAAAAATTCTGTTATTTTCTACTGCTTCTTGTGTTGAATCGACTTTTTAAAAGCGTAGTCACGCCATTTCTTTATGAACATTACATCTACTACAGTAGAATCCTTCTGCTGCTGAATGTACATCGCCGCCACCTGCAGAGCCTCTTTCCCTTCGTCGTGGCTAACCGTGTTGTCTTCTTCGTACTCCTCACAGTCGACTTCCTCTTCCTCTAGCGCTTCGTTGATAACAGTCTGAACTATCTCGTCATCATTCAACAATTCATTTTCAAGAGGCCGGCAGAAGAGGCCGGTCAAAGCGGTGGGACGGTTAAAGCGGCGCCGGTTAAGAGAGCGTCTACTGTAGCGAAATAATATATGAGTATATATCTCCTATAAAGTATAATAAAACTTCTGGAATACGAATATATCTTATTATATTTTTAAATATAGAGTTTTACATCATTGTTCAAGAAATAACAAATTCCGTTATTTAAAAAATAAATACAGTATTTAACGGAGTTTGTAAAATATTACGTGTGAAACGTTTGTTTATTATATGATATCTTGTATTTAAAAAAAAATGTTTTGATATACTCGTATATTATTTTCACGTTGATTTGAAACATTTTATGACAATTTTTGACCTGTAATTGAATGTCTCTCATAATGTGTAAAATATATATATTTTTAATTGAAAAATCCATAAATGTGTATGGTAGTTAGTAGCTTAGCGAGAAATTTTCCCACCGCTGCAGCGCGGTTGTACGGCGTTCCGTGGTGGACACGGTCTGAGTATGGGGAGCTGGGGGGGAGGCGCCCGTCACGTGAGGGGCCTCGCGCTGATAAGAGCTGGCTCCATTTAGATACATACTCTGTTATCTCGCAAACTGTGGGACGCATCTCTATTTCCCACATGACATTTATTCCTCGTCAAAATATTCACAATTTATTGAGAAATCTTGTCTTTTTCTTCTCCGGTCTAATCTAATGATTGGTCTGCAGCAAGGCGACGCATCTCCTCTTCCACTCCGCTCGGTCCTCGGCAACTCTCTCCAACTCCGCACATGAGGTGCAGCCCATATATCGGCAAATCTGGTCTAGGTACTCCTGTCGAGGTCGTCCTCTGCCAATCGATCCCTCGACCATTCCCTCCAACACATCATGCAGGAAACATTCGTGTCGCAACACATGACCAATCCATCTTGCGCGCCTCTCCGCTATGATATTCAACATGTGCCTACTCTCTTCAACTCTGCTGAGAACCTCTTAATTTGTAATGTGGTCCCTCCATGAAACATGGGCAATTCGTCGGTAGGTCCACATCTCAAATGCCTCCAGCCTTTTGCGCTCTCTTTCGTCCAGGCACCAAGTCTCGCAGCCGTACAGTAAAACACACCAATGTTTTTATAAGTTGTTTTCGGAGGTTCAGGTCTATGTTGTTGGACTCGAATATTTTAGATTTCTTGTTGAAGGCAAGTTTAGCCTTGTCTATGCCTTTTAATCTTGTCAATGGCGAGAATTGTATTGCGATCTTTGTGGCAGAGTGGTAAGAGCTATGACTTGATTCCCGACGATGGTAGTGTAATTGTCGCACTGCTTTTGGTCTGGTATAGAGTTCACTTAAAATATACAGTAATTGGGTTCAAACGACCTGTTGTATACAAGGCAGGCGGGGATACTGACCACTATACTACTACATGGACAGGGGATGTGCCAAGGGAGTGTATAAGCGAAGCTGTTTTTTGGCGCCGCTGCGCCTATAAACAGCTTCGGTAAGCGAAAAATAAGAAAACAGTTGTGAGAATTAAATGGTATCTCATTGTCTGCGCGAAGAGTAATAATTAGTATCTTTATTCCCGTTAACTGGACTGGTGGTGGACCGCAGGAAGGGTATAAATACTTCTTTAGAGGACTTGGCGTAAACTTATGGAAGTGTATTTTTATACAATTTTAGTGACACATTTTAACACATTGTAAAGTACGAGTACATAAAATGAAATTTTATAATTGTATTTAAATTTGAGGCTACGCGTGTTAATTAACGCGCAAATCCCTCGCAAACAAAGTGGTATTATGTCCATTTTCCAATCATTTGTTAATAATCAAAAGAAAATTCTACATTTGAAAAAATAATATCTATTCTTTAATGATTAGAAATCTTAATTAGTATTACGCTATGATTCACCGAAACTTGTTTAAATTGCATATACCTATTTTTAATACGCTATTAAAATGAATGGAAATGGAAAATTCGTTCTCAATCGCAATCGAAATAATACTTTTGATAATGGAAGTATTTTTTTCCAGAAATTCTTACGTGTGTAGTAATATATGTACGTACACACGTTTTATTTGGTATTAGGGAGACGTATTCGCCAATCTGGAATTCTGTTTCACACAATTTAAATACGCCAAAGAATACACAAAGGATATGTTGTCCTTTTACAGGCAATGTATTATGTAAATCTCGGTAATGTAGTTTGTTCACGAATCGATGAAGTTTGGAAGTCTATGTGTATGTGTTCATATATTCTTGTTCGTATATATTCGAGCAGTATATCGGATCGCCCTGCCGATGCCGCTATGCTGTGGGCTCACCTTTGTGTTGTGCGTCTGTCACGCTGATTGCCTAATCAAACACAAAGCTGAGTGAATAGAGACACGCTTTGATTAAATTAATTATAATAAAAACATTTTAGGGAATGAAATCGAGCTGTAATGTCTGATCTACTCACATTATATTGTTTTAAGTACATTTTGATTGTAAATTTATATTGTTTTAACCCTGGTTTGTTGTCAACAACAAACCAGGGTGACTGAGGTGGCTCTGGAGATGGGCGGGCTGAAGCGGCGATAGGCTGGCCATGTCTGTCGGAGAACCGACGGCCGATGGGGGGAACGGGTTCTGGAGTGGAGACCGCGTACAGGATTCCGCAGAGTTGGACGTCTCCCTGCCCGCTGGACCGACGATCTGAAGAGGATTGCTGGACATGGATGGATGGAAGCGGGAATGGACAGGTACGGTGGCGTGCTTTACATTCATCAGTGAATAACAGACGACTGATGACGATTGTTTTAACCACTGATCATTACCTACTAGTTTCGATTGTCTGTGAATCTTCTTTAGGAATATATACGATAGTATTTTTGTAAAAAAATTGTTTCATTTGTCATATTAGTAATTCAAGAAATAAAGGACCGATTTTATGGGTGTGCTTGGTTGTTGTGAGGGTATTCTTATTGTCCTTTATTTAAGACTAGTGTTATTTTTCGGAGACTTTCTTAAGTCCAACTGTTTTCGCAGTGTTAAATTTAAAAATATATATATTACACTGGGAAAGGACGTCTGCGGTCCGAAACATGTTTGTGAGAAGTTCAAAAAAGTTTTGTAAAAATACAATATTTTTCTAGAGTTATTCAAATGATAATCAAGGTTAGTTTATTTTTATTTATTAATATGCATAGTATTGAACAGGAAATGGCAGCGAACTGTCGAAACCGGTCGAAGCCATAAAATCAAGTGGAATTAAACTATGTACACATTTATTGGAAGGATATTTTCTACTTATTGTAAGGAGGCAATTGGGGCGGTTGAGTGAAACATGGACAAACACACTCGTATCAATATATTTTTTATTTTCATTATTTGTATTGAACTTTTACCAAGAAATTTCAATTAACAACATAATTTTTTTATAGTTTTGAACATTTTTAAATCATAAAAAATAAAATTCTTGAATATGAAGTTTTAAAAAAACACGAGTTCGTACATTCTATTAATATGCAAAGGCATGCAATCATTGCAGAATGTCTTATGTAAACGGTACTTGCTCTTAATAATACGGGAGTTTATCGTTTTATGGTTTGTTATTTCTGGAGGAGATTAACCGTAATAAATTGAGTATTAAACCGCGCGACGTTCTAATGAACTTGTTTTCCGCGCTCCCTTAATAATCCGCCCAAGTGTAGCGTATGCAAATATTGATATGACATCATGGGTTCATTCTCATTGACTTCGGGACCCTCCTCTGTCGCTGTCAGTGTAACCATTTAAGTGTTACACTCGCCAGTCATTCCTCGGAGACTGTGGACACAATATTCATATATTTTAGTCAATATTGATGTAATACGTGGTAGGCATAGCGCCATTTTCGTGAATAAATTAAAAATGTTCTACTGTCTGTCTCTCGACTTGTAGAACAAGTCTGCATCTGGTGAACATGGTCGTTTTCAGAGATAGGGAATTTTTCATATGAAGCAATGTGTTGATTCCATCATACTCTACAATGCCAACTTTAACTAGTCTTCTATTAACCACCCTACGTATTTGAACGTACGTGATACGTTCACTGTGACTGTACCATTCTGCGCTATCCCGTATCACGTACGCGCTTGAGAAAAAGTAATGTACCTAAAATGTACAAACTGTTAGGAATACGCGCGTATGCCAACAACACTCGAGTACAAGTCTTCATAAATATGATAGTTTTACAAGGGGCAGGCGAAGTGTGCGGCCGAGTATTTGACGATTCGTAATGAAAAAAAAACATATATTATATATAATTAAATTTCATTCATATAAAAACCCGTTTTTTTGCACGTTTCTCGGAAAATAGGTAGGACGGTTAATGCGGCCCTGGTCGAGAAAAAATGTAGAACTTTGGATACTCCTTAGCTCTCTTTCGAAAGAACACTCGGGGCCACACATCTAGTCCCTTCATAAACAACCACAAAGTCACATTATTAACAATGTTTCAACATACGTAAGAGAGATAGCCATCAGAGCTGAACCTCTGTATGTCAGAAGATCCAAGTCCAATAGTCAAATTCTTTTAATTCTTTGGAGTGTTCTGCCTTCTAATTGCCGAACAACAGGTATTATTAACATTGTGATCCTGATTTGATGGTGTATTGTCTCAAATTGACGCCTTAAATATTGTTATTATTTCAAATTATTTTAATATTGTTAATATTGTTATTATTGTTTTTGTCGTTTGTTTTTTCCATTCAGTTTTCAACGCATTGTTATTATCTTTTTCGAGAGCGTCCTAGAGATATCACTCCATATGGCTTCGTTGTGTATTCCCATTGTTTTAATGGCTCTAGCTTTTGCTCGATACCCATTTTATGTAACAATATATAAAAGTATTATTGTACTTACCTGTATAATACGTACAATTTTTATTAGAGATTTTCTTTTTTACCCGCAGCGGGAGAATCGAATATTTTATAGAAAGGCTCTTTTAATAGAGTAAACAACAACAACAAACCTTCACGCCGTTTCCCCGCAGGGGTAGGCAAAGACAATGGACCGCCACACTATTCTATCCTGACATACCTCTCTAGATTCCTCCATATTCATACATCGAGTCATACACGCACGTCGATTCTTCCGGCTTCTGACATGACCAACCTTTAATATTTGATTAATTTGGTCATGCCACGTTTTCCTATAATAATATAAAGATTAACAACAACATATTTTTTCAACAATAATACAAATATTAACAAGATACGCTCATCGTCTTTTAATGTTTTTTTCTTAACGCCTGTAAAAATAACAATGTGTAGGAACTTCGATACGTTTATTTTTAGATGAAATCAAAATGTAAACGAAATTTCGTGACATTTGACAAAATAATGTGGTGTCACTAATATTGTTAATTTTTTATTTGTATACTTTGGTACGTAATCCAGCTGCCTATATCGATTGTGGTGAGATATTTTCCACAAGTTTTCATATAAATCTTGCTTATAAGAGCAGGATGAATGTACTTTTGACGTTTTCATTGCTTGTAACGAAAATTTAATGCTTTTTAAATTTGTTCACACGCCAATTAATATCAGTCGGTAGTAGATAATTATCTCTGTGTGTTCGAGCGGTGTGAAGTTGTAAATAGTAAACTGTAAACCCCTAAATGGCGGTCCTCGCATTGGGTTATCTCCTAACCGTGGGATTAGTAGATTCTCGTTTCATTCCTTATCATCGTGTTTATTTGTTTACTTATCCTATTTTTATTTTGGCGGCTCTAACAAGAGTGTTCCATTCCATCGAAAATGCTCCCGGGGACCGTAGACGAGAGTTTAATCCTTCGTTTCAGGATTTTTGAAATTTTAACAACAAACTGTATTTTTAGTTATCTATTGTAAAACAAAATATGCGAGAAATACAGTATACTGTTTATTTATGTACCTACGAGTATATTGATAAAAAAAGTGTTTGTAGCAAATTGACTAGAAATCTTTTATAATATCTTATAATAACATACAATAAATGATTGACCTTGATATAAATACTCACCTGGCAAATTAGCTATTTTAATTTATTTGAAAATACGTATTTTTTTAAATTCCAAAAGTGTTTAATAAACTGATAGTAATACGTATTTTTTGTAAACTAGCATCACTAGCCTGTATAACCTAACTATTATCACCTTAATAGGTAGATGGGAATGTAGAGTGTAGCGTACATTATTCATATTATTGAAATTAAAATATGATACCATGTGCAAATATTAGTAGACTTTTCGGCTTGTACATCAAGAACATTTATGAAATTAAAATATTATATACAAATATTAGTCGAATTTCGGTTTGTAGCAAATTTGCTTCACGGTGAAATGAAGGGTTAACATCATTCGTGGCGAAAGGCCTTTACTATGTTTCAATTATTTAATCCAATTTGGTTTAAATATTTACACAGAGCCCGGTTCTGATTAGCCCAGTTCCGCCGAGTGCTTATGTATCCTTAATTTTCCCATGGACTCTCGGGTTGTTTATTGAAGATCCCATTCGACGCTCTCGATAAGGACTCGGAGTTGCGCTTTTGTTGCCTGCCGTTGTTTTGATAGATAATTTTTATTTCGCGCGCTTCCCAAATAATGTTCCGTGATATACAACATCAGGTGACGCAAGCTCTGGACAAACACTGCAATTTATATATACAAATTTTTCTCTGGTGCACACAAGATTAAGCATACTCTACTCTGTATAATGATAAGGTTATTTTCAGTCATTATCACGGAAATAATGCTAGTATGGTTGAATGAATGCTCGCGTGATGCGAGTTATTTGTTTGTTTATATTATATATTGCATAAACTCGCTCAATAACAATCGAAACTTGTACATTATTTGAGGGTGTCATGAGTACATATTAATTTGTAGAAGTTGAATCGGTTAATTAAATTTGTGTACAACGTACAACCCACACTTCATTTACAATAATAGGAATTGTTTTATCCGTTAATTCAATTCGCCGTATTCGCCTAAATTTGCTCACGCAATCAAATTTTACACTGTTAACATTTATGTTGACTTGTTCATACAGAATAAAAGCCTGCGAATTATACAATACGTCATAGAGTATTTTATAATAATTTCTATATTGGAATTGCAAAAATTCTAAATCTATTTTTAGATAAGTATTCTGTGATAAACTATTAAATCTCCTTATCAGTTTATGAACGGAATTTTGTGTATTATATTATGTATAGATTCTCGAGTCAAAACAGCGTCCCTGTTGTTCAAAAAACGTTTATACAATAAAATTTCAATTGCACTGTACTCAATTTTTTTTTATCTACAGCGACTAGGAAGTAGTACTGTAGATTGGAAAAAAATACCAAGATCAACGCAAGTCAATCACCATAAGGAAGAGGAACCCAGAAGTTTTTGCGAGGCATTAAGAATAACTGTTTTTACTGTAGGAAGGTACTCCTCTAATAAGATTCGTATTATCATTGGTTGACTTAAATCGATTTGTTTATTTCCGATATTGTTGGACGTGCCGCCGACCAAATCGTGGCATGTTTTCAACAGTTGTAAATTCTGTCCGCTTAGTCTGATCTTAGCGCATCTGTAATCAATCGGGCCAAGGGCAATGCCCATCGCCAGTTATCAGATGCAGTCATTTAATCACACAAATTATACGCTTTGGTCGCGTTTGTTATTGTTTTGCTGCCACATTGTAATGCCCACACGCCGCAGCCGTGCGCGTCGGATTTATTATTCTGGATCTTTTTGCACGAAACTCTGCTATTCTTGGACGATTAGTACGATTTGCGGGATGATTAGTACGATATATGTGATTTCACACCTCACGGGTTTCTTTCAAACGAATGGCGGTATACTTGCTGATGTCGATACGACGAGTGTTGAGGCTTGGACTATTTAGTGACAACTGCGGTGGGCTGGCCATGTGATAAAAATGTCTGAGACAGACTCCCACTGAAAGTGACTAAAGGAAAATGTTCATATGGAAAATACACGAAACGTTTCAAAGATTCCCTATAAGCGAACCTCCGAAAGACTAATATTGATGGTGAACGTTCGGAAAAGATTGCAGATAATAGACCTAGATGGAGATTAACAATACATAAATGCACGTAAGACTTCGAAGCATATCGCAGAGACGACGCTGCAAAGAAAACGAGGAGAAGACGAAAGGAGAGACCATTGGTAGACGGTGGCGGTTATACTACCAACATTTTCCCTTCCTCTAGATGCCCCAGAGTGTATGGGTCCAGGATTAGACAGAGAGGACACACATCCGTGAAGGACATTCTTCCTCGGATACAAAGGACAGTCGACGTAATTCTAAATTGTCTCCCGTCGAAAATATTATATACTCGTATATATTATATAATGTAGCTGTGATCAATCAAAATGATAATGTATAAATAATTTCCATTTCTGAAATATTCAAATGCTTCTAACCTGATATGCCTTTTCCCTAAAGTACAGCGCTTTAAAAATATCAACCAACTCCTATTTTACTGTAAATATTGAGATTTCGTTGAAGGTTATATTTACACTTGGGATAAGTGTGAGCGAAAGCGACATAAAGTGTTTATTCTGAACGTGAACACAAAAATGTGACGTGAATGTTAAACGCCCTCTCGATATGATAAACATTTCTTTACTTGAATATTTAGATATTTACATCAATTGTCTTGATTGATAAATTGTATTATCATATTATTTTTTTCGTAAATAAATGCATCGTCCATGGTTTTGAAAACTTGAAATTTATAGAATATACCAAGAAGTTGCTGATAGTTAGAACAAGGAGTTATGGAAAATAGATCTTCTTTATTGTCAATTCAGGGTCTCAATACAGATTTTTCTCAGAGAGAGACAGTTGAAGATACAAAGATGACGTGTATTTCAAATAGTATTATATATTTTGACGTTCGTTGGAACTCGGGAATAACCCATGATGATCTGATATTTGTTTTGTACGAGGCATATCTAGAAAGTAAGTGTACTGAGGCTCTTACGACCTGCTATAAGGAACTGCTCGCCTCGTTTAAATGGGATATCCTGAACCATCCCGCGCATTCCCCTGACCTAGCACCTTCAGATTACTATCTCTTTACCTCTCTGAAGCTGCACATGGGTGAAAAAAGGTTTTCAACCAACGAGGAGGTAAAGGAGGAGGTGGAGAAGTGGACGAAGGGGTTGGCGAGAAACTACTTCGAGGAAGGCATCAAAAAGTTGATACCCCGCTTCACCACCTGCATTGAGAGGAATGGCGACTATGTCGAAAAATAGCTTACATATGTACTATGGTAACCACGTAATTTTTTTGTTTAAATAAAAAAATTGTAACCTACAAAAATTCAGTACACTTACTTTATGGAGATGCCTCGTAGATAATAATTAAAGTAGTTGGTACGGATTTGACATGGACATTTGTAGTCTGCAGGAAGATTGTCGGATATTAGACGAGAGACTAACGACGATGATATTATCTAATTCATGTATGTTTTTATCTTGTAACAAATTCTAATGGTCGTTCTTAATTTAATTTGTCAAATGCAACGTGTTACGTACAAAATAATAAGTCTATTGTATCCACACTTCGCACGGATTTAGCCCACTTAAAGAATTAGCCGAGCAAGATTTGGCGACACGCGATGGCCGGCGGATGTAACAAATTCATTTATTATCTTAAATAATTGATCTTGATCTCGCGTCCAGTAACTCTGCTTGTTATTTCGTTTTGCGATGGGTATTCGTACTCTTTGCTCGCGAAAACACGCATTGTATAGCGGTGCAAATGATATTCGTCTTGCGAACTAATAATAGCGCCATTGGATACACAAAATATCTAAAGTCTACGTGTGTGCTAGCTGTTTTATTGACTCGATAGATCTTGTGATACGCTCACGTGAAAATGCTTCAATATTCATGATAACCAATTTGTTCGATTGACTCCGAGATTACGGCTTATGATAATATTACTCGCAAGTAAGACAATTTTAATCGTATTTAGATTTTGAATTATTTATTTTTGTTACCGTTTTATTTTTATTAAACTCTATTATTGGTTTTAAAAAAATGTATTTGATAATTGAAGCTCGGTAGCTTTTTCGTACAATTTTTGCGTTATTTTAATTTAATTTTATTAAAAGGGTTATATAATGACATGTTATGTACACGGAGAAGCAACTTGAGAAGATGTCAGTAGGATGACTTTAGAATTCTTGATCGAAGGATCTACGAAAATGGTTGGTTCACATATTATTGACATCTTTATATTGGTTATTTCTTGGATTTTTAATACTGGATCGCCAACTTTTAATACGATAACATTGTCGAATACAAATTGAATACAAATATTTAAGTGAGTTCTTTGACAGCTCGTCTTAAAAATCGATTCAAAGCTGTTCTTTTTGTACGTTTTCAAACAATTGTTTCATATACGCACACATGTAAATGAAAACAGAAAATTCTTTAGATTTGCCCTCTTAGGAATTATGGTTTTATTTTATCATTTGTTTATTACACTTATTGTATGAATATTTTCAACACGCTGAGTTTATAACCTCTAGTGCCAATAACAATCATAATAATCCTCCATTTTCTAGTCGTTTCCCACCATTTTTGGCTGTATAACTATATTTTATTACTTTCATGATGGAGATTTCCACCCTAATAGTGTGGTTTTATTTTAGTAATAACAGTAATAGTATACGCCGTAATTTTATTCCCCCGACATACATATAAACCTCCCGCTAGTTTGATACAAAGAGCCCAGTTTATTTTTCCGCACTCCCATCCTCTACGTATCTCGTACTTCTATGTAGTATTGGTAACTCCACGCTCCAGAAATACACTCGGCGATTTGTTTAGTCAGAATCGCTTATATCCAGATGCCTTCTTTATAATAGTAATTGGTTTGAGAACAACACATGTAATTAGTTTTTTTTTACGATGTACAAATAATTAAAAATAGTGTAATTCATCCAATTAGATTTTGACGTTTCATAATTTATGTCGCTCGACGGTGATGAGTGTTCACTTAATATGTGTATCCTTATGGGCTATTGTTCTGATGCCTACGACGGTTTTAGTGTTCGTAGAATTGTGGTCATTAGTTTCACATCTTTAATATCTAAGCTAGAAATCTCGCGAGAGCATATAATAACAATTATTTATTGGGATGCAGCGTGGTAATTGACGGCACAACAATTGAACGAGTTCCAAAATTTAAATATTTGGGTGCTAGCATATGGAGCAACAACGACCTCTACGGTAAAGTATTGGAACATACATAAAAAGCCGCAGCCATACCCGGATATTTAAAGAACACTATCTGTAAGAATAAGTATATGGACATCCAAAGGAAGATGAGGATATACAAGGTATCCGTCCTATAATCCCAGATCAACATCATAGAATCCAGAGCCAACGCAGAAACGAAAGTCTCCTTCGAACCAGCGAAATGAAGATACTTGGAAACATTGCTAGCAAAACCCTTCGTGACATAAGGATCCAAAAGATATGCAAAGTCCAATATATTATAAGATGGGAACGGCAGAGTAGAAGATTCTGTGAAGACTCTGGCAGAGTAGAAGAAAAATATGGAAGGATAGCTGGCAGTCCACCTCTCAATAAGGAACTTTACTCAGAAAGTACAGACCAAAAGCCTTTATTACCAAGAAGAGGAATAAGAAGAATTGATTTTACTTTTTGTACTTTGGGTACAGTCGTGCCCTGGGGGTGAGTTATCTGTATTATATTATAGGGGTAATTTTTTTCTAATCAACGAACATGTTTCTTTTGTTGTTTTTTGGTTCGCTTCATTTTTTGATTATTTTTATTGTGCATTTGGAATTTACCTTGGTAGCGTGTTTTTTATGTTCCTTCATTTCCTCACTGCTGAGGGTCGTGATCCATGCAACTGCCCACGGCTATGACAAGACGCCTCCAGTCCTCTATTCTCCCCAGCCTACACTGGCGAGCACGCTCTCCCCCAGTCATCTCCAACTGATAGCATGTTTAACAGTTTTGATACTTTGCGTATCTTCTTTGAAGAAGAGATGTAAACTGTTCAACCTTTCAGAGTTCTATATGTATACATAAATCTAAATACACAGTATGCACAGACAGACCTAGTCAATTGCATATAAATCAATATAACAACGTGAATTAAAAGAAAAATGTTTTGATTTATATTCAACCAACATTTAAAATTTATTTGTTTCCTGGACAATGATGTAAACCTCTATATTAAATCATTAATACGAATGAAAACGTCCGTTTTCTAGAAGTGTTATTGTATTTTATGAGAATCACATGTATCGCCATGCTATGGCATCATCAAATGATATTTGACACATTGGCCAATACTTACTTACTTCCTACGGCCAAACAACTCTTGAAGAGTTTTAGCCTCCTTAATGATTTTTCGCCAAGCTCCTCGATCCTGCGCCTTTAGCTCCCAGCAGTCCGATTCACTCAACCTAGCCAGGTCAGCCAGAACATTGTCCATTAGGCGCTGTCTATGCCTTCTTAGAGGTCTTACTCCAGTTGGTCTAGACGCGTACAGGCAGTGGCGGTACTCCCATAGAAGCCCAGAAGCCCGGCTTGCGTTAGAAATTTTGAATCAAAACCTCTTCTAGCTTACAGAGGTTCAGCTCTTGTGGCTATTCCTCTGACGTCTGATGGGAACATTATTGGAAGGTGATTTGGTGGGTTGTTGGTTTATGCGGGGGCATGATTACTTAGATTTGGGGGTTTTGATTGAAAATTTCTTACGCAAGCCTGGTTTATGGGCTTCTATGGGAGTACCGCCACTGCGTACAGGGTCTTGATTGCTCTGGTCTCCTCGGCTCGGTATACGTGCCCAATATTGGCCAATGGCACTATTCTTTAGTATTAATTACATTTTAAATTTTCATATCAATTATCAAATAATTATTATTATTATTAGTCACGTTATTGATTAAACTTTTAATTCATTTATTTTAAAATAAAATCACATTTTAATGTAATTAGATAGTACGCTCGTTATTTTACAGTATTGGTGATTAAATCCTCCGTCGTCCTTGACCGCGTGCTCAGGCACAACAAACAGAAGCCCCAAGTTTACGCGCGTAGCCCTACCGATGGGCCCATATCGCGCACGCCACGCGCTCAGTTCCCCGGCGGTCTTATAGGTGTTCTTCGCGGTGGAGTGCGTGCGTAATGGTAATCACATACCTGTTGTCGCACGGACTAGTGGTTTAAACCGAGCCGCTTGCAATGGAATAATTACTGGTTTGATTAAAAATAGACAAATTATTACCTTGTTTGTATTCTATGAATAGATTGACATCGTATCGTTTTAAGCGCAATCTTTGACGTTATCTTAACTTCTAATCTTAGTATAAATATTGTTACAATATTAAGGTAGAGGAAAAGCAAATAACAGGAAGCTAGGCATTGTACTATTTATTGTACCATTAAATTTAGATTTATTTATCTTGGCATTAGGTACTGCTCCAACTTATCCCTAAGAAAAGCATGAGATTACAGATGTACTCGTATAACATTCATTTGTATCTAAATACACACAATACGTTTTATGATATATATTTCTTGGATACACTGCTGTGTGTTTAAATTGTATATATCTCTGATATTAAATTAGATATTTTGAAATTAACGTGAAACATGGTCAAAATATAATTATTTAATTTAAGTACTTTGATTGCGTAAATTTATATTATCTAATAACTGTTTGAACTTTAATAATAATGAAAATAATATAAACAATCAAGTGGGAGAGTGGAGATTGCGACATCTTTTTGCAGATCATTTTTAGAACGTACGATCTATCGCCAGATTGGTTCCAGCAACTGGATACATCAGATTTTCCGAGATTTGATTTAGTTTCTAATTATGTGAACATTCAGTCCTGGCAATTAATGACGTGTAGACTAAATTTGAGGATAGGCGAACTGTGGTGGCAGTGGGCTGGTCATATTTGTCGGAGAACCGACTGCCAATGGGGAAGACGTGTTCTGGAGTGGAGATCACGCACAGGATTCCGTAGAGTTGGACGTCCCCCTGCCCGCTGGACCGACGATATTATAAGGATTGCTGGACTTGGATGGATGAGAGTGGCGATGGATAGGGGGCAATGGGAGAGGTCTACGTTCATAAATGGACGACAGACGGCTGATAAGATGAGGAAGAAGACTACATTTAAACTACTATTTCAATTGTGTTTCACTATCCTTGAGAAAATACAGTAACATTAAGTACATAAAATTAAATAAATCGGCTTTTTACATAACAATAGCTAGGTATAGTGAAGGAATATACAGAAAATAATCTATAATTAAAAAAGTAATTGGACCCCAAAAGGGTCTTATGTATGCATATAGCATTAGAAATGCAATAATTACGATAATTAACCCCCGTTTTTATAACACAATGCGGCCAATTACCCGCCACCGTGTAAATATTGCACTTGCTCTTTGCGGTAATAAGTAAAACCGGCCACGGCTCGGTAGTCTGCGGCGGCGGGTGTGACGCAAGGCACACCTGTGCGACGCCGTTCGGTCTGCCGACCCCACCCGCCTAGTCCCATCTTCTTTGCTGTCTTCAGAAATCACTATTCGGTCTAATAATAATATTATTTATTACCAAGGAATGTATTCTAATAACTCGCAGTCTTTCTTTTCCCTTTTCAAACTTACTCTTATTTGTTAAATGAACGTTGTGTATATTTTAAGTATACAATGTAAACACTTATAATATACCGAGTTCATTGAATCTTGAACTTTGTGAGCTATTATAGCGATGAAAATTGTGCCTATTCAATTGTTAAATTAGTTAAGGACAGTGTGCAAGCAAGCGCATCACTTTTCTGCATTTTCAATCAGATTTTTTCATGTTTAAGTAATACATTTAAGGAATGTTTTCTTATTGTGGTTCCTATATTATTTATTTTAGCTATTGATTCTAATTTGATACTGTGGAAGCGAAGCACGAAGAACGAGATAAGAAAAGATGGGGAAAATTGTGGAAATAAGACCATTTATGATAGACGGATGAATGCGTCAATAAATTTAAAAAAAACGTCACATAGGTAATTTGAGGTTATGGAAACAACGGTCGAAGGATAGTTGAACAAATGTAGTCAAGTAATGTATAACATATATAATGTCTTACGATTAGAAAAAAAAAGACTGCCAAATAGATCAATCACCAAATGGTGGACATGTTTCGATTCAGAAGTATGGTTATAAAAAATAAATATCTAAAGGTAATGTCAGGATAGAGGCTCTTTGCGGTCTATCTTTTATGCATATTTCTCTCTTTCTCCCTAGCATCTCTCCACTGCTGGATGTAGGCTTTTTTTAAAAAACATTTTCCTTTATCCTGCGCAACTGTTCTTCTCTCGACTGGAATTATATCATCAGGCCATCTTTTTTGTGCCTTTTTACCTCCCATGGTCTCTACGTCAAAACTCTTGGTGCTCATCTTTTGTTTCCTGTTCTTGAGACATGTCCTGTCCATTTCCACTTCAGTTTGGCAATACGGTCCATCTGCATGTTCCCTCGGAAACACGATGTAAATAAAGTTAGTTATCTAAGGATATATTATATAATGTTGAAAAGTGTACGAGTAATGTACGGTGTAAGTCTATGAAACTGTTCCTATCCAAAAATGATCAACTCGGCCAACGTATTTGTCGGAGATTGAAGAGTGAACTATTTATAGTCTTCATCTACATTCCTACTACAATGAATAAGTATTGGAAGCTTTACGCATATATGTACAATAGCCGTATGTTTATATTAAAATATGCACGCGGCGGTGAGGTCGAGTGTCCGCTCAAATACCAGGCGTACGCTTTTATTTATTACGCGATGCGATGGTAAATCAAACGGTTTTGTCGTTCTATCGCGGGATTCTGTATTCTGGAGAGCTATTTCGAAGTTCCTACACATATATTATACGCGCACTTATATATAGTACAAAACTGGATTAGATTATATATAGTTTCATTCATAAAGTTATTCTAGTGTTAGTGTGTTATTTTTCGTGTCAGCCTTTCTGCAAGTATGCCAACGGTTCGCCTGTGATCGGTGCATATTCGCTCGTAGTCTCCAACTGTCTCAAGTTGTTCTCCTTAATTGTGTCATCATTTTAAAATGTATCGATGTGTATTTATGATATTTAAATTGGGTCTTGATTGAGTAAAATCAACATTTTGCCTTTGAAGTAAATGTACGTTTTCATTACTCGGCACAGAATTCGATGCTCGCTAGAAGGTCCTCTTTTGAGCCGCGCCAGGCGGGTGCGGGCCGTAAATGGAATTGGCTTTTTGAAATGTAAATCGGTTGTGTTTATCGTGATCCGTATTGACAGGCATCTGGATGGACGCCAGGCCTGCCCGGGGGAACATTACAAAGTAGCTAAGAGTCAAAAGAAAATCACCCCTTATCGGTGAATTTGGGCTTTCCTTTGTTTTATCTCGTGGTATTTTTCTATGTTTACAATAATTTAAATTCCTTTGTTCTCGATTGTTTATTATTTGATTTTGTATATTATTCCCGTTTTATTTTTGGTTTCTTAAGAGTTTATTTATTTACTTGATCTTTTATAAAATATTTATCATTCATTTTCACATATTACACTATTTACGTATAGGTTTTTAGGTAATTATTGCTAATTTGTCTTTTGTGTGGTGGTCAGTTAAGGTGATTAATATATGCCTAGTTATAACGTGTGCTAGATGCATCGGACTGTTGTCACTCTGTCCCTATCAACTAGGGAACATGTGACTGTCTGTGGGAAGATATATTAATCTTAATAATGTACGTGTATCTCCGCATACAATATTTTATCCGGAAGTCGTGATTTATATCACGTAGATCACTTAGCCTTCTCTTGTTATACGCAACCCACAACTATGTATAGTTTATATAATCCTTATGTTATTTAAATATTACAAATGGTTTTTTCACTATTTCTTGAATAATAATGTAAAAGCATTAAGCATTTAATATTTATGAAAATACTCGTTTCTAGAAGTTTTATTATATTTCATTGCGACTGTTTTGTCTTGCTAGGACATCGTCAGAATTCACCTGTATCATTTGATTATACCGAAACACCATTAAATAATTATTTTTCATCAATATTTAATAAACTGATTGAACGCTAAGGCATTAACACTGTGGAATTCTATAGTAATATACTTAGAAAATTGAAAATAACTTTGTTTAATCCACAAAATATTTAAAAAAAAAATTAAAAACACGACGTGTTTCGGAGGATACCTCCATCTTCAAATGTAAAAATATAATAAAAGCTCAACAATGAAAGACTAATATAAAAACATCTATATATATCGTTTTTATATTAGTCTTTTTTTGTTTAGTTTTTATTATATTTTTACACCTGAATATGGAGGTATCCTTCGAAACATGTCGATTTTTTATTTATTTTGCGGATTAAACTAAGTCATTTTCAATTTCATAAGAATATTTAATACTTGTAATTTTGTTGTTATTTCACAAGGATTTACTATCGACGTTACAAATTTAAATCTGATATGATTTTTTATCTCTAAGAACACGAATTAAACTGGAGATTTGTGTTCAAATATTTCATTATTATTCTGACTACGCATGATCGCACTCCGCAGATATGACGCGTGGGTTCTTGTACAGAGAAAAATATGAATATGAAGTTGTAATAAAATAAACAGAAAAATATTGATAGATGAGATCAAAGATATTTCGGTCGTGTTTGCTCTTGATCCGTGTGTATCAAGCCGTATGGGTTAAATTCCGTTTGGTGCGGATGGCAGCGATGAGACCACGTTGTACCATCAACCATATTACCCCCGGCCCTGGCCCTGGTCCCCGGAGTCCCGGGGCGGGGGGAGGCCGCTCCCGCTTGCCTTAACTGGAGCTGTATTTAATTGGGAAATCCGGTTTTATTGCCAATTTGGCTGCGACTGGCGAGATTTGCTCCGCTTACACTCTACTACTCCTGTCGCTTCTTATCGCCGAATTCACTTATATTATTTATCACTGGCTGACTTCCATGTTGTAAAAAACTATTTTTCAAATTATAACTAACTCACTAACGCTGTTTTTAGAGAGGATAGACCGCCACACTGTTCTATAATATCTTGACATAACCATTGACGACCTTCGTGGCAGAGTAGCAAGAGCTACGACTGCCACACCGTTCCGGGTTCGATTCCCATCGATGGCAGTGTTATTCTCACACCGTCTTTGGTCTGGTGTAGAATTCAAGTGACAATAAAATGGCCATAGATTATCTGTGCTTTATTAGATTTTATTATTTAGCTTCCTATCACATGTTATGAGAATCAATATGATAGCTAAAAAAATAATAACTCTCGTGACTCTTCTACATTCACACACCGTGACACGCACGCTTGTCGATTGTTCCGACTTCGAATATGGCCACCTATCAGTAATTGATTAATTTGGCTATGCCGTGTCTTCCTTGACCTTCGTCGACTTCTTTTTCCCTTCACACTACTTGTATATACGAGTATTTTTTTTAACCATTCTACCCTCATCCATTCGTTACATATTTATGTCCAAATCATTTTGTTAAAATTATTACATATATAAAATAAAATAAAACTTTGTATACTAACCAATTTGTATTGTAGTTACGCTAACTAGTTTCGCTTGTACCCAAGCTTCATTAGGGCAATTAAAAAAAAAAAAATGATTTACATGAATATATCGCACCTTCGGTAAGACAAGGGCATAATTGTTAACAATTCTCAAAATGAGTTAAGTATGGCAATGTATTTTAAAAACATCCCTTTATCTGGAGGAACAAAGTCGCTCATTAAGTTCTGTCTCATTTAGCCAGAGGGCGATAGTGTACAATCAATATAGCCAGAACAACATGATTAATATTATTTATTTAATATTAATAGTTTCTAATAAAAAAAAATACATAACGTGCAATTGTGCCCATGTCTTACAGGTGCGATATAGTCTTTGGTGTTCAAGTAGACATTTTAGCAGCTGTCAAAACTAATTGTAGCATAATTACAATACAAAGTGCTATTTTATTTTATATATATGTAATAATTTAAATTGTCTAACCACAAAGTAAGTGCTTCACACAACAAATTTAATTCACTATATCTTTACGTATTTTCTGTATTTCTGTTGGTTCAAAATATTTTATCGGTCTTGATCAGAAGATATTTAAGTGTTATTGATTTGAAATGTGCTATATGGGGTAATTTATTGGTATCGTGGTTGGTAATATAATATGTCTTCGTGGTTAATAAATCGTCCGCATCAGGGTCTCGGGTGTGTGTTTATTGATTCTTTGATATTCGAGGAAGATACTGAAATAAACCATTATTGCTAGAATGATTTGGTTTGTAAGAAAATATCGTTTTAAAAGCGACATTTAAAATACTTCGACTAACAATGTGCCGATATGAGGGTTAAATGTTATGATTAGTAGTAGTCTGTCATTTAAAACATTAGCAGACATTAAATTAGTAATGTTAATTGAAGCCATTAAATAACCTATTCCACCGGATGAGGATGTAAACATGAGTCGTTAGTGGAATGAAAGTTTTTAAATGTTTTTTTTAAACCTAGAAATCCATTTTATCGTAATTACAAACGGCACATGTGTCACTAGTATTTTAGAATAAACATTTCAATTGCGTTATCTACTATTCATTGCAGATTAATTTAACCGACCAGAGAAACATCTGTTTGCTGTTTCTAATTGAATAGCGGGCAGTGTATAGTATATTATCAGTATGTCGCTTGGTCTACTAAGTATGGTGATATTATATTCAAACGTTTCCGCTGTATAATATTAATCATCTAAGAAAAATGCTCACTTCCTGTGATAATTATCTGAGGTGCTATTAAGACTTCAGGAAACTGTTTTTTTTTCATTTTTATCACGTATAAAATAATTTGTGTCGAAATAATTGTTCTAAGAATAAATATTTTGGCACTGGGTTTGAAGTCCGCGGTGAGTTTTCCCGTGAAACAGTCGTTCAATCATTTCGATCCATTCCAAATGACCAGCGGAGGAATGTCTCGCCCGTCGCCTACGGCTGTCGATTCACGTTGCATCATTTCAACCTTTCTCAGAATCGTTTTCTTGCTTCTTCTCAGTGGAATTTTCTGCATTTTCTGGCGAAATGGCGGTGATTCACTGTTATACCTTGAGACTTTGAAGAGGGACGTGCGAAATTGTGCAAGTTCATGCACGGTGAATAATATGTTATCTATTCGTTTATTCTATTTATAACATTACCGAATGAATAATGTAGCCTAAAATTAACACTACGTTTTACTTTTTATATAAATATATCGAAAAAATATGACTCAATTTCTGAATTATTCTCATGCCTACTGATATTTATTGTTTTCTTGAACTCCATATTAAATAATTTTTACGGTCTTCCAAAATGAAAATGCACGATCGACTGGATCTCCGTTCGTGTCCAAAATTAATGTGTGTCACAAATACAGCAAATGCTCTATTTATAAGCAGGAGTAAACAAATACATTAAGATAATATCCTGGACTTAACTGCATTCAAAGTGCATAAGTTCTGTTAAGCTTTCAAAGTACAAATTCACAGCATGTTTGCATAATATTGTTTTTCGATAGATTAGGGGGAACAGGAAGTCTACACCAGATAAAGATACGCTTAATTACAATTTTGTTGCTGCGTTCTAGTAGGTACATAACATAATTAATACGAATGAAAACGTCTATTTTCTAGGAGTTTTATTTTATTTTATGCGAATGACATGTCGACATTACCGTCGAATAACATTCGATAATACCTTCAAATATGAAAATGCCTTAGACGGGCGAAACATGTCATTCCCATAAAATATAATAAAACTTCTAATACCTAAACATACGTTTTCATTCGTATTAATTGTTTTCGTGCCCTTATTTGTGAACATGTATGTTTGATTATCAATTGAAATCTTTAAGGTTTGTTGTATTATTAACACTTTAAAATAATCATTTACTTGTATCTTTATTGCAAGTGTCAGTGAAGTGATATTTGAAATGGATCCATACAAACGCGTGTATATGGAATCAGAAAACGTAAACAACTTAAAACCACTGAACACTGTAAGAAGTTGTGTTTATTTTGCGAATGTAATGTTTTTTTCTTCATTAAATATATAGGAGCTATGGTGATGTACATAATAATCCACCCGGGGGAATTCTAATCACGCCAGAGGATGTCGGTAATCTTTCCTCGCCGGGATCGGGGATTGACGCGAGTGTCTTGTTTAGCGTCACGCGCTCGCTCTTGACCGCCGCCGCGCCCGCCGCGCCGCCCGCCCGACAGCGGGATTTTTGTGAAGGCCGAGCATTTTCCCGCCATTCGAAATCCTACCGAAGTTAAATTTGAATTCATTTTCTTTTTGGATTTGGACTTGGATCTTCTGGCTTACGGAGGTTTGGCTCTTGTGGCTATTCCACTTTCGTGGAACATTGTTGAAAAGGTGATTCGGTGGGTTGGTGGTTTATGCGATTACGATTTGTGTGGCACTGAGTGTTTCTCTGAAGGAGGATCAATTTTGGACGCTTGTGGCGACTGAGGGTGTAGGGGCATAATTTGAGAGGTCTTTTTTTGTGGGGTAAGGACAGTGGTTCCCAAAATAGTCCGTATGTTCAGGGGGTCCGTGGAAAATAAAAATTGATTTGGGGGTCCCTGAACAACGTCGGGGGGTCCGCGCAAATATTTTAATATTTGAATAAAATTGTGACACATTTTTATTACTATGGAAGTTATAAGAAATAATAACGGATATTTTTCGTTGGCGACCTTTTTTTTGCTCATTTGTGAAAATCGGATCACGAATGAGCAAAAAAAAGGGTCAACAACGAATTCCAGATTCGTTTATCTATTGGCCTAATTATGCTCTTCTGTGTCAGCTTTAAAAATTCATTTATAGTTATAGGTAAATTTGTAAAAAAAAAAACAATATTACTAAAGTAGGGGGTCTGCACAAAATAAAATAAATCAGCAGGGGGTCCACGGGACACAGAAGTTAAAGAACCACTGGGTTAGGATGTGAAAGGAGTCCTTTATTAAAACGTTCCGAGTATTTCCGAATGAATTTGGATATTCTATTCTATTGAATATTAGGATACGTAAGTTTAAGTTTCCTGTTCTAGGATACCAGCGAAATAACACTTTATTCCTTAGCATTTCTGTTGGTGTTTCGGATATATAAATTTTGGTAACCGATTTCGCGGATGTGGGTTCGATCCAGCTTACCATAATACATTTATGTACTGTTATTTCAGCATACGTTAGAGATTGTGTACACCATCTATTGTTATTGGTAAGTGTTTGCCTTTTTTTAATTGTCGGTTTGTTCGTGTGTTCGTGTGTTTTCCGTGTGTTCCGAAGGTAAATTTTTTTACTCGAGTAGAGGTCTCACATTAAATACGACATAATTTTTTTGGTCATACATTAACTAACTAACCATCACGCCGTCTCCCCGAAGGGTTAGGCAGAAATAATGGACTGCCAAACTTTTCTTTCCTGACATATTTCTCTCGCTTCCTCAACATTCATACATCGTGTCATGCACGCGCGTCGATTTCTGATTCCTCACATGGCCGACATTCAATATTTGATTTATTTGATCGTGCCACGTTTCCTCGGTCTTCCTCTATTTCCGGTTCCATTTACATCGTTACATATACTTTTTTTAACATTCTTTCTTCATTCATTCTTTCCATATGTCCAAACCATCTTAATGATCCTTTCATTATTTTGTTCATAACACCATCATTCGCACCGCATTCACTTCTTATATTTTCATTCGACACTCTATCATACACAGAGTATCCACACATTCGTCTAAGAGATCTCATTTCCATCATCATCCATCATCTTTCTTTTGCCAGTTCCATGCTTCGCTTCTATACATAAGGAATTTCTTATCTTGTCTCTAAATCACACTTCAATGACAAAAGCACAGAAAATAATATACCTACATAACAATGCAGTTATTAATTTTTATTTAAATGGATTATTGGAAGTAGGTTAAATATTATTGTATTGATTGATTATTTTACAATCTAAAAATAATATTTACAATGGCTTAATCTGTTGAATTTTTATAAAGTAATTTTCACCGTGCATAATTTTTTTAAAGGCTAAAAAGCGAGGGAATTTAGCGACTCTGATAGTATTAACTTGGTATTGATTATAAGCCCATTGGCCGTTGTCGACATTCATGTCGAATTATCAGCGATTAGGTATACTCATACGAGATTTCAAGTATTGTGGCGTACTCGTATACGAATTCCTTCATAATCTGATTGTAGTACACCGATAAGAATTATTTATTTATTTAATATTTTTTCCCGGAGAGCACACCAGCTGTTTATGAATTGTATTGTATTATTGATATTAAAAAAATATTCCATTAAAGCGATTGTTATTATGTGAGAAACGTAGTCCTTTCTTTTTAAGAGTTAAAAAAATCAAGTACTTACTTTGTTTGGTAATGTCTTTTGTGGCATATATGAATAAGCACTGTCTAAAAGGTAGATTTTGAAACAATGTTTAAAATATGTATGTATCTGTGTATGATAGTGTCGAATGAAAATATAAGAAGTGAATGCGGTGCGAATGATGGTGTTATGAACAAAATAATGAAAGGATCATTAAGATGGTTTGGACATATGGAAAGAATGAATGAAGAAAGAATAGTAATTTTTTTTATGATAACGATGTAAATGGAACCAGAAATAGAGGAAGACCGAGGAAAACGTGGCACGATCAAATAAATCAAATATTGAATGTCGGCCATGTGAGGAATCAGAAATCGACGCGCGTGCATGACACGATGTATGAATGTTGAGGAAACGAGAGAAATATGTCAGGAAAGAAAAGTGTGGCAGTCCATTATTTCTGCCTACCCCTTCGGGGAGACGGCGTGATGGTTAGTTATTTATTTAGTTTAAAATGTGAATACGAATTACATTTCAAAGATAGTGCGATTCTTCTTTATTTTTCGTATCAATGGCTAGAAACTTTAATATTTCGTTAAAAGTGCTCTCCTCTTTCTTGCCATTGTGGTCGAAGGTTTTTTTCCCGACTTTGTGTAGTTTCCAGGGGCACCGGGTGTTATTATTACACCACACGTGGAGGCACCTTCCTTGCCCCCTAAAAGTGTAATTATTTTCTTATATTATAATACGTTCAACAAGTTTGTACTGTGGAGTTTTTCACTTGGATCAATAAGTGGGTAGGTTCGCACCGGTACCTAAAATATGTTTTATGTTTCAACTTTGTCGAATGAAAATATTTGGTAACGACTAGGAGTACACAAACAAAATTTTTAAGATTGTTTCAAGCCTTTGATAAATATTTGTTCTGATTTAGAGTAGCGGAATAGCATTATGATTGCTTTGGATTTTTCATTCGATTTCGTTGAAAATGAATAAATAAAAATGTATTATTTTTTCTCGTGTATCTATCAATTCGTACGATGGTAATTCGTAATTGGAAAACCTTTAGCTGTTGGTCCACTCTACCGTATAACCCTTTGACCTTAAGCTTTTTTTTCCGACTGCTATATTTCTCGTTTTTTAAATATTTATAACATTTTTAACACGTTGACTGCCACGTCACTTTTCAGGATTCCGGTGTAAAAACCCATTTTAACTTAAATATATTATTATATATTATTTAAACTCCATGAACGCGTGACTGACGGCGCTTGAAGACCTTTACTTTAATTCAACCGTTGCCAGTCACATGTGACTGCCACGGCGTGATACGTGTTAACAGTAAAAGTTTGTGGTTTACATATTGTATATCCTCTATCAGTCGTCCAGTTTGAATGATAAAATACTTCTACTCGTATATCTGTCGTCATTTGTGAACGTATAATTTTTTTAGGTGTGTTGTATTTAAAAATATGTTGTATTTATTATCGGGTTAACCGTTTAATTTACAGGGATATTATTATTTTTCTTGAATTTTACTTTTTTTTTAAACGTGGTCTTGACCTTTTTTAGTAATCACATTAGAAATTCTATTGGAATTGATTATTATTTGTCTTAAAAATTTACTCTTTTAATCCTCGCTATATTAAACACATCATTTCCACCTTCTAATCATATTAGAAATGCTTTTGATATTAATTATTATTTCTCTCGAATATCTCTTTTAAAATTCAAATTCATCGTGTTAACATTTTTTTTACCAATTACTGTATACACATTTTTAAGCTATTAATGACACGTGATAGGTAGATAATCTATCGCCATTTTTATTTTCACGTGAATTCTATACCAGACCAAAGACAGTGTGAGAATCACACTGCCCTCGCCGGGAATCGAACCCGGGACGTTCGGTATGGCAGTCATAGCTCTTGCCACTCTGCCATGAAGGTCAACAAATAATGTGGAACGTTTCACGATTTTGCGTGTCCATATTAGATATGCTGTTAATATTAATTATCATTTCTCTTGAAAATCTCCTCTTTTGATACTCACCATCTTCTTCTTCTTCTTCAGCCTGTATTGACCGTCCACTCCTGGACGTAGGCCTCCTCTCGCATTTTACTATCCTGAGCGATCCGCATCCAGGCACTTCCCGCTTCTCCGGACATCGTCGCGCCAACGCAACTGTGGGCGCCCAACTCCACGCTTTGCCGTCTTTGGCCACCAGCACAGCAGTCGCCTTGTCCACTTTTTATCTGGATCGCGAGCGACACGTCCCGCCTATCGCCACTTGAGGGTTGCGGCCATCTTGATAACATCGGAAACCTTTGTCCTGACTCTTTATGTCCTCATTTCTGAGTCTGTCCCGTAAACTGATACCCAACATGGCTCTCTCCATTGCTCTCTGAGTGACTCTCAGCTTGTTAGCACTTTTTTGTGACATTGTGACTGTCTCAATACCATAAGTGAACACTGGCAGGACACAGGCATTGAACACTCGCATGTGATCAAGATTTTTGAATGCTCACCATGTTTATTATTAATACCTACACCGTTTTCACCCTCTTTAGCAACCACATTAGAAATGCTTTCAAAATAATTTAATATTCCTGACCGCATTATTATGCAATTGTATTTGTTGGTGGCTCACATGTGTTATCTCATATCATTGTGAACGCATAACTGCACCATATACAGTGATACACGCCAACTTCACCTTGATATCCTAATTACGTTTATCTTGGCTAAATTTGGTATACGCCTGTTTGCGTGCACAATCCATTTGCGGTTGGGTTTCTCACTGGAAATGATAGTGAGCATGTGATCTTGTTACTTTTTATTGAGCCATAAACGGTTTGTTTACCTTAGATTTTTATAAATTTACCTGGTTCTCTTTCCTTGATTTCATGACCATAATTTAATAAAACGATTTAAAATGAGATAGTTCTTAGTTGCGGTAATGATAAATCCACACTGGGAGATAATTTGGATTATTATTAAGGCGGTTTGTGTAAATATTTAATTAATGATTGATAAGATGTATGAATATTGAAGAAGCGAGAGAAATATGTCAGGAAAGAAAAGTGTGGCAGTCCATTCTTTCTGGGAGACGGCGTGATGGTTAGTTAGTTTTTTAGTTTTTAAAAATGTTTATTCGGTTCTTGATTAAGAGGTGGTTATAATCTTTGCGATCATTGATGCGTCAATTGATGCTCGATCGTTTTAACGATTGTTTTAAATAAAAAAAAAATGTTGAAATTTTATTTGGCACTACATCCCGGTGTAGGATTTGGCCTTCTCCACATCAGTTCTCAATTGCCGCGTGTCCCTGGCCACCCCTTTTCATTTTCCAGGTCTTTCCAGTTTCTCCCAGTCCTTCCTCATGTTTTTGCCTAGGTTTTTCTTCATTGGGGGATCCGAGTTCCGAAGCGATTGTGTTGGTGTTTGTAATAATGTGTTTTCTTTTGTCGTGTAAGGTGATTAACCCTGCGATGAATCCTACTCCTTTATCTGCACGTAGTCATCTACTGTAATGATGTCAGTGTCAGACTGTGAAAGTGTTTATATAAAAACATTGAATTATTTTGTTTTAAAAAAGAAAACATTAAATTTTGTTTTAACACTATTATATTTTGTTTTTGAATCCACCGATCAGTTTTTCTCCAACCTTGGTGAAATCCCGCTTGGAGTGAAACCGGTCGCTATTTAAAAAAACAGAATTAATCGGCTTTTAAACATTTTTTAAAAATATTTTGTTTATTAAAAAAAATCACATCACAAATGAAATGATTCATACGAAATTATAAAGAATTTGAGTTTATACAATTTCTAGGCTCTCTGTTACTTAATGTTTTGATAATAAATTTCAATCAAAATACAATTGTAATGTTGTTTACGAATCGTTATAAAGATGAGTTAGTATTCCCGGACTCCAGGGACATTGCTACACGGGTTTTCCATTAGTTCTTCACCTTGTGTGTCCTAAGTCATTAGTGCCTTCCTTATTTATTCCCTCGGCGCGCGTCCTTCGTTCTGTGTGCCAAGGGTCAACACCAGATATACCCTGCTGTGTAGATCATCCCTGACACAAAGGTGACCCCACTGCAAAATAATTACTCTAACAAGCAAAAATATTAAAAGTATTTTAGACAATTTGCTGTACGATAGGATCTTACTATTTTTAACCCTTAACGTACCGTGTTCAAAACAAAACGCTCGCTCCCATGTGGTAAATTCAGTTTACCGCTAACTTTATCTAAATATCAAGCATATGATTCGATGAATCAAAATTTAATTTATGTCATCTTGTAGGGAATTTCATTAGGAATAGATCGATATCTATAACATACATGAATTATTTGAAAAACATATCATTATTAATTTTTTTCTGGAACCATGCGATTTCTGATATGGAATGCGTCTCAGCATACGAGCGACTGACAGCAAGTATAAACATGTCTTGCGGCCGGCGGCCGGCGGGGCGAAACTTTACGAGATTTTACGTATGATAAAGGCACCTAGGCAAAATGTATAGTACGTTCAAGACAACGAGTACGTATTAATATTTGTCCCTTTTGGTAAAGTGTTAATATTTTCACAGTTCTGATATTATTAAGTTGCGTGCTGCGTCTCCTCTACAGTCGATATTATTACGTACCTATGAAAAGGTCAAACATATAATTTATAATACGTTCAAAACAGCGAGTAAGTATTTGTCACTTTTGATAAAGTTGTAAATATTAGCAAAACAAATTCTACCTTAACACGAATGAAGGTGAGGGCAGTCTTAGAAAATATTTTTTTTTGGGATGAAGGAAGTAATTTTTTGCTTTTTTTATTACGAAATATTGAGAACACTTCAATGGAGGATTACAATTTTTTTTATAATATTAGGGTCCATAGGTTTTAAGAAAATCAACTTTAAATTGGCAGTGGAAACTCAATTGACCACATGGCAACGCGACGGTTATTAAAATCCAATATTTGTAACATAAACTCCTTCCTTAACTCCATAATATGACAATTTCTATCGAAAATATGAAATATATGTCCTTTTTCCAAAACGTGTAACCTGGCTATAGAGAATCAACCCATGGAACAGGTAAGAATCTTCAGATATCTAGGCATAGCATCAGGTTGGAGAAGCTGATCTGCGGGAAGAAATACAAGCCCAATCAACAAGGGAGCTGCAATCTCTGGTTCTCTACAGTATGAAAAACAAAAACAAGGCCATTAAGAGTGCGAAGACCAATAATAACATATGGCGTCGAAGCGAAGGGCAGACACAGTCAGGACCAAACAAGTTTTGAGGACTTTAGGGATGAAGACACTAAGAATGATAGTAGGCAAGACAATGAGAGATCGCGCGAAGAACACTAGAATAAGAGAAATGTGTGAGGCTGATGATATTATAAGATGGAGTAAAGACTGTTAGGGTCATGTCCAAAGAAAGGACACTACCAGACTCCCCTATATTGCATTTAATAATCACCCTCACGGGACTCATCTTCGTGGAATATCTCTTAAAATATCGAAGGACAGCTAGGGATCCACCTCACATGAGGAGCAACTCTCTGGAGAACCGTATAGGTCTACAGCAAGGAAAAAGAAGAATACTCCGTCCTTATTAAAAATAATTTGGTGTCTAGAATAATGTTTAAATGTCGTTAATTTTGAAGGTCGGCTAGTCGGACGAATCAACGTGCGTATGTGACTTGATGTATGCATGTGACGGAATCTAGAGAGATGTATCAGGATAGAGTATTGTCTTAGTTATTAGATGGCAGTCCATTATCTCTACCCACCCTTCCGAAGAAACGGCTTGATGGTTTGTTGTTGTTAAATAATGTTAATGATTAAGAAATAATACTGGGTTTTGTTAAAAAAAAAAGTCTCTTAGATATTGGTTAGCATTTTCTACAAGACGGGTACTGGAGTACGAATCTATTATCTGGAGGCCTCATAAACGGTCACTGATGATAGAAAACACATGAAATACATTTTTAGTATTGTGTTTTTTATTTATTTATAATTTACGAACAGGTTTTTACATTGATTTTTGACGTGTATTTTTATTATTATTTAAAATAAGCATTTTTTAAAATCAATATCAATGGGTATTTAATTACGTTGAATTTATCATATTTATTCACTATTTTGATCTTCTATGAACCTGTGCAGCAAGTTTGTAAACATATACAAGAACTGCCCGCTATATGGTATTTATTATACTTTATTTTTCTATTCGCACGATACGTTTAGTTTTAAAATAAAATTAAACACTTTTCACTTAGTAAAAACCACCTTATTGAGTTTGTAGTGCCAGCCGGTTTCACTCTGTAGCGAGCTTCATCATGGCTATACACAAAACAACTATTTTGTGTAAAGCCCTGATGAAGCTCACTACAGAGTGAAACCGGTTTGGCGATACTTACTCAATAGAATGGTTTATACTCGTATGTGAAACCACCAAGTTCAAAGGCTCACTATCAAAGTTTATTTATTTCAGTTAAATTTGACCGAATGAAGCTGTAATTCACTTGTTTAGGGCTTATAACCTATTATCGATCCCATATTAAATACTCCTATAAGTACAAAAGACGTTGTTTATCAATGGAGGCCATTAAAATCTTTTTCAAATTGTTGGTCAGATTGTATTATGCAACTCGCGGTGAAGTGTTGCACTGATAAGATAAAAAAGGCCCCACACATTGCGTACGATTGCGCCATCTTTTGGTGGAAATCTGACTCACCCGATATCAATGAGAAGCGTGCATATCTAGAACAATTCTGTTTTTTTTTCTGTGTACTGTTTCTTTGTGTATTTCTTTTGATCAAATTTTAATTGGATGAAAAGCGACGAATCGTGTTGGAATAAGTGTATCGTAATTATTTATGTTTTTTTTTCAGATTGAATTTTAGTTACATTATTAAAGTAAAATGGCAAGCCTACTAATCTATTGTTTCTTTGAAAATGTCTTAGAAAGATTAAAAAAAATATTTTTAAGAAAAATAAATACTATTAATTATTAAGGAAACCTTTTCTAATGTTTTATTTTTAGGTGTAAACGTATAACAATGCACAATAAAAGAGAAATAATTAACATTGTTTTTTATGTGATTGCTTTTCTCATTTATGTGTACCCCGTGATAAATTGATTTTAAATTATTTTGAATATATTTTACGCTTTGAATTTTGAATAAGCTTTACGGCAATAAGTAGTTATTAATTAAGTTTAATAGGTACTTAGAATTAAGCAAGCTTTAGATAGATAATTGGATTAGTCCAAGTAGATAAATTGAATTTCTGAAACGATTGATGGAATTATTATTTAAATCACACGGTAGCGACACGCTAATCGAAGAATTAACGATTTAAATGGTTACGGAATTCACAATGTGAAGCAAACATTTAGGTCGTTCTAGAGAAGCAAAATTATTAATTATAAAGATATAGAATAATGATGCCTATGAGTAGGGACTAAAATAACATTATAGTTCCTTCACATACATACGCGTATTATAATTATAATCGCAACGTCGAATGAGCGGTGCTTTTAATATTGTTTTTTTTTACACGGTATTCTGTGGAACGTATCCACAGTTCAAAAACTGAACGAAGTAGATACTCTATATCGCAGGTTCCAAAACTTTTTTAGTCCACCGCCCACTTTGTAAGACGTAAATTTTGTAACGCCCCCTCATTATATCAGTATAACGCGTTAAAGCCGTTTGATATATTCGTTATGCATTACTGCTAGAGGGGCATTCAATGAATCAAAATGGGGTATTAAATTCTGAAAGGATTATTGAATGAATTTTTAAATGAATATTATAAATATCATCTATAAGGAGCCTCTGATCACCTGAACTCAGCCTAAATGCTTTTGGCCCCATTCATTATTCATCATTATTCAAAATTATTTCTTCATGTTGTCAGATATTTAACAAACGATACTTCATATGTAATATATCTGGACGGCTCCACACGTTGTATGTTAAGATTATTTACGAAATGCAAATTATGATATTAATAACTTTCTTTATTATGTTCTCATGCAACGTCAGCGCACAAGATACTTACAAGTTGTTTAGATTGGAGATGAATCATTTGCCTTAAATATTTATTTGTAGTATGATTATCTTGTTATAAAAGTTTCTTTATCATTACTGTCACAATTTATTTTGTGACATTTCTGTAATGTGTATGACTCTACTATTAACATTTTATAGAATAATGTAATTTGTTATTCATTAAAAAAATCATATTCATTTATACATTGTTTTATTTTTAAATTCGACGATGTACGAGTACATCACAATGGTATTATATATATATATTTTCCTCTATATAATAATAAATTGGATAATTTATAGAGCGCCATTTTTATGAATTACTCATCTCAAGGGCGCTGTAGAAGATGCTTCGTTTTATCAACGAGATACGTACGTAAAACTCTACGTAAAATTAAAGTACAATCATTTTGTAAACGAAAAAAATGTGATCGGAAAAGTTTTGTGGTCACTGCTTTCGTTGAAGCTCACCATATATAAGCTCACCATAAGCTCACTATATTTTAATAAAATAAACATTCGGATATGTTTTTAAATTTAAAAATATATAGATATTGTATTAATAATTCTTTTTTTTTAAATATCATTCGAAATAAACCTTGAGGAAAACATGGCATAGCCAAATTAATCAATTACTCAAAGGCGGCCGCATTCAAAATAGAAAAATCGTTGAGTGTGCATGTTACGATGTATGAATATAGAGGAACTCGAGAGGTATATAAGGATTGAGCAGTATGGCGGTCCATCCTCTATGCTTACCCCTCCGTGGAAAATACGTGATGATAAGTTAGTTATTTCGAAATAAACCGTTGTATTTATTGAATAATTTTCTTTTATCGAAGTATTATCGGAGGGGATTTTAGGAGATTCATACACATTATTATTATTTCTTCACCTGCGCCGTATTACCATTGTTTGACAGTTAACGCAACAAAACGTAAATGATACCAGATGCGATGGGATAATAAAAGAGCTCGTAACTTCATATTCAATTATCTTTAGAATCTGTATGCCATTAAAAACCACAAGTAATTATGACTCTTCCTCACAAAGTAATACCTGTTTTTAAGTATGGGGTCACGCAAAGAAAATGTATGTTTTAATATTTAATTTCTTTTACTACTAAAAGGTTATATAAAAAAGGCTTATTTAAAAAAAAACTGCGGTAATTATGACGTCACAGTTAGTACTGTGGTTAAATTTTGCGTATTTTTTATTCTTGACGGCGTTTCAATAGTTTCTTTTTATTTGTATAAATAAAAAAAGGAATCGGGTCATGTCCATGCTTGAAACAAAGTCCCCTGAATCAGGAGCCAAAAGTTTTTGTCCTCTAGGCTCTAATTCGGTTAGTGTTAGTAAATGTTTTTTTATGACCTTTATTTTGAATTATTAAATTCAAAATTCATATTGAAAATGCATAAAATGTATTTTATACAGTAATGGCTGTCTTTATTCTCTCTTACCAGTACTGAAGTTATTCATATGCGCCTGAACATGCAATAAAGAAAATCCCCCTTCATATTTTTTTTATGATATAAATATCGTCACTGCTCCACTTCAACGTTGATAATTTATGACCAAGAAAGCTAATTATAGTAAATTTTATGATATAAAAATGATTATCTGATATATGCGTCATATGAGTACAATTTTAATAATTTTACTCGTACTTGATATTTCAATTAGAACATCTTAAAATAAGCCAATAATTTTCTTTTAAAACACTCTTATGTGTATTTTTGTTTTTGATTAATGTATTTCTATCTTATCTTATATATAATTTTCTCCTTTTCCGAACAGACCTTTAAAACGATTCTTGGAATTTGTCGAAATTTGAAATAATTGCGAAAATGGCATTGAGAAAATCAAGGTTTTGATAAAATATCGTATCTACAAAAAGTCTTTGAAATATATTATGCCGATTAAATAGCCTGTTTTTATGATCTTTTATGAAAAACGTTAAAATTTAAAACGATCAATGATCTCAAATATTTCATTGTCATATATCTATTATACGTGCTATTTACTAAAATTATTTGTAGATATTAATATTATTCAGTAGTTATTCCTCGATGAATCATGGAAAAATAGCCTGAATCACGGTTCATTGTATATACGAGTATATGCGCTTTTTCCTCGTAAGTAATTTATTCCACGGGAGCTTTAACTATTTATTAAGCACTTTACCCCCATTTTCTGAATACAGCACGTGTATACAACTCATGTTTAGGCCTGTCTAGACTCCTAACAATTCCCTTATCTGTCGCCGCATAACTCACACGCGCAGGGAAATCCAATTCGTTTATTGCTAGCACCGATACCAACAGTCATTGCACATAAATGACTCGATATTTTTTGCAAATCGTTCAATACGTTACATTAATACTTATTTATATTTATTTAACATGGTTTTAAACATGGTCATAAAATGTTTTTTTGGGATTTCGGGAAATAGTGTAACTCGTTTTTCTGGACCGACATTTCTCATTACGAATCGTCGTGTGTTAACTAGCTCGGAGAACAAAGCGTGAATGTCTCTTTCGCTCTCATGTTGCTGGTGACACAGCACAGCGTAGAAGGAGTTAAGCATATATTACCCACGACACTTTTAAAATCACCCTGAAGACTTAGTTTAAATACACAATTATTGGGAGGGGAAGAAACTACACACAATATTGTAAACAATTTTAATAAAAAGGGGAAAAAACAGTAATTTGGTTCAGTAACAGAAATTCAATATTGATGAGTCAAACAAAATTTGAATTTTTTTAGTTGATTGTTAGACCTGACGATGCTAATATCGGTTAGCGAAACAGCTGGCGCGACAAAATATGATAAATTGTGATATTTACAACAAAGTTTTTTTATTTAAAGAGTTAATATTTTGATTTTGAATTTTTTTATATCTTTTTCTAATTACGTATTTTTTCATATTAGTTTTATTATAACGTAATACTTCAACCGTAATTATTCATTGTTATTTCCGTGGATTGTGTATCTAAATACTTGAAAAATCAATAGAAATTTATAACAATAACGATTATAATATAATCACTTATATTAGATGGAACTATTTTATATCGCTTTTTAAAATCAAATTATAAAATGGATTATATAAAACTGTTCCATGGAACCAAGTTAGTTCTCTCTTGGGATTAAATTTAATTATGCAAATGAACAAATGTAATCGAAGAGTTTCAAAGTTTATATTAACAATAACTTTGCGGTTCCGGAGCTTGGGAACTTCAACCTCAGAACAAGCGAGTGGAAGGGTTGGGACAAGAGATAGAGCGTGAGGTGAATTAACCAACTTTGTCTGGAAAGGACCAAATTATTATTGTTACTGATTACACTATCATAAATGACAAAACGATGCTTCCTAATTATTTAAAAATATAAAATATCTGGGGACCGAAGAATAATTATGTTTACACCGAAATTTCTTTATAGTAAATCTATAGAAAAATTTACTACGTACTAAATAAAAATATTAAACTAAAATTGCGTAAAACTAATAAATATAATACATTATTAAAGGACAGTGCCACTTAGACACCATTTGTTACCACTTACCTATTATGTGATTATTTGTTTTAATGCATACACACGGTATCATTATTTTGGTTTCAAGATATACAAATAAATAAATAAAATATTACAAAATTTGGGCCAAAAACTCATAAATGATATTATTTGAAATAATATGTTTTCGGGTTTCATATTATTGTAATGATTTTTCTTTTCATTGTTAAATATTATTTTTTTCGATATATTATTAAATACATTTTCCAGTACAACAGAGAAAAAGAGATATATCATAACTAATAACGTTGTTTTTAAGATAATCAAATGATTTAACTGAAATCTCTTGATGGAAGTTAATTTTAAATAATAATGCAATAAAACGATGTTTTTTTATAACTACTTCCACATTTGTCTTTATTTCGACTGTCGACCGGTTTCGCCAGGCTCGCTGGCATCGACAGAGTGATCTGCTGGAAAAACATCGCATTATTTAATTATTATTTAACAACATTGTCATTTCTATTAATAGCATCCGATATAGAAACATCAGTGTCAGGCGGGTTAACACCATTTTCAATTAAGAATTCTTCACTCAAAATTTGCATTAAATTGAATTAATTTTGACATCGTCAAATTCGTTTAACTGAAATTTCTATTCGTTATTTCGGAACCTCATTTAATAGATTTAGTATGATAATTCGTTCGGGTCCGGCAAAAATCTTCCTTACTCTGAAAATTTCATTACTTTGGAAAATTTCGTTATTATGAGATTTGTTCTATACTTGAAAAGACCAACATAAAAGGTGTATTGTAAGAAATAGTAGTGTATTATACAATATAGCAAAGCGTTATAATAAATTGCGATAAATTCTTGAGTGATGCGTCTTACAAAAGAACCGCTTGGTCAGAATATACGACAACGTTGCGGAGGGTGTATTGGATTAAACATTATATACCGCCAGAGAAATACAGAGGAATATCTTTTGTTTAATGTTTAAAGTCAAATCCCGACTAGAAATTAATTTTGATTATGGTCTATGAAAAGTAAGAGCATGGATTAGTCTCTGGTCTGTTTCGTGATAGCAGGGTATTCAGGACTTCTTTTTCTTCGATGGCCCTACGTAACGAGACGATGGCCCTACGTAAAGTTACGTTTCATTTTAACATCATACTTAATTTTTTAAATGAAGTACTTCAAATAATAAATGACTACAATGTGTTCAATAAATCTCATCAAATCTATGCTACTTTGAATACGATAATGCTTTTCGGTTGTACGTATATCAATTGAGTTGTAGGTTAATTGGTAAATGCAAAGGTTTGGTGATGTTATTTCGAATCCACAGTGGTGCTGTTTTGCTGAATCACTTTTGTAATGTAAATTAAATACATTATTACAAACTGTTAGATTAAAAAAAATGTTTATGTATCCCATTTTTTATTTATTCAGGACTTATTATAAAAAATGTGCTAACTATCAGTAATTTGTTTTATATTGTATATTCGTGGCATTAAATTTGTGATTATAATATTTTGTTTATAATACTGTTGCAAAACCAATCATGTTTTACTCCACCTATTAGATGTAAACTATTGTTTCCCGAAACCGCGTACAATTTGTTTTACCGCATTCATTACATAAATAAGCCATTTTGCTGTTCCATAATAACTAATTAACTAACTAACCATCACGCCGTCTCTCTGAAGGAGTGGTTAGAGAGAATGGATCGCCATACTGTTTTTTTCTGACACACCTCTCGATTCCTCAACATCAATACAACGTGTTTCCCACGTGACCGACATTAATATGTTTTCCCGGTCTTCATTTAGTTCTTGTTTCTTTTGCGTCGCTTACATATAGTTCCTTTATCATTCATTGTATCCATGTGTCCAAACCATTTTAATGATCCTTCTATTATTTCTGTATTCACTTCTTATGTTGTACTATCTCAATAAATATTAACTTGCACCTGTTCTCTATTTTTCACAGTGAAAACTTTTGTATTTTTTAATAAAGCCTTAAAATGTATACACCGAGGTTTTAATTAATGCTATGGCTTAGTAGAGAAAGTGAAAAATATCCTCAACATTTTTCCAACTTTCCAAAGTATATTTAAAAAATGTAAAGCCTGATTTCTTGATAAGACAGGTATACTTGCCCCACCGCTTAAAATATACACTTGGTTCTGAAACTAACGGTACTGCTGAAAACTGTTTTATTTTTACCTAAATGAATAAATTAAAAACTGAAATTGAAGTTTAAAGAATATACTCATTATATATTATTTATTTTATTTATCCGTTTATGGTGTTAAAGAGGACTTGGACTTGGATCTTCTGGCTTACAGAGGTTCAGTTTTAATTGTTACTAGTTGCAACCGGTGAAATATTCACGGAAGTAAAAATTTCCAACCCTTTCAAAACTAAGTTCATTGTACAATCGTTATCAGTAATTGAATATTTTTTTTCACACACGTTAAAAATTTCTCAATAACAAATTGTTCTCCTTTTGTTTTCTGCACTACTGTCATAACAATAATCAGAACAAAACTCAAAATAAGAAACGTTCTCGGGCAAGCGCATCGTGTGCATTTAGAATTACTTTCGGAGATAATCGAAATATTCCTCTCTCGCTCTCTTGTATTAAAATAAAATTCTCGTACTCCGTCCTGATAACATCCGGGTTTTTGCCTATTTATAATGATTCCTCTTACGTCTTTTGGAAATATGATTTGGTGCTTGTTTTATGCTAAATGTGGGGTCCGGAGTGCTCCGAAAGAGGGCGAGGAATGATTTAAGGGTTATGCTAAAGTCCTACATTTTTCTTGGTCAGAGAATGGAAAACTTGTTAGGGTTATCCTCATAGAGTAAAAAAAGAGAAGAGGAGTAGTGTTCTATGAAATATAGTAAAAAAGTTTTCTTTTGAATAGAACTCTTGATGGTTATGTGTGCCGTATCACTTATCAACCATGAGAGGCTTCGGTTACAGCGCGAACAATGAAATAAAAATCTATCACGTAAACCGTAAACAAATATTCATATTTCAATTAGAAATGTATTTGAGTCCATTTTTTGGATCTATAATCTCACGTACCTATATCGTATTTCGTTTGATCGATGATTGTATGGTATACTCGTATATTGTTGAAACATTAAATCAGTATTTTGGTTATTGGACGTAAGCTTGAATAAAATATGTAAATTAATTAGGTTTCAAAAATATATCCATTTTAGATACTCGTACTATTACTATACAATATATTAGGTCCTTACATATGAAATTGGCGTTTTGCCGTACTGGCAACTTTGATCTCAAATATCTTCTCTTTGGTTAGGAATTCCAAATTCAAATTTATACAGTTATTTACTCAAGTATTTGTGTTTCGAAAATTATAATTCATTTGTTTTTTCCTCAATTGTTTTTTTTCTTTGCGTCACTCAGTTTACAAAATGGAAAACTTGAAATATCGCGTTATTTACGAGTACGAGTTCCACCGTGGCACCAGTGCTGCAGAAACGGCTCTTAATTAATTAATGGATTTTTAATCTCTTAAAGGATTAATGATGTGTATGGCGATGGTGCCGCAAAAGAAAACACAGTGCGTTTTTGGTTCCAACGTTTTCGTTCTTGAAATTTCGACCTGCAGAACAAGCCCCGAGGACGGCCGGAGACCAAAGTTGATAATGAAGAATTGAAGGCTATTGTTGAAGCGGATCCATCGCAAACCACTTCCGAGTTAGCTGCAGGCTGCGGTGTTAGTGATAAAACTGTTTTAATCCACTTGAAGCAAATTGGGAAGGTGAAAAAGCTTGAAAGGTGGGTACCTCACGAATTGAGTGAAGCAAATCAACAAACGCGCGTTGACTGCTGCGTTGCATTACTCAACCGGCACAATAATGAAGGGATTTTGAATCGAATCATTACGTGTGATGAAAAATGGATCCTGTATGATAATCAGAAGCGCTCATCGCAATGGCTGAACCCTGCCGAATCAGACAAACCATGCCCCAAGCGAAAATTGACTAGTGCTGGTGTCGTTCACTACAGCTTTCTTAAATCTGGCCAGACGATTACGGCAGATGTCTATTGTCAGCAACTGCAAACCATGATGGAAAAGCTAGCTGCTAAACAACCGAGGCTGGTTAATCGCTCTAGGCCACTGCTGCTTCATGATAACGCTAGACCACACACTGCACAAAAGACGGCTACCAAATTAGAAGAGCTTCAATTGGAATGTCTAAGACATCCACCGTACTCTCCAGACCTTGCCCCAACAGATTACTATTTTTTTCGAAATTTGGATAACTTCTTGCAAGGGAAAAAATTCAACTCCGATGGCAGTCCAAACCGACTTCAAAGATTTTATTGATTCCCGTCCGAATGTTTTTTTTAGTAAAGGGATCGATGAACTACCTATGAGATGGCAAAAGTGCAAAGATAGCAATGGTACATACTTTGATTAAATTAAACTTTATGTTCCTCCCATACAAAACGCCAATTTCATATGTAAGGACCTAATATGTAATGTATTTTTTATATGAAAAACTGACAATTCTCTCTTTTCTTATTGACAATATTCTTTCTAACAATTCAGACAGTGATACATTATTTACGTTGATATATAATATCATTTTTTGTTTCTTGAGCAACCATATAAAACTCCATATTAAGTGAATGAAAAAGTCAGTTTTCTAGAAGTTTTATTATATTTTGTAGGAATGACATGTTTCGCCATTTTAGCAAGACGAAAAAAAATAGAATAGATGCAAGGCGAAACATTCCCATAAAATAGAATAAAACTTCTAGAAAACTGACGTTTTTATCCATATTAATCGATATTTAACGTTAAATTATATTATATTTAGGTGAAAAAAAACCTAACTAACAATCACGCCGTCTCCTCGAAGGGGTAGGCAAAAATAATGGACTGCCACACTTTTCTTTCCTGACATACTACTCTTGATTCCTCAACATTCATACATCTTGTCGTGGACGCACGTCGATTTCTCTATTTTTTGTATATGGTACTATTTACAATACATGCATCATATATGAATATAATCTTGATGTCAATGTTAAACAAATAATCATACCTCAGGCGAAAATCCACTGACTTTCAATTGAATAAAAAAATTCAATCTACCCAAAACAAATGTGATCGTGCAATAGGGGTGTTAGGAGGCTTTGTTCTAGTCAGCATGTAGCGAACCTCACCCCGCCAGACTGGGTGGGTTTGGGGGGCTGTGGAGGGCGACGGGGGCTATCGATCGGGGTGACGCCGCCGGCAACTGACAACACGAACTCCGCAAATTAATGGGGAAGAGAAAAACTTGGAAATTTACTTTATAATGCGTTTTTTGTTAACATTGTTAGATACAAGGTTCGTTTAATATATTTTAGAGATTTTTTTTTGTTTACATTTTTCTACTTCGTTGGTTAAATCGTTTACATTTTTTTTAAGTTTTCTACTTGAGTTTTAATTCTAGGATTGGTTTGCCGCAAAGTCTATATAACTTTGCTGGTTCTTGGGATGCCACTTTTTTTAATGTGGTAGTTTCCCGTTGCTTTCCACATTTTTATATACAGCAAGGTTATTTGAATTCAATTACTTGTATGCAACTTTTTATCTGTCACGTGAATTTTACCAGACCAGGACAACGTGACATTTTTTCCACACCATTATCGGAATCGAACCCGGGACCTTCGGTGTGGCAGTCATAGCTCTTGCTCTGCCACGAAGGTCGCCACAGCTGTTTCGCCAACCTATGTTGGCATCATCAATTTCATAGAATTTTTGACATTATTGTTCACTTTCAAAGTCTTCTTTAATACATAACTAAAAAAAGGAAAAACATTTAATGATGAGAATATTTAAAAGAAATAAAGTTTTTTTAAATGCTTTTAGTTTGTGTCGTTACAATTGTTTCTTGGCAGAATTGAATTTTTTTACACTTTTCAAAAGTAGTTTCAAATGTATGAGTAATAAATCTTGCTTTTATTACTTTGGTATAAGTAAAAATTCTATCTGTCATCGAATGATTTTGCTATAAGAAATGTAATCAATCATATCGGATTCCGCACGTGGAACTGAATCCAGAATAAAATTGAAAGCCCGAAATGTTGTTTATCTCTGAATCAGCATTCCGGTCGTTCGGTTTTAGAGTGTTCTATTTTTGTTCTAGAAAACTCAACAAGTTCCTAACAAAGCCATTCCGTTTCCAGAAAATACATAATTCATCTTCTATTGCTTCTCGGTGAACCCCTTTGAACTGTGACCCGGTTAGAAGTTGATTTATAGGCTTTACATCACCCTATATTAGTCCCCAGTCTCTGGAGATAATGAGGTGGCGAGTATCGAGCCCTCACCCTGAATTTTTTTGTGTAATTTTTTTGGTGATTGGTCTGCAGCAAGGCGACGCATCTCCTCTTCCACTCCGCTCGGTCCTCGGCAACTCTCTTCAACTCCGCATAAGAGGTGCAGCCCATATCTCGGCAAATCTGGTCTAGGTACTCTTAATCGATCCCTCGACCATTCCCTCCAACACATCAAGCAGGAAACATTCGTGTCGCAACACATGACCAATCCATCTTGCGCGCCTCTCCGCTATGGTGTTCAACTGTGTAATTAGATGGACTATTATTTATTTTCGATCACTTTAAAATATATAAAACTGGCGACTTGTAGGGAGAGTTCTAAATGCCCCAAAGAAAATTATACGGTTATTTGTGAAAATCCTAATGTACATAGTCCGCCCTTGAGGTGAGCTATTCACGAAAACGGCGCTATACAAATCAGCCTAATTATTATTATTATTATTATAGTATTTAAATTAGTTTAAGTTTCGTTTATGGTGCTACTTTGGCCTCAATAAACGCTTAAAGTCGCGTTTACTATCCAGAAAAACAAAGATCACGTTATTTGTATAAAACGCTGATTAGACCAGTTCTAACATATGCCTCAGAGACTTGGACACTCACTAAACGTGTTGAAGTAAAGTTGGACTGCTTCGAAAATAAAATCCTCCGCAGAATTCTCGGACCCATTAAGGATGGTCAGATGTGGAGAAAGAGACACAGCACACAGCTCTACGATCTATACCAGGACGTCAGCGTGGTCAAGTTTATAAAGATTAACAGACTGCGCTGGCTAGGGCACCTCTACCGCATGGGGGATCTGAAGTCCCCCAAAAGAATGCTGTTTGACAATCCAGTAGGGCGAAGAAGCGTCGGCAGGCCGAGACTGCGATGGTTGGATGGTATCGTGGCAGATTGTCGGGTCCTGGGGCAGCAATACTAGGAGGTGGCGGCCAGAGGCAGCACTGGATGGAAGCGTTTCTTGGAGAAGGCTAAGACTCACCAAAGGTTGTAACGCCGAAAAAATTTCGACTCACTTTTAAAATGTATTAAAATAACTTTTGAAACATTCAAATTCAAAAGCGCCAAACAAAGTTTTAATTTGTAGAATGTTCGTAATTTACAGAAAGTTTTTAATAAAAGTTTTTTTTTTTTATTTAGTAAAAAAAAAAACATTTGTATAATTAATTTCAATTTCAATTTCAATTTAATTTCAATTTATTCAAAAAAATTATAAACATTACAGAAACACATCCAAATCGTTTATAACCACAAAAATAAAATTAACAATTAAAAAAAACATATTTACAAATAATATAACAAGAAAACAAATAAGAGTAAGTCAGAAAAAAGAAAAACAGAAGACAATTTAAAAAAAAATATTCGAGAACAGTTTCGTCGGCAAACAAGAGACTATTGGAATATTTGATATTTTTAGTAATATCATTTATGAAAATTGTAAATAATAACGGCCCTAGGATGGAACCCTGAGGAACTCCAGATGGTGTGAAGAACTTACTGGATTGGAAGAGTCCATAAGTTACGAACTGTTGTCTTTTGGAAAGATAGCTATTAAAAAATTGGACTAAGGTGTCACTTAGACCAATTTTACGAAGTTTTACTAAAAGAATCGAATGATCAACTTTGTCAAAAGCTTTTGAAAAATCACTGTATGCAGAGTCAACTTGAAAACCTTTATCCAGGGATTTTGAGACATAGTTTGTGAACACCATAAGATTTGTATTGGTTGAACGTGCCGGTCTAAAACCATGTTGCTCATTAATCACGAAGGGTTCAATTTTTGGATTAATAAGTGAATGGATTAATGATTCGAATGCCTTAGCAGGAGCTGACAATATTGCAACTGGTCTGTAGTTTTCCACAGGTGATTTGTCACCTTTTTTGAAAACTGGGGAAATTTTCGAAGTTTTCCAGAGTTCAGGAAATACACCTTTTTTCAGCGACATATTAAAAATTACCGATAATGGATTTTTAAGTATGTGATTACAACCTTTGAGAATAAATGTGGGAACGTAATCCGGACCCTGAGATGTAGTATTTTTAAGTCTTGAAATTGACATAAACACGTCATTTTCGTCAATATGAGAAATGGAAATATCCTGGGCTCCTTGGTGTGAGATATCACAATAACTATCAACGACATTTTGCGAAGAGGAAACGTTATAAACAGAACGAAAATTGTCTGCGAAAGCATTTGCAACTTCAGAATTTTGCACAGTCTGTCCTCGCCACGTCATAGAATCAATGATTCCACCATCCTGACGTTTGGACTTTATATATTTCCAAAAGTATTCAGGATTGTGAAGAATATTCGATTCCATTTCGGCGATATACGACTTGTATGCAGACTGCACATTACGTTTCACGATAGCTCGATACTGACTAAAAGAATTGTAATCATTCGAACTACCCGAAGACTTCCATTTTTTATGGTACCGATGCTTTGTTTTGATATCGCCGACGATCTCTCGAGTAAACCACTTCGGATATCGCCTTCCACTAACAGCCTGGGCTTTCCTCGGAAAACATCTATCGAAACACGAGTACAGTAAATCATAAAAAGAGTTAACAGCATCATTCACATCCGTTGCCATCCCAATACACTCCCAGTTGATTTGGCTCAGTGTTTCATAAAAGTGAACAAAGTCTCCATTGGCAAAATTCCACCCTCTCCATGACACTGTATTCACGGATGGTACATCCGTACGAGTCCGCAGCGACTGGTAAGTGTATTCAAATTGTAATGCGGGATGGTACGGATCTTCAGATGTAAGGGGAGATTCGCTTCGAGAAACGGATATCGGAGTAGTTGACAATATTAAATCTAAGACGCGATCTTTAGAATTAAGAATGTCATTATACTGAGTGAGCCCCAAAACTGAGCACAAGAAATTGAGTTCGATTGTAACTCCGTCCTGAACCGAGTGCATGTTAAAATCTCCCAGTATAATAACACGCTTGTTTGCAAATAAATGCGCATTCGAATAAATATTATTAAAGAATATGTTATAACTCTCCGGACTACTGTGTGGAGGAAAATACACCACACATAAAAAGATCGTAATGTCTCTATACGATAACTTCAGCCAAAGGTCTTCATTAATGGTTTCTAAAGCAGACAATCTTTGAATATTCAAATATTGTCTGTTTCGCACCGCCAATAAACACCCTCCGCCTCGTTTATGCGCAATTGCAGAGGATTCACGATCTCTTCTATAAACCGAAAAGTCATTAGTGAAGAGTTCCGAGTTGAGAACGCTATCACTAATCCACGTCTCCGTCAAACATATTATATGAAAATCACAGGTAGCTACTTCGTTATAAAACATAGAACATTTACTGTTTAGGCCCCGTGTATTCTGATATAAACATTTTAGCGAAAAAGCGCGAGAGACAGAAGGAGTACGCGCTAGGCCTAGTCAGTTATTTCCGACAGTAGGAAGCCGCGGCGCCCTCACTCTGTTCTCCCACTCCTTCACATAGGAGTAACGTGGCCAGTGACTAGCCTTCAAAACCTCACCAACATAATTAGTTGGTATTCCAATTTTGAAGGAAGCGTATTCCCCCTTCGATCTGATTTTATGAACTGTGAATGATGCCGATGCTGAGGAAACTAGCGACCTAATATAATTCAACATATCTTCTTCCGATGTATCGCTGTGGAACGGATAGCAGTGAAATTGTTTAGTCTCGACATCGCTTTTCTTCCCTCGTATTCCCTGTTGCCTTTTATGACTAACGGTTCTCCAACTACCGGAGTCGTTTTGAGAAGGGTCAGTAGCCGATGATGAGGTAACAATGTCGGCAAAGGTTAGAGGGACGACGGTATCGGCAGTAGATGTAGAGGCAGTAGCAGAAGCTATAACCGCAGGAGATTCCAGGGTTGTAGCGTGAGCAGCGTTGGCGGCGGTGATGGCGGTGGCAGTGGTGGCAGTGGTGGCAGTGGTAGCAGTGGTGGTGGCGGTGGCAAAAGAGGCAGTGGCGGTAGCGGTGGTGGTGGCGGCAGAGGAGCCAATGATAGCAGAAGCGGCATCTGTGGCTGCGGTGGCGGCGATGGAAGCGGTGGTCTTGATTTTGGAGGCTCTTAGAACCCTCGTGCTTGTGGTGGGAGTAGCGGGACTCTTTTTTCCAGCAATTGTTTTTTTTCCTACCGGTGGATTCGTGGACTTAGAACCTCTAACGACCGGTATTTTTGGCGAGTTAAGATCGCGAGTAATGGATGTGCCTGGCATTGGTGCAGCAAGTGAGACAGACGGGGTAGACGATACACCGAGTGTGCTCATCAAAACCTCTACCTGACGAGTTAACATGTTAATGGCATCCGTCTGTGCCAATAACAATTGCATAACGTTCTCATTCCCAGAACACATTTCTGTCAAACACATTTTTATGCGGAGAATGGCAATAAGCAGTAGGTAATAAAAATAGGGCCGGGTAAATACCGGGTAGCTGCGGTCGTACAGCTCTCGGCGAAGAGTAGGTAAAATGCTTAATACAATCTTAAACACGTGTCAACTGAACTAGTGAATATTCGTAGGAGAGAGTTTAGTTGTACGTAAAAAAAATTGGTTAAATACTTAAAAAACAGATTACAGAACAAATTAATCGACTACATTCAATATTAGTAATAATTTAAATTTATTTTTCAGATTGGACACATTGAAATTCACGTATCCAAAGAGTTTTGGATACACGAATCAATTATCCATTTATTTGTTTACCCGCATTTTTAGTTTTCGTCTCTTCTTGATAATATCCCAATTTTCATTTATTAAAAAATGTCACAATTAATTAAGTGCTTCATACAATTGTATAGGTTTATTTTAGTTTCTACGATTGATTTGTGTCGCTAAAAAGTCTAAACTATATTTTGTTTTTACATAACTTTGTTGCTGTTATGTTAGTGTTTTGATGATGTCTAACATAACAGTGATACACGGTATATTGGTATTCAATATCTGGAAATATTTCACACACTTTTATTCCTTGCACAAATAAAATATATTTTTATTTTATAATTTTGAACATCATTTATACATTAAGAAAAAAAACTAACTAACTAACTAACCATCACGCCGTCTCCCGAAGGCGTAGGCAGAAAGAATGGACTGTCACACTTTTCTTTCCTGACATATTTCTCTCGCTTCCTCAACATTCATACATCGTGTCATGCGCGCGCGTCGATTTCTCTGACTCCTCACATGGCCGACATTCAATATTTGATTTATTTGATCGTGCCACGTTTTCCTCGGTCTTCCTCTATTTCTGGTTCCATTTACATCATTAACATATAATTTTTACCATTCTTTCTTCATTCATTCTTTCCATATGTCCAAACCATCTTAATGATCCTTTCATTATTTTGTTCATGACACCATCATTCGCACCGCATTCACTTCTTATATTTTCATTCGACACTCTATCATACACAGAGTATCCACACATTCGTCTAAGAGATCTCATTTCTACTGCATTTATTCTACTTTCATCCTTCTATTGCCAGTTCCATGCTTCGCTTCCATACATAAGGGTCGGTAGAAGAACACCATTGTGCACTGCCATTCTAGCTTTTTTGGATAGGTTTTACATTAAGAATGAATGAAAAAATAATGGTAAATAAAGTATATACTTGTATTAACGATGTAAACGGATAACGTGGCCTGAATAAATAAATCAAATATTATATGTCGGCCACGTGAGGAGTCGGAGAAATTAATGGGGATCGAGAGAAGTATGTCAGGATATAAAAGTGTGGCGGCCCATTTATTCTGCCTATCCCTTCGGGAAGAAGGTGTGATAGTTAGTTTGTCAGTTAATTTTTTATTTATTCTATTTCTATTGAAATACAATGTCATCGATACTAGGTGCACGTCATTAATGAGTAATAATATGAATGTATTCAGTGTGTACACATACGTAAATTTTATTCCACTTTGCTTTTCTTTGATACGCGTAAGGTTCAAAGGCTTGCTGATTTATTTATGTAAACCTTGGTTTCAAAATGACGATCTAGAGCATTCAGATCGCACTTAAGGCTGACGAGTCTATATTTTTCCATCGGTATGGCCTCGCTTTTTCTAGCTGCGCCTAGACCACGTGTCAGAATATGGAGTTGGTTTTTAGCGTTTTATTGCAATGATTCATAACACATTTAAGAAGTGTGTTTTTGTACTATAATCGATCTAATTAAAACGGAAGCCGATGAAACGGCGGAATAATTAATTACCGATTCTGAATAATTTTCTTTCAAATGAGATGAATAACGAGTGCTCTTGGTATTTCGTGTTTGGGATACTTGTCGTATAATATTTTTTATGAAAAAAAAAACGCACGGGCTTGTATTACTAATAACAGCTCAACAATATTAACTATGCAAATAAAAGTAATAAGTATCTATGCAAAATATTTCAAATTAAATATTTATTTTTTCAATTGTAATATTATACTCGTATATCTGCTTAAATATGTGTTTTTCCTTGTTATAATTTTTAACTTAAAGGATTAATCATAATATATTATTACTTCATAACCATTTCTATAATTTTAATTTAGTTATATTCTACTTGATAGTAGTGGAGGTCACATCCGTAACATCTTGTGTGAAATATTTTTGTTTGTGAAAATAATTATAAAAAAATAAAGTGGAAAAAACAATGTTATAAATTATCTTTACAAATTGACGTGTATTTTGTTATATTAAATACTTAGGTATGTGTGGGTGCATATATTTGCATTGTTCAATTGTTCTACACGTCGTTATGCAGAACCAACCTGCCTGTGGTGATGCCAGTAGAAGTAGCAATTCGGAAGTTGAATTTAATCGCCTCGGATTTGAACATTTTTAGTGTCAGTGGGGCACTGTTCATAAACAATATTATCACTTCTAGAAGGAGTACTCTCTCACTGACGTGAGATTTTCATCTAGGTATTGATATTTTTTGTTGCTATTTTTATCAAAAAAAAATTGTATTGTCTAAATGTTGTTCTCTCAAATTACGATCTAAACAACTTCAGCCGCCACAAGCGCCCAATATCAATCCTCCTTCACAGGAACACTCCGGGCCACACAAATCAAGCCCCCGCATAATGCAGCAACCCACCAAATGACCTTTCCAACAATGTCCACATCATACGTAAGAGGAATACCTACCAGAGCTGAATCTCTGTAAGCCAGAAGACCCAAGTCCATGTAAATGTTGTTCGCTTGTTATGTCTCATTTGTGTAAAATAAAAATAAATAATATATTTATTCTAAAGGTCTATTGTTGATTAAAACCTTTCATACATGATACCACACGATATCATGCGCATAGTTTAAACACCGGTACATTTCGTAATATTATTCTAATGGATTTGAGGAGTATTTTAAGTGCTTACGCCTGCAAAAAAGAAAATAATGTCCCGAATCGGGCCGCCGCCGGCCGCCTGGCCTCCGCGGGAGTGGATCCGCACTCCAGAACGGGCTCACAGAATTGGCCGACGTTTTTTATTCCTGCTTTATAGCGTTTTGATGATTTAATGGCAGAAATCGTCTTATTCCCCGAGTCTGGCTGCTAAACGTGACTACAGTTTATTTGTTTCGTAAATGGCCTCCATTTCCATACTTTGGCAAGAAAAAAAAAACGGTCTCGAATGTCGCTGCCCAGGGTATTCGGATTAATGTATTAAAAATACGTGGAAATTCGTCCACACTTTTTAACTTTAGATATATTTCGACGAAATATAGTTTAAGTGGGTTTATTGAAAACAAAAATGTTTTTTTTTCTTCTGAAGGACATAAAATTAGGTCATTCGTGATATTAACGCAAAGTTTATGTGATATCTCCGGCTTATATTGTATAAGTTATTTTTAGTTATCGACCATTCCGGAACTTAATAAATACGTTTAATGCTGTTTGAGAATCGTAATTGGAAATAATATAAATTTAATTCTTAATCAACGTAGGTTAATCTAATCACATTTTTTTTGTTATTCGGATTCCGGAATTTAATTTAATTTAATCTATGCTACATATTAATGTAAATTGATATTTCCCGAATATTTTGATTTAACATATGCATCAGAGCTTTAATGATCGGAAGGACAATTTTAAACAATGTATAAACCACTTTATTTTTTATATATTTTTACAAAATAATAACATGTTTCGGAGGTGACATCCTCCAACCTCAGGAATAAATACTCAAAATGTAATTTCAAATTACCTTTTTTTTTACAAAATTAGACTTACTTTTATTTTGTAATAATATTAAATACTAAGTGGATTATACAGTGTTTAAAATTCTCCTTCGAAATTTACAATGGAATTCCACAGTGTTAACGCATTAACTTTTAGTAAACTTTAATGATTGAATTTATAGGTATGTGGGTGATTCTGATTCGAAATAATTTAATTTGCAGTTAATTTCTCACTAAATATTCAAATTTCCATTAATTGTTCTAACATTGGACGTTTACAATATTGTTCTTAGGAGTAATAGTGATTGAGTGTGAGCGTTTTGTTGCATTCCCGAGCGGCATATCGGGGAATGCGATCTCTGCCCTTCGCAGACCTCAGCGGCGCGAGCGGCGGGAGACGTTAATCATGGTCATTGGGTCCAGGCGAAGCGGTGGTGGTGGTGATTGAATGATCCTCGCCAGCTTCCGCCCTGCCTCCCACGCTCGACCAAGTGCCACACTTGCGTATGAGATAATTCCCAGGTGGATTTCCACGCGAATGCGATATCGCTCCGCGGAATTTCCACACTATTGCTTATTTCGGGTCCACAATTTGGCTTCCCGTTTTCGGGTAAGATACCTGTAACGGATCGGATCTGAAATATTTATGACCTTTAATTATATTGTGTGATTTGTTATGAACAAATAAATAAACGAGTGCGCGGAGCAATGAGCACGGAGTATATGCAGGGGAGGCAATGATTCATGTGACTGAGAGGATGTGCGGGGAACACACACACCTCAATTACTCTTAGCTTTCGAATGTTTGAGGCTTCAGTTACTAACGACCCTCTGCGAGATTATAAGCCTTTCGCACGGCTAAAGAAATCTTGTTCTTGTTCGCACCTTCTACTGATACTGCGGGGACCTCCAGCTTACAGAAATGTTTAGTTAGAAAGTTTCAATCCTGGGATTGGTTTGCAGCAATTTCTTCTATTCTTTTCTTCCATTCATCCCTGTCTTGTGCGGCTCTTTTGAAATCTGCATATGATGAGAAACGCACGTCCACCAACAGGTTCTCCAGGTACTCTCGGCGTGGGCGTCCCCTAGAGTTTGTCCCCTCGGTCATACCCTCCATTATGGCATGCAAGAGACCTTCTTGACGTATTACATGGCCGATCCATCTTGCACGCCTTTCTGACATGGTCCGGAGCAGGTGTCTTCCTCCTTCGATTCCTTAAAGAACTTCCTCATTCGTGATGTGGTCTCTCCAGGAAATTCCTAATAGTCTTCTATCGGACCACATCTCAAAAACCTCTAGTCTCCGCTTATTTATTTCGGATAGGCACCATGTCTCGCAGCCGTACATCAAGATACTCCATACATAGGTCTTGATGAGGAGTATTCTCAGTTTTAGGTCTATATTATTTGATTCTATTATTTTCGACCTCTTATTAAATGCAAGCCTAGCCTGATGTATACGGCTGTCGACGTCGCTCTTAGACCGACCGTCCCATGTTATTTTGCTCCCGAGGTAGACAAACTCTTTGGTGTTCTTTAATGGAACTCCTGACATCACTACTCTTATCTGATGTTGCGTTCGGCCTACAGTGAGCAGCTTTGTTTTGTCTTTATTTATCTTCATGTTGTAGCTATCTTGAAGAATGCCTCGCAAAGTTGCTAAAGCCTCCTGCAGTTCCTCCTCACTTTCAGCAACCATAGCAATATCGTCAGCAAACCTTATCATGTCAATCTTTTACCCGTGAATCAGAAATGTATGTCCATCTAATTGTACCGATGATTTTATTGCACTTCTCGCATTTCTCTGTTTTTATTCCTCCGCAGTTTTCTGTAGAGCTGATGGTGCATTTTATGTATTACATTATAATTCGAAAGTGATTATGAAATCAACTCTATTTGTTTTTCACTGTTTTATGTTAGTGTTAGTTTGTGAAGCAATGTGAACAATAGAGACGGTAGTGTATTTGTGGTCTATTTAACAAGTCTTAGTCAGCCAGGACCAAAGTTCATATAATTATGCAAGTCTTGATGGATACGTTTTTTTTAAAACTCTTGAACATAGGTAGGTGCCTTCATTGTCACATTTTATCTAATAGCTACAATTAAAAATTACTGTCTGTCTTGTATTATCACTTATTATAATACACAAACGTAAAAATTAGTGTAACACCTGATGATGCCAACATCGGTTGGCGAAATAGCCGTTGCGAAAAAAAATGTGATACCAAAACAGCGTTTTAAATTTTAACAGTTAATAATGTTTGAAGTATCATAGTGTTTCGGCGAAAACAATGGAGCTTTATTAGGTTGTCTTTATATTTTTGCAATAACTATTGTATCCGATTACTATTATTTAGTAATGGTTTAATATTCCGATTGTAGGCCCCGGTAGACCAAAGCCACAATAGAACCACCTGTATCACGTTTTCGTTAGTTAATTGAAGATTTTATTGGTTTTGTAAGACATTAACACAAATTGTGTTCTGGAATAAAATAAATATCTACAAAGGATGTATTCCACGTTAATTAAATTAAAAAAAAATAAATAATAGGAAAAAATGTAACACGCAATACGTCGCACTTTACCGATATAGAATAATTTTTTAATCGTGTTTTTATAACGAAGTTGTTCTAGAGTTGTGATGTGTAAGCAAAACGCTTTCTATGAAAATTGTATCTTTATATTCGATGTAAATAATGCGAAATGTTTTTGTTTGCGCGATGGCAGGAGCTTTATGGTCGATTCATGAATATTCATAACTTTCATGGGTGCCGTACGTTTTCACAATGGCCGGGCATTTAGTACGAATGAAAGCTTTTGTATTATTTATGTCACAATACCCGTGCGTCCTAATTCCTATGCCCGATCCTGGTAAGATTTTAATTGTGGCTTTTCCGAGGAATCCCGAACATGTTTGTATTTATAATGAATCTATGGTGTACTCTAGTAGGCGGTCGGTGCATTTTTATTCATTTCCGTAAAAAAAAAACTTTGAATGATAATCTATGCTTTTAATATACAATTTATATTTTGATTCGAGTGTTATTAATAGTTATATATTTAACATAATTAAATTATTCGAATCTGGAAATCTACCTCATAGGAGGAGGAGCCCTTATACTACATAGGTCTATGGCAAGGAACAAGAAGACGATGGAATTAATCGAATGGTATCTTGATTACTTCACATTTAATAACACATTGCATTATTTATGGATGTTAAGTATGGAACTGGCAAAATAGGGTTGAAAATAGAATAAATGCAGTAGAAGTGAGATCTCTTAGACGAATGTGTGTTAATCTGTATATGTTAGAGTGTCACATACAATTATAAGAATAAAAGTACAGTGCGAATAAAAGCTTTATGAACGAAATAATTTATGGGAACAGGAAAGAATAAATGAAGAAGTAATAATAAAGAAAGTATACGAAAAAAAAAAATTGGATCAAAATAATCAAATAGTAAATGTCGGCCACGTGAAATCGTCGTCCCTGCATAACACGATGTATGAATATTGCGGAATGAAAGTAAATATGTGAGGAAAGAACAGTATGTCGGTCTTTAGTTAATTAGTAACACATTTTTATTTTTTATATACTCGTATATATCGCAATCACTCGCTGCCACTGGTGAATTTATGCTGTATTGAAGTTGTTGGAACAAATTAGATTGAAATACATTATTTATTGACGTGATGTACATAATTTACATAAATCAGTCCCATGCAGGGAAAATTTTGTTTTCAATTAATTTGTGCGTGTTCCTACATAATTATTATGTTTACTAGTTCCGTGTGAAACGGTTTTTAACCAACTCGTTCGAGACGGTTTTCTCGAGTACCTACGTACATAAGTAAAATAAAGATATTTCGCAATTGTGTAAAGAAAAAATATTTTATAGTGGATTTAATTCAATCATATATGGTAAATCTCGGCATACTGTGAAGTTTATACGATACTTAAAATGTATATTTTTGACACTGACTGATTTAAGATATTTGTTCAATATTTTATATGTTAATTATGTTTAAAAAAATGTAAACTGTTTTTTCAATGAATTGATGGGATATAAACTTTGCTACTAAAAATTGTTTGATAGGTAGGTAATAATTGTTTTTCTTCTGTTAAGTATATATATTTTTTATAATTTCAAATTCTTCGTGACCAAATAAGAAACACTAATATCCGAAGAATTTGCGAGGTAGAAGACATTGTCAGATGGGGGCGCCAAAGGAGAAGATACTGGATCGACCATCTCTCCCGTATCCAAGAAAATAGGATCCCAAAGATAGGTCGGGACAATTTACCGGAGGGTTTTAGGCCACGTGACCGACCACCGAAAAGATAGCGAGATAGTTGGCGGTCCATTTCCCAGGAGGACGAAGATGCAACAGGTCATCAGATCTAGGTATAATAATAATAATAAGAAATTCTAAAAAATATTTAATGTCGACCACGCGAGGAGTCAGAGAAATTGACGCGCGTGTATGACACGATGTATGAATGTTGAGGAGAGAAATATGTGAGGAAAGAAAAGTGTGGCACACCATTCTTTCTGCCTACCCCTTCGGGGAGACGGCGTGATGGTTAGTTAGTTAGTTTAGAAATTATAACCGTTTTTTTTAACATTTCAATCTACCGACCGGTTTAACACCAAACGAAGCTTCTTCAGGGTAACAAAATAAATTATTTATAGTTTCTAAAACAATAGGTAGTGTAAAACTTTATATTAAATAGTTAATACAAATAAAAATGTATTTGTTCTAGTAGAAGATTTGATGTTTTAGGTTTAGGCTCAACCTCTGTTAATGTCATGGCCATTAATTGTAATAAAACTTCTAAAAAATAAACGTTTTCATTCGTATCAATTGATAGAACAAGTTTTTATTATTTCTACTGAAATCTTTTCTCACAGAATAAATTTAAGAAAATATTTTTGTTATTATTCTTTTTATTAGAAAATATAATCTTTTGTAGATAATGTTTTGTCATTTCATTACGTAATATGTGTTCTTAAGGTATACGCGTTTTATATCTAAAGCGGTTGTTATTCCATTATTAAGAAAAACGCGAGTTGTTAGTAAGGATATGTGTCGTGTAACAAAATCGTTTCCTCGAATAATATTTTCGCTCTAAACGTAGCCAGCGGCCTACCTGCCTCCGAAGGAAATTCATCCTTGCTTTACAAAATGAAAAAGCAGTGAAGCGTTGGAGCGGAAAAGATATTTGTCGTTCTACCCCTCGGCACAGAGTTACTGTTATGGAATAAATTAATTCACTCGAGCGTTTGAAATAAAATTCTTACCAACTCTCATTACAAGAAAGGATCGGCAATGGGATAGATTCACGAATTTCAAATCATTTTAATTTAACATTTTTTATTTAATCGAAACACATTAAAAATAATTTAAATTATTATTATTAGTATTTTTATTTTTTATATACTTTGTATATACAACACTAACTTTAAAAAAATTACAATTAAATATCAGACATGTTTTGGACAACTGGTCCTTCCTCAGGGATATTATAAGGAAGAATGGAGTGAATATTAAAAAAGAAGCATGGAGTGCCGCATCGGTTAAAGTGTGACAGTCCATTCTTTCTGCCTACCCTTTCGGGGAGACGGCGTGATGGTTAGTTAGTTATAAGGATACATATTTAAAGTATTATAAAATTGTTTACAAATATGATCAATTTTGACATGTTATAAAGAATTAATTTGGAACGTTTATGCTTTTGTTATAACAAATATTATGAATCAATTTAAAATAAAAATAAAAATTTAAAGCTCTTATTGAGGTTCAGGTAATTACTTACAACAAAGGAAATAAATCAAAGATTTGACTTGACGTTAAATTAATTTGATTATTTATAATATTTTCTTTATTTTTAATTGCTTTTTTAATTTCTAAAATTTCGAGATTGCTCAAAGTTATATTTCTATTATTTAATAATAAAAAATAAATAATTAATAAAACATCTACAACAAAAAGTATGGCGAACATAGAAGAAATTATTATTATTATTTATGTATACAACAGGTAATTACTGTATACAATTACTGTACCCAATTACTCTATACAATTTTTTTTAGATTATTTATTGATTCTCATGCGGCGAGACAGGATGAGCTCAGGTGGTCACCTCGAATCCTGAAGTGGAGGCCTTGGAACAATAAAAGAGGCATAAGAAGACCACAAAAAAGGTAGACGGATTATATAATCCAACTTGCGGGTCGCAGGTGGCAACAGATTGCCCAAGATAGGATATATTGGAAGAGTTAAAAAGAGGCCTATTTCCAGCAGTAGAGTAAAATTAGCTGAAAAGAAGAAGGATTCTCATGAATGTGATAGGTAGCCATCGCCATTTTATTGTCACGTGAATTCTACACCAGACCAAATGCAGTGTGACAATCACACTGCCATCGTTAGGAATCGAACTCGGGACTTTTGGTGTGGCAGTCGTAGCTCTTGACACTCTCTGACCACTGTTTAAGACATATGGAGCACATGGATAAATAATCAATCCCTAAGAAAATATTGTGAATGCTGTATGGAGTCGAGGAAGATAGTTGCAAATATGGCAGACCAAATCAATCCAATTTTAAATATCGTGTTTGTGACTCGCAATGAATGTGGAGGAACCAAAAGAGGTTTGTTAGATAAATTTGTGTGGTGGTCCATTATACAGGTATTCTTATCCCTTAGGTTAAACGGTTAAATTTAATAATATTCGTTTTCTATGAGTGGCTTGTTTTTATCTTGCTGGGGCATTATCAAGTCGTTTTCATGAATATTATAAAATGCATTGTTTTTCATTATGTTCTGTTTCGGAAAGTAAGGATTAGATAATACGGCTGAAGGAATAATATTCTGTTAGTAATTTGTTATTTAATTCATAAGTCATTTTGCCTGTTCCATGACTGTGGTTTAATGGGCTGTAAGAATATGTATGCCAGGGACATTCGCTCTCATTACCGCTTCTTACTCATTTGAAAATAATTCCAGATATTACAAATAAACTCTCAGATACATTCACACATTTTAAATACATTTTTCATACATTCAACATAAACATGAACCATATGTATTTATTGTTTTTTGAACAATGATAAATTATATTAAATAATTAATGCGAATGAAAACGTATTTTGCTTTGCTAAGTGGAATTTTGCCTTGCTATTCCATACATGTCATTCACTTAAAATCTTATAAAACTCTCAGAAAACAGATTTTTATAAGTTTAATTAGATTTTATGGGACAGACAGACATACAAGTACGTAAATATTCTAGTTTCGACATATTTTCGTAACATTTTTTTTTATGTAGATTGTTTGTTGTTAAAGGCTGAAAATATCTTCTTTTTCTCCTGCTTTATTTAGGACTGTGTCCTATTATTTCTCGGAGCCTGTTCCTGGGATGTAGATGTTCAACTGTCTCGCCATCATTTGGGTGGTCTTCCTGGAGGTCGATTTTCTATTGGTACTTTATTCATTTTGAATAGAATGATATAAACCAAATCATATGGCAATAATAATTGATTTTAAGAGTATCTTCCAAGAATATCAACGAATCAGTAAACACACATTCGAGGCAAAGAGTTAAATGAAGCTAGAAATGCGAGTAAACATTTTACAATATGAATATAGATTTTATTACGGTTACCGATAAGTAACGTCGTTTTTATTAGGATGATGGGACTTTGATATGGCGCTTTTCTTTAATCTGACTTGCTAGATGGAATCTATTAATTCGTTACCGTGATGTTTATCTTATAGAATCAAGAGAGCAACAAGTCAACCGGCAGAATGAAGAAATAAAAAAGATAAAGGACATAAACCTAAAGTTTATGATTATTGAATGGAATTTCGTTGCAACTATTATATAATACCCAGACCGGGCTTTATTATGTACTCGCCCTATTAAATCGACCCATGGTATTCCTCTAGCTATAATGGGAGAGACATATCCGTCGGAACAGCATCTGTGAAAATGTATGCTTTTTCAATACCATATGGAAAAAAGCGACAGAGGTTACGAAGAACATCTTCTTCTTCTTCTTCTTCTTTTAATAGATCTGACGATCTGTGACACAGAAATCATATCTCGTCGGATGATGAGATCCAGCTGTCCCTCCATCTCTTAGGCGGTCTTCCAGGTGGGCGGTGTCCGGAAGGGATTTCATAAGCGGCTGTATATGCGAGTCTGTCACCATCCATTCGGTCCCTCCAGTATCTTCTTCTGGATCTACTCCACTGAACGATATCCTCTATTTCGCAGGTTTTTCGTATGTCTGCGTTGCGGACACGATCTCGGAGGGTTTTTCCAGTAATTGATCTTAGGACCTTCATCTCCGATGTTCTTAGTAGTCCCTTGGTTCGCACAGTGTCAGCCCGCGTCTCTACAGCGTACGTCATGATAGGTCGCACGCATGTTTTGTAGATTCTGATCTTGCTGTCGATACGCATGTGCTTGTTCTTCCAGACTAGATTCTTCAGGCATCCTGACACGTGAACATCTGCGAGAAGAAATAATGAAATTCTGCAAATATGTGAAAGACCCACCTGCAGTATATGATTTGACGATGATCATTTTTATCACGGTATCGAACCTTCTATTTTCAAAAGTGGGATGCACGGGCCGTGAAGTAAAGATGGTGCTTCAATCAGAGTGGCATTATTTTGATTTCAGTTCGCGGGTCTCACTTCCCGGTTAGGTCTCGGGCGCAAGCTGCTGGCCCGATGGCGACAATTGTGTTTAATGTCATTAATGGATTTTGTATAGGTGTTGACGGTCCACGCTCCGAGTTAGGCGGGCGGCCGCGGCCGGGCCCGAGGGCCATTGTCTGGGACGGCGAATTATGCCACTTGCCCACTCCGGCGCATCTCAGAGTCTTTTGTCAGCCATCACTACTGTGGTGAATACACAAATGACATTTTGCATAAATAGAATACTTCTTATTGCACATATTTGCCGTTTCTATTCAAATTATCCTCACTTTGTCTCGCCTATTGTAAGGCTTTGTATTTTTGTCATGTTAAATTCGAATATCACATTAGGTAACTTTTACGTTATTTAATTCTATTACTATAATGATGGATTATTAAAAAAAAAATCAAGAATCTAATATTTATTTTACAGGTAATTCTAATATTATTTTATGCCCCAAATTGCCGCACAGAGGCTCTTCGAAGTTCTTCTGTATTGAATGCGATTCGTCTTTTAAATGAGGTTGCAAAAGAGATAGACCACTTTAAATGCAATTATGGCGAATTCGTGAATACCCTCACGATAAAGGCAGCAAGGAAATAACTGGCATATTCCTATTCATAAGGTTCTATGTACGAGTATATTTCCTTTGATATTCTTTTTTTTTCACCCCTTACATCGATTTGGCTCGCGCTGTAATGATGCAAGGAGTTTTTTCAACAAAATAATAATAATAATAGTACTGTCGAAAACACCCGTTTTCTGAAAGTTTCGCTAGGACATTAAGATTTCATATTGTGAATCGAAGCAAGGCGAAATATACCACTTATATAAAATAAATATTACAAAACTTCTATAAACGGGCGCTTACATCAACATTTTAAATATAGAGTTTTATGCCACTGTTCAAGGAATAATAAAGTATAGTTTACATTTATTGTTATATAAAATATTATAATAATTGTCGATGGTTAAAGTTTCTAACAGTACCGTTTTCCGATATACAGCCATTTTGATGCATCTTCTATTTCTATTGTCTACAATTGACTTTTCTATATTTTTAATCATTCCTTTTTCTATTCGTCACATGACTACGTTCCTCATTCGATTTTTTCGTGCTCGTGTATGAGCAAACGCATTTATTCTACTTACGTTTATTTTTCCAGTTTTATATTTCAATTTGCTACATTTGTGCCACGCAGCTAGTTGGAATGAATGAAATGAATATATGACGGATATATAAAACATATATTTTTTACACCTTAAGTGCAAATAATCAGATGGATGGTCAGGGATAGGAGTGGAGAACTGTTGTGGAGGAAGCCAAATCCCACACCGGGATATAGCACCGATAAGAAAAGAAGAAGTGCAAATAATCATAAGCCGAGAATTAACCCCATAAATAAACTATATTCCCTATTTATTTCCTTAAATGTCATTAATCTGAATGAAAACGTCTGTTTTCTAGAAGTTTTCTTATATTTTAGTTTATGGCAATAACATTACCATAGATTCACAAATGAGGATTCCTAAATCTGCGACAAGAGTATATTTTGATATGAACCATAGCAGTGATGTGCACAGTTTCACGAAACCGTATGTGTTTTAATAGAATTAATACTTTGAGCCGAATTTGCCTATTGGTTTTCCAATCGATTGGCTCTCGGCCAATAAATGTTTGTTCCGTAGAATATATTACATATGGTTAATGAAAGAACGCACTTTGTGTTAGTTTTAATGAATTGTGTTCAGTGAGACAGATTAACCTTTATTATTGTGTTGGAATGATCTTTTTAAGCATTTGTTAAGTGTTTCATTTAAGAAAAAAATTGCGTTTAATGTAAACTTTAATGTATTTTTAATGCAAATTAAATAAGAATTTTTTCAAATAATCAATTTTGTTTCATTTCATTGTTAAACTTTCTACACTGAGGAAGGACGTCTGCGGCCTGAAACATGTTTATAACACAGAGTAACAGTAAACGTTTAAGATATTTATTTATTTTTCTTTCTATTTCGGCGTGCCTATTTATTGTAGCAACTTTGTATATTTTTGGAATTGTAGAATGAGGATTCGCCCATAAAATGCGGTGCTACTAATACATCACGAAACGACTCAATCTTTTATATATGTGTTCTGAGTATGATTTGTTTTGATAAAACTAAAATAACGTACGGAAACTCTCCGTGTTCAGCTCCCGATTGCTTAAAATAAAATTCTTTCACTCGAAATATTTTCTTCGGCATCTCCCATTTCTATTTTGACGGTAATCTATAAATTTTTATCAAATTATTTCTTACCGATCAATCTATCGCGCGAGAGTTTTATGAGGTGGGGTATTTAATGATTCGATGATAAAGCGTTTTTCTTTCCATCTTTTCACTTAAACCAGTGTATTTATAAGTCGGCATAAAATAAGAATAAGGGACAGTGAAAATATTAATACAGATACGTATAAATGTATTTCGATAATCTTCCGAACAAATCGTATTGATTAGATGCTTTATTTTTCTATACAATCATATAATATTTAAGTCGTATTGATTATATGTGAATATAAAATTGAAGTTGTCAAGGATGTCAACGGAATTTAACAAAACAGTGTTTGACAAATAGTGAATTCGCGATTATTGAAATGTGAAGGCAGAAAATGTGCACGTTATAACTTTTACGTATTGCTGTGTTGCTAAAACGAATATGTATTTTTGTTGTTGTTGATAAATTGCGGCATTCCATAATGACGTATTTTTTTATTGATTAAAACACTATTTTTCCATTCTTGAGTTTATATTTATCGACACGTTTCGAATTTTTGTACCTTCATAAAGGTATAAAACCTTAAAAGTATACCGAGAAAAATAATCTGAAAGTGGAAAAATTGTGTTTGAATTAATTAATAAAAATGAAAATGCCTGTTTTCTGGAAGTTTTATTATTATATAATATATTTTATTATTATACGATACTATACGATATTATTATACGATATACGATTATTATTATTATACGATACTCGTAAATATTTTGTTGAAACCTATTACAGCGTGAGCCAAATCGATGCCCAGCGAGCCAAAAATTATGAGAATGACATGTTTCCCCTTGCTATGGCATTACCGAATTATCGCCTTAGCATGGCGAGCGTGTCATTCCCAAAAATAGTAATAAAACTATTAAGCTTTTTATTCGTATTAATGATGAATATGGAGTTTTACATAATTGTTCAAGAAACAATAAATTAATGAAAAATTGGAAGATACGTACCTATAATATAACAAAATAACGTAAACTTATCATTTTGTTAAACATTTTGAAACCCTGTTCTAAGAGACGCTAATCAATTGTTTTATTAAGGTAGTAGACTCAACTGGTTTAGGAATTTATAACTTAAAATATTTGTACGTTTTGACGATGCATCATTTCTGAAACTTGAAATGTTTGGTTTCTGTGATTTACCACTATCTCTTGTCGGAATTTATTCGAACTATTTTATGTGTGGCTAGCAGGCTTCTCTTCAACCTCGATTTTGTACTTGACATCTCATTACGCCGAAGCATGTCAAGCTTCCCTTCGAAAACTCTATATTCCGTTTCATATAAATTGTTGAATAGACAGGGGTCGGTTCATTTTCTTGCCTGTGAAATATTACGTTTCAAAGTTTTGTACGTACGTGGTTAAATGTAATTCTCGCGAGTAATTTGAACGTTTTTGAATTATTTAGCGTTTCGTAGTTAATGGGATAACATTTCTTTCAGTGTACGTGACTCCACGTTCCCTGAAATATGGAGCGAACCTTTCTCTCTCCCTATTTTCATCATTATATCATAAGTCGTGTACCATCAGCTGGGAGCGGTGAATGTTGTCAGTAAGCTTAAAATATCTCGTTTCGATCTTTAACCCCTTACCGCATACTGGCTCATATATGATCCAAAATAATCTTTCGCCATAAAAAACAACCAAATAATAAAATATGTCTTGCTTCTAGCAATAATACTAAAGTTTTATCCATGATCTGCGTTACTAGTTGTCAAACTTCTTGCTAGATGTCTCTGGTTGTACTAGATGTGCGTTCGACTGTTTCCAACTGTCGGTTTATGATTTTCTGTACAAACGTGATATTCAAAAGTGTTATTTTTTTGTTTGTAAAACGCTATTAATAATTATATTACGCATAAATAATTATATTAGGCTTTAAATAATTATTAGGTAAGTAATAAAATGATCACTTTTATATAAAATTATGGATAATATTGTGTAAAATCTAGGGATAAAAAGGGGAAGACCTAGAAATATTTTATTTATTTTATATAGGAAAAATCTATTTATTTGAAAAATAAAAAAATAAGTGTCTTTTTTCATCTTTTTCACATCATATATATTTTTTACAAATTTAAAAAAATCATGCAGTAAGGGGTTAACGTGCCTGGCCCATTAACATCCTAATCGCTTTTATCGCTGTGATCTGTATAATATTGAAATTTACTCAAATAAAAATATTTTCATCGTTTAAAAAATCTTTTTTTTTTTCGCTTAAAATTATTATTCGTGCTTAACATGATGCTTTTAATGAAATTTCGTTGAACGTAACTGGTCTGTATAATAAATTGCTCTGCAAATAGACTACTATAAATATGAAGAAGAAAAAAAACAAGACTCAAATAAAAAAAGCTGACATTAGGAATCGAATAAATGTTTAGAGATTTAGAGTTTTCGATTTATTTATTTTTTCCCAGATTGAACTATGTTAATCCGAAATTCTTGAAAGTTGATCATAAGTTCCCACCGGGGGCGGTACCGCTCCCAGGGGGCGCTGGAGACGTGCAAGGAGGTGGTGGCGGCCTCAGAGGCAAATGGGGGCGTTTGGACAGTCAAAGGGGCGGCGGGACGTACCTTTTCAAGAGATTAATTCATGAATAAACATTTAATCCATCTATCATTATTTAAAAAAATACATTAGGTGTTAAAAATGGAATAAGGTTGGTGATAAATTTTAATTTAGACGACCGTCGTGGCAGAGTGAGCTATGACTGCTACACCGGAGATCCCAGGTTCGATTTCCGGCAATGAGAGCGCGATTCTCACACTGTCTTTGGTCTGGTGTAGAATTCACGTGACAATAAAGTGGCAATAGATTAGCGACCTATCACATGTCATGAGAATCAATATAATAGTTAAAACAAATTGTGTATTGTAATTGGATACAAACGACCCGTTGTATATAAAAAAAAGTGAAAAGTCTTCACAAATTGGAAGCAAAGAAGTGTACCACGCAATCAGACATGTTTCGATTGATAGAAATATAAAATATTCTAAAATTTGGTATAATTATGTAGAGAGAGGGGGTGTTGGAATTTTTTGTTCTTTTAAAGGGAGCGTTGGTCCAGAGAAGGTTGGGAACCTATGTTCTAGATTGTGTGTCAGTGTTAAAACATTCAATTGGTTTCATATTGCGGGTGACTAATAGCATCCGAAAGAATTGATTTTTTTTGTAGCATGCAATGTTGGAGTAACGTTCGTGTGTAGTGCTCAGGCCGCGGGCGCGGGTACGGCTGTATGCGCGGGTATGCATGTAAACAAAACTCCTACATACCTTTATTTACGAGCCATTCAAAGCCAAGACTTTTAATCCGGCGTCGTTTATTTTCGTACACCGCCTTGCTAGAGGTCTGCTAGGTTTTGCGATCTTCTTTTGAAATGTGCATACGTGTTACACAGTTGAGAGCATGAGAGCAGAATAAATTCTGAGGTATCTCTACATGAGGGAGTATGGTAGTTATCCGTGGTTCTATCCCACCGCATTTCTTCTGGGAATGCTCGGAACCAATTCTCTACAGCTTCGAATAGATGGACATCTAATAACCCATTTCTTCAGATTTATTAGGGGATACTTCGAGAACTCGGCCGTACTGGAGGATGTTGGTCTTTTTGTCCCCGATAGATATCTCCGACAGCGACAGCACATATTGTTTTACCTACCGGCCGCCAGAACCAATCTGCCTCTGGTGACACCGGTGGGAAGAGCAATTAGTCTGCTGAACGCGGTCTCCTCGGAGATCGACGTCTTTCATGTTAGTGAAAGTACGTTCAGGGGGCAAATACTATTGACTTTAGAAAGTATCTTGTCTTCCTAATGTCGAACCATCTCTAATACGTTCCTGGTACTTTGTTGTATTTTTATAATATTTTACCTGTACTTAATAGATGCCTTAAACATTTTCCTGTTTGTAATGTCTATTGAGTTAATAAACTGATTTGATTTGATTTGAATAAATGCGGTAGAGATGAGGTCCCTAAGACGTATGTGTGGTAAAACGATGTGCGACAGAATCTCAAATGCTGATATTAGGAAGGGATGTAGAGCGAAAGAAGGTATTATGAACAAAATTATGAAAGGTTCGCTGCGTTGGTTCGGACATATGGAGCACATGGGTGAAGAAAGAATGGTTAAAAAAGTATACGTTAACGATGTAAATGGAGTAAGGAGTCGAGGTAGACCGAGGAAAACGTGGCATGACCAAATTAATCAAATATTAAAGGTTGGTCATGTCAGAAGCCGGAAGAATAGACGTGCGTGTATGACTCGATGTATGAATGTGGAGGAAGCTAGAGAGGTGTGCCAGGATAGAGTAGTGTGGCGGTCCATTCTCTCTGCCTACCCCTGCGGAGAAACGGCGTGATGGTTTGTTGTTGTTGTTGTTGTTGTGTTACACAGTTAATTATATATTTTTAAGTACATAATACCACTAAAGCAAATGTGACAGCACATAATGGAGTTCTAGTGCCAACCCTTATGTATGGAAGTGAAGCTTGGAGCTGGCAAAAAATGATAAAAGTAGGATAAATACCGTAGAAATGAGATCACCGAGAAGAATGTACGGGAAAACGATATATGATAGAAATCCAAACGACGAAATAAGGAAGAAATGTAAGGTTTGGACTTGGACTTGGATCTTCTGGCTTACAGAGGTTCAGCTCTAATGGCTATTCATCTTACGTCTGTAGGAAACATTGTTGGAATGTGATTTGGTAGTTGTTTTATGATGGGGCTAAATGTATGGCTCGGAGTGTCAGGCAGATGATTGCATCATAAGTAAAATTCCAAAAGGATCACTGAGATGGTTTGGGCATATGGAACAAACTGATGAGAGGAGAATGGTTAAAATATTTTATACAAGCAGTGCGAGTGGAAAGAGAAGCCGTAGAAGACCAAGGAAAGTATGGCATGACCAAATTAATCAAACACTGAAAGATGGCCACATTCGAAGTCAGAAAAATCGACGAGCGTGCATGTTACGGTGTATGAATGTAGAGGAATCTAGAGAGGTATATCAGGACAGAGCAGTATGGAGGTCCATCCTCTCTGCCTACCTCTCCAAGAAAACGGCTTGATGGTTATTTAGTAATTTATGTACATTATTTTTTTTATTTTATGTACATTAATTTTATTCACATAAACCTGAAATATCACGTTTTGCAAATGGCGCCTGATTTCTATCATACTTCCATCATATTTCACAAAATTTCAGGTGCTATGGGACGGATTTTATTACGAATATTCCTATTCAATTGGAGAATAGTCGCTGGCTTATTGACACACTTTTATTCCTTCAAATAAGCCCAAAGAAAACAGTTGAGTGGAGGTTAAATCATGTGAACGCGGCGTTTTTTTTTATCTACGTAAACCTCCATTCTACATTTGATTCTATACTTAAAATTGTTTGAGAACACGACTTGTAATAATTTGCTGTGGGGATGAACTCTTGATTTTAAACACCATTATATATAAAATTAATGATTCGTACTTTTTACTATAACGTTTCGATATTAATAATTTAAAACTCGAATGAAAGTGTTGTGAACAAAATAATGAAAGGGTCGTTAAGATGGTTTGGACACATGGAAAGAATGAGTGAAGGCAGAATGGTGAAGAAGGTATATGTAAACGACGTGAACGGAGCTAGAAATAAAGGAAGGCCGAGGGAAACGTGGCACGATCAAATCAATCAAATATAAAATGTTGGTCACGTGAGAGGTCCGGTGAAGGTCCAGGAAGCGAGAGAAGTATGTCAGGACAGAACAGTGTGGCGGTCCATTCTTTCTGCCTACCCCTCCAGAGAGACGGCGTGATGGTTAAAACTTGAAATAAAATGGATTGACGTGAAATTTTTCAGATTTTCAATAACGTCCGTTTTGCCTACGACCGACGCAATTTATAAAATAATGATCCCTAAAAGGCGGGCCACACTGTTTGAAACAAACTCTCCACAGGGGTGACCTTGGTGGAGGGCTGTGGAGCCCACGCTTGGTGTGGCGTCCACACTTGGTTTAAAACAAGCTCTCTACACGTGGAATGCGTGTTTAAACGCGCGTCCGTCCACAAAGTTTGTTGAAGGTCAAACGAATTTTGGTTTCAAACAATTGTCTACACAGTTTTGAACCGCCGGTGGAGACCGACGTGGAGAGCTTGTTTAAAACAGTGTGGCCCGCCTTTAAACATAAAATATGATTTCGCTGCACCACCGTGTCGGCAGAACAAATATTTTATAACGATTTATTTTTAATAAACATATTTATACATAAAATAAATATATTAAAATCATTTTAAGTGTCCATTGCCGCTAGTTTCTGACGAAATATTTTCGTATGTTCATAATTTGAATATGAAAAACTAGCATACGCGACAACTAGCATTGGCAAATTCATTGAATAGTCAAATTTTCTTTACCTACTCATTTCATCACATGAGTTTATTATACTTATTATTTTTATATACCTATATGTTTTATAACTAACATTTCGTGGACTAATAAAACTTTATTACGTTTGCATAAAATAAATATTAAAACAACATTCACATTTCGAATACTTTTAAACAGACTAAAGTTAAGTTGGAACTTCTTCTTACTCTTTTTTCATCTGTTCAGAAAGTTGCCTCTGCTGTGAAGTGGATTCCCAGCTGTTTTCCCATCTTTAAGAAGGTTTTCCACGAGGACGAGTTCAGTGAGGCTGATTATGTAGAGCATTAAAAGGGAATTTGGTGGTGTCCATTCTTTGGAAATAACAGTACCGATCCTTTTTTCGCTGTCTATTCCATCTTGCTCACAGCTCTCTTAGTCTGGTGTTCTTCACGCGATCTCATGGTTTTGTCTGCTTTTCTCAATACTTGACGACCTTCGTGACCGAGTGGTAAGTGCATTGACTGCCACCCCGAAGGTTCCGGGTTCGATTCCCGGCGAGGGCAGTGTGATTGTCACACTGTCTATGGTCTGGTGTAGAATTCACGTGACAATTAAATGGCGATAGATTAGCTACCTATCACACGTCGCGAGGATCACTATGATAGCTATAATACCCTTTACACCGATTTGGCTCATGCTGTCATGATGTAAAGAGTAAAATAACAACAATAATAATAATAATAATAATAATAATAATAATAATAATAATAATAATAATAATACTTGTTTGGTTCCGACTGTGCCCTGCTTCAATGCCATATGTAATTAATGGTCTGCCATTTGTAATTATTGGCTTTTTAAAATCTAAAACATATCTATAAATAATTAGTTAGTATGACTTTTTTAGTCTTTTCGTAAAAATTGGGTCGCACACTGTCAATCTTCCTAGGAAAGAAGGTGCCTCCACGTGTGGTGTTAGTTTTTTTTTCTCCGGCGCTACAGCACTAGGTGGGTCTCAGCCTCCTCCAAGAAACGAATTTCTTGAAGTGTTCGTAACGTTGGTTGTTTTTCGAGGTTAGGTTGTTGGCCTAACGCCCAACCCCCTTACTAGGAGGACCACGGTTTTTCTGTAGGGGTGTTCCTTTCCTTAGCTGGGGGTGACCGGTTTTGTGGCGCCGAAAATCGCCATTCGCCCTCTCTCTGTTAGCTGTGGCACATCAACATACGAGTACGTCCAATATGCCACACCCAGGGTTTGCGGGATCATTAAGATCACACGTGGACGCCAGAGAGTCGGACTAGATGGTAGTGTTGCTGATGTTATGCAACTATGGCGTTTCATGGTATTTACTGGTTCACATACCTTCCAGCACGGTATGTTCCCCCACGGCCCTAACCATCCATTCAAACCCCGTGTCAAAACGTGTGGTGTTAGTATAACTATTATATCCGGTGTCCCTGGAAATAACAAGAAGTCGGCCATACCTTTCGCTACAATGGCGAGAGATTAGAGGAGAAATAGGCCGTTTTGTGCACCACCCCTGCAGGTCTTGCTAGTCTTTAACCCTTAACGTACCGTGTTCAAAACAAAACGCTCGCTCCCATGTGGTCAATTCAGTTTACCGCTAACTTTATCTAAATATCAAGCATATGACTCGATGAATCAAAATTTAATTTATGTCATCTTGTAGGGAATTTCATTAGGAATAGATCGATATGTATAACATACATGGATTATTTGAAAAACATATCATTATTAATTTTTTTCTGGAACCATGCGATTTCTGATATAGAATGCGAGACAGCATATGAGCAACTGACACCAAGTATGAACTTGTCTCGCCCCGCCGCGCCGTGGTGCTATAATTTTACGTATGATAAAGGCACCTAGGCAAAATGTATAGTACGTTCAAGACAACGAGTACGTATTGATATTTGTCCCTTTTGGTAAAGTGTTAATATTTTCACAGTTCTGATATTATTAAGTTGCGTGCTGCGTTTCCGTCCACAGTCGGTATTATTACGTACCTATGAGAAAAGGCCAAACATATAATTTATAATACGTTCAAAACAGCGAGTAAGTATTTGTCACTTTTGATAAAGTAGTAAATATTAGCAAAACAAATTCTACCTTAACACGAATGAAGGTGAGGGCAGTCTTAAAAAATATATTTTTTTGGGATGAAGGAAGTAATTTTTTGCTTTTTTTTTATTACGAAATATTGAGAACACTTCAATGGAGGATTACAATTTTTTTTAAATTATGGGGTCCATAGATTTTAAGAAAATCAACTTTAAATTGGCAGTGGAAACTCAATTGACCACATGGCAACGTGACGGTTAAAATATTAAGTAAATGGTATTACAGAAACGTTATATTGTAAATGGCGTGATGACGTCATGTATGGTGTGGTGCTGGTGTTTCTCAAATCGAATCACTTTTTTCTCGTGCTCCTAATTGTCTAGTCAACATTGGCACTGGCGTTAGATCCGAAATCCGTGACGGGAAGTATTCCCACTTGTCGTTTTGACGGAATCGCCGAAAACCATCTCTCAGTGTAATAATTATTGATGGTGTAATGTCGATCGGCCCTGCCAGGTGGCTGCCCGCCAGCGCCTTGCACCTACTCCGCCGCCCCCCGCCAGCCCCCAGCCCTCAGCATGCCACCTGGTGGTCCCCACAATCTAATACAGACAATTTGTCAAATCTGTTTTGGAAAAATGTCAGGCTCGACATTATCCTGATTTATATTGCGTCACCTGAGAGTAAGAAGGTTCCAACTGTCAAAAGTAAAAAGCTGAGAAAAAAAGTTTTGTTGGTTTTGGGCGTGTATCTTGGAATAAAAGGGTTCCATCTAAAGCAGATCATTTTGACTTCTAATCTGGCACTTCGGTGTGACCATACCCTTAAACATTAATATTGTTTGTAATGCCTGTTGAGATAATAAATTGATTTGATTTCGTTTCATTTGATTTGATATATAATGTCTTTAACGTGGCATATTTAGGTCGTGTGATTAGGGGGGAAATGTGAATTGCTGCACCTAATCTTGAAGGAAAAATAGAGGGTCGACGAGGTGTTGGCAGGACGCGTATCCCCTGGCTCCACACAACATAAGGAATGATTTGAGGAGTGTCGAGGGGCTGTTTTGATTTGCCTGGAACAGAGACGTCCACTCTCGGGTGATAGTCAACGCCAGGGAGACACTTTACATGACACCGGAGAAGAAGAATGTGGTATATAAATATTGAAGAAATGAACGTATATTTTAAAACGAGAGTATTGCTTTAATATACGAATCCTAAATAAATATCCACATTGTTTGATGTTTTTCTGTATACATGAATTAAGTTGTATGCGATATAAATGCTCTTTATTTTTTTAAGCAATACGAAATATGTGTACTAATAATATTTTCTTACAAGGCAGGGTATAACCACGGACATTATTATTGTTTACGTGTTTTTAGGCGTATTAACCCATTCATCGCCAAATGTTTGTAGAAACAGCGCGCCGGTACGCCACGTATTTTCTCCCAAACTATCGAAAAATATCGATCCTTTTTGGTTTGTTAATATTTTAAAATATTCATGGATGTCGTTGTGAGAAAATCGGAATTAATTTTGAAATACGAGTACATCTTTCGAATATTGCGAAGCGCGCACAGCTGCGCTTATGGCGATCGTCTACGTAGAGCGCACATGTGTGCTTACGGCGATCGTCGGGTTAACCGTAAAAATAATAGATAATTTGTTTTAAATCATACGTATTCTGCGGAAACAGTCAATGTTTCACGACTCATCTTAATATTTTTTGCCCGTCATTGTGATGATGAATTGTATTCGTTCAATGTTACTAAATTTATATTAAATTTGTCCTATATTTATATTTACATTAAAAAACTTTGATGACATAATAGCTTGTAATGTGACACAATCTTATCGAACTAGTTGAAGACAATCGATTGTGTTACAGTATTACGGACTCAAATTATTGGAATTATCAGATTACGTGCATACTTGTTTGGTTTGATTCCACGGTGCACCGATAGCGGGTGATCTAGTGCGCGCCTCTCGCGGCACTAAGGCGGTAAGCAAACATTGCCTGAAGCTGTATTACGAACACATAATTAAATTGAATTGATCTACAATAATAAATGAAAGTATATCTAGGTCTTTACGATAATGTTGTAAATATTTTAAATTGACGGAATGACCAATTTATTATCGTAATTACATGTTTCGCCTTGCTGAGGCATTTTCAAATATCAACGTGTTATTATCATTAAATATACTAAAAGACTTAGAAAACAGACATTTTCTTTCGTTTTAATTAAACTGTTTGTTTTTGTAGCCGTGACGAAACTCCTCTCCGACAGGAGCGAAACCGTTTGGTTCGAAAAAAACAAAATAAAGTGGTGTTAAAAGAAAGTATACAAGTGTATTAAGTTATTTTTAATAATGCCACACCACAAAAGTGCTTCATACGAAAGTAAATGTGAGTATATTTTCGATCAAAATTAATTATGTTTTTGGAAAATTTTATAGTGCAATGACATTTCAGTATTTACTGATTAATTTTGAACGCCATCTAAATGCCGAATGAGTGTGATTTTAGAACGGAAACTCTATAAGTTTTGTGATTTCCTTTGCAACGATATAATCAATCAATCATTAATCACAATGATATCAATCACCCCGAATATGGTGCAACTGTCTTCTAAACGTCGGTCGCAGAGTAACACACAGACATACCATTACATCTAAATAATGATTATACTTATAATAACCTACGTACACATTTTTGTGAAGGCTTTTTTTCTCTCATATTCTCGTTCGTTAAGTAATTACGACCCGGGATTGTACAATTACTGACGCTACACTACTGTATATCTGTTTGATAATGCTTCTAACCAAATCAAAATTAAGACATTAGGGTATATCTTATTAGAAGGGTTTTCGAAGTCGCTATGGAGCAGTCCGACGCGTTTGAGGAAGAGCTAGAAATTTCAATGAAAAAAAATCTTAAACCTTTTGCCCCATATTCTAGAATACGGTTTCCCAACCTTATTTGTACTGTGCACCACCTTCAACGATTCAAAAATATCCACGCCCCCCCCCCCCTCTACCAATTTTCTATTTATCTAACAAATTCTGAAGAAAAAAATTAATGGCTTCAAATAGTGTATATTGCAAATATGCAATATATACTATGTTTATTTAATTTTCATTAATAAATAATATGTATATTATTTTACATTACTACTCGAAAGAAAATTAGTGCGATCCTTGGGTTTGATGTGAGCTGCAAAGAGATTTTATGTGAGGTACTCATTTGGTAAATTTTAATCTTAAATCGCCACGTTTTGTGATATCAGACGATTTTTTTTATTAACAAATCATTTACAGCGCTAAAACCGCATTCAACTAAATATGATGATGGGAATGACAACAGTAATTTTTTTGTTAATTTGGCTTAATCAGGTATATTGTCTCGACACTAAGCCACGTCATTGTATTTTTTATGTTGAATAGTGCTTTAAAATATTCATAATTTTGCAATTCTAAAAATTTCTTCTTGTTACTGCATGGCCAAATCACTTATATCTACCAATATTGGTTGAGGTATCCAAGATGGGAAATAAATTTCTTTTAAATCTGAATATCTGTCATTTAAGTCACAAGTGATCTACAATAACAATTACAGCTGAATCAGCTGCAGAAGTCCAATGAAGCCAAATATCTTAGATTTGCATAAATAAGGGTCTTGTTTGCTCCTTGTAGTTGTTTATTTAGCATGTTTAATTTTTCAAAGATGTCTGTCAAATACAAAGTCACTAATCTTTAACAGCTGTTGTCGTCCACTGCTGGACATAGGCCTCCCCCATATTTCTCCATGTGTGGCATGTCATACGTGGGGTGGTTGGCATTACAACGCCACGCTTGCCAGACGGGTTGGCGAGGTGTCCTTCCACGTTAGCCTATGCATCAATATTATCCACCGAGGTTAATTACTCGATCTCTAACATTTCGCATAGTTTCCAGGGGAGACCAAAGTCGAGGAGGTGTGGATAGGTACATGGGATCAGATCAATCCTCCAGCGTAGCATGGCCATCACGACGGTAATGACCATGCACCGTTCGAAGAGTCAATAGGATCCCCCTTACTCCCCAAAAAGTCAGAGTTGCAATCCATTTTTTTTTCGAAAATGCGTTTTTCATCAACGATGTAACAAATATTAATGATTTGCGCATTGCCCCCCCAAGACATTCAAAATGCCCCCCGGTGGTGCGTACGCCCCACGTTGGGAAACACTGTTCTAGAAGATTCAAGGCATCTTTTAAGCCAATAAAAAAATAACGATTCTCTGGAAAATTTACATTGGTGTTACCCCTTAACCCTTAACGTACCGTGTTCAAAACAAAACGCTTGCTCCCATGTGGTAAGTTCAGTTTACCGCTAACTTTATCTAAATATCAAGCATATGACTAGATGAATCAAAATTTAATTTATGTCATCTTGTAGGGAATTTCATTAGGAATAGATCGATATCTATAACATACATGGATTATTTGAAAAACATATCATTATTAATTTTTTTCTGGAACCATGCGATTTCTGATATGTAATGCGTCATAACATACGGGCGACTAAAAATCGACTAAAAGTCGGGTCGAAACTTGTCTGCACGCGGGGCGAAGATAAAGGCACCTAGGCAAAATGTATAGTACGTTCAAGACAACGAGTACGTATTAATATTTGTCCCTTTTGGTAAAGTGTTAATATTTTCACAGTTCTGATATTATTAAGTTACGTGGTGCGTTTTCATCCAGTCGGTATCATTACGTACCTATTGAAAAGGTCAAAGTATAATTTATAATATGTTCAAAACAGCGAGTAAGTATTTGTCACTTTTGATAAAGTTGTAAATATTAGCAAAACAAATTCTACCTTAACACGAATGAAGGTGAGGGCAGTCTTAGAAAATATTTTTTTTTGGGATGAAGGAAGTAATTTTTTGCTTTTTTTTTTATTACGAAATATTGAGAACACTTCAATGGAGGATTACAATTTTTTTTATAATATTAGGGTCCATAGGTTTTAAGAAAATCAACTTTAAATTGGCAGTGGAAACTCAATTGACCACATGGCAACGCGACGGTTAACACGTATCACGCCATGGCAGTAATATGTACTGCCGACGGTTGTATTAAAGTAAAGGACCTCAAGCGCCGTCAGTCACGCGTTAACGGAGTTTTACTAATATAAAATGGCCGTAATCCGTACTCTACACCGTAATCCTGAAAAGTACCGTGGTAGTCAATGAGTTACTATATTGATAATTTTAATACCAGTATTTTCAATATAAAATGTATAAATGTATTATAGTTAGTTAAGTATATGTATTAGAGAAACGTAACAGGTTGGCACTCTTCTTCTTAGGAGAAGCATCTCGCTTTGCCATAGTCTTTGATAGATGTACATTTGTACATATACTATTGGATGCGAATTAATGGAATATAATTCATAATGAACAAACGATAGGCTAAATTAATGCGTATTGGAAAGATCGAGTGTTATCGCTTTTTAAGCGAGCTGAATTGTTATTTATGTATAACTTTTATAGATATACATTCATATATGACAACCAGGCAGAATGGCATGGCAGAATGGCACGTGCTATGACAGTCACGCCGAAGGTCCCAGATTCGATTTCCGGCGATGGCAGTGTGGTTGTCGCACTGTCTTTGGTCTGGTGTAGAATTTACGTGACAATAAAATGGCGATAGATTAGCTACCTATCACATGTCATGATAATCATTATGATAGCTATACCCTTTACATCGATTTGACTCGCGCTGTAATGATGTAAAGAGCCATTCAACAAACAATAATAATAATGATAATAATATAGTTTGTGGTACTCGGAGAGAATTCAGACCTTAATAATAAACGTCGTTACCCCGAAGAGGTTAACAGAGAGGATGAACCGCCAGTTTCTTATTATATATCCAAATATATAATACTACCCATCAACAATCATACAACGTGTCATGCATTTATAGTGGATTTTTCTTACTCCTAACATTGCCGATGTTTAAATTTGATTTTTTCGTATCATATTTTTATCGGTCTTCTCCGATTTCGTGGTCCATCGACGTCATTAACGTGTACTCTATATATCAATTATTTGAATCTATTAAAACCGTTAAATTTTTGGTTTAGAACGCCCTCTCCCCCCTCCCCGGATGCATCTTGTCATTGATTTGAACATGCCACGTTTTCCTCGGTCTTCTTCTGTTTATATCGTTAACATATATTTTCCCTATTATTCTTTCTTCATTCATTCTTTCCAAACGATATGTGCAAACGATCTTCTTCTTCTTCTTCTTCAAGTGCCCTGTCGGGTCCCCCCAACGTTGGCGATCACCTCAGCGAACCTGTCCCTGTCCTGCCCCGCTCGGAACAGCTCCTCAACACTTCGGATGCCGGTCCACTCCCTCACGTTTCGCGGCCAGGACATTTGTCTCCTTCCGGGCTCTCGGCGTCCCTCAATTTTTCCCTTCAATATCAGTTGGAGAAGGTGGTACTTTTCCCCACGCAGTATATGACCCAGATATGAGATCTTTCGATCTTAATAATCCTTTTATTATTTTGTTTATAACACTTTCATTCGCACTGCATTCACTTCTTATATTTGCATTTGACACTCTATTATATACAGATTTTACTCACATTCTTCTAAGAGATCTCATATCTACTATGAAATATATCTACTATAAACCGAATTAAAACAATGTATCTTCTATAATCTGATACATGACATACAACAACCTCACGATAAAAGCGAACAATTATCTGATTGAATGTGCTAAGATTAAAATTGGCTTGGATTGGGTGAGCTGTGTTATCAATTGGTTAGGGAATAGCTCATTGTAGATTTTATCAATTTTTCTTTCTTTTCTCGAGACTCAAATTATCGATTTATAGATATAGCATAATACGACATGATGAATATCTTCTCTTCAAACTGTCCCCACCATGAACAGGCGCAGAATCTCGGATCAGTCGCCAGGCGTGATGTGTCCAAAATATGTTACCATCAAATTCAGAGTTAGCACTTAATTTATTCGGGATCTTTTGAAGTCGCCCGTCGGCCTTCGGGGAGCGCTTTATTTCGTACCAATAATAACCATATTTCACGCTCGACACTGAGAGCGATGATGCATTTCCTCGACACAGCAGTAGGTGCGGGAGTACTCCTAGGCGCGTAGTGCGCGGGGTGGCCGCTGGGCGGTGCTCGTCAGCGATCTCCGATCGACGCGAGTGTGTCCGTACCTGTTTTTATTTTCCTTTTGGCTAGATATCAAAATTCACTCGTGGTTAACATGCGGCCGATATTAAATATTTATTTAAAGCTCTCGAGTATTTCTTATGCGGCGAAGGTTGACTTTGAGCTTTCAAATATATGCTTCATTTGCATATTTACGTTATTTCAAAGAGAATTATGCATCATTCGAACAGGTAAACACGCGTGCATTTTTGGCCAGAATGTAATTTATCTAAAAGGACTGTTATGTATTGTACACTGCTGTTATGCCACTTTATATATTGTAATCTAACAATTACACTGCAACTTATTGTTATATTTTACGATATGCTCGTATTTTTATCTATGTTAGAAAAATTATTTCGGTCTGCCAAAGTGAACTTTGTTTTCTAAATTGGCGCGCTTAGGTATATCGTTTTGTGCACTAATAATTTTTTTTTTCCAATTGTTGTAGATACTTCCCTCGTGGTACTTGTGCCGAATACGTGTATAATATAATTTTACGTTTAAAACACCTGAGAATACTCGGTGTCACGATGTAATGGACATGCTTTGTCGTTCAAGTGTTCTCATCTCGTCGCTAACAAGTTAACAAGGCAGCATCGGGTAGGTTCCGGATGACATCAAATGTCCTCGTATGGTTAGATGAGATTTTCGTGATTACGGTACAAGTGCACCCGGCTCACCTGACACCCCTGATTAAAATGAATAATGTCTCCCCTCGCCGCGCGGTCGCAGTCTTGTAAATATAATAGATATATCTCACCATGTCCTGAGATACTCGCATCTTTATTCTCGTTGGCTTTTCTATCTATACAAATCAATAGTTATAAGTATAGCGTAATGCGCTAATTGAACGCAGCGCTGGTGGGAGTTAGTGTTTACTACAATGTTTACATGACGTAAGTACACAAATTGCGAAATGATTTCCCGGCGACGTTCGCAACCATCGAGTCCGATCGATCCCGCGAAAACAAATACCGGGCCAATGTTACACTTCTCTCAGTTTCAAAATGAAATAATCAGGGTTGGGCAGCGGCCAAATCTCCGCGAATAAATCTGTTAACGAGCTTCCATTGAAAGCGTTCACTGCCGGCCATCAGCCATCCGAGTCATCGGCCACCACCATCGCACCAGCACCAGTACCTACCGGCCGCCTACACTGGCCACCGGCACCGGCCGCCGGGGTGCATTACCATATATTAGAAGAAAAAAATGATCAAATTACATTCTCGTTAACGCTGCGCTCCTGGTATTTTATTTGATTTGCTATGTTATTGTTATTGATATAGCGAGGTCAGATAAGGAAGCACCTCTCCATATTTATGTTTTGGTAGATTGTTGTTGTCTCTTTTTTTAATTTAAACATTGTCTATACTTGAATTCGTGTTCTTTTTAAGTTTCAATCTTAGAAATTGGTTTGCAGCAAAGTCTATTAACATCTTTGCTGTTTCTTACGATGCCACTTGGGGCTTTTTAATGTGGTAGTTTCTCGCTGCTTTCCACATTTTTGTACACAGCAGGTTATTTAAACCCAATTACTGTACATATTTTTTAGTTATTGATTGCCATTTTTATTGTCACATGAATGCTACAAGACCAGAGACAGTGTGAGATTTATTTTTATTTTCACGCTGTCATCGCCGGGAATCGAATCCGTGTATATGTTTAAAACGCTTATATGACTCAAATATCCTAAGAATTATAATGAAAATGTAGTTTATGATTCTATCAATATCCAGTTTATGTCCCGGGGGCTCTCTTGGGTACATGTACATTATAGAGGCTCATACGGGTACATTATACGCCCTCAAATTTCACGAGCACAACAATGATTGTAGTTTTACTTCGGGTAACTTCGGCTGTCTTTAAAATAAACATTTGTTTACCCAATGTTTCAGTTTTGGAGTGATACTAGTGGTGTGTGTTTTGCAATAAACGATCTAGACTAGTGTGGGCCCACTCGCGCACCGAGGCGGGAAAGGGTGCCTCCTGAACACGACAGAAGTATCTATTCACGAAATGATTGATGGAATTTGTCGTTTGACAGTGCGTTTATATAATTTATATCTATAATGTCGCTGAGCGAAGAATTTCACTGTATATGTCTTACACAAGTGCGTAATGTAATAACGTTTTGTACTTAGTACTTATATGTATTTGTTTGTACATTGACATACTATTTTTTTACATATTTTTAATTGTTTATTGAACAATCGTGTGATTAAGTCGAAACATGTCATTCCCGTAAAACGTAATTAAACATCTAGAGAACGGACGTTTTCATCAATATTAAATACTTTATACATAAACTTTGCATGTTTATGTTTTTTTTTTTGGCAATAGAAAGTATGAATGCCGAATTGAAGAGAGATAAACACGGAAAATGGCCAAGAAATATGCAAGTCAAATTTATTGTGTCACATTAAACAGACATTTTAGTGTGCGAAATGCTATTGGAAACTCATTAATTTCCAAATTATGCTTTTGTGATAACACATTTGTCTCGTGTGTATACACTGCGCACCCACACGCAAATAATACAGCGCTCGTGTATCGACGTTATACGGCAACTTCAAATCGTATTGTGTTCGTAAGTATGTATATATGTGCGTTTAAATTACTGTTTACTTATTTAATATTTAAATTGGCAATTTAATAAATTGCCTATGGCTCAGGCTACCTCTTTCAAACTATACACGTATCTGAGTTTCAATACAAATAATACAACATCCTCGGTAGACAACGCTAACCATATTACGTATCAGCGGGCGTGAGTGTCTCTGGAGAGTCGAGCACTCAAGGAAATGGAGTGTGTTCATTTAGCTTATATTATTTATTTAGTGAGACAGATATCCGCATCAAAGTTACTACGTTTTCTGTATCTCAAAGAAAACGATTATTACCCTTGGCTGTTTTCTTCCTGGGTAGGTATTCTGGGTTATCAATTATTTGGAAACCAGACGAACCATCCATTTGGATGTTAATTTTTTTCAACTGATTCGTGGTCGAATATCTTCTTCTTCTTCCTCAGCCTATTCCCGTCCACTCCTGGACAAAGGCCTCCTCCATTCGCTTCCATGTCACTCTGTCCTGTGCAGACTGCATCCAGGTTATTCCGCCGTGTCTATTCAGATCATCCTTCCACCGTAGTTGCGGTCGCCCTGCACTTCTCTTTTCCGTCCACGGTCTCCAAGTCAGCAGTCTTCTTGCCCACTTTTCGTCTGAGCTTCTGGCTACGTGACCTGTCCATTGCCATTTTAGAGTCGCCACCCGGTGAATGATGTCAGTGACCTTTGTTTTTTCTCTCACCGTATCGTTTCTGACTCTGTCTCTTAGGGTTATTCCTAACATGGCTCTTTGGGTCACTCGTAGTTTCTCGGCACTTTGTTTGGACAGTGTAACAGTTTCAAGACCATAAGTATCAACTGGCAGAACGCAGGCTTCATAGACTTTTCGTTTCAGATTGATCGGTATTTTCCGGTTTTTAAGGATGTAACTCATGTTTCCGAAAGCTGCCCAGCTTAGTCAAATTCTTCTTTTTAGCTCTGCGGTTTGGTTATCCGAATATATACTCGGATATTTTGAATGACTTGACTTTGTTTTTGTGACAACAGCAATAAAGGTTATTTCACCTGCCACTGTGTAGAACCAATCTACCTAAGTTAATGTCCGTGGGCAGGGCAATATTACTTCTTTAACTTTATCCCTTCGGATGTGGACAATTTTCACGATAGTGAGGCTACCCTCAGAGAACATCTCTAATTTAATAATTGATTTTTAAATGTGTTTTTAATTGTACTCGATGTTTTTTCTTCTATCGTTATAAACGATTTAGGTTTATGCTTTATTAGATATATAATTTGATGTGTTACTTTAATTAATTAAAGTCCTTTTTTAATGAATTTTATATCTTCGGATATAATTAGCCGAAATGGCCCTCGAGCGATTCGACGGCAGGGGCGCCGTGGCGTGGGTCGAACAAAGGGAGTAGGAAGTGGCGATTATTATTTACCGGAGTCCCCAAACCGAGGCTTGAGCGTCCTTAGCAATTCCCTTTTCTCCTTTGTGCCGGCAGGCAATATAGACTATGGCTCCTTCAACTCCTTTCATTACTCCTTGGAGTACATTTACATTCTTCAAGCGCAACTCCTAAATTCTGAAGCACTCAATAAGCTTTTATTACATAAGTTATTTTAACTTTAGAATATTTCGTATTGTAACGTTTTTGACAGTTCTGTCTTAATTACAAATTTAACTCTTATCGCGAAATGACAAATCGTAAATTCTGTAGTGAAAACAATTATTTTAATTTCTTGTAGAATTTCTCATGTTTTTTTTCTTCTATTATTGATTGCAAACGGTTACGCCATTGATTGGCTTTGTGAACATGTGTTATCCTTATTATGATTATTAATATCCTTCTTTCTTTCTTCTTCGATGGTCCCACTGCCCATATCGAGCCTTAGCCTCCATTATTCCTCTCCTCCAACTCCTTCTGTCCTCTGCTTCGACCCTTCAAATTGACACTCGTTACAATTTCACTGCATCTCTCCCAACTTCATCTTCCCATCGTAGCCTTGGTCGTCTAACTGGTTTTCTACCACCTGGGTGTCACTACAGCATCCTTTTTGGGGTTCGTTTATGATTATTAATATATCTATTTTATTTAATTCTCAACATCAACGAAAACGTAATTGCTAATCTAGTCACATTGAGGGTTTTTGGGTTAAGTGGATATAATACACGGGTTCCCGACCTTTTTAGGACTATCGCCCTAAGGTATGATAATATAACTATATAACGATATCATAACTCAGATGTACTGAGTGATGTAGGTCTATTTGATAATTATCTTCCTCAAAGACAACACAAATTGTTTTAAACTGTTAATGAATAAACATTGTTTTTTGTACCACAATTATATTTTATTTTGCGCGACAGCTGTTTCATCAACCTATGTTGACATCATCAGGTGTTACAATAATATATCAAATGTCAAATTTTCGGAATTTTTCTAATCTTTATGTGTATTTGTTCCTATGTCAATTTGAATAATTTCTTTGATATAATTTTGAAGTTCTTGCTGAAATTGAATTAGGTACCGTAGAACGGGGATACTTTGCTCCTACGGGGGATACTTTGCTCCAAACTAAAAAAAAGTTTCTATTTTGTCCAGCCGGTAATCACCTCAGATTTGAGAGATTCTAAAAATATTATCAGGTAACACTAATCTTGCTCTACCAACTGCCGTGTGAATTGATTGTCTACGGTAAGCCATTTGGACAGTAGCAGTCAAATAAACCACAACCTCGTAGCAATCTCAACGGAATCATTGGAAAAATCGGTTTACATCTTGGACCCTAGTCGTTAGACCCTGGTGAGTGATATATAATTTGAAAGGATATTTTATAATATAGTAGTGGACATAATATTTTTTAGATTGCTGTTAAAGTTTCTGAGATATTTAAGATTTAAAAAAATGGGGATACTTTGCTCCAGTTTTGGGGATACTTTGCTCCAGGAGCAATGTTTCCCCAATATACAATTTATTATAATTTTTCGTATTTATTTTAGATTATCTTGCCCAGAATACACGTAAAAGAGCAGATTCCCGTTAATATAGAGCTTACACTCAAAAAAGTTGGAAGAATGTCTCCTGGCTGTAAGATCTGGGGTCATGACTCAAAGGAAAGCCTGACTCACTGACTCGTTTAATGGAAATAGTGACACCGAACAGCTCAATCAATTTAAAGGCGGGATTCAAAAAAGTGGTATTTATCTGACAGATATGCAACCGCTCTTGGAAAGACTTCCTCAAGTTTTTGACAAAGAGGCAATAAACAGTTCTTTCTTAGAGAGCCTGGATAGTAAAAGAGCTGAAAGGACAAAAGGCATCTCCAACAAAGGACGTAAGAAACTTATGATAGTTCCAGGAAAAAGCGTGGCGGAACAGCTTGTTGCAGTGACAGCACTAGGAGATACTGCAGATATAAGGTTCCCCCTACCACCCGAGACTGTTATAGGACGCAGCGACGCCCTTTCGTCAGTCTCGCTGCACTATCTAGGCCTGTTCCTTGTCCATCCGGGACTTACGTTCATTTAAAGGAGATACTGCAGCGTCATCATTACAAATTTTGTCCAAAATAACTGGAGAGTTTGAGAATACAGTCGAAGAACTCCCCACAAGTTCCAGAAAATATCGCCGAGTAAGTGGTAGCGAGAGCGAGGCTAGTGGGCAAATTTCATTAAGAGATTCTTCAGACGGACCCTTAAGTGACTTGGAAAATGAGCCGCCAAAAGTCCAGAAAAACTCAGGATTCAAATTGCTACCAATAGTGAGAAAAGTGGGCAGATATATTGTTTTTAATTACGAAGGAGAGCTTTTCCCGGGTGTCATTACAAAATTAGGAAAAAAAGGTCCCGTTGTGTCTGTCATGCAAAGGTCAATTAAGAGCTGGAGGTGGCCAATGCCTGCTGATGAAATGCCTGCTGATGCCCACCAAAAAAAAATTGGAAGACGAGAATTTTTCTCCGTTCCTGAATTGGACCAATTATGGGGCATTTAGATAATGTTAACTAATATTATTACATTTTCTCGCTAAAGTGGGCTTTATACCTATTTCTTTATTGTATTTTTAATTCTATTGTGATTTTAATATTCTGTTTTTAACAATTTTTGGTGAGATTTTGTATTAGGTACTCATATATGATTTAAAATTATAATATTTTTGAAAAATTTCAAATATAAAGCATAAAAAAAGCTCAGTTAAAATTTATATCAATAAAAATACATGTGATTAATAGCTAAAACTGTATTTTTATTAAACTTTGTATATCTCTGGATGGAGAAATGTTAGAAACTTAATATTAAACAATGCTCTGTGGCAGAAATAAATTCGAATCTAAGTTGAAGAAATCATGGAGCAAAGTTTCCCGCTTTCAATGCATACTTTGCTCCAAAAGAAAAATTTTAATAATGGTGACTTAACAGCTCATTTTAATTTTTCAAATCATCTCATCTTAAGGCAAAGAGTTATTTTATTCACTTAAAAATTATAGCCAGATCCAAATACTAGTATTTGAAAAATGCAAACAATTATTACAAATATGGAGCCAATTTTGGAGCAAAGTATCCCCGTCTTACGGTATCTAAATATTTTAATTAAAAGAACGGTTAGTTACTATTTATAGGAGAAAATATAGTAATAATAATAAAACAGTAATTAGAAGGAACAATTACACATAGTATAGAGTCAAAAACGATGAAAAATAATAAATTACAAATTGTTTTATTTGCTGCGCTGCAGATTCAACCTGCTATTTAACCTGATTATGTCTGTGGGTAGAGCAATCCCATTGCTTAATCGAGTCACATCGAAGCACTTTCTGTTTTATGATATATTATTGTTTCTTTATTTTTTCTCTTTGTATAAATGTATACCTGTATGTAAATTGTATCATAGGTGTGTTGAATTGTTTCATAAAATTGAAATGGTTTTGATATTTAAATGAATGAATGAATGTATGTTTTTTCGATCAACGAAATAACTGTAATTATGCTGCAGTAACAGATTATCTCGTGCAGCGCATTCTACGTATTATCACAAAGGCATACTTCCGCCCGTAGTTATTTTTCTTGTCTCTTGTTCCAGAGGAGGAATGCTACCACTGCATGGCGATCCTGGTGGCCGCCAAGGAGAAGATGTTCGTCACCCAGACCAAACAGCTGTACGAGGTGACCTGGAAGACCGTTATGCAGATAGCCAAGAAACACACCGTGAGTACCCCCTTGTTCCTTATTTATTAAAACACCATATCAAATAATTAATACGAAAGAAAACGCCTGTTTTTTAGGAGTTTCTTATTCTTTTAACAATTTCTGTCGCTTTTTCCATGTTCGATATTACTAAATATATTTATTTTATTTTATTTAATACTTTGAAATTCGTCCCATAGTAATGGATACTGAGTGACAGTGACGCGCGAGTTCATGACTGTCGCGCGGGTAAGACGTGTATATACGCTGTTTGTGTACATTTCTTGCACTTATTTTATATTATTCGAAAATTACAATAACAAACATAGTATATTTTGCTTCATATCAATTTAACACACATTTTCAACTGAACACTCAGTCCAGCAACGTGGGTAAAGGGTTAATTTATCACCGTAAAGCGAATGTTAATGAAACATTTCAAAAACGAGGATGATAATGAAAAATGATTTATTTGTCTATTTTGTTTAATCTATTTGATAATTAAATACATTTAAAAATTCTATTGAGTGATTAATCATTTTTTATTTCTTACTACATATTTTAAATGCGTAATTAAACTTCACAATGAAAAGTATTTAAATTAAAATAAAAAGCTGATAATGCCCTAGTAAGGGGATACACGTTATTTATATAATTTTATTATAGAATACAACTATTCGTAAACACAAATTTTGATGTGAGTATAATTGATTCAATAAAATCGTCTTGAAATAAATTTCTAATATATAAAAATTCGTTGTCCTGGTTTTTAATGGTTTGGTAATATAGTATAATGAATCTTGTAACATGAAAGGTATCAAACTGGGTTGGATGCAGGTGCCAAAATGAGCGGAGTGTCAGTAATCTGTCGAAATCGATGTGCGTGCAAGACACGATTTATGAATGTTGAGAAAACCATACAATTGTGTCAGGAAAGAACAGTGTGGCGGCTCATTCCTTTTTAGCCTACCCCTTGGGAAAATGGCGTGGCGTTAGTTAGTTAGTTCAATGTTGATAAAACCATCAGATTACATACCCCACTCTTGTACGTTTGTTAATAAATCAAGTGGTCGTATGAAACTTCTATTGCAAATTGTAAAGTGAAAAGCGTGTTAATAACATTTCTATTGTTTTAATAAACTATAATTATTTATATCTTAATCACAACCTTTATCTTTTTGACCTACTAATACTGCTTCTTCTGTACTAACAAATTAATGTCACATTTGTATTATTATTATAATATATGTATGATTCTGCTTATCTCATAAATTAAACCAGCTGTATCATAAACCTTTCAACTCTTTCAATCTTCTTTGCCAGAATATAATGTATAACATAATGCTTAATATAAACTAAATAAGATATATTTATTTTTAGATACACAAATATATCCGAGTCTATGAATCAAATTTATCTTATGTTTAAAAATAGTCTATCTAAATTCATAACACATGCACTTTCACACATGGTTCAGAAACTATTGCTGTTTCATAACGTATTGTTGGAAATTTAGTTGTCTTATCAAATGTAAAATGGTTTCCTCAAAAGGGCAGGCAGAGAGAATGGACCTCCACACTACTCACACCTCTAGCTTCCTCCACATTCACCTACCGAGTCATACACGCATGTCGATTCATCCAACTTCTACCATGGCCGACGTTTAAAATTTTATTATTTTGGTCATGCCATGTTTTCCTCGGTCTTCCTCGACTCTGTGTCCCATTTGCATTGTTAATACATAGTTTCTTAACCATTATTTCTTCATTCCTGCGTTTCATATGTCCAAACCAATGCAGTGTTCCTTTCATAATCTTGTTCATAATACTTTCTTCTGCTCTATATTGCTTTCTGAAATCAGCATTAAATTATGTCATACATAGTTTTATCACACATACTAAGGGATCTCTTCTCTACCGCATTTATTCTGCTCTCATCCTTCTTCCAGTTCCATGTTTCCCTTCCATACAAAAGGGTTGGAACTAGAACTCCATTGTGTACGACCATTTTTGTGTTCAAAACCATCACATTGTTTCCGTGGAGTGGAGGCAGAGAGAATGGACAATTTTACTTCTTCGTGGAGTGGTTATTTTTTTTATAGGCCATTAAAATCCAATTATTGTACCTATACATTTTTTTAAAGCTATTATCATGACTTGTGATAGGTAGCTAATCAGTTTTCTAAATTTTTATTGTCACGTGAATTCTACACAGACCAAAGACAGTGACAAACACTCGAATTCTACACCAGAAAAACAAAATTCACGAATGTTGGGAATAAAAGAATACCTATGTCACCAACAGTGATGATAGATGATAAAACTATAGAAGAAATAATGTTTACATGTCTTAATAGATAACATACTAACTTTTTCACAAAATACAAAATATGTTACTAATCTTCTTCTTCTTCTTTTTGTCCTGTCACACCTCCGTGGTGCATAGGGCCTCAAGGAATCTTCTCCACCCGACTCTATCGCATGCCTGATGCTTAACATCGTCCCTAATAAGGGACGTGGTCCCCATGGGGTCCCCATGTTACTAATAAGATGGCTAAAAAAATATCACTTCTGGGAAGGATTAGACGATACATCAGTGCATAAACATGCAAGACTGTGTATAACGCAATCATTCTTCCTTATTAATAAAAATTAACCAAAAAATAAAGCAATGAGACTAATTTTAAGGAGAAACAGATATGCCAGGATTAAAGTGATGCTGGAAGAACTAAAAATTATGTCATTAAAAAATAATTACATATAGCGTTTTATTACTAATACACAAAATTGTTAATGGGCACACCTACCAAGAATTATTAAGGAAGATAAAAAGTAACCGACATGAACATCAATATGAAACAAAAAAGAAAACTAAACTAAGGCTCCCATTCAGAAAAAAGACCAGATCTCAGAATTCCCTTATGTATAAAGCATTTAAAATCTATGAAGATATACCAGAGGATATCAAAAGTGTGCAGAACATAAAAAAATATAGAATAGAATTAAATAAATATGTAAACAAAATGTAACCTTTTATTGATATTTATGTAGTTTATTATTTTTGATTGTTTTTATCAAGAATACTCGTATGTGTACTATTTCAAGTAAATAAATAAAACATAATGTTATCGTCGGGAATCGATTCCGGGACCTTCGGTGTGGCAGTCATACCTCTTGCTACTCTGTTACGAAGGTCATCATAATGCACAGTTATTAGCCTTTATGAGGTATTCATTTGAGGTGTTGATACTTTCAGAAAGCTGCGTGGGCGCATCTGTCCCGATCACTGGGCAGCCGTCACGAGCGAATATACGCCGACTGGGAATGGTGGATCTTGGCCGGCTTGCCTTTTCCCCATCTGGTGCGAGTCATGGATTGCTTCTTTCATGAAGGGATTAAGGTAATTTTTTCTGAAACATGTAGTTGAGCTTATTTTTATCACTGTTAAACAATTAGATGAATTTGATTCTCGGAATGTTCCACAGAGAGTCAGAGCCGATAGATAATTGTTGGCCACTATTAAAGCCCATAAGGTGGCATATTTAGGTCAAGTGATTAGGAGAAAAATATGAATTGTTGCACCATATCATAAAGGGAAAAATAGAGGGCAACGAGGTGTTTCGAAGGAGGTGAATCTCCTGGCTTCATAACATAAGGGACTGGACTGGCTTGAGGAGCTGTTTCGAACTGCCAGGGACAGAGACAGGGAGATTGAAATTTATACTTGGGTCATGTATTTTGGAGTGAAAATTTTTTATGAATTTATTTCACCAATACTTAAAGAAATCATCGTTATCATCATCAACCATTAGTCGTCCAGTGGTGGACATAGGCCTCTCTTTCCGACTTCCATAACTCTCAATCCCTTGCCACTCTGTGCTATTGACCTCCTGCCGCTCTTTTGATGTCATCAGACTAGTCTGCCCGGGTTTCTGTGTCTGGTTCTCGGTTGGCACTCCAGCTTTCTGGTTGTTTCTGGTCCATCGCACATCGCTGTTCTCACTATATAGCCGGCCCAATTCCACTCATATAAGTTTTTTTAAAATGATCGATGGAAATTAAGAAATTAAATTGGAAATTATTATTAGTTAACAGAAGTAGAATGCTTGGCACCAAATATTAGTTAGTGAATCGGCTTGTTAACTATGGAGAATAATTTCTTGCTGTTAAGACTAGAGGGATTTGACTTCACAGGACATGAAAAGAAGAATGCTGTTTATCAAATTTAATACCTAGTTTTGTTATTTGTAAAATGCATTTTTTTAAACAAAAATTTTAATGAGAAATTTGTGAATTAAATAAAGACACTTATTTCTATAATCCCAAAGCGACATTTTGAACTTTTTAATATATTATCTTATTAATAAAAAAAAACTGTTTGGAGCCACCAAAGGTGATCTACAAAATCATTGTATTGACACATGCATATACATATGCAAACCAAACTTTATCAGTAAATCAGACAGTTTAGAGCTGATCAACTGACTAAGTGACATGTTGTTTTACTTTTCGATTAATAATTTGTGCATTATAGGGTTAATATAAGAATTGTCTTTTTATTTGATGTTAACATTTTTCTTTTTAATTTTCAGGTGTTATATAGGATTGCGTTAGCGATAGTGATGCTATTTCACAAGTATTCCACAAATCAGAATTCCGAATGGATGGGTGAGGTGACCAAGAACGGTTTGGAGAATGCTCTCAATAAGTTCTGCAGAAACATACCCGTTTCCCCCACCAAACTCCTGAGGACCGCTTTCAGCATTAGGGCTCTCAGGTATTATCATATTTCTTTATTGTAAATAAATTAATAATATCACAATACATTCATTTTAAACAATAATTCTGAGTTGAGTGGTTTTTGTAAAAATAATGTAAAATCATCTTCTTGATGTAGCTTAATTGGTAAATAAGTACAGTTTTGAATTTATTCTGAAATAATATTTGATTTATGAATTTTCCCGATTCTATAAGTATTTGACCTTATCTATTATATTATAGTAAGATGATATTTATTGTAACTAAATTTGCTTATATTTGCATACACAAAAGATTAATTTGTTTTTAACATTTCCTAGCTCGCAGTACATATCCCGGGTGTTCATAAAGACTGAGATGGTGCTGAAGTCGCGCTCTATCCTGAGTGGCTCACGCCAGCTGGTGCGCTCGCGCTCCACAGACAACTTGCCCAACAGTCAGTCACAAGTCAACATCCAGATGATGTCGCACACGCTCACCATCCGAGAGGTATGTTCCCACTCTTGCTGGCTCCGCTTCTTTTGGAGACTACTATTATTCTCAATTCATTTATATATTTATAAATACAGTCTTTTTTATAATATCATATATATTTTATTGAATCTATGATGACTGACTGCACACTGTTCTCCCACGTGTCGATAAATGCATTGGACATAACTCGAGTCATATGAATTTTCGTAACCCACAAAACAATTTTGACATAAAATAAACATTTGGGGCACACAAATTTACGATTTCTTAGATATTTACTTGGACAATGTTATGGATAGTATCGAAACCATTTTGTCTACTTCTTCTTCTGCATTTGTTAGTTCTCGTAGTCCGTTTCTGGAATGTAGATCGGCCTGTCTTGTCTCATCTTTTGGGTGGTCTTCTTGGAGGTCAGCTGCCTGTTGATACTTTATTTGCCGCTTTGCTTAGGCACGCTCTCTCCACATTGTCTCTCCAGTAACATCTCTTCAGTTTTCCCTATGCCATAAAATCTTTGACAACGCAAATCTTCCTTATTTCGGAATTTCTCACTCTGTCTCGGAATATCGTTCCCGCACTGGATCGGAGAGTCCTCATTCTGTGATTCTTAGGAGACTTTCTGTTCTAATGGTGTCAGCTCTCGTCTCAATTCCATATACCATTTTATAATAGGCAAAAAAAAATTACACAAAATATTTTAATGTGTATTCATAAAGCTATTGCTAAAAGTGTCCATAAAATAAAATAATATTCATGGGCTGCTTAAATGTTTACATATATGTAATATCGCCTGTGGGTGAATTGTGTGAAGTTGTTTCATCGTAATTTTTATTTAGTTTATTGTCCAGATTTATTTTTTAAATCTTGCCACATTTTCATTGGTTATTTTATTTTTAATGGGTATTTTTTTATAAACATATTTTATATATTTACATATTAGATATCTTTATAAATATTAGATTTTTTTAAATATTAAATATCTTAATATATAAAATATTATTTGTAAATTTATTTGTATATTATTTAAGGTTAGTAACTAGCATCGAGGTGATTGACATGTTGTAGTTATTTTTTGGTGAAGGTTTTATTAATGTAGGTACTCACACGTGACTATAAAGATTTGGGAGTGAGAATATGGTGTTTGCTTGGTTTTACAGAGGTTGTCTGAGGATACGTGTAAACAAATGGTATTGGTATAAGTATTATTATCTTACTGCCTGGATTGTTTTTGTCGTATTTCCTTCTAGTCTAATGATTATAACTCCGTCATGTTTATTCAGTGTTTTCATTATTTATTAATTGAGCTTTAATTTAATATTTACCATTTCTGTATTCAGACCATATAAAGCAATGCAATCATTATTTCATTAAATAAATATTAAATGTAAAAGAACTTTTTTCTTTATTATTTCTCAATATATTAATTACAAATAAATGCCTCGTCAATTATCGATATAAAGCCATGCTCGTTATTTGTACATTTTTTTTAATTTTCGTATGCGACTTAGATATAAGTAGCCTCGTGAATAGCCGATTAATTTTCGCAAACAACTAGATTTTTTTTTAACTAAAAACAATTGTTGCATATTTTTAAAAGTTTACTTTTTTTTGATAAGCTTGAGGAATTAGCATTGTGGGATTTCATAATGACGAATTTTTTTATGACTTATAACACCTTTTTTTTCCACTTTTGAGTTTATTTTTCTTGACATGTATTGAAGGTTTTACACTTTCATCGTCGGGAAAATGATATAAACTTATAGTGTTCTCCTGATAATGAAGGTGTAAAACCTTCGAAACCTGTCTAGAAAAATAGACTCATAATTGGAATAACAGTGATTTAATTCACTAAAAAAATTGTCAGTTTACTTCTTACGTAAAAAGTGTTTTGCAGTTGTTCATATCATGACCCTACGTATAATATAAAATTATAAATTTCAGCAATATTGTAAATTTCTCTTGATTGTGTATATAAAGTTTTTTTTTATATGGATTTACTAATCGCCATTGATTAATGTATTTATTTTTTATTAATAAAAAAAACCACTTATTTTAAATCACCGTTTAAAAAAAAACGTATTATTCAATTTTAAAGTGTTGTGTCATACTTAAAAATTATATTTTACTGCATTGTAGGTACACAATGTGCATTTAAATTAAATAAATTAAATATTAACCGATTATAATGCATTTATCCTTGGAGTGATAACTGTTAAATAACAAGAGTTTTATGTAACATAGCTTGTGTTGCCAGTATGTGTGAGTCGTGATAATATTGTGTGCGCGCGTCTGTTGTCATGCTGCCCGGCAGGGCTCCCATTCCCCCGGGCCTCGGGCGGTGTCCGTGGGGGTGTTCCCCATACACGCCATCAACTCCCAGATCATGGACCAGAAGGAAGTAAGTGATGTAGTGCGCTCGTAATCTCATCCAGCCCGCGCCGCCGTCATAGACCAGGCCCGCCGACTGTACATTTCTGTAATTTTACAATCGCTGATTAAATTAAGAAGCTTTGTGTTGTATTTTATTTTAGTTTACAATTATAATTTTACATATGTACATTTTATATACTTACTGTTTTTTTTCTTTCTTAGTAAAACATCAATAAAGGTGGACCATGTTTTTTGCAGTAGTGCCACATTTAACTTTACTAATATTATACTTCAATAGTGGATCAAAATTTCACACGTGTCAAAATAAGAACATGCTCAAAAAACACAATCTTTTGGAAACAGTTTATAAATTTCAATTCTTAATGCTAATATGGATGAATCTATTTATTTTGTTTTATTTTAACACATAATTATAACAAAACTTTACACACTACAAAAACATTGATTGATTTGTGGAACAGAATGATATACGTTGGTCATTGAAAGGTTATTTTATTTTCACTTATAATTAAGTGAAAATGGTATTCCATTCTATTGCAAAATCCCAATGATTTTTTTAAACCTTCCCTTACAGGTGTTGTGTAGCTAGTACACATGGCTTCTAATAACTTTAATATCTAATAGAGTATAGATTTTCAATATTTCAATGTTATACATTTACAATTGAAATAATTAATATTTCCAAATATATTTAATGCGAATGAAAACATCTATAATATTTTCTATAAGTTTTATTTTATATTATGATAATGACATGTTACGCCTTGCTAAGGCATTATCAAATGTAAACATGTCATTCTCATAAAATATAATAAAACTTCTATAAAATAGATATTTTCATTTGGATTTATTGCTTAATATAGAGTTTTGCACTGTTGGAAAAAGAAAAAATATTTTATTGAAAATCGGAGATAAATCACTAACGTATTAAAACGTGTCTCATTTTTGGGTATGGAAGTGTGAAGAGTAAAGAATATACGACTATCTCACACGCCCTACCTTTCTCTCACACTCTCTACTAATATATTTATAAGTACGAAAGACACAAAATATTGGCTTGTTCAGTTTTGTGCGTGCAAATATTGTGTCAGTCGGTTTTAGACATAAAGATGTCGCAAGTAGATTTTTTTCCCGGTGGTTTTTCTAACGTTGTGAGCATTTTCCGATGGTTTTTCATGCTTTTTTTTTTAGCAATTATCAACTTTGACTTCAACTGAATATTATTTTTTTCCCATTTTAAATTTCTCATTTTTAAATGTGTAGTGATTACACGACAGCTTATTGCAGATATTGTTTTTATAGCACTGTAAGGGAAGGGTTAATGTAAACTAAGTATCATTTTTATATGAAAATGATTTTTACATTTTATAATGGTGGAATTTTATCTGTTTTTTTCTTCATTTAGTAAATGAACAGTTATCAGATTATGAATAGGTTGTGTTGATTAGTAGTTGTTTCATTAAAAGAGTCAAGAGCATGGTCCCCCATTAGTGTAGCATGTAGTCATTGCATGAACTGTCCACAGACTTCCAGCACTTTATATCTCGCTTGTTGGTACCCCTTCTCCAGAGAAGTGTTTGCCGCTGATGGTCAGCATATCATAGATCTCCACTGTCAGGTTTGGCCCAGCCCATTACGCCACCTTATCTGCCACCACTTTGCTGCACCGCACTCCTTATACTGTCAAACACGTGTCTCACTCATTTACTCGATTTTTGAACGATGAACAGAGTATAACTGCAAAAATGTACAAATCCAAGAAAGAAAAAAATATTTCAATTGAATATTTAACCCTTATCGGAAGCTAGCTTTTTAGAAGTCACTGTTATCTCACTGTATACATTAATGGCTATGTTTGTAATATTCAACTGACAAAGTAATTACGGGCACATTCACAGACAAGTTTTGACATAATTCATTGTGTCACTTCTGACGTGCCATATGACCGCAGCGACAAAGCTCTGTTGTCACAATATGGGCGACTTACGTCCGATAAGGGATAATATTGATGGAACTTCTAGAAATTCTGATATATTTTATGCCTGACATATTTTTATCAGATATCATTTTAACTTCCATTAAATATAATAATGAAACTTCTACAAAGTAGTCATTTTCGTTAATATAAAATTCTAATATAATGTTTTTCACCATTTTTCTTGTTCTTCTAAACAATAAATATTTATATTTTGTGTAACCACACATAAAATTTTGATTCATTAAACTGAGGTTTTATCCCTTATCAATGAATCAAATTTTAACAAAGTTTGGTTGGTAAAAAAATAAAATTGTGTTAAGATGTTAAAAATAGATTTAGTTTTTATTTATTCATTATGTGAATACACAAATCAGAAGCAAAATTATAAATAAATATTATTTACGGCATTGACAAATTTAAAAGTAATTCATAGCATTATTATGTATCCACAGATTTGTTCATTTGACATAGTTCCGAACAGACAAATGGACCATGTCTTTCATTTCTTGCCAAAAGCAAGTGACGAGACATGGGAATATATTTATTGATATATTCCTCACTTCAAAATAATCACAATTGCAGTTATATTACCTAAGTTCACTTGTCAAATAGTTGTTTTGTTGTATTATTTATATTGTTAATTTGTAAAAGTGTACACAATATACATATTTACGTAAGTTATAACAATTTTTATAGATATTTTGTGTTGTGTGTGTGTGTGTTTTTCTTATACTAATTCAATTATTTCCTTAAAATTGTTATCAATATTATTGAATATTGATAAAAAAAACATTCCGTTTTCTAGATGATTTGTTATATTTTATGAGAGTGACATGTTTAGCCTTGCTAGGGCAATGAGACATTTGACAATATCCGAGTAAGGAAAAACATGTTACTCCCATAAAATGACAAAAAACTTCTAGATACTTCATAAATATTGAATACTTTATATGGAGTTTATTTTCTGTAATAATATATTTTTATTTTGTAAAATGCTTTTACACTGTGTTATAAATAATCTGTTTTTATTATAAATATGTATATCTTTTTCTTTGTGTATGTATTTAAGTTTGTATTTGAATTCACTGCTAAAACCACAAATAATATTTTTCTTGTTATAATTATGGTTAAGGCAATGGAGCAATTTTATTTTGTTTTGCCTGCCTTTGATAAGTAATTTCCTTCACTTGTTCCCGGAGAAGGAAATTAAAATATTTACGGAATCATAATTCAAAAAATATCTTGCTTGTGTATTGTAAATTTGGTTTGCAATGTGGCATATTGTTTATACAATGGCGCGTTGAAGTTTAAAGGTACTTAATTTTTTTATTGCAAATAAATGCTATTTATAATAATTGATTTATTTTTGTAATTAAACTAATCAATACAATGTATTATTTGTTTTTGGATACAATAGCTTTGAGAAAGTATTCTCATGAGAATAGTATTTTACCTGTTCCAGATTTTTTGGTCTTATTGCTCAAGATTGTAATTTAGTTTATATAGGGAATCACAAAATGTTCCTTTTTCAAATGACACTTTCACCCGAGTGTTAACAAAGTGAATGGGGAAGAGTAATGTGTATGTTTGTGTTTAGCTATTCACTCTGTGGTCGTGGCTGCCGGTACGTATCACCATGTACCAGCCGGTGCTGCTGTACACCACGGAGGAGCATGGCTGCTCCCTCACCACCTTCTATGTACGTGTGGAGGAGCATGAGCCTACTCTGCTCATGATAAAGACCTGTAATAATGAGGTACGACATTTTTATTTTTTAAAGAGACAAGTAAAAGACTAAATAATGTTTTAAATATTTATTTTATGCACCTATTTAAGACAAGGTAAATACTTCTTTCTTCATGCTTTTTTTTTTAATTAACTTACTGACAAAATAATTTTAAATGTATTTGTGTATAGATTATATTTTACAATGAAATTTCTTGGCATCTTAAGTTAAAACAAAATCTTTCTTAACATTTTTGGTTAACCGCCCTACCTCCAGGTAACTTTCTGAAAAACATGCAAAAAATCACGTTTCTTATTAATTAAATTTAATTATATATAATTTTTTATTTTTTTAAATTACGAAACATCGAAAACTCGACCGCACATTTCACCTGCCCCTAGTAAAACTATCTTAGTTGTGAAGACTTGTACTCAAGTGCAGTTGGCACACACGTGTATCTCTAACGGTTTGTACATTTAAGGTACATTACTTTTTCTCAAGCGCATACATGATACGGGATAGTGCAGAATGGTACAGTCAATGTGTGCGTATCACATACGTTCATATGCAGTTAGTTGAACTTGAGGAAGTGAAAGGCATTTATGGAAGTTCATTTGTGGAAATTCTGTTAGTTAACACTGCTTTATGGTGGGTGCCATTGGATTTATATAAAAAAAAAAATTATTGTATAAACAAGATCCAGTTAATTTTTTTACCGGCGATGATTTATTTGTATGGGCAATATTTTTATTCAGGTATTCGGAGCATATTGTTCCTCGCGCTGGCACGAGCGCAACATGAGGGACGAGCGTGGCAACCGGCAGGCATACTTCGGCACTGGCGAGACCTTCCTGTTCTCTCTATACCCCGAGCGGGCCAAGTATCCCTGGGTGGGCTGCGCTGAGGGCTCGGACCGCGTTGGCCACGGGGCCGAACTCTTCATGGCCGCCGACTCAAAGATGATTACCATCGGTGGAGGGTGAGTTGTACATAACCTCAAAAACCTCCTACAGCACAAGATCCATCTGCTTACAGGAATAAAATCATTTGTTCTCACTTTGTATTGAAGTATGTCGCCTGATTTAGGCGTAGGGTAAGCTAATGGGCTTACCTTTTTATAAGCAACACGTCCCTTAACCCATATAGGGCGGTTGGCTGCATTGCAGTTTAATAAAATGATTTTTAACTGAATTTATCATGTAAACTTTTTTTACATTAATTCCTTACTATTTAATTGTACGTAATATTACGATGAACTGGGACTATCTGTTTGAGCTGCAAATGTAGTAGGCCACAGTTTAAGACCATTTTTTTACTGCATATGAAGCCAGCTTCACAATGGGGATTAATAAACACACCAACTTTATCTGAATCTTGCATTCATTTCATTCATCATCATTATAAGCACGACAGTCTAAGGTGGGCATTATCCAGGAGTCTCCTCCATTCTCGTCTGTCTGCTGCATTTGTTACATTACAATCAAATATTTTTATCTTTTACAATAAGTATATTAATTATCAAAAGGTTATTGGAAGTCATGAATCAGATATAAGAGTTTCATTGTTTTGATTTGGTTTATAAATATTTGCTCTTCCTTTATATTGTACCAGATTTAAAATAACCATAACATAATTATCATAATTATTGTAATGTAAATCATTTTATTTCTGCAGGTTTTGTTTAATGCGTGACAATTACTGTACATCATTGCACAAAGTAAGCAGTTTTATTAATGAAGTTGATTTTAATTTATAAACAATTTTATTTGCAGAGAGGGACAAGCAATATGGATGGACGAGAACATTAGATTCGGCAAGACGGACCACTGCCAGACCTTCAACAATCCACCGCTGTGCCCGAGCGGAGACTTTGAGATCCGCGTTCTAGAAGTGTACGGGTTTGCCGGAGCCTAAGTGTGCATAACTTTACAGGCGCGTGCTCTGCTCTCCGCTGTGTTATAGAATCAAACAAAGTATTATCTGTTTTCGTAAAGTTATAATGATATACAGACTTCGCCTAGTTGTAGTTGATGGTACAGATGTGTTGAATTGTTTAAGAGTTTTAAGGCCTTATTATTATTAATTTGTGAAAAGTAAATGCCATATATCTAATCGTTAATGTATTTAATGATTTTGTAAGCTCAAAATATTATTTAAACCGGTCGCTTTATTTATGTCCTTACAATTTTGATCAAATTAGGTTACTGTTATTCATTTGTCTCTTAGGTGAATATTTTTTATTACGTTACAAAAGGCTGTTAAATTGAGTCTACAAAAGGTATTTGTTTTTTATTCTAGTTAAGTTGCATCATCAGAAACATAATTTTGAATTATTCAGGTTTGTGCATGTTCTTTTTGTTTATGTTAAAAATTTATATAAAATATTGTTAATGGATGTTATATATTTATGAGGAAATTGTTAGTGACTTTGAAGGATGCGGTTTTTCTTATTTGCATTTGCAAATACTTGTCACTTTGTGTCTGCATTATATCAAGTCAGTAGTCATCGGGCAATGAGAGTTCACGAGCAATCGCATACCTCATTGTTTAAAAAAGCTTTGTATTGACAAATATTGGATGTTAATTTTTATTACCTATTTATTTTAAATCGAAAATCACAGATTGATATGGGAATGACATTAACCAACAAGTGAACACACTCCGGTATCTGTTATGTCAATCTTTTTTAACCCCACGTTTTAATAAATTTTTATTCATGTTTTGAATCAACATAGACTTATTGTTGTGCCAAAATGTATTTTTTTTTATATTGATATTATTTGATAATACATGTTTATGTTTTAATTATTTAAGAATTTACATTTAATTCCTTCCAATTTGTTTTGGAAATACTGAGTTTTATACGTCATTATAAAAATGTATGTATTATACACATATTATTTATTCAGTTACCAAAAATTTTCAGTGATCACTATTTTTTAAATATATTTTTCTTTTCTTATTTCGGGAGGCTCAAGTCCTGAATTCAGTTAGCTACAAGAAATATTTATTTTGCTTTAAGTAACAAACTGTTTGATTGGTTACATATTATATTATAATACAACCCTTATGTAACACGACAGTTGAATAATTTGTGTTAGTTCACAAAGGTCACGAATTCTTAGTAAAATAATTAAAATACCTCTATTTTCACAATTATTGTTATTTTCAATGCTGAGAAATTTATTTTCGGCTATTTGTATGAATTGCTAGAAGACATTAAAAATAATGACATATGGCATTTATTAAAAATCAACTTTACCAAATAAAAAAAAATGATTATAAATTTTTCTAGAAGATACAGTTTTGAAGCGTTGAAAGGTTTCGTACATGATGAAATTGGGTGTTTTAAACATTGAAATGATAATTCACTGATCTCTTCTCATTGTATTCAGATCTCCCATACCTGCTTTATAACTTGTCACCTTATCTCATGGAATGTATTTCACAATATTATTGTTTTAGATATGCTAGTATATCACCATACTTTTTAAAATTTTCAGTATTTTATTAAATATTTTCTTTAGTATGATTATTTATCAAGAATTAATTTTTAACAGAATGCAAATGGCTTCCGTCATAATCTACAATGCAACGTTAACTGGTCTTCCATTAATGCAGCCCTGTTCGAGAAAAAAGTAGAATTTTTGCATTGACCCTAAATCCAACCACCAATTCACATTTTCAACAATGTTTCCAACAAACGTAAGAGGAAGCCATTAGAGCTGAACTTCCGTATGCCCGAAGATCCAAGGGAAACTAAAATTTATGTGATTGGTATTTCTTAAAACTTTTCAAGGAAAATGTTGTTTCAGTTTTATGTGACGTTTTGATTGAATGGTCGATATGCAGATGAAAAGTGTATATGGTAATTTTACTTTAGTTATTTCATTATTTAAAATGAACTTTCTACCAAGAAATTTCAATTAAAAATATTAATTATTTGAAGGTTGCCAGTGAAGCAGAATTGAAAAAAACTCTACATCAAATTGAATATAAAGTGTATATGGTGTTGGAATTGGGTATGTTTTCAAGTGTGGTATGTTTATTTGATCATTATAAACAAACAATTTTTTCGCACTCTGTAAACAGTTTTATGTTTTTGATGTTTGTGATGTTATATATTATTTATTTATTGTATTCCTTTTGGAATGTTATTCCTACATACATATGTATTTCGAAAAAAGGGGACAGGGATTTCGAAAAAATAGGTCTACAACTGATGCCATCTTCCTTGTAAGACAGCTAAAAGAGAAGGCTATCGAGTACAATAAGCCAGCTTTCGTATGTTTCGTCGACCTGACTAAGGCATTCGACCGAGTGAGACTTAATGATGTACTGGATGTCCTGTTGAGAAGAAATGCAGCTCACAACGTCATAAATATCATTCGAGAACTCAATACAAATACCAACACGAAAATAAGAGTAGACGGAGAACTGTCCAAACCCATAAAAACTTCAACAGGGATAAGACAAGGAGACAGTTTGAGCCCATTTCTTTTCAACCTCATTATGGATGAAATAATAGGAGATATCACATCACTTGGTTTGGGATACTGCATAGGGAAGGATGTAGTGAGCGTCATATGCTACGCGGACGATGCTGCACTGATAGCAGAGTCGGAAGACGAACTGCAAAGACTTTGAAATAGATTTCAGACATCGGCCGCCAACTTCAATATGATGATCTCAGTTGAAAAAACAAAACCCATGACATTCTCAAAAGAACCCTTAGGATGCAGGTTATCCTTAAATGACAGAATGCTGGAACAGGTTGCAAAGTTTAGATATCTGGGAGTGGATGTGCTCAGTCAAAATGATCTTGTCAGTGAAACAATAGGACAAGTCAACAAGGCTTCGGCGGTATCAGGTTATCACAAGGATATAATATGGAAAAACAAGTATATGAGAACTGACAATAAGGTCAGAATATATAAAACCTGCGTAAGGCCTATACTGACATATAGCATTGAGACCAGAGCGGATACCACAAGAACGAAGGCTAAAGTACAGGTGGCAGAGATGAGGACGCTGAAGATGATAGCAGGAAAGACTATTCGCGATAGGGTGAGGAATACGGCCATCCACGAGATCTGCAAGGTGGAGGATGTCGTGAGATGGGGCAGACAACGCAGAAGATACTGGAATGCGCACGTACAGAGGATGGATTCCACCAGAATCCCACACGCTGTGGCGCATCAGATTCCTGCCAGCTGCCGTCCCCCCGGAAGACCGCCGAAGAGATGGAGAGATAGTTGGGAGTCAACCTCCCAAGAGAGGCCAGCCTGATTTCAGGAACAGACCAAAGGTCTATAAGGAGAAGAAGAAGACATATGTATTATATTTCATTTAAAATTGAGCCATAATTAAAAAATATATATTTTCCTATTGATTTTATGTATACATAGTTTATTATTAATTTTTGAACCCATGTTATTTTGTTAAAACATTTATTATTTATCAGTGAGATAAAATTTTAATTTAGTTATTTTTAAGTCTTCTGGAAGTTTCATAAACATTTAATTTTGTTTTTTAATTTGTATGGATCATACTTTGTACATGGAAATAATTGTATTCTACCAACACTCTGTTATTTGTTACAGGCAAGGAGGTATATTGTAGGCTATCTAATTCTGTAAATTTTTCCATTGGACATTTTATAACAGTTCAACTGGGTATCGTGCACAACCCGCCGCATGTTCTTGTTTAGTTTTACCTAGTGATTTGAATAATCTTTATGTACAAATAATTTCCCGGTTGTTCCCTTAAAATAACTTTCTGGCAATTTAATGATACAGAGTGTTGAACGATCATTTATTTAAGAATGTATGCGTAATCTTCTCAGTTATAAACATGTGATAGTGTAGTAAGCATATTCAAAATACATTGGTTTAAGATTTGAAAGGAGTGTTTATGTTTGGAATGGTTGAAAGGAGTTGCATCTCCTGTGTTGTACTAGTTGTTACACAGGATGAAATGATTGTACATTCGATTCGTATGCAGACACCTGATGAGTATTTCGGTCTTCAACTTTGTGGCTTATAATGAATTCTAAGGTGATGAGAAATGTGTTCCGCAAATTGACTGTAGTCTGTAGGCGTCCACCACCAAGCAAATGTCTCTCATAGAGAAAGATCAAGTACATATCGAAGTGGAATTATGATTTGGCTGTATAGATACATAGACGTATGTTAGATTAGTGCGTTACCTTTAGCAAGTGCAAGCAAGTAGTTGGTAAGTTCTTGGATAAGTGAATGTGAATTTGACTATGTTAATAATAATGAATAGATTTTCATTCCTGATACTGCTGTTTATAAGTGTATGAAGAATGGTTTTCTCCAGTGCAGTGTATTAATTATTATATTATGCTTTGATATTCTCAGTATCATCCGCTAAATGTTACTAATGTAAGTGTAGCCGTAAGGAAACGTAATTGTAAAGCGTAGTCGGTGTGTAACACGCATATTCTATGTTCCTTCCTAAATATCACTGTTCACTGTCACCATTTGTACTAATGTTTCTAAGTGTTATTTTTATGATTAAGATTACATTGTTTAGTGTAAATATTATATATTTACACCTTTCGGGCGTGGGCCGTCATAGAGGGCTGTTGGACAGCTCGGTGTAGCCATTTGAACATTGTCCCGGAAGACGGGACATTGGATGATAGTTAGTATCCCACACCTACCGGCTATCCATGCTGTTCACAGTGTACAGTCTAGTCTTTATTATTTGTCTGTTACGAACTTGTTAAACGAGTAACAGTTGTATTTGTTTGCCGAACAATCTTTCCGTTACGACTTTCACAAATATTGTATTTGGTTAACTCCTAAAGTAATTAAATAGGTGTTGTGTCATTTCATAATTGTTATATACTTATTTGGATATTAGGTGTACAAATGAACCCCTTTGTCTACCTGTTAGCTTCGCGTGTCGATGTTTCATTAGCTGGTGTCCATAGTTCTGAGCAAACAATTATTTATTTTTAAATGAATGTCTCGACATTGTTTCAAATAAGATATTATATTTATCTTCTTCTGTGTTGTTATACATAAACTGTTACATTCGAGTAGCGTTATTGTTCCGTAGACCACGGCAACTATTGCCCTGGACTAAATCATTTTTTATTTGTAATGTACATGTTCAAATGTTGCTTTATTATGTGTAGAAAATATATAACTGCCTTATTAATTATATGGGTTTTATTTTCTCATTATATCACATATTCCCGTATAATTACAGTAACAGCTGAGTAAGTATTTCTGTACACGATATTTAAGTAGGTACAGTGAATTGGTAAGGTCACTTCTAATGTTCCTGTAATTAATTCTATGGAATAGATATGGAGCTAGATTTGAATTTTGACAGTCATGATGACAGTGAATATTATTTGTTTTATTAACCAAATGGCACATGTACTTTCAAACTATATCCTCTTCTAAAATGTACATATTGTTCTTGTTGAAAATAATCCTAATGCAGTTGGTTGAGCATTAATAAACAAAATGGAGATTCCTCATTCCTCTAGCGCTCGCAACTCCATAGTTGAGGACAATGAATCCAAATTTTGTTCTAGATGTTGTAAATATTGCTATGATGATACTGCAAAAACTTGTTGTGGTCGAACTGGAAAGAGTTGGGGTGAGGATAACAACTCATTTATTGAAATTTCTTTTTATCTTTTAATATATGTTAACAGTTGATATCTCTGTATGTACAATGTACATATTATTTAAAAGAAAGCCTACTGTAACAAGTTGAAACAATTGAAAAGTTGTATTTTGAGAAAGGATTTTTTATTTATTATTTATTCATTTTGTTGTTACAGGTAAAATATGTGGCTATTACTTATTGTTTTGCCTAATTTTGCTGATAATATTTTTTGGTGTTTTGTTTTTAATACTGTTTTTTTTGGACTTGAATGGAGATCCTGTATACGGTATTAATTCTTTGTCTTCAGGCAAAACAGATGGCGGTTTGTAAACACAATCTTTCTTGAAAATAAAATTACAATTAAATCCAAAATGCTTTATGTAATGTGCCATTATACCCAGTATTTATGTTTACAAAGTTTATTTTAGGTCTTTCTGTTTTTCCAATGATTAATCTGAAGGCTCCCTTGATCTGGTATTTCACATCTAATGGTGACCACTATGACCAGTATACTAATGTTGTAAATAAAAAGCTTTCAGGTCTGTTGAAAATATAATATCTCATTAATAACAGTATTGAAATTCAATTGGAAAATTTAAAAAAAATAGTGATGAAAACTTGTGTCTTGAACAATATTATTTGTTCACAGATTATGCAAGTGGGGATGGTGAAACATGTAAGAGTACAACAACAGATAACGAAACAGAAACAGACAATATCATCTCTTTTTGTGAGGGTAAAAATTGTACGGATGAAGGTATGATTTTATACATAATAATTATACCGGAATTTGATGTATGAATTTATTTCATGGTATTATTTTAAACAAACGCTTAATAGAACACTGGCTTAACTAAAAAAAAGCAATTTTTGTTCAATCTGACATGAGTCAGTGTTTTACCAAAAATAGTCAAAAAACATGTACAAATGGATAGCGTTAACATTGTGAATGATTATCGTACTACGAATGGATAGCGTTAACATTGTAAAAAATAGATGGATAGCATTAACACAAGCCTCTGTCTAATGTTAACTCAATTATGACCTAAACCATAATCGGTCAGTTTACTATTAAGCGTGCGATATATCATGAAATCATAAAATGGTGTCATTAAAATATAAATCATCACATGTTATTATCCTATATAATATAAATTTGTTAATTAGATTATTGCCTTGAATAAGGAATATACTGACATTTGTTTAAACCTTTTAAATAAACAGGTTATTTTGATGTTGCCGACATGTTACATTTAAATTCAAATAATATAACTCCAGCCGAGTATCAGAGAGACATACGGTCCGATAAATCAGATTGCAAATTCGATGTGAGCTCGCTGGGTGATTGTGCCTCTTACCCGTACGGCTATCCGGACGGAATGCCCTGTATTTATATAAAAATTAACAAAATGCTCAACTGGGATCCTGTTCCTTACACAAAAAATTCAGACCTCCCACCAAATATGCCGGAAGAAATCAAAACTCTTATCAAGACATCAGAAGTTGAGGTAGACTGTACAATTTTTAATAATATTTTAGATTCGTGAATGTTTTATTTATTGTTTCTTGAATGATGAAAACATTAGTTTTATTAAGTAACTTAGTTTTATTGTATTTTGAAATGAAGTGTTTTGCTTTACCAGTGAATTATCAAATGTACGGCATTTAATAATTTTATATTTTTAGGCAAGGATATAAAACCTTAATTTTTTTTGTAAATATAATGTAATATATTATTATATCTATTAATTTCAATTATTTCCTGAAACGGATCGTTTTTTTTATCAATGCCTAGTAAATCGATGCTAGTATAGAGTGAACTTAAAAATGTAAAGATAAGCGTGGGATGCTAGCATATATATAGGTTCCAAAAAATTGTCTGACGTAGTGGTCATAATAAAGGCGGAATGGGGAATGTTGTTAAACATAAAGCGATCGCTCAACCCAACCAATGACAGGTCATAAGTCCTGTAAGCGCCTCAGCCACCATATTCTGTTCCCAAATAACAATTTACATCTTCGTCTCTATTGAGATACAATTAATCCTTATAAAATAATAATTTATCTGCAATGGGTAAGATCCAGAATGTTGTAAATGTATATTAGTTTTAGTTTTTTTCATTAGAGTATCAAATTGTTCATAGAAGGTTACCCACCGCTTACCCAATGCTGTTATAGGACGCAGTGCCGCCCTTACGTCAGCAGGTGTAACACCTGATGATGCCAACAGCAGTTGGCGAAACAGCTGTCGCGACATTCTCAGTGAATAAAAATAAATTGTGATATTATAACAGTGTTATAAATTTTAACGGTAATAATGTTGAAATATCATAGTGTTTCGGCCAAAACAATGGACTATATAAATTAAATAATTACCAATCGCAAAATCACAAAAATAATTGTTTTTAAAATATATGTTATTTATTTATTGTATAAGAAGCCACCAATCACTTGACTACCTAAACACCTCCCAAATGCTTTTGAAACCACTATTGCCCCCCTAGAGGGCTTTAGTGTTTACTGAGGGGTGGTACCGCCCACTTTGTGAATCCATGGTCTACAGTATCCAAACCAATACAAGTGATGATTTGTTTTTTACATGGTTTTAATAATAATTATTATTATTGCAGAGAATGTGGTTCATGTGCGATGGATACAATGTTTGGGATCAAGAAAATTTAGTAGAAATAAAATATTTTCCATATCAGGTAACAAACTTACAAAGTGATTTGGTTTAGTGTTATAAAACAACTGTGCTTTTTCATATCTGTCGGACTTGTTTGTCCAACAAGTTTGTACTTTATTCTTGGATATTAGCTACATTCAGAGGAAGGCCGAGGAAAACGTGGCACGATCAAATCAATCAAATATTGAATGTCGGTCACGTGAGGAGTCGGAAAAATCGACGTGCGTGCATGACAAGATGTATGAATGTAGAGGAAGCGAGAGACGTATGTCAGGACAGAACAGTGTGGCGTTCCATTCTTTCTGCCTACCCCTCCGGGGAGACGGCGTGATGGTAAGTTAGTTAGTTAAAATTTGAAACTCCGCCAGAGAATGATCAAATGCTATATGTGGTCTGTTTTATTGTATGGATGTGAAACGTGGACCTTAAAAGTCAACTCAATGAACAGACTGGAAGCATTTGAAATGTGGCTCTATTGCCGAATGCTCAGAATTCCCTGGACAGACATGGTTACCAATACCGAAGTCCTGAGGTGAGCTAGATTTGAAAGGGAGCTGTTATCAACTATCAAGGTCCGGAAGATTTCACATCTGGGTCATATACTGCGTGGGGAAAAGTACCACCTTCTCCAACTGATATTGGAGGGGAAAATTGAGGGACTCCAAGGGCCTGGTAGGAGACAGATGTCCTGGTTGCGAATTGTGAGGGAGTGGACCGGTATCCGAAGCGTGGAGGAGCTGTTCCGAGCGGCGCAGGACAGGGACAGGTTCGCCGAGGTGATCGCCAACGTTGGGGGGGGACCCGACAGGGCACTTGAAGAAGAAGAAGAAGCTAGATTTAAATTTGAAGCTGTTCAAATAATTAATTTTTGGATGCATCTTCTATTAAGCAATTTAAAAAAGAATAATAATATGAAGTTTTAATTAAATTTGCAACGTATGAATGAAAAATGAAGTTCCAGTGAATTATTAAGAATATTATTATTTTTAAAATGATTAGAACCAAGGATTTAAATAAATGATATTATAATTTATTATATTATTATACAATCTCCAATATGAGCAGAAAATAGCTCATTATTATGGAGGAGGATTCTGGTCGTGTCCAGGCTTGAACCCAAGTCCCCTGGATTAGGAGCCAAGCATTACTAGATCACCACCCGGTTATATAATAATTAAAGCCTTAAAATATTTAGTAATAAAGTCTTCTTCTTCTTCTTTTAATAGATATGATGATCTGTGACACAGAAATCATGTCTCGTCGGATGATGAGATCCAGCTTTCTTCCATCTCTTAGGCGGTCTTCCAGGTGGGCGGTGTCCGGAGGGGATTTCATAAGCCACTGTATATGCAAGTCTGTCACCATCCATTCGGGCTACATGGTCCTTCCAGTATCTTCTTCTGGATCTACTCCACTGAACGATATCTTCTATTTTGCAAGTTTTTCTTATGTCTACGTTGCGGACAAGATCTCGGAGAGTTTTTCCAGTAATTGATCTTAGGACCTTCATCTCCGATGTTCTTAGTAGTCCTTTGGTTTGCACAGTGTCGGCCCGCGTCTCTACAGCTTACGTCATGATAGGTCGCACGCATGTTTTATAAATTCTGATCTTGCTGTCGATACGCATGTGTTTGTTCTTCCAGACCAGATTCTTCAGGCATCCTGACACGGCAGAGGCTTTACTGACTTGTTCTCTTACTTCGGTATAAAGGTCATTTTGGCTGCAGATCTCTACTCCCAAATATCTGAAACTCATTACTTGCTCCACAGGTATATCATCAACAGTCAGCTTACATCTTGTAGGTTGCCTACATATAGTGAGACTTTTTGTTTTGTTGACTGATAGAGCCATATTTAGCCTTTGTGATACTGTGTGGAATTTGTACAACATTCTTTGTAGGTCATCTTCAGACTCTGCTATTAATGCGGCATCGTCTGTATAGCAAATGACGTTCACAGTTTTACTGCCCATTTTATAACCTAGTCCCAAGCCAGCTACCTCTTCTATGATTTCGTCCATAATAAGTTTGAACAGAAAGAGGCTCAAACAATCTCCCTGTCTTATATCATTGCTTCTAGGAATTTCCCTAGACAGTTCATTGTCAACCTTAATTTTTGTTTTGCAATTGGTATACAGATCTTGGACAGTCTTTATCAATGTATTGGATATTCCTCCTTCCTGTAATTTTTTTACAATATCCCTTAGCAACACCCTGTCAAATGACTTTGTCAGATCGACAAAACATGTACTCGTATAAGCTACTTTATTATATTCAATTGCTTTCTCTTTGAGTTGCCTCAGAATGAAGATTGCATCTGTTGTGGAGCGATTTCGTCGAAAACCCTGCTGTTCTTCCCTATTAGTAATCTTTTGATCACGTTTCATTTTCAAAATACTTGTGAATAGCTTAAGCATTAATATATAATAAGGAGATACCTCTGTAGTTCTCTAGGTTTTTCTTTTGCCCTTTCTTAAATACAGGTGTTGTGTATATTCTCCATTCCCGTGGTATAATTCCGGCGGCTAATATCCCGTTAAATAAGTTTTTGATCTCTTTTATAAATTCTAAGCCAGAGTACTTAATTAATTCATTAGGGATGTTGTTGATTCCGGGAGCCTTCCTATTTTTCAGTTTCTTAATATGTGTCAGTGTCTCTATTTCACTGAGTGTTTCTTCTACAGTTACTTCAATTGTCAGTTATTCGTGCCCCGGGTCCATAGAGCAGAGCTGTTTAAAGTACCTTTCCCATTCATCAATTGGAATTTTTGTTGTCCGAGTGTATTCACTGATAGGCTTTCTTTGGTTTTTAAGTAATTTCCCCACTTTTCTTTGGGCACCATAAAGGTCATATCTTTGGAAAAATTGGCCCAATAATCTGTTTTTATTTTCTTGATTTCCGCGTTGACTCAAAAGAGCGAAAGACTATGAGTAATAAAGTAGTTTAATCAAATGTTCCATTAGTCTTTAAACTAACTCTAAAACATGCTTACGAAAATGAGTCATTAAAAATATTATCTATCATTTCCAGGGTTTTGATACATTTTACTTCCCCTTTACAAAAGACAAGAAAAATTTTCAATCGCCACTAATAGCTATTCAAATATTGAAAATTAAAAGTGAGTACTTTTACCTTAAAAATATTTAAAAACAGATATTGTTCAGGATTTAAAATCATTCAAATTCATTAATCCATATAGTAGATTCTGTTAAATTGGTACACACCCTGAACCTTTATATCCTTAACAGGCGACTGACTCCAATAAGCAAAGTTTAAAGCAGAATGTGAATTTTTAAACTTATTAAATTAATTAATACGAATGAAAATATCTGTTTTCTAGAAGTTTCATTATAATTTATGTGAATGAAATGTTTCACCTGTCTTTCGGCATTATCAAATGTCATTTGATAATGCCTTAGACAGGTGTAACATGTCGCATATATAAATTATAATAAACAACAAATCATCACGCCGTTTCCGCTTCGGAGGGGTAGGCAGAGAAAATGGACTGCCACACTACTTCATTCTGACACACCACATTCATACAGCAAGTCATACACGCATGTCCATTCTTCTAACTTCTAACATGGCCGACCTTAAAAATTTGATTAGTATGGTAATGCCAAGTTTTCCTTGGTTTCTTACAATTCCGTATCTCCATTCACATTGTTAACGTATATTTTCTTAACCATTCTATCTTCATCCATGCGTTCCATATGTCCAAACCACAAAGTGATCCTTTCATAATTTTGTACATAATACTTTTTTCTGCTCTACATATCTTCATTATACCAGTGTTTGAAATTCTATCGTACATCGTTTTATCACACATGCGTCTAAGGGATCTGTTCCAATTAAACGGAATGCATTATTTGTATTAAACGGAATGTACAAGTAAATATATCTGGGTATTTTATTGATTACTCGATTTTTCTTCGATTTTTCGATCCTTGGGATTTGTCTCAATGACTGGCTGTCTTAATAAACCAATGGTCCAATAAAGCGGAATCAACCGTATGTTTCACATTTTCCAGATAACAAGATGCTGTTGACGCTATCTTGTCGCTTGTGGCTACAAGGAGATTTCATTATAGAAACGGTGCTACAACTTTTCATACGAAAGGACGAAGAAAAACCACAAGTATGATATAAATGTTTTATCATTCTGGTGCAGTACTCGTAGAAGTGCATTTGTACATATTTAATTGTGGTATTATTATGTTGCACATTCATAAATGAGTTGTAATAAAACAAGTTCCTGACTAAATATATTTATTCTTGTATATATATTTACACATAAAATAGATCTTTGCATGATTTGAATAACATTGACACTTAGTTCAGAATGTATGACTATAATATTGATGATGTATCGAATACAATATTATGATAAAGAAATTAATAGCTTAAAACCTATAAATTAAGCCAAATATTTTATTCAACAACACAATATGAACTGAACCCCTAATATTAACTATTTGATATATTTCATCTTTTTCTACATCCATTTCAATATCTATTCTAAAGATCCTAATAAAATAAAATAAATCACAAATCATTAAGTCACAAATAATAATACCTTGCAGGTATAAGTATGCATAACACAAGTATATAAGATTTTTATTGATTAGAATGAGTAAAAAATAAACACAATTAATATTATACTATCTAAGTACATATGTATATTTAAAAAAGGGAAATAAGAAAAATTAACATCGTCATAAAACAAATATAATTCTCTAAATACATAAAAAAAAATTATGTTGTAAAGAATAATAAAACAATTGCAGTTATGCAGTTTTCTTTTTTAACTTTTTTGACAGGTTTTGTTTTTACCATTATAAAATAAATATACACAAAAAAAGAAATATGAAAATCAATTGATTTTTCAATCAACCAAAGCCACTGAGATAAACCGATTTGGGCACTGAACGCCCTGCTCAGAATCAATCATTATAGTATGTATAACAGGTAGCACAAATACATACTTTTTTAAACATAAGCAATAGAAATATAAACATTTATTTAAAAAATGTTGATTGCACTGTCTTAAAAATAAATAAATTTTAACATTCAATGTGCTGTAGGAAATTAAATACTGCAAAGAATTTTCTTTTTTGCATTACGACAAAGTAGATAGGTAATACATATTTGATATGCAAGTATTAATGCGTAAGTAGTTAATTCCTTTAAAAAAAATTATGCGAAATACGAATATACATTTAAAAGCACCATAATATTTTACTTGAAAATTTTCTTTTTATAAAAATATTTCATTCACACGTTGATGTACAAATATTTTATCACACTCTGAATAAACAAGTGAACCCAGGCCTCAGAGTGCAAATGATCACAAGATAAGACAGAAAACTGACAATAACCTACAGATACTCACACAATGCACACATGCATACTCCATATAACCCAACAGTACAATCAAAATGATAATCAAATTTATAATTTAGTGTGACTTGTAAATGAACTAATAATAATACATTATGAAGGCAATGTTCACATTCATTCAAGTACAAAATGCTCAATAAAAATATTCAGCAAGTTCAATTTCACAATTAACAGTTACCTAATTGTTTTATATACTCCTACATGGCTATTTGAACCATAAAGATGGATGGAGAATGATAGACAATAATTTTTGCTTAACCAGTTTTCAAATTTGGGATGTCATACTTAATTTGGGCTATTTTGAACACAAAATATTTGTTTGAACCTCTGCATTCTAGGATAAGACGTCATTTGATGTATATTTCAACTGATATATTAAATATAAATATAATGTAAGTTTAATATTCATGAAAAAGGAATGCAAGAGTTTTTACAGCATACTTTTACTTAGAAATAAAACACTTTGCTGCTTATTTCAGATCCAATAATCCTTTCTTCATTTTCTGCCATTGGCACTGAGACTAAACAATTGTAGGTAATGTGTTGTATTTTTAAAGAATGAGTATGTACATCATAAGTGATAAATTGACAGCCATTTTTATAAAATTAAGTACTAAATAATGTATTTAGGGTATTATAATGCCCTTTGTCCTTTAAGGTTTGGCGTTTGATGGAAGTGTTGATATCCTTAATTGTCTGAAGCTCTCACGCTGCGTAGCAGGAAGCATCTTGAACTAGTCTATCATCACCTCGAAGTGAACCGACCCGCGAGGCTCCTTATGTCCTCCGACATACTGAATATTCTTGGCCCAGGCTCTGCACTCAATATTTATGATTCTATTCACTGAAACAATTTAGTATGTATTAGAATTATAATTTAATGTTATTAATAATAATATTTTGGAATGATCAAAAAGGAGAAATGAAGTAAAAAAAAAAGATTATTTAATACAGGTGCTAAGCGTCTATTCATGCTGTAAAAATGTAATCACACATTTTATTGTCACGAATGGTGTTTTCAGTAATCTTCTCTGTGACCTTTAACTCATTGCATAATTGTGACCTTATGGAAGTGTCAAGTTATATCCAGTTATCTTCCCACTGTCAATTGAACAAAAATTGTTGAAAGAATTTGTCGGGAATAAAACCAGAGATAAACGCTGACGCTCTTATAATAGTATAGAAGCCAATGATGTTTTTTCTTCAGTTAGAGCGTGAAATTAGCTAAACATAAAAACGTAAATACAATAAGAAACTATCACAGGAAACCTTACAATGGGTATAAGTATTATTGACCTATCAATAAACAAGATTAAAGGGAAGCTGCACAGCAACAAGCGCGATAGTCAGCTAGTGGAGTGCGTGGTACTTGCTATTCTTCTACAAGTACATTAGAATTATTACGTGTTGATTTGTACGCTTGTTTCAACTGTGAAGGTTCTAATTTTATAGTTTGTTATGGAATAGATAAACAGACATACTTGTTCTAAGGTCGTGTCGAGGTTAAGAGTACCTATCTTAATAAACATATAATAAATTTATGATGCACATTCTGAAGTGAAGATACTATGTTTATGTGTTTCATTTAAACAAATACTTGTTAATTTTGTTAATTTTCTCACCTGTAAATATCAGAACAATCCCAACTTTGTAAACCTATGATTTTCTGACTATTCAATAACTTAATAAGAAAATTTCTTCTCATCTCTTGGTAGGTACTCTCTTTCAATAAGTCAATGTTATTAAATATTATCTCTGTGTCTGGTGACCTCTTTTGACAAAGTCCATTTTGATTTTTAATACAGTTAATGTAAACAAAATTTAATGTTTATATTTCAATGGTTATTTTAATAAATGAATTTCTTCATATTTATTGTTTATACATATTAATGATCTGGATAAAAACATCAGCTTTAAATAAGCTTATTTATACCTGGGAGTGACATGTTTTGCCTTGTTATGGCGTTATCAAATGTTTGTTCAACATTTGACAACACCTTAGTAGGCGAAACGTGTCACTCCCATAAAACATAATAACATTTATAGAAAATAAATATTCTGTTCAATATTAAACATCTCATCGTAATGATTGACCTATTAAACTAAAACTTATTCTACAGGAAAACAATGATGTTCAAATGAAATATGATTTAGGTTTTGGTGTTTTAGTAATGGGTAGGAAAAATATAATTAAAAGTTACTTGGCGGACGCAGGAGCCTAACTGCCACAAGCGGGCTGAGGTATCCCTGCGTGTTGGTGTAAGGGAAGTAGTATTCTGGAAGACCGTGCTCCGGGACATACTCCAGCCCTCCCTCTAACAATAACTCTTTGTCCAAGGGGTTTTCTCCATCGCATGATATCCACACTTGTCTCCTCTGAAACAATGTTTCTTTAAATTTGTGATATCTGTAATACACTTTAGGAGGTGGAAAAATAATAATATTTTATTGACAAATATTCAATCACAATATAGATCCAATCAAAGTGTTTTGAGTTAACATTGATTAAAGATAAATTACATTGTCTTATGTGTAAGTACATACTCTTAAATATTGCTATGGATTAGAACATTGTTCAAGGCATTATCATAAAGTCATGAGATTGTACCATAAAAATATTTTATTATACTTACTACAAAGATATAAAGATAAAACTCTGAAGCTTCAGAGTTATAAGTTTGTTTCTATTTAATTAGCTCATTTTACATTATGTGATTAATATTTAAGTGTCAATTGACTAACATTAATAAAATATAATAACTATTAAAATGGTAAAATGAATTTCCATTAACCCTTTGCAATCTTAAATCATTATTATCAACAAAAAATAAAATACATAATAAAGGAGTCTCTAAAAGCCGTATTAGGAAGGTGCGGAGTGTATTATAATAATAATTATTAGTATTTAGTTTTTAAAATTGCATTGTGTATAGGTCGACATAGGAGTTGGTGTAAGAAATACTATGTCGAGTCACACTCGACATTGGAGTGGTAAGAGTTAAACCTTTAAAATGAGATATTTCAGTGAGGCATACCTTATTCTCAGGAAGACTGGAAATATATGATTTGAGGTCATTTGGCATATCTGAAGGTAAATTGTTGGGGTCATCGTAGAATTCTGGCATCCACCCGTAAATCTGATGATAAAGCAGCAAGTTAAAAATACTCAAACTGGTTAATAAGATAAGGAAATATTTAAAAAATATTGTTTAATAATGTTAGAATCACTTCACACCTGCATACAAGATATGAGAAGTAGGAGGTATGGGAGATTGTGTAATTTTTCTCATTAAAGTTAATACTATCAATTGAACTAAGAGTGCTAATGGTAAATAATTTTATAATCAAAAGCGTCTTGCCGAAGGTGCAGGCAGAAAGAATGGACAGAAATATTTGATTTAATTGATCGTGTGGAAACCATCGTAATGATCCTTCATTATTTTGTTATAATATCATACACAGATTTTCTATACATTTGTTTAAGAGATCTCATTTCTACTGCATTTATTCTACTTTTATCTTTATTTTGCCAGTTCCATGCTCCACTTCCATACATAAGTCGGTACAAGAACACCATTGTGCACTGCCATTTTAGCTTTTTTGGATAGACTTCTGTTTGGAATGACAACTTGTGCACCATTCGCTTTTTTGCCTGCTCCAACCCTTCTTTCAATATCCTCTCCACTCGTGCATCCTTTGTAAACATACTCCCTAATTATACAAACTTATCTACTCGTTCCGGATTTTCACAATTCACGCTAATATTTCAGACTGCCATGATTTCTTCTAAATTAATAAATAGTTAAAATAATTTGCTAAATAAGCACGGAGAGAAACTATCAAGAGGAAAAGAAATATAGAACATGTTTTAGAAAATTAGCCCGTTTTTATCATTAAGTGGTCTTTATTGTCAAAACTACACCCAGATAAGATAAATGTGTTATCATTTTTAATCTCCCTTTTACAACTGCGTGGAAAATTTGTATACAATATTACCATGATCAAGGGATTACATGGGCTTTTAAGTTGACTTGATACGGACTATAATAAAATGCATTTAAGCTAAAAAAAAGAAAACCCGTACCACAAGCTATAATTTGGAATATGTTATGAAGAGTTTCACAAACACATTTTATTTAGTTATTGAAGTAAAATTATCTCCGTTTTGGTAATAACGTTAAGGTTGACATTTTACTTATATTGTTTAGCTTTTGTCTCGTTCATTTAACAAACAACATTCTTGGTAAGTATTATCATATACCATACATTTAGGTCTAGTAGATAGTGTTTTACCCTGTTGAGCTTGAGGAAGAAGCAAGGCGAGGAGTGGGCATATGAGTAAGAGGCGTTGGGTGTGCAGGGGTGCCAGGAGCGAACGTCCACGGCGCACACATTTCCGGCACCCGGTGGACGCCCAAAGTCGCACACGACCTGGTTGCGGCCGCCGCCTGGCAGGTGTTCCGTGTTGGTATACTCTGGAAGCCATTTTCATTAAATTCAAGGATGTTCTTCCAAGTTTGTGAATTCTGTTGGATACAAACGCGATTCTAACGCGCACCGGATTTTTCTCATTGTCAGATTGAAAATGACGCACGCGCCATGCAATTTATGTTAATACGCATGCGCCATGCGGCAGTGCTTAAGTGCGCATGCGTAGTCCACTGATAATCAACAATGATATGTAAATGGTTACAAATGTTTTTCATTTTCGCGATCTACCCTATTAAACATTAGTGGAAATATAAATGTCCTTCTATTTCGTAAGTACATGCTCTAGTGTACATATGCCTTGAGATTTACTAAGCATTTGGAAGATATTCACACTGATACATATGGGTCAAGTCAAGGCATTATTTTAAAATCTGAACAAAAAAAAAACGTAACAAACTGGAAAATAATATATAGTGCATACGTCTACAATAGAATTAGGTGAGATTATCTGTTCTCTATTCTTTCGTACAATCACTTTATTTGTAGTGTGATAGTTAAAAGTCTTTTTCAAATCAAATCAGTTTATTTTCTCAAAAGATATTTACAACCAATTTATTGTAATAGTAAAACATTTATTGAGAACAGGTAAAATATAATAAATATATAATACCAGGAACGCATGAGAGATGGTTCGACATTAGGAATACAAGATACTCTCCAAAGTCAAGAGTATTTGTCTTCTGAACGTACTTTCACGAATATGAAAGACATCGATCTCCGAAGCGATAATGTTCAGCAGTTTGATTGCTCTCCCCACCGGCATCACCAGAGGCAGGTTGAAACTACCAACTGGCTTCGCTCCTGACGGAGTTTTGCCAACAATTTATTTTGTTACCTTGACGAAGCTCCAGTGGAAACGAAGCCGGTTGGTAATTACAAACTCGAGTGGTGTAAAAAAATAGTATTTCTGGAAATCATTTCACTAAAAATTATCTGCAATTGACATGGTCACCTTAACACGATTCATTTAAATACAGTAGAGATAAAGACTCACGATCCAAGAATTTGTTGAGTAAATTGACCCACTTGAGAATCTGTGTTTGGTTTTTAGAGTCGTACCAGACTAGTGAACCCTCGTCTGTGTTGTCGGGCAGTGGGCGGAAGCCTACGCCAGGATTTGAACCTGAAAATAAAGTTTATTTGTTATTAGCCAGCAAAACACGTTTTTATTTATATGGTCCATTAAAATCACCTATCAAAAAAAGCTAGAATGGCAGTGCACAATGGTGTTCTTCTACCGACCCTTATGTATGGAAGCGAAGCATGGAACTGGCAAAAGAAGGATGAAAGTAGAATAAATGCAGTTGAAATGAGATCTCTTAGAAGAATGTGTGGATACTCTGTGTATGATAGAGTGCCGAATGAAAATATAAGAAGTGAATGCGGTGCGAATGATGGTGTCATGAACAAAATAATGAAAGGATCATTAAGATGGTTTGGACATATGGAAAGAATGAATGAAGAAAGAATGGTAAAAAAATTATATGTTAATGATGTAAATGAAACCAGAAATAGAGGAAGACCGAGGAAAACGTGGCACGATCAAATAAATCAAATATTGAATGTCGGCCATGTGAGGAGTTAGAGAAATCGACGCGCGTGCATGACACGATGTATGAATGTTGAGGAAGCGAGAGAAATATGTCAGGAAAGAAAAGTGTGGCAGTCCATTCTTTCTGCCTACCCCTTCGGGGAGACGGCGTGATGGTTAGTTAGTTAGTTAGTTTTGGTCCATTAAACAAATTGCAGAGAAAAACTGAAAAATTGCTGATCTGATATATGCCGTACATATTCTTTCTTTGGCGTTCATTACTTCTAATAATATATCGGTACCCGAGAGTTGTAAAGTCTTAACTGAATTTTAGACTGAAATGAGTTATGTACACATTATGTGATCATCGACACGAATCCTGTATACAATTTAGTATATTCAGCACACAAACGATATATGGTAAGAAGTAACTGTTAATACAGATTACTCAGGACGCACTCAAAACATTATGAAAATCTTACATGACCATCATAATTCATTTAAGTCAAAAATTCTCTCAAGATTTTTGGCTCCTAGGAACAGATATGAAATATTAGGTACGTTTCAATATCCAGAAATCAGAAATAAGCCATTATTATGATTACATTTAAAAATCGTTTATTTTCACGAAAGGAAACACTTATTTAAAAATTATTTACGGAAAATCAAGAAAAAATATTCTTCAGCTGAACTCCTCGGCAATTTATGCATATCAGACAGTGGCGGTACTCCCATAGAAGCCCAGAAGCCCGGATTGCGTACGAAATTTTAAATCAAACCCCCCAAATCTAAGTAATCATGCCCCCGCATAAAACAACAACCCACCAAATCACCTTCCAACAATGTTCCCATCAGACGTAAGAGGAATAGCCACAAGGACTGAACCTCTGTAAGCCAGAAGAGGTTTAGATTCAAAATTTCGTACGTAAGCTGAGCTTCTGGGCTTCTATGGGAGTATCGCCACTGATATCAGAATGTGTTCGATTGAAATAAATGTGCAATTTGCCTTTGGAAGAAGATAATGAAAACATTTTAAGATTCTCCTATATGATAGTTATGAATAAGTTTAGTTTAAAATAGTTCAAAACACAACTTGGAATTAATTTGGGATTCCCGATTAGTTTCGCTAACTGGAGTCATGTGATGTGGGTTTTGTTGTTTTATGTTATGTTGATTTCAACCATCTATACATACCTACACGAGTTCAAGTAATATAATACAATGTACGCACATTGTATTATATGTTTGTGCTATGGTTAGTACTTAATTCTTATGTTTCTAATTGTCATTTCGAGTGATTTATTGAACATATGACTGCTGACAAATGGTTCCCGTGTCTTGAATATTAAATATAAAATTACCTTCGTGTAATACTTTGAAACTTCTGTAGTATTTACTGATTGTTAAAAAACTTATTATTTGAGCTGCAAATGTAGTCAGCTGTAGTTCGAGACCATTTTTTTGACTACACACGAAGCCAGCCGCACAATGGGGGTTAATTATAAATGGCACGAATTATCAACAACATTAAATATTTATAACAAGATAAATGAAACCTTGCAAGCATAAGGCATCAAATATAAAATAATACGAGAGGAGTGTGATTCCAGTCACAATTTGGAACATCTGAATCTGAAGGTAACGTGTTTGGTTTTCTTTAAAATATACGAGTACGGACTAAATTGCGAAAAATATTATATCCAATACATAGGATGTCTTTTTTAGAGGTTTGGATTTTAAACTGGCAACATTGTTTCTACAGACTGTCAATTTGCAAACTGCTTTTCCACCTTTCATCATTTTCAAGAATGCATTTAAAATGATGAAAGGTGGAAAAGCAGTTGGATATGATTGCGTTGCAATAGAGTTTGTCAAGAGTGGTGGCCAGGTGGTTCTTGCATGGCTTTGCGGACTCCTTAACCAATGTTTGGAGGAGGGGTATACTCCGCTGGACTGGAGAAGAGCAGTTATCATGCCTCTTTATAAGGGTAAGGGAGCCCGTGTAGACTGTGGGAGCCACAGGGCCATCAGTCTGCTGAGCTCCGTTGGTAAACTATACGGCAGGATACTGATAGAAAGAGTGAGGAAAGTGACATCTGGAAAGATTTGGGATGTACAAGGAGCCTTCATGAGTGGACGTGGATGCAAGGACCAGATTTTCGCACTCCGCAGTCTAACAGAGAAGGTATTGGCCAAGGACCGAAAACTTTTCTGTGCGTTTGTGGATCTGCAGAAAGCGTATGACCGAGTTGATAGGAAAAAACTTTGGAAGGTCTTGGCCGAGTATGGAGTGGGCACAAAACTGATACGCGCGGTCGCATCCCTCTATGAGGGAAGCACCGCTTGTGTCAGGGTTAATGGGGCTGTCACATCTTGGTTTGACATCACCAAAGGTGTCAAACAGGGTTGTGTGATGTCCCCGTGGTTGTTCAATCTATACTTGGACAAGTGTATGAAAGAACTTGAAGGCATAGACGCTGGTGCTAAGATGAATTGTTTGTCAGTCAGCTGTTTGTTATATGCAGACGATGCTGTGTTAATCGCTGACAGTAAAGACAGTTTGCAAGTCTTAGTGGCAAGGATGTATGAGGCATGCAAAAAGAGTGACTTGGTGATGAATGTGTCTAAATCTAAAGTGATGGTTTTCGAGAAAGAAGAATGTATGACGATTTGTGATATAGGTGCGATGGGCGAGAAATTGGAGCAAGTTACTGAATTTACGTATCTGGGAAGCATGTTTACAAGAGCCGGAAAAATGGAGAAAGACATCGAAAGGAGGGTTGGTGCTGGGAATAAAATAAATGGCGCACTCAAAGTCATTACTGCAAATAGAAATATATCCACAGAAGCAAAGATGGCAGTACACAATGGAGTTCTAGTGCCAACCCTCATGTATGGAAGTGAAGCTTGAAGCTGGCAAAAGAAGGATGAAAGCAGGATAAACGCCGTAGAAATGAGATCACTAAGAAGAATGTGCGGGAAAACGTTGTATGATAGAATACCGAACGATGAAATAAGAAAGAAATGTAAGACAGATGGCTGCATCATGAATAAAATTAAAAAAGGATCCCTGAGATGGTTCGGACATATGGAACAAATGGATGAGAGTAGAATGGTTAAAAAGTTGTACACAAGCAGTGTGAGTGGGAAAAGAAGCCGAGGACGACCGAGAAAAACATGGCATGACCAAATTAACCAATTACTAAAAGGCGGCCACATTCGAAATCGGAATAATCGACGTGCGTGCATGGTGCGATGTATAAATGTGGAGGAAGCCCGAGAGGTGTGCCAGGACAGGCCAGTGTGGCGATCCATCCTCTCTGCCTACCCCCCGGGGAAATGGCGTGATGGTTAGTTAGTTAGTTAGTAGTTGTCAATTTGACAGTTGACAGTTGATTTATAATTAGTACTTTTTGCCATTTTATCCAGTTTCTCAATAAAGCTGTCGAAAATTGGACTTTACGATTGCGCTTCATTCGAGTTAGCCGTGGCGCTCATATCCCGAAATCATATTTAAACAATAATGGCATAAAATTATCTATTAAATAAAGCCATTAACATTACTTTAATGCGGTTTTTTTCATTTTGAATTTGTACACCTCTAAAAAAACATCCTTTATGTAACAATGTATAAGGGTGTTTTTTTATTGGGCAACTTGGTGAAATGGCAAAACGTACTGGACTACAAATCAACTATCAACTGTCAAATTGACAGTCTGTAGAAACAATGTTGCCAGTTTAATAACCAAACCTCTAAAAAAAACACTTTTATGTAAATCAGGTAATATAATACATATTTTTACTCACCTATTAAAGAGCTATCTAGTTTCCACTTTGGCTCCGTATCGCTGATGGTGGACAGGAGGCCTTTCATGGAGATTGCAAATAACGCCGCCAGTGCAGAGAAGAATATGGCGTAAAATATAAATAGTTGAGCTGAAACAATAGAACACACATATGATATTATTATTATTATTTTGTGGAATTCCTCTTATCATCATTGCAGTGTGAGCCAAATCGATGTAAATGGTACCTATAGCTATCATATTGATTCTCATGACATGTGATAGGTAGATAATATATCGCCATTTTATTGTCACGTGAATTCATCACCAGATCAAAGACAGTGTGAAAATCACACTGCCATCGCCGGGAATCAAATCCGGGACCTTCGGTGTGGCAGTCAAAAATATTGCCACTCTGTCTATATTCATCTCTATTATAATTCAAACATGTAGATTATTTTTTTTCTTGTTTCTACTGTTGAAGATCTATATTTTAAATAAGATTTGTCCAAATATTTATTTCACCAGATATCATACGCGCTGATCCTGTATGAAAAATGATATAAAAAAATGTCATTGTAAATATAACATCAAGTATCTTCGATAAAGTTATTATTGCTATCGAAACCGGTTAACATGTGGATCACAATACAACAAATAATCATCACGCCGTTTCCCCGGAAGGGTACGCAGAGAGAATGGACCGCTACACTACTCTATCCTGACATCTTTAAAAAACATTCTCCATTTTCATATTTCAACATTGTGTCGTGCGTCCACGTCGATTTTTCCGACTTCTAAGATGGTAGACCTTTATTATTTGAATAATTTGGTCATGTCATATTTCCTCAGTCTCTTCCTCGATTCATATTGTTAAAGTATACTTTATTAACCATTATTTCTTCATTCATTCATAAGGCTATCCGTTTATCGCTTGGTGCGCCTTCATGGATCAGGATCACACAACTGCACATAGAATCGAGAATCCCGGTGATAGATGAATTCATTCTGAAACCTGCCGAACGTTTTTACAAAGGACTCCCTTCACATCCTAACCCCACAATAAAAGACTTCTCAAATTACGACCCAAACACTTCCAGCCGCCGCAAACGCCCAAAATCGATCCTCCTTCAGAGGAACACTCCGGGCCACACAAATCATGCCCCCGCATAAATCAACAACCCACCAAATCACCTTCCAACAATGTTCCCATCAGACGTGAGAGGAATAGCCACATGAGCTGAACTTCTGCAAGCCAGAAGATCCAAGTCCAAGTCATCCAAATATGTATATTTATGGCATATGGAACGCATGGATATTTATTAGTTGTTAAGATTTGCTGCAGATAGCTTTAAAAACATAAATTACAAAGTAAAGTGAGGAATCCAAATGTACGTTTTAGGAAAATTGACAAAATTGTCAAACTTTCTTTATCAATACTTTGAATTACAGTCAATTTCATGTAAAATATTTTGGGCTATTTGCTTTTTTACGTGTCGATCACGGGCAGTGTCGGTCAACAGTAACCGCCATGATGATCAACATGTTAAGTATATTGTAAATATGCCTCTTATGGACCAAGTGACATTAAAATCTCTAAACAGTTTAGAACAGAGCTGAACACAGGAAAATTTGAATTACGTTCCTGTCTACTTATAAAATAAATCGTAACTTGAACGCGTTGAATTGGCGACATTTTTTGGAAGATTTTATCTAGGATCTACTTACTACAAATATGTGTAAGACTCGTTACACTTATTAGGCTAGAGTCTAGACTTATAAAGGGACTTCGATAAACAACTGTATTGGAATATTTGTATAGTGGGAATGTACACTTTAAACAAACGCACGCTTCTTGTCAACGCCCTTTTTTACATTGCGCGAAGTGAATAACGTGAAAACAATTAAACGTGAAAAACAATTAAATTAGTGAAACATTACGTAGCTCATGTGCAATATAATGATAAGAACTGAAAATTCTAAGAATTTATGCAGTACATAAATATTTACATTGGCTTTCATGGAATTGAACAATCACTTCTCATTCTATTATATTATCAAACAAATTGTCTTGTCTCCACACACAGTGAAAGAAATAAACAGATTTATGGTTAGGGGAATAATCAACTCCCGCATAATTAGATTTTTTTATGTATCTCAAATATGTATAGCTTTATTAAGAGACTCCATCAACTTTAAGTACTTCGGTGGATACAGCAAACAGGTTAGATTATTTTCGTACCTTCAACAGGGCACTGCGTATACTTTGGTCAGATTTTGGCGGATAAATCCCACCTAAACTAGAAATACTGGATAATTCTCAATACACAGAGGTGAGGAGAAATGTTGACTCAGGTTCGATTTCTGCGAGGGAGTCGTTTTGTCCGATCAAACAATGTACGGCGGATCAAATAAAAACACTCCGAAAATGTGAATTTCTGTTAGCTACAGGCTAAGATTGGGAACAATCGGTAGCTTTGTAAACAAGAAATGCTAAGGAATAAAACCTTCCACAAACGAATTAAGTGTATTAGTGACACAGTAAAGTTTGGCCGTTTTGAAAAGACGTTTTTTTTAAATTATTTAAGCACATTATCATATAACTTCACTCTGAGCAATATCATCATTAATAATTAAATAATCTTTTCGCAAATCGCTAAAGATTTTAATGGCTTTATTGGTGTAAAGTTACAGATTGATTATTGGAAGTATTTATTTAATTGGAAAATTTGAGATGTTCAATTTCTTCCTTTTCTTGGCGCTATATCCCGGTTGACGATTTGACCTCCTCCACAACAGTCGTCCTCTGGCTCCTATCCCATGCCATCTCTTTCCATTCTCCAGGTCTTTCCAGTTTCCTGTAATTGTTGGTCCTTATGTTTTTTCTTAGGTCGTTGTTCATTAGGAAGTTCGATTTCAGAGGCGATTGTGTCGGTGTTCGTAATCATGTTTCTTTTATCATCCTGGGTGATGAGCCATGCGATGGACCCTCCTCCTTTATCTGGGCTTTGGGACTGGTAGCATCTTAGAAAACAATCTCCTCGTCGCAGGCAGATTATAGAGTATAAAACGACTGTGCGGACACAAAAACGCATCCAATTAGTAATCACAAAAATATTACGTTTTTAAAAAACATTGCTGGGAAAATACTGCAGAAGACAAACCTAGGTGGAGAACAACAATACATAAAGGCACGCAGGATTTCGAAGCACATCAGAGAGGAGGAGGAGGAGAAAGGAGACCACTGGGAGATGGTGACGGCTCCACTGCTAGCGCCTTCCCTTGCCCCAGATGCCCCAGAATGTATGGGTCCGGGATCGGGCTCTTCAGTCACATGCAGACCCACAACCGTGAAGGACAGTCTTCCTCGGACACGAGGGACAGCCGACGATGATGAGTAATCACAAAACAAAGTATAACTTTAATGTGTAACAATTAAGTTAGCGCTTAAAAATTTAAAGAGCATTTTCATATCTCTGTTTGTGGTATCGACTTTCATTCCACGATTTTTTTACTTCGACGCGTAGTGTGCAATGAATGTTTTCAATGTCACACTTGTAACATATTCACACCGGTGTAACCTGTGTATTTCGCTATCATGAAAACATTAAAAATTATTATCATTTCGTGCACGTTTGGGAGCTGGGTGTTAAATTACACCACTCAATGACTCAATGTTAGGCAGCCAGCTAAAGGCTTTCTATCTAGTTCCCTTGGTGACCACATGCCTATTATCTGAGTATTATGGTATAAGGTAGGTACAACTAAAAAAACGGCAATCTCAAGCATAAATAAAAATACATTTCTGTATAAAAATAATTGTTTTCTTTATCTGTGGAATTGACAAGCATTTCTTCTTCTTCTTAATGTAGGTCTTGTGACCAATTTATCAAGAGGGATTGGCCTCCTGTGAGGTCGTTTCCCAGGTGTCGATTGATCTTCTTGGTGGTCTGCACAGGGGTCATCTGGCTTGGCGTTGGGCGTGCAGCACAATGTGAGGGAGTCTAGATGGATCCATTCTCCTCACGTGTGCATTCCAATGTCTTCTTCTTTGCCTGCCCCTTCTAACGACGTCTTCGACCTCGCATATTTCACTTATTCTATCATTCCTTATTCGGTCACACCGTATCTTGACAAAAACGTTCCTGAGTGTCTTCATTTCTGAAGAAGAAGACAAACCTTTCACTCATACAAAACTTAATATCAACTTTCATTGACTTTCAAAAACATTTCGGTAATAACAAACATCTCTCTTTCCCTTATCCTGCCCATGTGACCAAGACTTATTACTCAAAGGGAATCTATGTCTGAAAAGGAGTTCTATTGATGCGATGCGGTGCTATTAAGGGCACTTATGACGTGTACAGGGATAGGAGGGATCCTAGACATACAATCATTTGAGATTTTCCAGAAATTATGCTAATATCTCTGTACTAAAATGATATTTTGAAGACAGCGAATTTTATGACAAAATCAAGTCTTCAAATTTTAATCAACACCGTATACGAGTATGTTACTCTAATATCTGTCTCGGAATACCTGTTTACCCCATTTAGGAGGAATTAAAACCATGTACTTGGTAAATGATCAATAAATCTTGTAAATAAATATATATTTTTTAATAATATCTAAATTGATAGTACATATATTTTATCTTCAGGTCTTGTTGCTATTCTGAGTATGCTGGAAAGTTGATTTGGTGAGTTGATTTATGCAGGGGCTTGTTCTGTGTGGCCCTGCCAATTTTGGGCGCTTGTGGTGGCTGGGAGTGTTCAGTGCAAAAATATGTTAGTTCTATTCCTCTGCGTAATTTACTTGTATTGCAAACGCCAATAACTGTGTAATAAAAACCCATAGGGTACTCGCTAAGTATTCATTATTGCCGGTCACAATGAAGTGTCTGGCCACCGTTAAGGAAGGGGCAGTAATAGATATGTCTCGATGGTTATAACTCCCATAACGCCGGCTATGGCCATTAGCGCTTAATGGATTGATCCGAGGGTGTGTCGCGGAATGTAAGCCGATTGCTAGACAGAAAAATTGCTAGTATTCGCGAGTACAAAGTAATTAAATGAACATATCGTAAATTAACCACAAAACATTACCATTGTGTAGACTTTAAGTGAAAATTTAAAATCCCGTTGCATAATGTAAAATTAACTTAAATTATCATTATTCTCACAAACCAAATGTACATAATAACTTCTATCTCCAGAGCATTTGACAGCGTCTGGAAAACTGGCCTGTTAATGAATTATTTTATTAGCAAATCAAATACTCCGCTGCTATATAATTCAGATCATAGCAAGCTTTCTGATCGATCGCTTCTTCAGTGTTAAAATCAACAAAGTCAAATCCTGTAAAATAATGCTATCCGATTATCGCTTAGTGTACCTTCATGGACCAGGATCACACAATTACATCTAGAATCGGGAATTCCAATGATAGATTAATACACTCAGAAACTCGCCGAACGTTTTTACAAAGGACTCTCTTCACATCCCAACCCTACAATAAAATACCTCTTAAATTACGACCCGAACACCTCCAGCCGCCACAAGCGCCCAAAATTGACCCTTCAGATGAACACTCCGGGCCACGCAGATCAAGACATTGTATAAATCAACAACCCACCAAAACACATTTCCATCAATGTCACAATCAATAGCCATGAGAGTTGAACCTCCGTATCCCAGAAGATCCAAGTCCAACTCAATTGTTATAAGTATATCACGTATAAATAATTGAGTGCAAGGAAAATCAAGAACATTAATCGTAAATTATGTAATAAGTATGTCATTGTTGTATCAGCCGCTGTGATATCTATTTTTGCTCGTATATAAATCAGGTTTTTCGACAACTCAAAATATTGACGTGTCTTTGAATAAGAGATCAGGAGGCTGGTATCTCCGTTACTCTATATTGCCTGAATGTCTGCTGTTTATATCTTATCTCAACATTATGTGTACTCTGTGTCTCCATAGTAACAGACGAGAAAATAAATGATTACAACAATGCAAGAAAATTAAATTTTATGCCGAAGTATACAAGAAAATGGTTCAAATATAAATACTAACGTATTTTATGCTTAGTTACGATGATTATGCTTGCATTTGTTCATGAAGTCACGTTTAAAAATGGGTTCACACGTTTACAAATGTAGGCCTGAAATAACTTGTATTGTTTTACTTAGGAGGGTTGAGTGGCGTACGTATATACGGAGTTCCGAAAATAGCGATACTTACAGAAAAAGGTTTCATCATGCGAAATTTTGTGAAAATAACCAATTTGCATATTTTTCGTTATATTAAGATAAAGATAACCAACTAACCATCAATGTTGTGATTGTTATATCTGATGCGTAGTATTTATATATCCTTTTAATTATTTTTTAAAATGTTATGTGTGTCCTATATCCAACAGTGGATAATTAATGTAATATATTATTATAAATACTACAATAGCACAAAACTAAAGTCTTCAACCAGTACGTCGTGCCAGTCATGACGTACGGAGCCGAGACGTGGACACTGACAAAAGGTCTAGTCTACAGATGAGCCATGCTTGGAATAACCTCGAGGGACAGATTTAGAAACGAATTTATTCGACAACAAACCAAGGTGGTTGAGGTGGCTCTAAGGATGGGCGGGCTGAATATCTGTCGGAGAACCGACGGCCGATGGGGGAGACGGGTTCTGGAGAGGAAACCGCGTACAGGATTCCGCAGATTTGGACGTCCCCCTGCCCGCTGGAGCGACGATCTGAAGGGGATTGCTGGACATGGATGGATGGGAGCGGCAATGGATAGGGGGCGGTGGCGTACTTTGGGAGAGGCCTACGTTCAGCAGTGGATGACAAACGGCTGATGATGAATTATTATAAAATGTAATATAATTATTATCATTTGTCTCAGGCATTTGATTCGTGCTCATCTTATCAACACCTTATCTCGCCTTGTGGGGACTGTAGGTTTCCGGGAAACGTTTGAGATGCATTGAATCATTTATTATGAACATTATACAAGCTGTCTTATGTACTTCAATCTATAAGAGTCTCGTAAGCAAATAAGTTGAAGCGCTACACAATGTTTACTGACACCTAATAGCAGGTAATATTGACACGAGAGTCGCTCTGATTGATATACTCTAAACACGATTGATGATGAGTATTAGTCTTCAATGATAGCCGAAGCAAGGTCATATACTATAATAATACATTAATTTATCTCACGAATATCTGACAAATGCATTGATACCCGTTTAATCGGATATATGAATATTTAAAATAATTTACCAAAACTTTATGACCTACTATGCATATTATAATTTTTGGACCCACGATGGAGGATGGGACTTATAGAATTAAAAGAAACCTTGAACTTGAAGAACTGATTACCATGAAACAGTAGTGAGATTCTATAAGTCTCAACGCATACGGTGGGCTGGCCATGTGGAAAAAATGCCAGAGGGTAGAACACCACAAATTAAATCCAGATGGGTGCCCCGCGGAAAGAGACCAAAAGGCAGACCGAGGAAAAGATGGGCGGATTGCTTGGAAGAAGATTGGGAGAACATGGAGCTGGAAAATGGAGATGGCCAGAGACAGAAGTGAGTGGAGGACCGTTGTGTAGGAGGCCAAGTCTCACACCGGGATGTAGCGCTGAGAAATGAATGATAAATGCATATTATAAAAATAAAAATAAATATGCCTGGACCGTTTTACTATTGGAATATAATGTATTCTCGCATTACAAATGCAATTAAGACAAATCTAAATTAACATTTCAGTATTCAACTAAAAATAACACATAAGCTGGATGAAGTACATATAAATTCATGCATTGGCCACAGATATCACATGTTTCCTAATACATTCATGGACATATGTAGATATCGCAAGTTTCGCAATTCATGCGTGGGCATAGATATAAAATGTGTACACCGAAGAAGGGCTAGAACCATCCTCCTAAATATGTATGTGTACTGTATTACGGAGTAATCTAAAAAAAAATATATTTTATAATTCAAATTTAAATCCACAATACAATGTAAAGGTGAATATAATATGTATACTCGTATAATATTAAATAAGAAATATGTATATATCGCCTCACGGGTCCCCAAACGCATTATGACTGGATACCCGGGGGGAAGGAGAAGAGTAGGAAGACCAAGGCTGAGGTGGAATGATGAAGTTAAGAGGGATGCAGCACAACTTCTTCGGGTGCCGAACTGGAGGACGACTGCTGAGGACAGGGACTGCTGGAGACGTAAGTTGACGGAGGCCAAGGTTCCATATGGGCTATAGCGCCATCGGAAGAAGGAAGATATATCGTCTTTCAAATGTTCAATTCAATTTTTACTTTTGGTGTTTTAATAATGGTTATGAAAGAACAGTAAAACTTATTAATTTAAAATATATATATTTTTTATAGTTATTTGTTTATATGACCGGTTTCGACATCGTCTTTGACATCGTTAGGTTGGTGACATCAATAGACGTAGTCGCTCTGATCATAAACTTAATAAACTTGTAGAAGAAATAAAAAAACCTTTACGTTATTCAAGATGGGCTTCAAATACGATATTCAAGTAAAAACTTTCGATTTATTTGGTTCGAAAAATTTTCAATGAAGTATTCTATCTTAATATTTTTTTTCGTTTTTTGTATTAATCGGGATAAAATATTTACAAGAAAAATTCGATAAGTTTCTTCAATCGAAACTAATTTGAGTTACGGGTACTTGGAAATAGAATTGATCGACAATATATAAAGATCTAGAGGTGATGGTCCTAAGAATTGTTCTAAATTAGAGATTTAAGTGGTATCAATAAATATCAAATTTCAGTGTAAATTCACGAATTCTAAAATAGAAAATGCGGTAACAAAGCTTAAGAAATGTCCCTGTTGCATGGGATATACTATTGGTCATTTAACGAACTTGTCTTCTTTACTTGCAAGCCTCCGTGATTGTAAAACAAATCGGTAATGTTCTGTGGTGATTGTAGAATTCCAAATGTGGTCATTAAAAACATAAATATCATTAATACTCCACATTCTGTGATTGGTCCGTTTATCTTTGTCCATGTGAACAAAATAAAACCATAGATACGAGTATAAACAAGATAAACACGTACATTTTTCGACTGAATTTTGAACAAGATCATACTCGTATGTCTCACGCTGGGTGCTCCATTTTGGACCAGGATTACACAACTCCATCTAGAGACGGATCTTCCAACTCTAGATGAACATATTCATAGACTGGTTGAGAGTTTTGATCAAGTGGTCGCCACACAACCAAACCCCTGTATACAAGAAACCTCTAGCCATAAAAAAAACATCACGGGCCACACCTCAGTCACTTACCCCTTTCCTGCCAACACTCCCTCCAAGCACTAGCCCCACAGATTCACCGTAGACGGCTAAAATAGGAATCAAAATATAAGTATAAATATTTTAATGTTCTTCTATTTTCTTCTACAGCTCATATCGACCCTTGGCCTCCATCAGTTCTCGCCTTCAACCACATCAGAGTCTAGGCCTATCGACCCTTCCTTCCACTCGGATGTCCCTCAAGGGTGCTTTTTGGTGCCCGAGACGACGACATTCTCTCCACATGTCCAGTCCTTCTCAGCCTACCCAGTCTAGCATATCATTCGTTATTATGCCGTCCTATTTATAAATATAAAGTACAATCTCAAACCCAACAGCGTAACTTTCAACAGGTGGGGTAGCAATAACCCTTTGGCCGATAGGTAGGTACTCCCTAAAACCAATCTGTTATTTCAAGCCCGAAATCCAAGATAAGCCAAGTAAAACAGTGTGCTTGTTCTTCCTATTTTTTATTATTATTTTTTTATTATCTCGGAGTAAACCCTGCTTTCAGTTAGTACCTGATGTACCCATGTGTATGTACATCCTTGTTTGTAGAGCGATTTACGCATGAAATGAGCCGGTGTTTGAGTTGGCAAGTCTCACAGTTTACTTTTGATATTTGCAATTGATTAGGTTTTATTATTGGTCACGGCCTTCCTATTATTTTAAATTAGGTACAGAATATGTGCGGCTCTTATTAAGATCTGGGTATTATTTTATTAGTACCTTTGCTTCGTTTCCATGTTTTAAAGTAGTTTAACTAGATGTACATATTAATGTTCACAATAGTTCACAATAGAAAAAAATATTGACTAAAAAAACAATGAGAGATATTACGCCCAACGTCTTCTGTGTAGCAGAATAAATGCGGTAGAGATGAGGTCCCTAAGACGTATGTGTGGTAGAACGATATACGACAGAATCTCAAATGCTGATATAAGAAAGGAATGTAGAGCGGAAGAAGGTATTTTGAACAAAATTATGAAAGGATCGCTGCGTTGGTTCGGACATATGGAACGCATGGATGGAGAAAGAATGGTTAAGAAAGTATACGTTAATGGTGTAAATGGGGTACAGAGTCGAGGCAGACCGAGGAAAACATGGCATGACCAAATTAATCAAATTTTAAAGGTTGATCATGTTAGAAGTCGGAGGAATCGACGTGCGTGTATGACTCGTTGTATGAATGTGGAGGAAGTTAGAGAGGTTTGCCAGCATAGAGTAGTGTGGCGGTCCATTCTCTCTGCCTACCCCTGCGGGGAAACGGCGTGATGGTTTGTTTGTTTGTTTTGTTTGTCTTCTATGTATGGAACTACGATAATTTGATTTCGGTTTCGATTGACAAAAATTGTTTTTTTAATCGGATAGTTTAGAAAAAAACGGTCACTGATGATTTCATCAATATTCCTACCTATACGGTGCGACCTGTATTTTGTTTGTGGCGTTTCTAAAAATGATTTTGTTTAGCTTGTAATGTAAAATATTTATCCCATTGAAATAAATAAAGTTTTGTTTAAGTAGATAATTATAGTAACAACGGATCGTAAGTATGTATTTGAGTATATAAAAATATGTTTCCGTGTGAGATCCAAAATATGACCACTTATAACTTTTTCTTTCCGTAGGCGCGAATTTAAATTCGAAAACGATTATGTTTTTGTGATGTTTTGTTTGATTAAAAACGAATTGAAGACTTCATCCAGGTATTCTGAGATCCGTATACAACAAAAAATATAATACCTTTTTTCAACTAGGCCTACAATGGTAAATTACATTTAAAAAAACCGTATAGGTATTTGTATGTACCGACACACACACAAATATTCACTAAATGTTTGGTTAATCAGTTTAAATTAAATAAAAAAGTACTGGTTTCAGAACTGAAATCGATTAAAATATTATGATTTTTCTTAATTTTTCTCAGTTTTCTTTGTTTATTTTATAGACCTCGTGAAAATCACCCGTCCAAAGCGTAAAAATAATTATGATATTAAAGTTATTTTAATACCGAAGTAAAAATACACGATAGTGCAGGCAGAGTATGGGCTGCAACACTACTCTATCTTGACACTTACTAGCTTCCTCCACATTCATACAGCGAGTCATATACGCACTTTAAACATTGGTGAGTTTTAAAATTAGATAAATTTGGTATTGATAAGTTTTCTTCGGTCTTCTTCAACTTCTTGCTTTATTCACATCGTAAACGTATACTTTATTAACTATTATTTCTTTATCTATGCGTTCCATATGTCTAAATTAACGCAGTGATCCTTACATAATTTTGTTCATAATACTTTCATCCGCTCTAGATCTCTTCCTTATATCAGCATTTGAAATTCTGTCATGCATAATTTTATTCCACATACGTCTAAGGGATCTCATCTCTAGCGCTTTTAATATGTTCTTATCCTTCTTCTGCCAGTTCCACCAGAAGGACAGAATCAGAAATGAATTTATTCGACAACGAACCAAAGTAACTGAGTTGTCTCTGAGAATAGCCGGGTTAAAGTGGCGGTGGACTGACCATATTTATCGGAGAACCGACAGCCGATGAGGAAGACGGGTTCTGGAGTGGAGACCGCGCACAGGATTCCGTAGAGTTGGACGTTCCCGTGCCGACGATATTGTAAGGATTACTGGATGTGGATGAATCAGAGTGACAATATATAGGGGACAGTGCGTGCTTTGGGAGAGGCCTACATTCAGCGGTGGACGACAGACGGCTGATAAGAAAAATAAGAAGAAGATTCTGGGCTTTTTCTTCACACTAATCAGCTCCTCCAACCAGGTCTATCCCTATCTGAAAGTACTGACCCGTCTATAGGTTGGTTCTGTAAATTTGATGTAATTTAATTATATTTTAAATCTATCACATCTTTGACACATTTAAATTAACTTTTTTATCTATAAATCTGTTTTTATCTTTTAAAATCAACATGACTTTATTTTAATATTTTAATGAGCCAAAAATAAAAATATTAATCAACATTATTAGTATTACTATTGTTTTCTTTGACTCATTAAAATATTACTTTTTTTTCTAATTTATTTAGCCTTATGTATGTTGTTATATAATATTTGTGGTAGCATGTAATTGGCCTTGTTTTGTTGTCTCTTTGTATTTGTATATGTATACTGAAATCGCTGTTTGTTACTCTCAATAATAATAAATAATAAAAAAATGATATCAAAACAATACGAATCGCTTAAAATAAATAAAAAATGTAATATTAGGCGCGTAATAAGGCCAATGTTTTATTGAAAGTTATACTAAATTTAGACTAAAAAATACGTAGTGGTCTTGGACTGAATCTATTGTCACCCTCGACTGCGTCTACCTTCAAGTGATACTATAAGGTCGCATTTCTTCTTTAGAAACCTGTTGTCAGTATGCGTGCACGGAATATGAAGTAATCAAGAGAAGCTAATATATTTTTATTCTAAGTGAAATCTAATCAGTGTCCAAGTGAATTAGGGATTCAACTGTGTTGTTGATATTCGAAACGAAATCTTAATACATTGATAAACAGGTTATACGAGAAATCAAAATGTAGAAATAACTATTTCGAGGTTTAACTGCGATAAGTGAGGTCCATAAATTAGTATAATAGACTAAGCATAGCAATTTGAGATGTCCACTGTACAATTAAAAGCTTAATTAGATCGAGGACTGTTCGAGAATTATTTTCTTGGATAAATAGTCAAAGAAATTTGTGTTAAGGAATGTGTTATAGGTATAGTATATTACACTTGACGTTAGCAATATATTATAATAATGGATTAATTGTATCTCAATAGAGACGAAGATGCAAATTGGAAACAGAATATGGTGTTTACAGGACTTATGACCTGTCATTGGTTGGGTTAAGCGCACGCTTTATGTAATACAACATTCCCAATTCCACCCTTCTTACGACCACCATGTCTGAAAATTTTTTGGAAGTTGTATATACGAGGTCTGTTCAAAAAGTATCGCGAATTTTGAATTTCCGCTGGCTACGTATATTTGATTTTTGATTTTTTTGTAGCGTTATATTGGTACTCATGTCCCTTACTTATGCTGACAAGGTCGGCCATTTTGAATGTTTAGTTAATTTTTGACAGCTGTTTTGCTTGGATGTGTTTTGGCTCGTCTTCGATTTTTGCCTATTCCAAAAAATGGATCAAAGAATCTGTATCAAATTTTGTGTGAAAAACAAAATAAAGTGCGCGGACGCATTTCGAATGTTGACTGTGGCATATGGTGAAGCTACCTTGGACCAAAGCAACGTTTATCGGTGGTACAAAATGTTCTCAGAGGGCCGAGAAGATATGAACGACGAAGAGCGTGCCGGACGCCCGAGCACGTCAACAACAGACGAAAACATTGATAAAGTGAAGAAAATAGTATTAGCCAATCGTCGAATCACCGTTAGAGAAGTTGCTGAGGACCTAAACATATCGATTGGCTCGTGCCATTCGATTTTAACCAATGATTTGGGCATGAGTCGGGTCGCCGCGAAATTCGTGCCAAAATTGCTCAATTTCGACCAAAAACAGCATCGCGTTAACATTGCTCAGGAGATGTTGGACTCGGTCCGTGACGACCCAAATGTGCTCCAGAGGGTCATAACTGGTGACGAATCATGGGTTTATGGTTATGACGTGGAAACCAAAGCTCAATCATCCCAATGGAAGCTGCCGCATGAGCCAAGACCAAAAAAAGCGCGCCAAGTTCGGTCGAACGTGAAGGTTTTGCTCACAGTTTTCTTCGATTGCAGGGGCGTGGTGCATCATGAGTTCTTGCCACAGGGTAGTACGGTCAATAAGGAATATTACCTGCAAGTTATGCGCAATTTGCGCGAAGCAATCCGCCAGAAACGCCCGGATTTGTGGAAGAACAAAAACTGGCTTTTGCACCATGATAACGCCCCTGCTCACACATCGTTGCTTGTGCGCGAATATTTGGCCAAAAACAACACAGTAATGGTGCCGCAGCCACCGTATTCCCCAGACCTGGCCCCCTGTGACTTTTTCCTGTTTCCAAAACTGAAGAGGCCCATGAAAGGACGACGCTACGCCACGATTGAGGAGATAAAGACGGCATCGAAGGAGGAGCTGAACAAGATCACAAAAAATGATTTTTTTAAGTGCTTCGAGGATTGGAAAAAACGTTGGCATAAATGTATTATATCCGAGGGGAATTACTTTGAAGGGGACAAAATAGATATTCATGAATAAATAAATACTTTTTGAAAAAAAAAATATAAAATTCGCGATACTTTTTGAACAGACCTCGTATGTTAATATGCAACACCAAACTTCACATGTTAGTTTCCTTGAATTGATAATCCGCAATGGGTAAAATCCAGTATTCGTCTACAAGTATTTGCATACATTCAAAATGTTGTATTATAATAATACTTTTCAAAGACGCATGTTTTCCTTAATAATAAATATTTAGTATAGTTGTTCATGAGTTGCACATTATTGTTCATTGTTTGAAAAGTTAAAGATAGCCAATATAGCTACCTAAATAAAACGAAAGTAACGTGAAGTTGAATAGAATCTACGGTCTTATTAAATACCATCCAAATTTTCACCTGATACAAATCTCAATCCACCAGGAAGGTGCAGATGATCTGGTTGAACGAGGGATCCAATGACTGATATCGGGAAGGCTATGACTTACCTACCCATTTAAACATTGTGATATTATTGTAAAAGAAGACGTTGATATTAAAAAAGGCAAAACTTGTGATAGTTCTAAAAAAACTCATGAAAACATATTTGCACCAATCAAGATGAACTGCATACTTGATATTACAGTAAAAATATTATTACCAAGGATTATATTATCCCATAAACAGTAAATGATTATCTGAAAATCGTATATCTCTTTCGTCGCATTGAAGCCTCTTTTGATCTAAATGTGTGAACTGTTGCAGATTTACCAACACAGAGATGAAAAGTTATTGCCGAGAATGACGCAGAGTTCCTTCAGTTTGTTGACTTTGCTTGTGTTTACTAAATCATAAACACGTACCCAATGGAGTTGCCTTATTATTTTTATATTCTGTTGTTTGTAAGAAAACCCTCCACTTGCGAGTCTAGGATAATCGAGAGTTTAACGCTGAAAGGTATTATAAAACAGCCTTTGAAAGGTTGTGTTATTCTTCTTCTTCTTTCTGGCGCTATCCTAACTCATTGTCTGTGTTGACTGCTGGGATCGGCTCTTCTCGATCTCAGACTGCACATCTTACGGTGCTGAGCATCGCTTTCACTCAAGCCATTTCTCTGCAAGACGCTATTGCACTGAATCATCCACGCGTTCCTAGGTTATCCCCTGGATGGTTGACCAGGAAGATTCACATACAAAGCTCTATTTACTGTGTGGTCTGGTGGTCTCCGTTTTGTATGCCTGTACCATCTCATCTGCCTTTCTTCAACCTTACTATTTATATCAGTAACTCCCAGACTACCCCGAATGCGTGAACTTTTGATTTTATCTCTCAGCAATACCCCAGCGGACCACCTAAGCATTCGCATTTCTGCCGTTTCCAGTTGCCCAGTGAAGCCGTTGTACATTGTCCAACACTCGGAGCCGTACATAATTGCAGGTCTGACAATAGTCTGGTATACTTTTCCATTTAGTTTTAAATGCATTTTTGGGTCACATAACACTCCTGTCATAGATTTAAATTTCAGCCACCCCACTTCTATTCTGTGATCAACATTACAAAGGCAATACAACATGTCAATCCTATTAATAAAACTTCTATAAAACACACGTTTTCATCCGTATTAATGGTTTAATATGGCGTATAATTTTGTAATGAATTGTTATCAATAAAACTTTTTTATGATTCTTCTTCTTCTTTTAATAGATCTGACGATCTGTGACACGGAGATCATGTCTGGTCTGTTGATGAGGTCCAACTGTCCTTGCAACTCTTAGGCGGTCCTCCAGGTGGGCGGTGTCCTGAGGGGATTTCATAAGCGGCTGTATATGCAAGTCTGTCACCATCCATTCGGGCTACATGGTATCTTTTTCTGGGTCTAATCCACTGAACGATATCCTCTATTTCACAAGTTTTCCTTATGTCTACGTTGCGGACACGATCTCGGAGAGTTTTTCCAGTAATTGATCTTAGGACCATCATCCTCGATGTTCTTAGTAGTCCCTTGGTTCGCCCAGTGTCGGCCCGCGTCTCTACAGCGTACGTCATGATAGGTCGCACGCATGTTTTATAAATTCTGATTTTGCTGTCGATACGCTATGTGTTCTTCCAGACCAGATTCTTCAGACATCCTGATACGGCAGAGGCTTTACTGACTTGTTCTCGTACTTCGGTATAAAGGTCATTTTGGCTGCAGATCTCTACTCCCAAATATCTGGAACTCATTACTTGCTCCACAGGTATATCATCAACACGAATATATAATTATGATTTTTTATGATTATGTAATTTATTTTTATTTTTATGGAAAAGCCCGATTGGGTTGTAAAATTATGTTCAAATCTATAAGTTGGTTTCCACAGTTATAGATAAAGAAACAAAGGATTTCAATGCAAGTCGAATGGTTCCCTATGTTCTCCCAAACAACCTGATATTAACGCAATTAGGGAAGATATCTGATTACCTTAGTGAGCTCACCTTTCGATAGTTTAGTGAGTTATTAAACTAAAACGCCACTCAAGAGTGCCAATACACGATTCTGTAACACATTATGTACTCGTGTATCTATGTACATACACTCTCGTACGTCAGAACTACAGAGGTAGAAACATGGTGTAATTAATTTTTTGTGAGTACTAAAAATCAAGTATCAAGCCAAATAGTTAAAAGGGTTACCTCTCCAAAATGAAACTAGTCAGTGCGGTATCAGAATATTAAAAAATGAACGTTATTTTAAATATTCATAGTTTCTTGAAAAAAAAACATAAAACTAAATTATTTATTAGGCATCGATATTAATAAATAAAAACGTCAGTTTTCTAGATTTTTTATTACATTTACAAATTGAAATAAAAAAAATTAGAATACACACGTATGTTAATTTAGTTTTATTTCACTTGTTCTTTTATTATCGACCGGTTTCACCAGCTCTCTGCCGTCTTCTGGTCAATAGAAGCCTAACTCGCTGCCAACAACGAGTACCAAAAAATTAACAGGTGGAATAAAACTAAATATAGCCTATATTATTAAATAACACCATCAACAACCAACCAGACATGGCATGATCAAATTAATCAAATACTGAAAGCTGGCCATGTTCGAAGTAGTCACGGTGTGTGAATGTAGAAGAGGCCCGAGAGTTACGCCAGGATAGAACAGTTTGGTAGTCCATCCTCTCTGCCAGAATGCAGAAGAGGCCTGAGAGTTACGCCAGGATAGAACAGTTTGGTAGTCCATCCTCTCTGCCAGAATGCAGAAGAGGCCTGAGAGTTACGCCAGGATAGAACAGTTAGGCGGTCCATCTTGTCTGCCTAACCCTTTGGAAAAACGGCGTGATGGTTAGTTAGTTAGTTAGAAACAATATAACTATTGTCATAATCATATGATGTTTTACTCGTGAGAAAACGATTGATGGAACACGATTTAATTCGAAACATTACCGTCGGATTACGCCATCCTTGGTAGAACCTACGCACGTATTTTAGGTAGTTGTTTAATATTCCAATTATTTCAATTATCACCTTGTGCAATACGTCAATTACAACACTCCATACTACTGAATTAGGTACCTTATATATTAGAGAGAGTTCAGATGAGGAAAACTATATAATTACATAATATTCGTCGGTTCAATTTTGTTGCTGGCTGGCTACTCTCGGTATCAGAAGGCAGCAGTATCGTTATCAAAACTGGTTACTACAAAATGGAACAGTTTGTTTTGTTACACTGATGAAGCATCGCTTGGACTGAAACCGGTTGGTTGGAAGAATAAAAAAAATGGGGGTTAAAGCAAAATAATTTAAAAAACAAATTTAATTGTTTTTTTTTAATGCATACAAATACTTGTAGACAAATACTGTATTTCTACCCATTGCTCCAAAAATGATTAACCCGCAATGGGTAGAAATCCAGTATTTGTCTACAAGTATTTGTATACATTAAAAAACTAATTGTATAAAAAAACTGGTACAAGTTAAAAGCATAAAAATTGGAGTTTTACTCCAGGCGTTGTCTAGCAGTGTGATAATTGCGTAAGCCTTTCACATTGCATTAATACAGATTTTCTGCTTAATGCTTACAAATTATCTTAATAGATGGCGCTAGTGTAGATTGACCTACAAAAAATGTGAAGTTATTTAAAAATAGTAGCATATAATATTGTTAATATAAAGTGATCGCTTAACCCAACTAATGACGGGTCATAAGTCCTGTAAACGCCTCGACTACCATATTCTGTTTCCAAAAAAATGTACATCTTCGTCTATATTGAGATACAATTAATCCTTAAAAAACAATTTCAATATATTTTTTTGACCAGATTCGATAGCAATATTTCTACCATCTTGAAAATAACCAAACTTGTAGCCAACTAAGTAGGCATCAACAAAATTGTACCCAAGATTAAATTAATTTTTAATATGTAATGTAACACATGATTTCTAGGAGTTTTATAATAATTCTTTCGTATGGTATGTCACTATTTCTAACACGCGTTTTCTTACGTATTAAATAAATATAATATATTTGATTTAAAATAGGTTGTAATAAACGTCCAACACTGTTATATAAACAATAGTTACTGTTGGTTCGGACATGTGGAACGCATGGATGGAGAAAGAATGGGGTACGGAGTCGAGGCAGACCGAGAAAAACATGGCATCACCAAATTAATCAAATTTTAAAGGTTGGTCATGTTAGAAGTCGGAGGAATCGACGTGCGTGTATGACTCGTTGTATGAATGTGGAGGAAGTTAGAGAGGTTTGCCAGGATAGAGTATTGTGGCGGTCCATTCTCTCTGCCTACCCCTGCGGGGAAACGGCGTGATGGTTTGTTTGTTTGTAGTTCATGTTTATTGACTTCTTTACTTATTTTGAGTTATACAGTTGTCATAATAAAGTATATAGTAATATATCATCATTATTTATCGATTTTTAGCTGAGTCAAAAACATACAAAAAAAAAATTGTTTTGATATAAAATATTAAATAGTTGAATTTTTTTTACTAATTGAAAAATATAATGGAATTGGTAAATACGTATCGCTTAAAACTTATCATTAAAATACGTATTTTTATTTGAACATTAATGTATTGTAAAACTCTATATAAACTATTTGATGTTGAGAAAAATATGAAACGACATTTTCATCTGATATGATAATGTCCTTTAACATGATAATTCATAGAATGAAAGTAAGCAGGGCCACTTGCGAAGCCCCTGGCACTATTAAAATGTTGAGCCTCCCTTCAAAATATTTCTACTACCCCTATACCCCATAGTTCAACCTGCGGACAAGTTTTTAAATTAAACAAAATAAAATTGTCTTTTTGTGCTTGATAGATTTCTCCGACAGCGACAGCACAGATTGTTTTATCTACCGGCCACCAGAACCAATCTGCCTCTTGTGACACCGGTGGGAAGAGCAATTAGTCTGCTGAACGCGGTTCCTCGGAAATCGACGTCTTTCATATTAGTGAAGGTACGTTCAGGAGACAAATACTCTTGACTTTAGAAAGTAGGTACTTGTCTTCCTAATGTCGAACCATCTCTAATGCGTTCCTGGTACTATGTTATATTTTTATAATATTTTATCTGTACTCAATAGATGCCTTAAACCATTTATAAAATGATGATTATGTTCAGATTGTATAGTATAATTATACAAGAATAATTTAGTTTCAATAGTTAAAGTATAATTCTACGGATTCCTCCATATATTCCTGCTCTATCATTTGGGACCCCAGAAAAAGAACAGTCATCTTGGAGCTGGAAAGGATCCAGAAACGATTTTTAAGGTATTTATACCTCAGGGAGTATAACTGTTATCCTTTTATGTACCCCTCACTGTTTCTCTCAGGAGTGTTGGGTTTCAACACTCTTGAAGCTCGTCGAATGATCTTTCTGGGAAAGCATTTTTTTAAACTGTTATCCGGAGGTATTTTCAATCCAGGAGTACTGAGAGAGCTAAATCTGTACGTTCCCCATAGTTATAGCAGAGCAAGGGGGCATATAAATTATTTTATGCCCCAAATTGCCGCACAGAGGCCCATCGAAGTTCTCCTGTATTGAAAGCGATTCGTCTCTTAAATGAGGTTGCAGAAGAGATAGACCTCTTTGGATGCAATTATGGCGAATTCGTAAATACCCTTTTACAACAAGCAAATAACTGGCTTTTCCTATTCATGTACTCGTATATTTCCTTTGATATTCTTTTTTTTCACCCTTTACATCGATTTGGCTTGCGCTGTAATGATGTAAGGAGTTTTTTCAACAAAATAATAATAATAATATTAAACATATCGCCTCTTTGCAAGAATAACGTGACATTTCGAAAATCAAATCCGTCGTGTTCAACATTATTTTCTACCAAAACATGGTATTTTAAAAGTGAAAATCAGAGAATTCATGAGGGAAAGAGACAACACAGCAGTGGAATATTGTGTTGTGACGTTGTCTCTTTCAGACGGGTATATTGATTATTTTTTTCAAAATTCATATTTTCAAGATTCTCGCAAGATTCTCGCGTTATTCTCGCAAAGAGGCGATATGTATAATTCGCAAAAAATACGATTACATGTATACATATAGTACTTGCTACTTTTTACAAAGAATTGATTCAGAGAAATATTAGGTTGTATGTCTATATATTCCAATGTCCTAAAATAGCAACCAAGAACTAACAACCTTCTCTCCAAGATTCATGATATTACGGAAGATTAATAGCCAAAGAGCGGAACCTCGGTAAAGCTAAAGATCAAAGCCAACATCTGATTTTGTTTTCTTTCCAAGCTGTTATTTGTTTCATTTCCATTGATCAATGCAAAGATATATTTTTGAGGTGTAGTAAAAAAAATGGTAAAAAATTGCTTCAGTGATGTAATATGAATAAATTTGTTTTATAACTCTTCAATAAAGTGCGTAATCAATCTGAAAAATAACTGATGCTGGAGCTATAACCCTATACTATAACTATACATGCTATCAAACAGAGTGCCAGTTAACGTTGTTTTTATAGCAATAAAATATATATGAAATATGTAATGAGGAGTTTTGTGGTGACATAATATAATACATGTGTTATTAAAAGCCAATTGCAAACGAAAATAAATTGTTTTATTTGTTCTAGACTTCTACGAATAAAATTTCGTTGAATTTAAATTACTATAATCCTGAGTAAAAAAACATTAAGTGAAATTGGCATAGTTCCTAATCTCTTCAATATAAATTGTTTTTTATTTTAATTTTATTCGGGGTTCCGATTTACAATAGAATATACGTAAATAAGTTAGTTATCTTACAGTTCACTAAAAATTTTGTGTAGAAATCAAAGAAACACTTTTGATTTCAGTTATCACCAAATGTACCTTTTTCTTTAAAAGTCTGGCAGTGTGATTTCTTTCAATTTAAATATTTAATCCAGATATTGAAGGTTTATTATTGAAATTTAAATATAAAAAGATAGATTTTTTCGGTTTAAAAAAAAAGAAGAAGAGGAAACAATATATAGTACATGTGATGTCGATTGTCACTTATGACCTTGAAACTGCCACATTATCCAAACAAAGTGCGGAGAAATGTGAGTGAGCCATGTTAGGAATAACTAAGAGACAGAGTCGGAAACAAAAGTCCACCGTGTAGCGATTCTTAAATGGCAACGGACAGGTCGCGTTGCCAGAAAAATGAACAAGAAGGCTGCTGACTTGGAGACCATGGTGTAAGGCGACCGCAACTATGGTGGCAAGATTACCTGAATCAACACGTCGGAATAACTTGGATACAGTCTTCACAAGACAGAGTAGCATGGAAGCAAATGGAGGAAGCCTTTGTTTAAGAGTGGATCGGAATATCCTGAAGAAGGAGGATTTAAAATTTAAATAAAAAGTGTGCCAATTATGTGCAATATTAAAGATAAAGTGTGTTCAACATGACATGACTCGGCTCAGTGCAATATGAGCGTTATTTATGGGGCATCGAAAACAGGATGGAACATTGATGAAGTGGACATGTTTGAAATGAACAAGTCATATGCATTACGGTCTCTGGCTATTATGCGAAAGGTTGATACGTCTTTTGTTAATATCAATGGGGGAGTAGTGGACCTCGGTAACATCGTTGGTGCTTCAAATCAAATCAAATCAAATCAGTTTATTTTCTCAAAAGATTTTACAAACAATTATTAGATCAACGCATGAGAGATGGTTCGACATTAGGAATACAAGATATTCTCCAAAGTCAAGAGTATTTGTCTTCTGAACGTACTTTCACGAATATGACAGACGTCGATCCCCGAAGCGATCATGTTCAGCAGTTTGAATGCTCTCCCCACCGGCACCACCAGAGGCAGGTTGGTTCTGCATGCTGGCTGATAAAACAGTCTTTGCGGACGCTGTCGAGGATAACCATCCGGAACATAAAGATGGATAGCCTCCAAGATGACTGAATTCTCAAAGAATTCCCTGATACGTCTGAAGAAATGAGCAAGTGTGCACCCATTCCTCCTTATCTGTAAACTATTGGTCCTCAGCATGCCCAAGAAGAATGCAGTGGGATAAAGCCACGGATAGCTACCAAACTCCTCCATGTAGAGATATCTCAGAAATCTTTTCTGAACCCTCTCTAACATGAGCGAGTATCTCGCCTCGTGGAGACTCCATATCACCGAACCACACTCGAGTCGGCTCCGGACCAATGAATCGAGTTCTAGTAATATTGCACCATACTTTGCTGGGCCAACTTCCGTAGAGGAATCGCATCTTTGTGCATTGAGGCAATTTAATTATTGAGAGAAACAAGTTTTTTAATCATTTCTCTAATTAATTTCTTTTTTTAAAAAGCTAACACGGTTCTTCTATTTTTACATAATACTGTAATACCTATGATTATTGATTTATTATTCATATCATCAGTCAGCGCCATTGAGATGATTTTTTTTCTGTAACCGGTGCTTTACAAATTAGACAATATAACATGCAGTTACAATTATTTATAAGTTATAAAAATACGGTTACCCTGTGTCCGGTTTCTGGTAAAAAATAAGTATTTTCTATATAGAGTTTAGTTGCAAACTGTTGTTACCGAAATGAAGACACCGATAGCAGGCAAGAGACTGAGAGATCGCGTGAGGAACACCAGAATAAGAGAGATATGTGAGTTTGAGGATATTATAAGATGGAGCAGACAACGAAAAAGGGACTGGTACGGTCATGTTCAAAGAATGGACACCACCAGACTCCCCTATATTGCATTGCATAATCAACCTCATGGGACTCGCCCTCGTGGAAGACCTCCTAAAAGATGGAGGGACAGCTGGGAATCTACCTCACAGGAGGAGCAACACTCTGGAGAACAGACCACATAGGTCTACAATAAGGAAGAATAAGAGGAAGTTTAGTTGCATTTTATTATTGAAATCTGTCAATTTGCAAACTCAATTAAATATTTCTATTTTTCTTTTTTATACACTTTGTATATACAACACTGATATTAAAAAAATAAAATTATATAAGCATGTTTCGGACAAACAGTCCTTCTTCAGTAAAGATACATATTTATAAAAATATTATAAAATTGTTGTTGATTACATGATCTGACAGAAGTTATAATAGGTAATACTAATAGGTAACAGCAGCACAACCATGATTGTCTTGAATCCTGTGATTATCAGTGTTGTATATATACAAAGTGTATAAAAAAGAAAAATAGAAATAATCCATCATAACAACACAAAGTATGGCGTATATAAAAGAAAATCAATTAGATATATTTAGATACTAATATACAATTTCGTACATCTGTTATTCAGTAACAATGGAAGTGTGTATATAATTTAACGAATGCGTGATGGTATAAAAGTAAAAAAAAAGCACGATTCAATCGAAATTGAGGTTCGTGCAAATAATGATCTCGGTATTAGGTACAACATCTTTACGGAGTCGCGTCGGTGAGTTATGCGCCATTCATTACAAGATTAAAGAAATTCTGAGTTAATATCTCTACATTAGGTTGGCATCCTTGACCTTTGAATTTATCAGCGATATAGAATGAAGAGTTTAATCACACAGTGAGTGCTGAACACCGAACACCCTCACCGGCCGGCGACTTAGCCACCGAAAAAACTTCATATCATGTGATTACAGAACTCGCCTAACCGGTAGCACTCCTGAACATCAATGAATGTTATGTGCCCTTTTTATAACGTAGTATTGTAAACAAATAATGTTGTTATTTGAAATTTCATGGTAGAAGCTCATTGTAAATAATGAAAATAAAAAAGATTGTGATTTTTTTAAACGTATAAGTATTTAGTTAAAATCCTTATTACTGTTAAAATTTAAAACACTGTTATAATATCACCATTTATTTTTATTCACTGAGAGTGTCGCGACAGCTGTTTCGCCAACCGACGTTGGCATCATCAGGTGTTACAATAAACTCTAGTTTATATAGTTTATTGTAACAACTGATGATGCCAACATCGGTTGGCGAAGACGAAACGTGTCGTTTCCATATCGTCACCCCAGAGCAATAGTGAGATAAACCAGTGCCATCTTGACATTTCCTTTGATGATATAGCCCTTGCACTTATTTGAGTCTCCTAGGGCCTAGGAGACTCAAATAAGTGCAAGGCCTCCACCAAGTCAAACCTTAAACAATTTCAAAGGAACATTACGGATTGTTATAATGTCAAGATGGCACTGGTTTATCTCACTATTGCTCTGGGGTGACGATATATGTAATGAAACTTCTGGAAATCATACGTTTTAATTCGTATAAAACTGTTTTTGTTTTAGTAGTCAAAATGTACTTCATAAATACACATGCAGTAAAATTTGTGTCTTATTTAATTTTAGGACGTTTAATATTGTATCATTTCCAGAATAATTAAATTCCATTTATGGATAATTAAATTTCACTTGTCTCATTAAATAAATCATAACTTTACTTTTCTTTAACAAAATGTTTATGTGTATATATAGATTCATTTATGAATGTGTATATTCATATTGAATTTAATTATATTAAACGTTCTAAAATTAAATAAGATACAATTTCTTCTGTATATGTATTTATCAAATATATTTTGACTACTAAAACTAAAACTTTTTTGTATGAATTAAAACGTATGATTCTAGAAGTTGTATTAAGATATTATCAAATGTTTTTCTGTTATGTAATATTATATGTATAACACCACTTTGTTTTGTTCATAATTATAATTACATCCGTTTGGTTTTATTCACTAATACGTAACCTCATTAGATCAACACAAAGACACCCCTGTCTGTTATTTTCATGACGATATCGTTACGTTAAATAATATGTTTAATTTTTTTTTTTATACATTTGCATCACAGAAAATTCAACTTTATTGTTAGATATTTTTCTCTTGTAATAATGAAATACACACAATATAATTTACGCTATAATTTACAAATTTGATGTACTCAACCTGATGTAACGTAATACAAATTTCAATAAAAATTCTAGTTAGATCTGATTTGGCTAATGTATTAATTAAAGTTAAACCACGTTTACATAACTTAAGAAATCGCTAAAACAAATTATTTTAATAAACAAAAACAGAATATAATAATAAACAAAAACAAAAACCAAAATATACGGTTCCTTGTGCAGCGAAAATATTCGGTAATATAATGGAAATATTAAATTATTGAAACAAGTGTCAATTACACGTATTTCCTACAATACTATCGGATAAGCTCAACGAAGATAAATTTAAATCCGTTAAATCTGTTGCAATTCTAAAATTATATCCGATAAAATATATATGAAGAACACTACATTGAACATGTGTGTTAAACCAATCTCTTATCTATGACTTTGGTTAAATATAATAATAAATTAATTTTCTTACCCCATCCTTTCGCAGTTCTTCCAAATACGGTTCCCTCCGATGGGTTCCATAGAGATAGTTGAAAATTTTCCCAGTTAGAAAGGGTGTTCATTTCCCTCATGTAGGGAAATGAATAATTAGTTCCATTGTCCATGCTAGTTTTCTTTTGAGCCATTTTGACGTAGTTCAAACAAGCTTAAGTTACTATCAAATATCACGAGAGTTGTAAAATTATTCCACTTTGTCCGGCACTACCGAAGAAGGGCGTCAAGCACGATCGCACACGCGAGGCTCTCGGTCGGCAGACGCGCGCCAACTGATCGGCTGGCATCTGCAGGCGAACTCAGTGCAGTCGGAAACCCGTAGACTAAATAGAGGACAGCGGGAAATCGGGGAAGACTAAAGACCAATCGGCGTCGCGGAAACTACCGCCGGATTCGTGCAGACTTATATGATAAGGAGGTTTATATTACACTCATTATCCGCGGGATCTTCGATAGCAGATACGGTAGCCCTGGTCCAACGGTACAAGTCGTTAATATTTTAAAATGCACCTACAATACAGCGAACATATATTTTTTTAAAGGAACATAGAAGTTCCCGCCACATACCCGAGGCTGTTATAGGGCGTAGCGGCGCCCTTTTATCAGCCTCGCTCGTACACTCCCTGGGCCTGTCCGTCCATCCGGGACTTACATTTAAAGACGGCAACAACAAGGGGGTGCCAGACCACATTTAATCTACTCCATCCTACTTCTATGCTCCGCTGTACTTTATACAGCGAATAGTAGAGAACGAATTTATTAATTATTTTTCATGGATGTTAACAACTTCGCTATATTCTTCGCCTTCTACGGCTCCTATCGAGCCTTGGTCTTCACCAGTTCTCGCCTCCACACTTCTGTTACCTGCTGCGGACTTACAGTCTCTCATTTGCAGTAGTCGTGTAGCATTCTTCCTCACCTCATTCTTCCATCGGATTCTAGACCTAGCAACACTTATCCTTCCGCCCCGTCACTCAAGGGTTCTCTTTCGTGTCCGAGACGACGGCATTTTCTCCACATATCCAGCTCATCTCGGCCCGCCAAGTCTAGCATCTATTGAGAGTTTGGGTGCTTTGTAGACGTTATACAGTTCCTAATTACTCATTCTTCAGGTTCCACCATCATTCAAGGGCTCCAGAATTTTCCGTAACACCCTTCGCTTCCAGAATTTATGCAGATTTTGCAACTGAATAATTAAAAAAAGATCCTAATTAAATTATTTCTTTAGTATTAATAGGTTAACCCCTTTACTGCAGCTGGCTTCATTTGCAGTCCAAAAAAATGGCATTGAACTATGCCAGACTACATTTGCAGCTCATATTTAAATGTATCTTATAAACCTTAGTTCCTTATTACTAAATTGACTGCTGGCTCCGTGGACGGCAAAGAGAAGTGCAAGGCGACCGCAACTACGGTGGAATGATGATCTAAACAGACACGTCAGAATAACCTGGATGCAGTCTGCACAAGACAGAGTGACATGGAAGCGAATGGAGGACACTGTCCAGGAGTGGACAGGAATAGGCTGAGGAAGAAGAATAATAATAAATTGTACGTAATATTATGATGAACTGGGACTATCTCTCTGGACTGCATTGTAACCAAACGCAGTTCAAGACACATTTGTTTCACTGCAAATGAAGCCAGTGGCACAATGAGGATAAAAACAAAATTGATTCCAGAATGGGCGTCGAAAAGCCTATATAACACTTGTTGACTTGCAATAGAATTCAGGTAAAAAAACATGCAAAATAATTTTATTGTCACACAATTCTATAGCAGTTCGCACAGCCCATATCCAACTTGTTTAGTGTGAAATGTGCACGTTTTATCAGATATTGGAAATAACTTATTTTATTGGAAGTTATTAAAATAAATAATAAATTAGCAATCTTATTCAATAACCTTCAATTTACATGAACTCACATCGAAAAATATCGATACACGCGAGATCTGTATCCATATTGCTTGGTCTAAAGACAATAAATCGGCCTTGCGTTTGAGATTTGATAAGAAAATAGTAATAATACACCGCATCTGTTTATAGTGGTCGTGGTTGTGTAATACGATTACGAAAGTGAAACCAGTGGCCGTCGGGTGAATTAAATTTCTTATTCGATGAAGCAAATCTCTGATTTGTGGTTTCGGTGATTCCGATCACGTGGCTTTTTCACTCGCCACGTACGCCACTGCAAATCTTGTGATGATTGATGGAAATATTGTAATGATCAGTAATCAAAATCATAAAAATATAGAAACAGTTGACGAGTATGTGTAACTAGGTCACAATATAAAACTTAGAAAAGCGAACCAAACAGCTGAACTACCTAGAAGAGTAGGTGAGCTGGGCTGCCATTGGGAAAATTAACATATTTAAAAAAATAAGCAGGTACTACTTTGTCTGAAAAGAAAAATGTTTGATGCGTGTTTATTGGTAATACTAAAATACGGTTTAGAGACAACTACCTTTAAAGCAAAAAGTGTGCACAACTATCCATGGAGAGTTAAAAGTTTTGGAGGATCTTCTGGCTTACAG